>JANRMT010062856.1:93749590-93901962 GCA_026402145.1 Polypterus bichir lapradei
ATATATATATATATATATATATATATATATATAGAGATAGAGAGAGAGAGAGAGAGAGAGAGAGAGAGAGAGATGACAACAACACTCATATCAATGACAAAACAATTACATTAACAATCATGTTACGTTATTTTTAAAATATTTCCTTTTCTTTTTCATAACTTCTTTAACACACTACTTCTCCGCTGCGAAGCGCGGGTATTCTGCTAGTTTATTTATAAAAGGAAAAGTAATCAAGCTATGAATATTTATGCTTGTCCTCATCACACAATCCAGTGACGTGACATGTCATGTATTGCTACTGTACCACCATCTTACATAGTCCATCCATCCATCCATTTTCCATCCCGTTGAATCCAAACATAGGGTCACGGTGGTCTGCTGGAGCCAATCCCAGCCAACATAGGGCGCAAGGCAGGAACCAATCCTGGGAAGGGCACCAACCCACCACAGATCTTACATAGTCTCTGCAGTTCATTGTTACATACAAAGTTGCTGTCAATCTTGATGTAACTTATAAAGACAACACAATGACAAAATAACAATAACAACATGAGATATTCAACTAAAATAAAGTGTCAAAATCTTTCCTTAGATCATACTAAGAATTACAACAGTTAATGGTTTAGAATAAATTCTGAGACTAATCCTACAATATGCTTGAAAACTTTGAGATTAATGTCTAAGGCTAATGCTTGGTAGTTGGCTTACTTTACCAACAAGTGCACACATATGGAATTGTGTCATTGAATTTACTGTAGTAAATATAATAATTCCCATGGTAAGATTTTATTTTATTTTTTTGATGCAACAGTGAAAAGGGTGCAAGACCATTTAAAAGCATCCTAGTCTGCCTAGAAGAAGCCTTGCCCTATAGTCTGCTCTCCCAACTCTGCGAGGCCTCTTTGGCCTACACAGGCTCCAAATAAGGAATTGACTTTCAAAGTTCCATACAATCTCTTTACATGTCCAAAATCTATAAAATACACAAACATGCCCTTTTAGGGGAATGAACCAAAGCCTTTGGTGAGGAATGACAAAATCACAAAGTAATCTTTATAAATGCAATGATTTAGGCCTAGCAGCTATTGTTCTGGACATACTTTGGCAGAACATCTTCACAGTAGCTGTACATACCAGGTTTAAAACAGTGTCTTGAGCAGTTGTAAAATGCCCTGTGGTGCATGACTGAAATTAATTCTCTGCAACTGTGGAATATATTGTTAGTTATATATATCATATACTTATGAATACGAGTGTCTTACATCGACTAATTTCATCTTACACAGATATGCAATCTATTTTTGCATCTTACGAGCAATTAAGCTTCAAATTTAACTTCTCATCAACACAGTTTTTCCACTACTTTCAAGCTAGAAACTCCCCAATTTTCCTCACTTCCCTCCTATTTGTATTCCAGAAGAAATATTGATCAGTCTTGAAGACTCAGATAGCACTTCCACAATTTATAAAAACCTTTTTAAGTCCCTTCTTTTTGAAGTTCCCAGGGCACAATGGGGAAAGGATCTTTCACTTAATATTTTAGAAAGCGAGTGGAAGGCAGCCATGCACAGAATATATACTAGCTCCATATGCACAAAGCACTCAATTGTTCAACTTAAAATCTATCGAGTGCATTTATCTCGATTAAAATTATCCCAAATGTTTCCAGGGCAAGATTCAACCTACAGGTATGAACATTGTAATCTAGCTACAGCCTCACTGGGCCACATGTTTTAGGTATGCACCAAATTACCATTGTTTTGGACAAAAATCTTTGATTCCTAACCCATTAACAGCTCTGTTTGGTGTACATCCAAATGGGCTTAAAGTGGAAAAGAACAAACAAATCATAATTGCCTTTACCTCACTACGAGCATGTAGACTTATCTTCTTCAACTGGAAGAATCCTAACCCACCTCTGTTAAGTCAGTGGGTAAATGATGTTCCATACTATTTAAAATTGGAAAAAATCAACTTTTCACTCAGAGCATCTGTTCAAAACTTTTTAAAGATTTGGCAGGATCTAATCAATAACATTTTAGAATAAGCTTCTATATCTGGGAAAAGGATACTTTTCCTTCCTTCCTGCTTCAAAGATTTGCTTTGTTGGCTGGTTCTTCTCTCTTTATTTCTTTTGGGTGGGGGTTGAATTTTGGTTTTATTAAGTTTGATTTGATTGTATGGATTTTTTGCCTTTAAATGGGATTAATAAAATAAAGTTATGCAATCTGCTAACAAAAGCCATTTTTCTTTGTACTTCTGACCAGCGTCATGCAAAGCAACCAATTTTCATGACACATACTGTACCCCTATGTATTTGTGAGAAAGCAGAAGCTGCAAACTAACTTGGCTGATGCTACCATCGAATCAATATGTTTTCATATGGAAAATTTCTATTCTGTTTAATATTTTAAAAAGTAAATGCAAAATTTTTTCCTCTAAAATTAATGTCACAATCATGATATTTTCATGTGTGGATTAAGGTGACTGCCATGATCCTATTACTGTTGCAAACAAAATCATCCTACCATAAACTGATGTTGCAGCTCTAGTTAAGAACACAAATGACAGAAGCAGGTCATTTTGTTCATAAGACTGACTAAAATTAAGGAAACACCTTCTGAATTTGTTGTATTTGAGCTTATTGTCTCATAAAATCAATAATAGATATCCAGTGGTTTATAATGCCATAATGTGTTATTCTGAGCCTTTCAGGGTGTTTATAATGTTAATAGGGAAAGGGGGGTCCTGGACCTAATAAGGCATGTTTAGCACTACTAGAATCAGTGATGTAAATAACAATTTAAATCGGATAATGAATTACTAATAAATCTACAGGCACAACAAATGTATGAATTAGTATAGTGCTGTTAATATTACAAGAGAAAATAACTAGTATTGCAGTGTATCTAAATTAAAATAACACTGCTACTATATGTACTGAAAATCTTGAAATTTAAGTTTTAATTTAATGGGTACTTTCCTTAACCTTTCCTTAAGGACATGTAAACATTAAAATCTCCACTTGCTGCAGGGACATCGAACTGTTGGCCGTAAGTCTGCATCCCTATTACTTGCCCAGAGAGTCTGGACACGTGATTGTTGTTATTGTTTACATCCCCCCTCAAGCGAACGCGGAGATAACGAGTGACATCATCCATTCCGCAGTTGCTAAGTTACAAACGCAGCACCCTGAGGCACTTGTGCTAATCGCTGGAGACTTTAACCATGTAACGCTGGACAAAACATTACCTGCTTTCTCCCAGTATGTGGATTGTAACACCAGGGGAAACAGGACTATCGACCTACTGTATGCAAACGTTAAAGACGCATACAGCGCCACCCCGCTGCCTGCGCTTGGGAAAGCAGATCATAACCTGGTTCTGCTACAGCCTCACTACAAACCAAGAGTGAGGGCGCTACCTACAACCACACGCTCATTCAGGAAGTGGTCCCCTGAGGCAGAGCAGGCTTTGAGAGACTGCTTTGGAACTACAGACTGGGATATATTCCTGGGGTCACATAGTGAGAACATTGAAGAGGCTGTTGAATGCACAACTGATTACATCAACTTCTGTATGGACATTGTAGTTCCAGTAAGAACAGTACGCTGCTATGCTAACAACAAGCCATGGGTTACAAGTGACATCAAGGGCCTTTTGAACCAGAAGAAAAGGGCTTTTAAAGGTGGTGATCAGCATGAGCTCAAGCACGTGCAGAAGGAACTCCAAGTCCAACTCAGGGCGGCGAAAGAGCAGTACAGGAGAAAGCTGGAGCAGAAGTTGCAGAACAACAGCATGAAGGAAGTGTGGGATGGGATGAAGATTATCACTGGCTGCAGCTCGAAGCGGGGTGCCGCCATCGAGACAGACGTGGAGAGAGCAAACCAAATGAACAACTTCTTTAATAGGTTTGATCACCCTAACCCACTATCACCTCGGAGTACTGCATCCTCCAACCATCCTTCTGCTGATACCAGCATAGGTGAGACATCCCCACCCACAATTACAGTAGCCCATGTGAGCAGAGAGTTGAAAAGACTTCGTGCCAGCAAAGCAGTGGGTCCAGATGGTGTATCGCCACGACTGCTGAAGGCCTGTGCGTTGGAACTGGGGAGTCCTCTACAGTGCATCTTCAACCTGAGCCTGGAACAGGGGAGAGTCTCAAGGCTTTGGAAAACATCTTGTATCACCCCTGTCCCAAAGGTATCACGTCCTAGTGAGCTGAATGACTTCTGGCCTGTTGCTCTGACGTGACATGTGATGAAGACCATGGAGCGGCTGCTGCTTCACCACCTGAGGCCACAGGTCCGCCACGCCCTCGATCCTCTGCAGTTCGCATACCAGGAGAAGGTGGGAGCGGAGGATGCCATCATCTATATGCTACACCGATCCCTCTCCCACCTGGACAGAGGCAGTGGTGCTGTAAGAATTATGTTTTTGGACTTCTCTAGCGCCTTCAACACCATCCAACCTCTGCTCCTTAGAGACAAGCTGACTGAGATGGGAGTAGACTCACACCTGGTGGCATGGATCATGGACTATCTTACAGACAGACCTCAATATGTGCATCTTGGGAACTGCAGGTCTGACATTGTGTTTAGCAATACAGGGGCGCCGCAGGGGACTGTACTTTCTCCGGTCCTGTTCAATCTATATACATCAGACTTCCAATATGACTCAGAGTCCTGTCACATGCAAAAGTTCGCTGATGACACTGCTATTGTGGGCTGCATCAGGAGTGGGCAGGAGGAGGAGTACAGGAAGCTAATCAAGGACTTTGTTAAATGGTGCGACTCAAACCACTTACATCTTAACACCAGCAAAACCAAGGAGCTGGTGGTGGATTTTAGGAGGCCCAGGCCCCTCATGGATCCTGTGATCATCAGAGGTGACTGTGTGCAGAGGGTGCAGACCTATAAATATCTGGGAGTGCAGCTGGATGACAAATTGGACTGGACTGCCAATACTGATGCTCTGTGTAGGAAAGGTCAGAGCAGACTATACTTTCTGAGAAGGTTGGCATCCTTCATTATCTGCAGTAAGATGCTGCAGATGTTCTACCAGACGGTTGTGGCGAGTGCCCTCTTCTATGCGGTGGTGTGCTGGGGAGGCAGCATAAAGATGAAAGACGCCTCACGCCTGGACAAACTTGTTAAGAAGGCAGGCTCTATTGTAGGAGTAAAGTTGGACAGTTTAACATCTGTGGCAGAGCGACGGGCATTAAGCAAACTCCTGTCAGTCATGAATAATCCACTGCATCCACTGAACAGTGTCATCTCCAGACAGAGAAGCAGCTTCAGCGACAGACTTTTGTCACTGTCCTGCTCCACTGACAGACTGAGGAGATCGTTCCTCCCCCACACTATGCGACTCTTCAATTCCACCCGGGAGAGTAAATGCTAACATTTTTTTTTTTTCTTCATTTTTTTCATTTTTATTACTATTTAATTTAATATTGTTTCTTTGTATCAGTATACTGCTGCTGGATTATGTGAATTTCCCCTTGGGATTAATAAAGTATCTATCTATCTATCTATCTATCTATCTATCTATCTATCTATCTATCTATCTATCTATCTATCTATCCCTGGCTAAAGATCAGTGACGTCTCTATATTATTGCAAGTGGTTTGCTTTGCTTTGCTCTGTCTTGCTATACGGTTGCGAGACATGGACGTTATCCAGTGACCAGAGACGAAGACTGGACTCCTTTGGTACTGTGTCTCTTCGGAGAATCCTTGGGTACCAATGGTTTGACTTTGTGTTGAGTAAACAGTTGCTCATGGAGTCCCGAATGAGGCACATTACCTGCATTGTGAGGGAGGGTCAGTTATGGCACTATGGCCATGTGGCGAGATTCCCTGATGGTGATCCGGCTCATAGGATCCTCGTTGTCGAGGACCCGAAATGGCTGGACGAGGTCTAGGGGACACCCATGTAACACCTGGCTTTGGCAGATAGAGGGTCATTTCCGGAGGGTGGGACTGGACTGTGTGTCTGCCCGGGGGGTTGCCAACCAGGATTCCAAGCTGTTTCATCATGTGGTGGGTGCAGCAATGCGCTGTACCAGTGCATGCTCCCCGACCTGACCTGAGCTGAGCTGGGGTGCTGCTGCACTATACCAGCAGTGGTAACCTTTCCTCAATATTTAACTTATTGTTAAAATGTTTATTAGGAATTCAACTTGTAATCATAATCACTTTTTCCAGTTTCAATTTCCATGATATGCTAATGCAATATCTTATCTAGAAAAATATTTACTTGCTTGCTTTCAGTATTTCAGCATCCCTGAGTGCATGTACACATGTACAGCCTGAGCTTTTTAGTTTCACATTGAGGCTTCAAAAATAGAACTTGTACAGGAAGCTATTATTTGAATTTTTAGTAACAAAGTTATGAATCACATTGATTTTTTTTTTTTAAAGTATAAAGCAATTGTCACTTTACAAAGCTGGAAATGAAATGTTTGGGACAACGTTAACCTGAACAATTAGTAGTCATCCAAGGAAGAAATCTAAATAAATAAATAATTTCATAAGGACTGATTTAACAGGAAAGCTTGACTAACCACCATAGCATCTAAAAAATTCCTTGTTTTGCCTCCCATGTCATCTTTCTCAAAGGGAATCTGGTAGAAAAATGTCTTAATTTTGTTCTTTTGTGACCGGACTGTATGACAAAATAAGTTCATAGATCTTCATTTTGTATGACCTTTATATGGCATTATCTGGCTGATCTATATATATTTAAACATGGCTTTAAAGCTAAACTTTGTAATGTAATTTTTTCTTCTTATTTTTACTTTTTTCTGCCCATTTCAACTACAAAGCATGATATTCTTATGACTTGTTCACAGTTGCTTTAAAAAAAGAAGGTGAAAAATGCAGCCGTGACACAAATGGGAGAACTGAAAACATAGCCCTTTACAAAAAAAAGATTCTAAGTGCATGTAAAGCAAAATGATGAAAGAGATAATGTGATTTGTACACACAAACAAACTAAATTGTTTGTTTGTAATGGATCAAAACACATCAAATGCAATTTAAAAAAAAAAAAAAAACTTCCTTGTGGGCAATGGATTAGGTGTGTAGGACCCATCCGGACTTGATACTTTAATTTACAGTACTTGATACCACTGAGCCAGAGGTCAGTGAAAAACATGTGGAACTAAACTAAGAGTCTGTTTTTATTATTTTTTTTGTCCTTTACAATAATAGCAAAAATGCAACACAGGTGATCTTAATGTGTTTTTTTTATTTTATTATGCCTTTGGGTTCAGCATTTTTGCATCCGGTTAGCAACCAACAAAGATGCAGACGTGTTGGCTGAGGTAAAACAGTGACTGTAAAGCAGTTGTAGTAACAACAGGAAAATCAGAAATATGGCACTGCAGAAAGTTTGCTTGATTAACTTTTCTTGTATTTGACCTAATATCAAAGAAATCTGGAAACCTCACCAGTCAAAACATTTTTCATTAAGAAATTTGTTTGTAAATGTAAGCATGCCTATTTTCTGTCTACTTTCCTCGAAACACGCGATGTATATGAATACAGTGGCCTGTGATTATCATGGGAGCACTCACAACAGGATATTCTACTGATCTCTCACATGCAAATTTGCGTGAGCCTGTATGAGTACGGCACATCTTTTCTCCAGCACATACACTGATAACAGAAAGAAATCAAATGTTCTGAGGACATCTTATTACCTTGACTACATTGGCTACTACTAAAGCCATGGCAAGGCTCCTTACGGAGCCCAAACTTACTTTTTTAGAGTACCACCCTGTATATTTAAAAGAGAATTTTCCAATAGATTCTAGCTGCAGAGCTCCACTCCATTGAGGAGGTTGTCGCTTTATATTATACATTAGTGATAACACTTGGTTACACTATGGTTAAGATTAGGGTTGGAGGAGAGTTGTTGGATTCAAGCCAAGTAAACCAAGTGACAAAAACCTGCAATCCAACTGGCTGTTCAGCAGAGTTACTAAATCGCGGAGCTGCAGAAGTCAGCAACTGGACCCATCTTGAATTTTCTGTTTCAACGTATGTCCATATCTACAGATAGTAGGAATAGCAGGAATGCATGTGTGTGTATGACCAAGCACTGCTCCCCGCAACAGTCCAGATGGTCATTTAGCTTGAGTGAGGGGATCACTTGGACATTTTTAGAGGCATGCGAGTTCCTCTTATGTTGTATTTTTTTGCCTTTTTTATTTTTAATTTTGATAAGGTATATTGTTTGATGTAGTTCATACTAATTCACATGGGAAGAAGGGAGGGGGACTTTACTTTAAAAATGATATAATTCATAGTTTTGTCAATTAAAGTTGTTTAAAAACTTTTTCAGTGTGAGAAGGTTTTAGGATCATTTAGAAATATGTTAAGAAAATATTAATTATATCAAACATCAGTGAAACAATGCACATATTGTACTTGGGTACATATTACTGATATTATGTTTTTCTGGCAAGCTGTTATTTATACAAGAACATTAATTTTAATTTCCTCCCACGGTCCAGTGGAATGCCATTATGTGCAAATCTTAGATTTTACTGTTCTGATATTTTGTAACTGTTGTGACCTGATTCTCATTTTCTAGATATTATTTAAATGTATGACTTTTTAAATGCCTGTGTTCCTGAGTTCTGTATTCTTTGAAGACAGCGAAAAGTACAATTTTTGTATTGATTACCTTCTTCTTTCGGCTGCTCCCGTTAGGGGTTACCACAGCGGATCATCTTCTTTCATATCTTTTTGTCCTCTACATCTTGTTCTGTTACACCCATCACCTGCATGTCCTCTCTCATCACATTAATAAACCTTCTCTTAGGCCTTCCTCTTTTCCTCCTCCCTGGCAGCTCTATCCTTAGCATCCTTCTTCCATTATACCCAGCATCTCTCCTCTGCACATGTCCAAACCAATGCAATCTCACTTCTCTGACTTTGTCTCCCAACTTTCCAACTTGAGCTGACCCTCTAATGTACTCATTTCTAATCCTATCCATCCTCGTCACACCCAGTGCAAATCTTAGCATCTTTAACTCTGCCACCTCCAGCTCTGTCTCCTGCTTTCTGGTTAATGCCACCGTCTCCAACCAATATAACATAGCTGGTCTCACTACTGTCCTGTAGACCTACCCTTTCACTCTTGCTGATACCCATCTGTCAACTCCTGACATTCTTCTCCACCCATTCCACCCTGCCTGCACTCTCTTTTTCACCACTCTTCCACAATCACCATTACTCTGTATTGTTGATCCCAAGTATTTAAACTCCTCCACCTTCGCCAACTCTGCTCCTTGAATCCTCACCATTCCACTGACCTTCCTCTCATTTACATGTATTCTGTTTTGTTCCTACTGACCTTCATTCCTCTTCTCTCTAGAGCATATCTCCACCTCTCCAGGGTCTCCTCAACCTGCTCCCTACTATTACTACAGATCACAATGTCATCAGCAAACATCATAGTCCACGGGGACTCCTGTCTAATCTCTAAGGGCAGTCCTGCACATCCCCCTTATTCTTAAATATCGGCACCAGTGCACTTCTTCTCCACTCCTCAGACATCCTCTCACTTTCCAAGATTTCATTAAACAATCTGGTTAAAAACTCCACTGCCACCTCTCCTAAATACCTCCATGTTTCCATAGGTATATCATCTGGACCAACGGCCTTTCCATTTTTCATCCTCTTCATAGCTCTCCTTACTTCCTCCTTGCTAATCCGTTGCACTTCCTGATTCACTATCTCCACATCATCCAACCTCTTCTCTCTCTCGTTCTCTTCATTCATCAGCCTCTCAAAGTACTCTTTCCATCTGCTCAACACACACTTCTCCTCGCTTGTGAGTATGTTTCCATCTTTATCCTTTATTACCCTACCTGCTGCACATCTTTCAAAGCTCAGTCCCTCTGTCAGGTCCTTTTCTCCCTCCTTAGTGTCCAACCTCTCATACAACTCATCATACACCTTTTCCTTTGCCTTCAACACCTCTCTCTTCACCTTGCGCCTTATCTCCTTGTACTCTTGTCTACTTTCTGCATCTCTCTGACTATCCCACTTCTTCTTTGCCATCCTCTTCCTCTGTATACTCTCCTGTATTTCCTCATTCCACCACCAGGTTTCCTTTTCCTCCTTCCTCTTTCCAGATGTCACGCCAAGCACCCTTCTTGCTGTCACCCTTACTACATATGCTGTAGTTTCCCAGCTGTCTGGTTACCCTTCAGTGCCACCCAGTGCCTGTCTCACCTCCTCCCTAAACTCAACCTTGCAGTCTTCCTTTTTCAACTTCCACCATTTGATCCTTGGCTCTGCCCTCACTCTATTCCTCTTCTTGATCTCCAACGTCATCCTACAGACCACCATACTATGCTGCTTAACTATACTTTCCCCTGCCACCACTTTGCAGTCTTCAATCTCCTTCAGATCAACTCTTCTGCATAGGATGTAATCTACCTGTGTGCATCTTCCTCTACTGTTGTACGTAACCCTATGTTCCTCCCTCTTTTTAAAATACATATTCACCACAGGCATGTCTATCCCTTTGGCAAAATCCACTATCCTCTGACCTTTTTCATTTCTCTCTTTGACACCATACCTACCCATCACCTCCTCATCTCCTCTGTTCCCTTCACCAACATGTCCATTGAAATCCGGTCCAATCACCACTTTCTGTCCCTTGAGTACACTGTTCATCACTTCATCCAACTCACTCTAAAAAATTTTCTTTCTCACCCATTGCACACCTAACTTGCAGTGCATATGCACTAACAACATTCATCATGGCAATAATGGATACAATGAGGCTATTAGAAATAAACTGGATACATTAGGATTAAAAGTCAAGACGGAGGTAAAAAGCTTAGGGGTAATTGTTGACTGTAATCTGAATTTTAAATCGCATATTAATCAGATCACTAGGACAGCATTTTTTCACTTAAGAAACATAAGTAAAGTTAGACCTCTTATATCACTGAAAGATGCTGAGAAATTAGTTCACGCGTTTGTTTTCAGTCGACTAGATTACTGTAACGCACTCCTCTCAGGACTACCCAAGAAAGACATAAATCGTTTGCAACTAGTGCAGAATGCAGCTGCTAGAATCCTAACTAGGAAAAGAAAATCCGAACACATTTCTCCAGTTCTGATGTCACTACACTGGTTACCTGTGTCATTCAGGATTGACTTTAAAATTCTGCTTATGGTTTATAAAGCCTTAAATAATCTCGCCCCTTCTTATATATCGGAGTGTCTGACACCTTATATTCCAAATCGTAGCCTCAGATCCTCAAATGAGTGTCTCCTTAGAATTCCAAGAACAAAACTTAAAAGAAGTGGTGAGGCGGCCTTCTGCTGCTATGCACCTAAAATCTGGAATAGCCTGCCAATAGGAATTCGCCAGGCTAATACAGTGGGGCACTTTAAAACACTGCTGAAAACATATTACTTTAACATGGCCTTTCTATAACTTCAATTTAACTTAATTTAACTTAATCCTGATACTCTATATGTTCAATTTCCTCATAATAACTATTCAGGGTAGCTCTACAATCCATACTGACCCCTACTCTCTTTTCTGTTTCTTTTTCCGGTTTCTTTGTGGTGGTGGCCTGCGCCACCTCCACCTACTCAAAGCTTCATGATGCTCCAACAATGATGGATGGACTAAAAGGCAGAATTCTACGTGACCATCATCATCAAGCCTTTCCGTGAGAACCCTAAATCCAAAGAGGACTGTTTCATTTATGTTAGGTAGAATGCCCAGAGGGGACTGGGCGGTCTCATGGTCTGGAATCCCTACAGATTTTATTTTTTTTTCTCCAGCCGTCTGGAGTTTTTATTTTGTTTTTTCTGTCCCCCCTGGCCATTGGACCTTACTCTTATTCGATGTTAATTAATGCTGATTTATTTTGTTTTCATATTGTGTTTTTTATTTTTCTATTCTTTATTATGTAAAGCACTTTGAGCTACTGTTTGTATGAATATGTGCTATATAAATAAATGTTGTTGTTGTTGTTGTTATCATCACACCTCCAATTTCCAGCTTTATAATCATTACTCTGCCTGACACTCTTTTCACCTCCAAAACACTCTTGACATACTGTTCCGTCAGAATAATTCCTACCCCATTTCTCCTCCCATCCACACCATGATAGAACAATTTGAATCCACCTCCAATCCACCTGTCCTTACTCCCCTTCCATTTAGTCTCTTGCACGCACAATATATCAACCTTCCTTCTCTCCATCATATCTGCTAACTCTCTCCCCTTACCAGTCATACTGCCCACATTCAAAGTTCCTACCCTCAGTTCCACTCTCTTTACTTTCCTCCTCTCCTCCTGCCTCTGGACACGTCTCCTCCCTCTTATTCTCCTTCTTCTTCTTCGGCCAACAGTAGCCCAATTTTCGCCAACACCCCGTTGGCTAACAGTACTGGTGGCGGTCGTTGTTAACCCGGGGCTCGACCGATCCAGTATGGAAATTTGTATTGTTGTCTGCATATTGATTTGGCAAAATTTTACACCGGATGCCCTTCCTGATGTAACCCTCCCCATTTATCCGGGATTGGGACCGGCACAAAGAAACACACTGGTTTGTGCATCCCCTGTGGCTGGGTTTTGGTATTCATTACCAATATCTAGAAATATTTTACCATTTTATACTGATTTTAACCCTGACTTAGGTCTGCAGTCAGGTTCTTTTTTAAATAATAAGTCATACCTTCTTCTGTGTGAAAACTCCAATTCAAACATCTGTCTCGCCTTGTGTGGATATCCTCAGATAGGATTGAGGTGCTGAGGTACCTGATAAATGAAGTAGGTGTTATACGATTTACTGAGGTGAAAAGACTCCTTATTGTTTATAATTTCATCTTCAATGAGGTGCACATTGACGAGTTGATTGACGACTCTAGAAACTGCCCCAGTAGAAGTGTGCATTCAACATAATTTTGTGGTGCTATGAACTAACATCCTTTCTATGTTTATGTGATCTCTGAGTGCCTTTCCACTAGAGAGTTTGATTTCTCACAGACTAATGCATTCTGTCCTACTAACTTCCACTGCCACTTCTAACCAGGCCTGGTGTGAGTAAACATTAGGGTGTCTTTTGGTTGAAGTGATTTCCCCTAAAGCTTTGGCTCTGACTTTGTGTTTGCTGTTAATGGATATAAGCTGGATCTCCATCACCCTATACTGGAAATGCTAGTTTGTGCTAAAAAAATAGTTCTATATTCTTAGAAATATTGAGCAGAGTACACTCTTATCTCATATGCTCAAAAGGTGGGCATAAAGTAGAAACAAACTTTGGCAAGTCCATCATGCTTACATCCTTACTCACTCATACTGTGTCTGAATCTCCAATTTATCACTCAGTCCACACTGATGATGTACACGATGAGAGAGAAACCACCGATACAGAAAATAAACAAGTACTTTAGACTTTGCCTATATTGCATATATAATTTCCCCAATATAATACATACCTGCAGTACATATGTACATTTGCAAATCAAATTCAGGGTTACAGTGCCAGTGCAGCACCAGGCATGAAAAGATGTGGAGAATTTGGAAATTCCATGCAGACAATGACCAGATGCAGAATTTGAACCTTGGTACCTCCCTCTTTGAAATACGTTTTAATAAAATAGTAATACGGGCTAATTTCTGACAAGGTGAATTTTTTTTTCTCCTGGTGAGAGTGAGTAATGTTTTAAAGGCCTATGGGAGGTACTGTGTATTGGCTTGCAGATATGTTCTAATTGTCTTCCACCTGTCTTTGAAAATACAGACCATCTTTGTAGAACACACAACTAAAACAAAATGTAGGATTACATATTATTTAAAAAAGCACTTTATTAAAAACAATGAGGACGTGTTAGTATAAAACATAATAAAACCGTAATCTACCTAATGCTTTGTATTTTGAACTGTCTCAACCCTTCTTGGCCAAAGCTCCGACTTTTCTTTCTCTATTTCACTTTATCAATTACATCTCCACTGACCACCAACCTCCAGTCAGGGAACTCTTGCCTTTGTCTTTTGCTTTGTGTTCAAATTAGTCCTGGCAAGAGCATGCTTTTTAAACTCATTATCAACATCAACAACTTTTATTTTATATAGCACATCATTATACATGAAAGTAGCTTAAAAAGATTAAAAAAAAATGGTTAAACAGAGAAGAACAGGTGTAACAGTTAAAAATTATAATGTCCATCTTAATAAAAACTTATGGTCACATGGTCAGGGAGGACAGGAAAATAAAAACTTCAATTGGTGAGATGTTAGAGAAAATAAAGGAACAACCAGCTAACCATTTAGGGTGCAGTGTTGGGTCTCTGAGGCTAAGGATCTGTGCTGATATCTGGAAAGTTGCTGGTTCAAATCCTATTAATGCCAGAAGGGATCCTACTCCATTGGGCCCTTTAGCAAGACCCTTACCCTGAAAATGGCTAACCCTGAGCTTTGACCCCCAACGGTCATGCAAAAAGATAACTTTCCCCTTAGGGTTTAACAAATTATATATATAAAAAATGGTTGGTTTGCAGTGACTTTCTCTGAGAAACCATAATAGTGCCACTGCTATCTAAATTGCCGTGACACTGGGCATATGATTACCATTGCCTGTTTTTTGACTTAGAAGATGAAGTATACAATGAACTTGTTTACTTACTTTATGTGTTAACAGAGTATATGTTGGTTACACAGCAAGTCTCAGGAAGGAACTGAATCAGAAATCCTGTGGAATTAGAATGCACTGCCCTATATAAAAACTTTAGAAATATACTAAACAAGAGGAGACCATTCAGTCCATCAAGCTCTTTTGTTTAGCTAATAGCTAACCTGTAAGAATATCTCATCCAGATACATCTTAAAAATTGTCAGGGTTTCTGCTTCAACAGCATGTCCGAGGCACAAAACCACACAGCCTACTACATACTGCATATTAGGACAACCACCCTATCGTGATAGCCTACTCAGATGTCTCTTTACCTTTCTCCCTTTTCTTATTCATAAGCTATTCTACACTGTTAATCCCCCTCTGCGGGGGATCTTGCCTTTATGAGTTGGACAGGTCATGTCACTGTAAAATTTTATGTTTCCTTCTGATTTATTCAAGTTCTCCTGAATATGTACTGTTAATTATGTTTAATTAGAAAGCAAAGTACAGTATTCTGTATCTTACATTCTTTTTCTCAGACTGGCTTACTGTTTCATACATAATGCCAGTAATTGTTTAATGAAAATCTTTTGATACAAGGGCCACAATATATCTGTCCATTCATTTCAGAACCTACTTATTCTGGATCAAAAAGCGGGGAAACTGTTAAAGTATAAGCAGCAAGGTATGAACCACAGAAAGTAAGAGTATATGGTTAAAATATTGTCTGCTATCCATTTGTAATTTTCCTTTTTTTTTTTCCTCCTGTATCACTTTTGAAATAGTCCAACATGGCCCTGGAAATGAACAAATGCAGTAATTATTAAAAGCAGTATGGAGTGGCATTTCAATCAATTAATTGAATAGGTGGTATTCTGTTGATGAAAAACATTATAAAATGCTCTCTATGTGTAAAGACACAAGGGACAGCATGTTCAGAGAATGCAAATTCCATCCTTTTTTTCCCCTCGTTTTTTTGAATAGGCTGTCTTCCTGCTTAATATAAATGATATTTAGGTGGCACAAAGTAAAGTCATTTGGCTGAGAAATATTTGGCTGACAAATCCTTGGCACGTGAACCTTGATGTTAGGTTGAGTTTGAATTGGTATTTCTGTTTCTATTATGATTAAGTGATCTCATGCAGATTCTAGAAGATCGGAACCAACCACTTCATTCTGCATATTAAAGATGATGTGATTAATTGCTAATTATTATTCATTAGAATATTTTATTGTTTTCTTTTTAATGTATTATTAGGGAAGTGATGCCTTTTTTTTCTTCCCAATATTTGAATGACTGCGTTCATTATGCGTTAAAAAACTCATTTGTATCTCAGAAGCACTATCTATTCTGCATAAAACCTACACAATTTGTCATGAACTCCCTCATTTGCTGTATCCTCAAAAAGCAGATTATGCTTATTTTTCATTTGGACAGTGGAAAATCAAGCCAGGTGTTTGGCAGCACTAGAGTGTTCAGGTGTAACTGCACCAGTGATGGTACATTACTAACAGCATGAATGAAGAATGAGGCATGGAGAAATCAGGGACTGAGGTGCCTCAAGGCCTGTCCCTTCAGTGAGCTCCTGCTGATCAGACAGGTGTTATAGGAGAAGCCAAAGGGGAAAAAAAAAATAGAAAACTTTTTTTTTGTTGTTCTCTTGCATGTTGGATTAATCATTCAGCATTAGTAAAAGCTAGAGATTAAATCATTGTTGTAGTAGGCGCTTTATTTTAGACTTTGATGTAAGGCAGACAATTGCATTGCTTATAGCATTTAAAGCATGCATGGTTATGCAAATAGGGTGCTTTACATTTGTTCTATAAAAGTGGCTATTTATTGTAGTGACAGTGGAGAAATGCGGCAAAATATATTTATTTTATTGTGTGCTCGAGTACCATGTAATGGCATGTTAATTATTTAGCAACTTCTGCCTAATTCAGGCTTTACTTAATGATGCATTTCACATCAATTCCAACCAAAACTCCTAAATCATTATTAATTCATCATTGAAGTGACAGAAGATTTACAAGAATATACCAAATACTCAATATCCATAAGCACTTAAGTACTGTATTTGATATTCAGACAAAAGCAAGGAGGAGGTGATGGTGGGGTTAAGTATTTGTACAAATCTAACTGAATGTTGCCTTTAAATTTGAGGCTTATGAAACAGAGTGAAGCATGCAGTCCAGTTTCTTTTGACATTTTCTATTGATGTGCTACGAAGAACCACAGTTAGAAAATAAACACTTCACCACAAAATGCCCTGGCAATGTAACTGGACAGCCACCTAGAAAAATAGGTGAGTTGAACTAGATGGTGTTTCTGTGTATTGGGGACTGGCACTGTATAAAATCAATAGAACTGAAATCCTTAAATAACGTGGTCCTAAAATGGACTCTTGTAGTATTACAGTAAAAGAGGAAATTACCTTACTATTTTCTAAACAAAGCTTAGCTTATCTTTTTTTGTCTGCATTAACCCACCTACCATCAAGTTAAACATTGAGGTTTAACTGTTTAAGTGCAGCTTAATTAACAACACATCTGTCTAGTGCAATAGCACTGTATGGGCTCAGACTGTGACCCTAGCTGGTGGATATCTTAAATGGCTAATCTCAACCTGCATGAGATGGTTTAGCGCTGTTAAGTGAGTCCAGATTTCCATATAAAAATGTACATCTGTAATAAGGCCTGGCATTTATCATGATAAGTTCACACCTGGGCTCCATCTGTGACAGAGATATTAGCTGTAACTGAAGCAGAGGAATTACCAAATACATTAATGTACACATTAGGACAGCCAATTAATCACAGTTACATTTTGCGATTAACATGTTAATTTTTTACAGATTAATTTTTTTAATACACTTTTAGCATGCCATAAATCACTTCCCCAGCACATTTTACCGATCATATACTTTTTTTAAATGGATATCCACAATGTTAAATTATAACAGAGCAATATAAGTAAGTTAGAAACACTGTCCAGACCAAGCAAAATATTTTTTGCCGTCTCAGTGGATTGAAGGGGAAACAAATAATCATTGTGAATAAATTAATTTGATTAGCGTCAGCATAAATAACATTTATTAAAGTGGGTGAGAATGTGAGGCTATTTAAATTGCGGTTTTAGATTAAAATAGAAAAAAAAAAAATTAACCCAGTGTTTGTGGTTAAGCTCAAACAGTGCTATGCACACTGTGCTTCCACAAAGCCGGGTGAAATAATTAGGATGGAGATTTACCTAAACCTATTCTTTCACTGCTAAATTCCATGTCTTTTATTTGCTGTTTGAAAAACTGCTTTGAAATCATTATCACGGGAGAAAATAATCAGACACTAAATAAAATAAAAGATAATGTTAAAGGATTATGGCTCACTTAATACTCTCATTTTCTTTTTATCTGAGTGATGGAGCACCCCCGGGACCTACAATGGGTTTACTGAGCCACAACAGTAAAGGAACGGCTGCTTAAGTAATTTGGCATTAACCTGGGCAGTTTAACATCATCCTCGGAGCATCTTCACTTAGCTAACTGTTGGTGGAGCGTCAGATCAGACAGTATAAAATAACATTTTTCTGTGTGTTTTATTAATGCTAAGTTTATTACCCTCTGGCTGAAGAATTGCATGAAATGATGAGATGGGCAACCAATTTTGTTTCCATTGGTTTTCTTGTTCGATCTTCTCTTTGGTGGGAGTGAATTTCATCCTACCACCTGGATCACCAGACTGGTATGCCTACCCAAAGCCTTGGAATTTATACTGCTGGCATTTGGGTGGAGCTTTATGCCCAATTGTTAATCTAGAGGTTACAAATCTATTAGGACTTGTGACCATTGTTGTCAACCACCAGTTGTGTATCCTTTTATTATCCCCATAAGGTCAATAAGTAGGTTAAGGGTAACCTTGACATAAAGTCATGTTAGCAAATGGCAAGCTATTTAATGTGACCCTTCACTTGCATGAAGGAATGAATATATTCCATCAATTACCTGAATATATGTAATGAAAATGACTCAGTAGGCTGTGTAGATGGCTAGAATTTATAGAGTGATCAAGGGAAGTTTTTATTTCATTTCAGGTTCATTTTATTGTCCCAAGAGAGAAATTTGGTTCGTCAGCTGGTTTTACAGAAAGACCATGGCATATTATTAAAACACATCAACAATGAACAAGGCAATCAAACATAAATTAAACAAATAAATGAAATATATACTCAGCAAAAAAAGAAACGTCCCTTTTTCAGGACTGTGTATTTCAACAATAATGTTTTAAAAATCCAAATAACTTTACAGATCTTCATTGTAAATTGTTTAAACAATGTTTTCCATGCATGTTCAATTAACCATAATCAATTAATTAACATGCACCTGTGGAATGGTCGTTAAGACCTTAACAGCTTACAGAAAGTAGGCATTTAAGGTCACAGTTCTAAAAACGCAGGACACTAAAGAGACTTGTCTACCAACTGTGAAAAACACCCAAAGAAAGATGCCCAGGGTCCCTGCTCATCTGCGTGAACGTGCATTAGGCATGCTGCAGGGAGGCATGAGGGCATAAATTGCCATGTCCACACTGTGAGACGCCTAAGACAGCGCTACAGGGAGACAGGAAGGACAGCTGATCATCCTCGCAGTGGAAGACCACGTGTAACAACACCTGCACAGGATCGGTACATCCGAATATCACACCTGGGTGACAGGTACAGGATGGCCACAACAACTGCCCGAGTCACACCAGGAACACACAATCCCTCCATCAGTGCTCAGACTGTCCGCAATAGGCTGAGAGAAGCTGGACTGAGGGCTTGCAGGCCTGTTGTAAGGCAGGTCCTTACCAGACATCACCAGCAACAACGCCGCCTATGGGCACAAACCCACCTTCCCTGGACCAGACAGGAGTGGCAAAAAGTGCGTGAGTTTCTGCGTGACAGCAATGTCAGTGTTCTGCCATGGCCAGCGAAGAGCCCAGATCTCAATCCCATTGAGCACGTCTGGGACCTGTTGGATCGCAGGGTGAGGGCTAGGGCCATTCCCCCCAGAAATGTCCAGGAACTTGCAGGTGCCTTGGTGGAAGAGTGGGGTAACATCTCACAGCAAGAACTGACAAATCTGGTCCAGTCCATGAGGAGGAGATGCACTGCAGTACTTCAAGCAGCTGGTGGCCACACCAGATACTGACTGGTACTTTTGATTTTGAGCCTCCCTTCATTCAGGGACACATTGTGAAACATTTTTAGTTTTTGTCTTATGGTGTTGACTCTTTTAGTGTTCATACAAATATTTTCACATTAAGTCTACTGAAAGTAAAAACAGTTGAAAGTCAGGGGACGTTTCTTTTTTTGCTGAGTATATATAGCAATGAGCATAATACTTATGGTGAAACTTTAGATCAAACATATTACACACAAAACTTTAACCAACCTTTAGGCTTGACTGATGTGAAGCCTGATGGTTCCTTCTATGATTTAAGTCTATGGCTGTTAATTAAAATTGAGCATATTTAGATTAATAAAAGAATGAAAAAGTATTTGCTTTTAATCCATGGAACCTTTAATGTACAACCTGATGTCCGCAACTGAAATTTATAATGCAGGGGTGAGTCTTGTCTAACAGAATCCACCATGCTTTCCATAATGCCTGCCTATTGAACAGGTCTTTGAGATTGGATGTGTTGAGATCTTGTTGGGTTTTTTTTCTCCATTTTATAATTTGATTTATTCTGTTTTTGTCGCTGACATTAATATTTACAAATTAGGCCAGCAGAAACAAAGTACAGACAGATTCAATACTACATTTATAAAAGGGTGACGTAATGGTAGGACTTGAAATAAAAAGACTCTGCTTCCTTAAACAATAGAGACAATGCTGTCCCTTTTTGCAGATGGTTTTCTTAAAAGTCAGTTGTGAGTCTATGATTGTCCTCAGACATTTATAAGTGTCAACAATCGCTCTACTACTTGGTCCGATTGTTTCTTGTTGGTGTATGTTTTTTTTTCTGAAATTAATTATATGTTCCTTAGCTCTTATAGAATGTAACTGGTTCCATTTCAGTCTCCTGGCTAAATCATGAATCTCTAACTTGTTACCCAGTCTAGCAGTATTGGGCACAAAGCAGGGACCTGAAATTGAAACAATGTCAATTATTTGTAGATAAGGTGAATTTTATTAAATAGTAACAGACCTAGACAGCACTGTCATGTAGTTGTTAGCATTACTGCTTCACAGTTTCAGGAACCTGGTTACTATATCTATGTGCGCCCCCCCCCCCCCCCATATACCATAAAATTCATGTCATAATAATTAACAATATTAGATTTATCTATATAACACCTTTCTCGTGCTCTAAGGCCTTCATAAATATTCAGATGGACACAAGAGGAATCAAATAAATAACACCAGATGCAAACTAATACCAAACATTAAACACCAAATAAAAATGTAAATACATGAAATACAAAATTATGAAATGAAACCATAATTCTCTAAAAATTTAGAATACTCAGATTTATTCTTGACTAGTTGATACAGTTTTTATATTGAAATGTAGTACTGCATTTTTAGGATTATGTGATATAGATAAATTGTTCTACTATTACATACATCCAATTGATGCTAAAAAGAGAGAAAATGGAAAAGACTTAGAAATGGCAAATCAAATACAATGACTAGAACTAAGAACTACTTGTTCTGCTGTTGATAATAGTCCCACATTATATTAAAGTTTGGACGAATCTGTTCTAAGGTTACAACTAGCTATATTTTGAGAGAGACATTTTCTGCATTGCAACTAGTTCTGCAGAAAACATGAAAACAGAAGTACAGTTAGTGAGGGTTGGCGCATGTTTTGGAGAGAGAGAGGCTACAATAAAGAAAATCTACTTGGAAGAATGAATTTTGAGTCTACATTACTGTCATCGATCACCACCTCACAAATACGACACTTGCACATTATATAAGTTAAAATCATTTGGGTTGTAGCTCATACCTATTCACATTCCCAGCCTCTTGGAGCCTCGTTACACCTGCCATACATGTTCTCTGCTTTGAACATATAGATGATTTGCAATGGCAATGCAGCAATACAGCACAGCACGTGACATCTGATTTTCACCTCAGTCATGCTGCACTGTAGTTGTGTGTGCAATGTAGCGGCTGCACCATACCTAGTGTGGACAAGGAAGAGGAGATGTAGGTTGGAAAAATTTAAAAATTCCTGATCTTAGAGCATAGGGTGTCTATCAGGCTGGTGTGGAGGCTATCCATGCCATCACCACTACAGTTTTTTTATTCGTTTTGTTTAGTTCATCAGTTTCTAATTAAAGGACTGTTTTCAATTCACTGTACTTGAGTTACTCCCTATACTGTATATCTCAAAAATGAACACACCAGTCACAGCCCGAGAGAGTGTGGGAATGTTTTATTGCATAATGAAATTTATTTCCTCCTATTCATTTAAGAATTGTGCAAAAATAACCAGTTATATAAATTAAATAATTCACAAGCTGCCTCCATGCTGTCCAGTTCATTTACAGTATGTGTGTCTGAAATTAGACAAAGTTGGTTTTGATATGCAGGCATTTATTCTCTTTTAATATTTCATCCCACTATTATTTTTCCTTCCTGTTGAAAAGGCTGCCACAACAATGCTCTGTGGTCACCTAAAGGAACAAGCTTTGTAGAAGAATGTGGTTTTCATTTATGGCTTGTGTCAGTTATTTTGTAGAAGCAGTAGATGACCGATTTTTTGCACTTATTTATATAGCTATTTTGCTTGATTGGTTATTAAATAAAATAATATGCAATATGTAGAGTAATTATTATCACATGTACAGAGTACAGTGAAGTTCTCAAACATGCAATCTGATTTAACTTTCTTTGCACTATGATTATTGAGTGGCATAATAATGTTAGGTTTACTTCATATTACATTTCACAAATGCACTGCATCCCAATGGAGAACCAAAAACATCATTTAATGAAAATATTGGTAATAGATTCATTTTTCAAACAACTTGTGATGCTTTTTACTAAGCAAATGCATGGGCAGGATTGTCGAACAAAGAAAGTCTTTGGGAACAGGAGCATGTACAGTACATATATTGCACGGTTAACCATTAATCTCTAAGATTCATTGTTTCTCAGGGAAACTCTCTACTGACTTGTTCTCACGTTGTTTGAAATACTGAACTGGAATGGCTTGTTTTTATGTATTGCTGGCCATCAAACATTACTCCTATGACTGACCAATGTCATACAATCATGTCATGAGCAATATTTAGAGCAATAAAATGTTGTTCTGACCACCTTTGGCACTCAGTGCAGTTACAAAATCATGGGGCACAGTGTCTGTGCATTGTTCAGCTGTAGGTAAGGAGACTCCGTTAATAAAGCATAGCCTATCTGTGAATCCAAGCGACTAGTTCTCCTCCCAAACTGCAGCATACAGAAGCTGTGGAGGTGGGTGGAGAGCACACTAAAACTCAATGGAGGGCATCTAATCAAGCTGCTTGGGGCATTGAGAGTAGAAAGTGCTCATACTGAGGCAGCCCCTGCTGTAGGGCCTGAGGATCAGAAAGATGCAAAATATTGTATGGAAACTGTGAGCTAGGGTAAGCACTTTTAAAGTCCCTAAGGCTGTGAAGCAACCCAGGAAAACTGACATGCTGATAGTAATTAAGAGACACGCAGTGGAAGAAACGACGGCGCTCAACTCAGCGGAGGCCACTGCCTCAGATAGTTTAGGAAAGGATGAATTTACTGACTACTTTAGCCTCAGAAGGCTGTCATGGCAGCACAGAATCGTAAAACAGGATAAAGTCATTTTATTGTTACGAACAAAGGACACCAGGGCAGCACAGTGGTGCTGTGGTTAGTACCACAGCATCATAGCTCCAGGGATCTGGGTTTAGTCTCCATTCCAGTTTGCGTCAGTGTAGAGTTTTCCCATTGTCTCTTTCCATCTGGGGTACTCTGTGTGTGTGTGTGTGTGTGTATGTGTGTTTAATTGGCAGACCTGAAAATTCTCCCGAGGAGTCAGTGGCCTGGACTACTTAGTAGAAGTCCATTCTGCAAATGAATGGCATCCCATTCAGGATTGAGTATTGTTGTGTGATGGTTTTTGCTGGGTTAGACCCAGAATATCTATGGCTTTGTAAAGAACAAAAATAAAATGGATCAGAAAATAAATTGATATAAAGTTAAAATTAAAAAAAAGGGTCATAGAAATGCACAAGAGCCAATTTTGAATTTTAACCCCTCTATTGTAAAACCCTAAAAGCCATTAAAGTTCTTTCAGTGCAATTACCAGTCACAAATTACAAAGAGAATTACAAGTGGTACCTTTTGATACTTCAATGAAAAACACAGAATACAAGATAACTTTTCCTAAAAAATGAGAAACAGTGAAAAGCTTTTAAATGCATTTGCATAAATTAATATAAAATAAAGATTAAATTTAAATAGAATTGCCTCAATGGTGCAGTCATCAGCAGAACTACCTCATAGCTCCTGGAACATGGGTTCAAATCGTGGTCAGCAGTGTTAATTTTGCATGCTCTACTCATGGCCTTGTGAGTTTTCTCTGGATATATGTGTGCCCCCTGAATGACTGGTGTGGCATCATATCCCCGGTGATTCCTGCTTTAGGACTAATGCTCCCAACCATGTAATGGACAAACTTTTTGCAGAAAATAAACTTGTAGGTACACTAAGCCAAGGGCTAGAAAAAGATGGCATTGCAAGAGTGCTGAAATGAAGCCATACATGTAGTAATTCAGTTACTGAAATACAGACAAGGGAGAAGATATTTTCACATATTTTTATTTAGAAGCAACAGTGTTATCAAGTCCAAAGAGTAATATGCTATGTAAAGGTGCATTAACTAAGATTGCTGGTGTAGTGTCACCCAGCTCAAGCACTTCACTTAAGGAGAAGACCGCTATTGTCAAGGATAAGTAAATTTATTGTACAATAAACATGAAACATTTCTGCGTCTTTTTGGAGGAGGGTAACTTCTGCAATTAGTCTGACAAATATAAAACAACTGGACACTACCATCTGCTCAAAGTTTAGTCAGTATATAGCATGAGGTGCCTAATATGTGGTGGACACAGATGCAGAACGGCTCTGTGTGTATTCAGACTTGATCATTTTTTTTAACGTTTAGACTGCATTTTTCTTTTTCTGTGTTTCTTCTCACTTCAGTTGTGTGTGTGTGTGTTTGTATTATCAAATCATTACATTTTATACAGTGTAAGCCATTTATTTGGACCTGTGTTGTCAACTGCACACCACAAGTGTCCTATGGAGAATGAGGGAGCCCCTAGCATGAGAAATAAAAGAGCTTTGCTGAGATGGAGCATTTAGTCAGGATGAAGGCCAAAGGAGGCTATACTATCAGACAAGGCTGACCATAAAACCCAGGAACCTTTTTAGGTCTACAGGGACTCTGGTGATTTTTTTGAGTAAAAAAAAAATAAGGGTCACAGTAGTATAATGATCTTCTGTCACTGTTTTAATCACCACTGAACAATATCTTGACTAATGCTTTCCTTCACTAATTGATCCCAAAACCTGTTTTGTGTGTCCATTTTGTCAAGGCCAAATGATCATTTTTATTCCTTTCTATTTTCTTTTCAGACTCAACGTTTTATATTGTTTATTTAGTGTTTGAGATTTGTCTTTTTGCGATTCGGTCTTTATTTATGGTGTTGCAAACTCAAAAAACATAAAGATTTCTTGGGTTTGTGAAGTTCCTCTCAGGCCATAAGAAGTGGAAGACAGTGATCCAGGTGTTCAGGGATTGACATTGAGCATTAATGCTTACTGTCCTGGTGGTGACCAGGCGACTCCTACTGTTGGTTTGTTTCAGAAAATCACTTCTATTGTAATCGGAGAGCTGTTTTCTGAATTGTAGATCTTAATTTTAATCTATTCCTGTTAAGCATGCTTCCACTTATGATTCCAGTGTGCTATAAAGTACAAATATAATAGAAAAAATTAAATGCCATCCAGATGTAAAATGTAATTTTGCATCTTAAAAACAGAAACCTCTTATTCATTTTCATATATACAGAATTTTTTAAGTCTAAATTCTAACTGCTGTTGATCAGCTGCATTCTGTAAAGGCAAATAATGATAGTTTCATTCAGAAGATGATCAGAAAGAAGTACGTCATATGTGATACATCACTCATTGCAAAAATGAGAAAGGAAATGGAAAAGACTTAGAAATAGCAAATCAAAAACAATGACTACAATCAATTAAAAAGCAATACAACAGAGTAATACGAAACAACCTTAGAAGCAGCACTGAGTACACTAAACTAAAATAATAAGTGTTTAGCCTTGGTTTAAATCTTTCTTCAGACACTTGGCAGAGTTTCCAAACAGGTGATTCATATTTCTGAATTTCAGTATTTCTTTTCATGTATATTTAATTTGTTTATTTCTTCCTAATCTAGTTGTATTCAGTACGTATTTCTTCTTTTAGATGTTTTTATTTTCTTATTGGAATAAATGTGTTCATCCATTTACAGGATCCTCTTAATTTAATTATTGCAGAGTATGTTGTACCATCGGGGGAAAAAGGTGGGGACCAAACACTGGACAAGCCACCAACCAGATACATTCATTCTTATACAGGTATACTCCCTCAAACTGAGCCTTCTTACACTCACCCATTAGTGCCCTGGTGGAACGGGAACTGAAGCACCCAAGTAAAACCCACAGTGACACCTTGGACAACATGAAAACACCATACAGGCACTGACCAGACTGGGATCTGAACCTGGTCTCGTGGACCCTAGTTCTTCGTTGTTATACTTGCAGTTTCTATTAATATTCAAAATATTCAGCACAAATACAGTAAACTCTTAGGACCTCAAGCCTTGAAACGGTCACCTGTACATGTATTGGCATTTTTGAGTGGAACTTCGTTATTTTACAGTTATCACTAAGCTTTTCATTTGTCTCATTAAGCTCAAATTTAATATGGCAAAAAGAGTTGGGGGAAAAAAGCAAACAGACGACATTTTTGCATTTTCATTGATTCATTATCCAGAACACTATAACAAACTCATCTGAAAAGAAAACAAAATGAAAACCCTAACCCCTTTTGTACTCTACCACCTCCCCTTCTCCCCCTTTTTGCTGTAGTCAAGTCAAACGACAAAAAAATTGTAAGCCCCCACCAAATAAAAGGCATTGCCGGTGTACTTCAACTCAAGCAAAAGAAAAGTTAGTTTAATAAGACATTATTTCTAACCAAAAACATGGCTCCAGATGCAAAACCTGAGACATGACTACAGGCTGGCAGCTCCTCATAAATAAAAGCAGCACTGTAGAAACTCTTTAGATTCAAAAAAAGCAGCATCATGGATTTACTTTATCTACAAATGAAATGTGTAGATAGAATGTAAAGGAATAAGTCAGTAAAAACTACATGAAGAATAAATCTGAAAAACTACTTTCAGCCAAGGTCCACTTGGCATTGGAACAAGAGATATTGGCTCTTCTTCCTTCTCCTTATTATCTCCACTTTAGTTGTGGAAAAAATATTTTGCAGCAATCGTTTTTGTAGAAATCTACAAAATACTGTTGCAAAATCAAAGAAATTGCCAGCATGAGGTCACTCTTATTTTGTGATCCTCTGGTATATCATTATCCATTCTCTTAATTTCACAACAAGCAAACCAAGGTTTGAAATATGCCCACTGACGTGCAGAAAACCATTGAAAAAAGTCTTCTAATGTGTAAAAATCATCACCAGTCAAAAATGGCAAATACAATGCACATTGCTTCCAGAAATAGCGGAAGAACATACTTAACATGGACATGTTTAGGCCATTGGAATGCTCTGGTTGGCTACTTTCATGAAGAGACTGAAGTATCTTCATATCTCCAACTAATCCAAAACTAATCAGACTTGGAAACCGGTATTACAAATGCATGACCTGTGGCTCACTGGTGTATCATCAGTGACAAGTTTGGGCCCCCTTTGATTAATACATGTTAAATTCTGATCCCACACTTTATACAGTTGTCGGCATCTATACAGGTGATCATTCCTCTTAAATCATCCAGTACTACTACCACTGTGACTCCTTCTGCTGTCCTCTTTGTGTCAGGCACAGTACCTCCCTCACAATGCATCTCCTCTTACTTTCTACTTTTTGATTGAGTATGCCCATTATACCTCAGCTTGTGTCTCCTCCTCTTTTCTTCTCTTTGTTCCTTTCTTTCAGAGAAGTGCTTCATATCCAGATGATTACTTTCACCTCACTTTTAACTTCATTTTTTGACTTCTTTGGCTACTTCTTAATTTCACACACTATACACATTCACCTCATGTGATACACTTTTCACTAGAACGGCAAAGATGTTCACCAGGAAATTAAAATGAAAGAGTCTTTTTCCACTCTTGTCATTCGGTTAGTCCAGAGAATTTGCCACTCCATTCACATTCATCATGTTTTCTTATTTCTGTTTTCCAGAATAGGCTTTTTGCCTTAAGGGCAATCGCTAAAAAAATGTTGCCCCAACTCTAGCTGGAAATCTTCCAATTCTCTTTCTCTCTTTCATGTAATCTCTCTCTCTCGAAGAAATTCTTTTCAACAAGAAAATCAAAAGAAAATGCTCTTTAGGCATTGTTGCCCTTGTCACTTGATAATAAGAAATTAAAGCTCAGCTTCTAGCCATAGATTAGGTTTATTATCCTTGGGAGCTCTGTCCAGCAGGTTGCTCTTGCCAAAATGATGCCTCCTTCCAGGAAGCTGGTGTTCTTATGGAAAAGGTACAGGAAGAAGCTAGGTCAGGTGCCCTCATGGGGCAGTTTCACAGTGCTGTAGAGAGAGAAGGAGAAGACGGTGAGTGTTAGTGATAGTGCCTCCTCTCGTCCAAGCGGGTTATGACATACCTCGACAGAGCCCGTGAGGAGATCCTCCGACATGCATGCGTGACGCTTACATATGGTTAATAGAGAAGTAGAGTCCTTGTATACAGAATCAGTTTTTAAGACTCTAAAGATGATTTAGATGATAAGGTCAGTTGGCCGGAGAGGACTAAAAAAATTAGGCATTCCCCATAGCATAAATATTCTTAAATCATTCCTTATTTTTTTATTCTTTGTCTTAGTGGATTTACTATTAACTGTAACTATTATATACAGTTCCTATCTTGCACTGTTATAATTAGGGTTGCATTTAGTTATGGATATTTCTTACATCTCAAAATTTTTCATAAATTTGTTTCCAGTAACTTTCTTCTCACTGAAGAAAGTTGTTCCAAATAACTTTACTCCACACACACACACACACACACACACACCAAACTACCTTTTTAGTGTGTTCTGCTTCCATGATACATCACTTTTCAACATCAATGTACTGTAAGATCTTTAGCATACACCTGATGAATCTTTAGAGAGGAACAAAGTAACTGAATTGATCAGTGTGTGACACATCTCTACCCAGGGTAAAGTTTATCTACAAAGAATGGTGTCCTCTGCTTCAAGAATCATTAAATGACAAGTCCCTTATGGAGAATCATGATATTCTCTTTCAGACTAATCCGTAAACTCTTAAAGATTTTGCTGGATCCATCACATCTTGCCTGTTCTCCATTCACTCTTCTTCCATCAACTAAATGGCTTAGATTAGATCTATCAAGATGAGAACTATCCGATTTTGTAACTTTATCTGCAATCTGTAAGAGACCTGAGTCACAATCTTGACCTTAGAGTCCTGTTTGTTTTAGTTGATGGAGATGATGCAGCTTTATAACTGTAAAACTTGGTGTCTGTTTGATCAATTTGTCTGTGTTTTGTTGTGCTAGATTGCTTGAAGTTGCTGGGAATGATTATTACCTAAGTCTCTATGTTATAATTAATATAAGAGCTGCATTGGCAATCTTTCATGTACATCTCCCATAACTATTTTCATCACAGAGACAAATAGCAGTGGACTCCATATAGGCAGTGATTCCCCAACCTCATCATTCCCAAATGCCATGATGACCTTTCTGTTTTCTTTTTAATTACTTCTTCTTAAATGAAGAATAGAACAAAAATAATAAAGTTGACACATACTACAATTTCAAAACATGCAGTTGATGTAATATGTTTGCCATAACAGAAGGTTTATGTATTACTTGAAGATATCCTGGAAAAGGATTTTCGATTTTCAGTACTGTACTATGTGTACAAGAAATATTTTCAAGTCATTTTTCTGTGCACTGAATAAAATAACTACTTCTAGGCCTTTTAAAATTGTGTTTCCCCTCAGTCTCACACAAGATAACTTATTTAAAACAATTAATTATAAGGTGTGTATATTTTGTAACACCTTGACAGTTTTAAATCATCCACATTTTTCTCCAAGATTAAAGTGAAAATGTACCTGTGACTTTGTCCTTATATTTCATTTTTTTAAATAGGTTTGTGTTATGCATTTGACAGTCGTATTAAATCAGCATTTTTGTATAATGAATGGCATTGATTATTTGTACAAACATTTTTTCATTACTTTTCAGTTCTCCTAATTCAGTTAGTAGGTGAGTAATAGCATATAAATTCTCCTGAAATACGTATTTTTAAATTTTATTTTATGCCAGTGATTAACACCATCTGTTACACAGGAATATAGAATATACACAGGATATTAGGTCCACATGAATTACTGACACAACACTTGCAAGTAATTATTTAGGAATCCAGGGAAAGTGCAAAAGATATGTTGGTATAATTCCTTTGATATAGCAGTTGCATTTCTGATTAATCTAAAGATCACATTTTGATGTTTTTGTAAATGATTGCGTAGAAATGTGTTGGCGCTATAGAAGACATGATTACCTTCTACATTTTCATTAACACTGTTTTTCAGACACATTAAATCATTAAGAAGTGGGTCAGACATGAAGGGCCTTTATTATTATTAATGAAATGAATAACAAAGTAGTGAAATTAATTGTTTGCTGGACTACTTTTCAATATGGAAGCATCAGTCTTTACTATCTGCACTTTGTTTGCCTAAAAATGTATACTATTACCATAGCAGACCATTCATTTCACATTTTAAATGGATTATTTATAACATGTCCAATGCAACAGTGTAGCATGTCATATTTTTCAAAATTGAGTTTGTTTTTAGTCTCTCAAGAAATAATTATATCCCGAAGCAGTGGTCCAATATAAACAGCATAGGAGGATAGGATAGCCAAGTATGTACTGTAAATGGATAGTTTTGGAAGTTTATTATGCACACAGTCATCACTAACTGATCACTTATAGAACACATTAAGACCGTCTCAGTCATATGTTTGAAAATGAGTAGAATATGTAGTCTTAATTAGGCTGGGGGTTCTGCTTGATATATTGGGGGACATGCTGGCTAGAGGCTTAGACAATTGAATTGAATTTGAAGCAAAACTTGTGAGTTTCACTTTCACCAAAAAAAAATACACCAAAAAAAATTAGCAATCTTTACCAGTAAAATTCACGCTATTGACCTAGGAAGAAGGATTTAAAACAGTATATCCAAAAACCCTTTACCTCCTATATTTTCACATCATCCGCTTCCTTAAGGCCATGCCAGCGCAGGATCTACAGTTTCCAACAGGTAGCAGGAGTGGGCTCTGGCTGATGGGAGGATGACTTTATCATCATGAACAAAGTTTTAATAGCACTTGCAAAATGGGATCTTATCTAAGACTGCCGCTGTGGGGTTTCTTTCCATCAAATTTGGATTAAATCTTTTGTTTTGGAGTAAGTCTCATCATGGCTAGTGTTTAGCCGAGTTGAATTTCCAAAGGATACTTGTCCCCGGTTTATTTTCATTTGGATCCTTTTTTGGGAAATTTTGAGTCCAAAAGTAGTGTACAGTGTTGACATATCTTTAAGTAGTAGCATGTTCCTTTCTTTCCACCACAAAAAACATTTAGGTGAGTTTCATGGTTACGAAATCATACATGAAATGAATTTTAGCATACACTTTGCAAAAGTTATGTGAAAGGAAACTCTGCAGTTGTGCACTTCACTACCTATTACATTTTATAACATTATATTTTACACAAGCTATGTAATGAGAATATAAATGCTGGGCAAGGACGGTGCCAGCTGGCTCTGTGTTGGTCAAAGATGCAGATATGAATGTCATCGTACTGTGTACATGTGACAGTAACTCTGAAATGAACTGATGACATTTAATATCATGCACTTATAATTTCTATCCGAGCAAAGCATTTAAATTATTAAAAAAAGCTAACTGTTGTACACTTGCATGTAATTATATAAGTGCAACATACCTAAGACACAATGAAACAGAATGCTTTTGTCATTCAGAATATAGTAGAAAGAGAACGATGGAGGATGGTGTTACTAGTCTATTACTATTTTATTACTATTTTATGATATGGCAGTTGCAATTTTAGGCTTTGATATACTGTATTGTGATTTGTAGAAACTTAAATCAACTTTAAATCATTTTTAAAATATTATTGAATACTGCTGCTGTCTAATAATATGGAGTCCCCAACTACTCCATGACTCCTCCAACTTCCACAGTTCATGCTGCTTGTAGGGGGGCTTTTACATCTGTGATCAGATAGGGGATGCTTTGGATGATAGGTGGATCATTCAACAAACTATCGCAAAACTTATGTCCATGCTTTCTGTCGTATAATCCATTGCCTTGGATCGTGAGCTAATGACTCGGTGAGAATAGAGTCAAGTCAAACATTGCTATCACCCATCATAAGACCTTTCCTGGCAGACTGGTATGGTGCAGTTTTTGAACTGGTGAAAGCCATTTCACTCAAAGCTGCAGTCTCAATGGAATGTCTTCTGTATGTGATGCAAAGCCAAATGTACTGTCATAAGTGGGGACGTTACCTCCTGCTAATGAGACTTGCCTGCCTTGCCCTAGATTAGTTTGAGTCATTTTGTAATCATAGATCACCTTTCCTGTATGCAATTTTTTATGTAAATGTGATCACTAGATCTAACTGACACTTTTTTCATCACTAGGTATATAAACGTATAATGTGAATTATCAAGACGACCACACATTCCAAGCCAGCATTAGCTATACTGTACATAAACTACAGGAAAAGTTTTAAAATTGCACCCACATATGTGTTTTAACTAGGGTTGTTCTAAACTGGATTATTATGACTGATTCTCTATTTTTACTGTCTCAGTCTCAATCTGCTTACTCAGACAAAAGCATTTCCTATCTTCAATCCCACATGGATGATTACAATCAAATTTGGACAACTTGCAAATTTGTTTTTAGTGAGTTCTGCATGTATTTTAAGCAATGGTTTATTGTAATACGTTTGACTATCCACATTTGAAGAGAGCATATTGAGCACCATGTGTTTAGCTACATTATGGAATCCTGGAGATGCTACGACTAAACAAAGCTGGCTATCTTTGCAGTATATTCTATTCCCTTGTTTGTTATACCCTTTAGTTTTTGACTGTAGTGGTTCTAAATTACTTTGAAAAATTGCATATACTTATTATTATTGTTATTCCTAAATTATATTTTCCCTCATTTATTTTTTTTATCAGTTTTCATATATATTTTTTTTATTTTGAAATGGCTTGTCGGCAGTTTGGTTACTTTTGATTGTTTCCATGAAGAACATTCAATGAATCTGAGCGATTTATGTCATCAGCATCACAAAGATTAATCAATTTTTAATATTATCTGAATTTTGTGAATCCATATTAAAAAGGTTTGTGATATTGGTTTTCTTATTATTCTCTAATATCTCTTGGCTCCTGACTCTAGCATTAGTATTTCAACAAGGATTCTTTGGGTTACAACTTTGGAATTTACACACTATTAATTATTTTCTGGTAATTACTCCTGGCTTGTTTTTATGAATGTTCTCCTGCCATTCCCATTACTTTTGGTTGCATTCTGGTGCTAACTGTAACAATACTGGTGGCTTGGACAAAGCAACAATATTCTAGTTTATTAATGCAACAGGAATAAACAACATTAACAGGGGATATAAGGAATAATATTACCCTACTGGCATATGAAAAATGTTTCATTTTATAAACTTTATTGTATTGTGAAAAAGAAATCTAATATAATACATACAACTGTATACATCCATTTTTCAGATATTCTTCATAATAAAAAAAATGGTAAGATGTACTAAATAGCAAAAGAATAAAGTCTCATATTGAAAGAATACAAAAGAGTTGTAAAAAGAAAAGGTTGTTGTCTTTTTAAAATTGAATGGGTTGCTCCTGAAAATTGTTTTTTTTTTCACATTTTACATAAAGTAGCATGCTCCTAAGCAGAGCCATTTTGTGCCCTAAGCAAGCTAAGTGAATGCTTAGGGCTCCATAACAAGTAGAGTCCCTAACCCACACAGAGAAGATAGTGTTTCTGCATTTCATCCAAAAAATAAGGACCCCACTTACGAGGCCAAAATGGCTGAAAACATTTGTACTACTAAGCCTTTGCAAATGGGAGAGTGAGCCAGAATTTTGCCAGCAGAACAACATTAGGTAACAAAAGCATAAACATTATAACTGATCATTTAGGGAGGGGGTTACATTTATGGTAAATCTAGAGTGACATATAAATGGATAGGTGGAAGTGTCCCATCTTTGGACAGATGGCATGCTGGTGACATTGCTGGTAAGCATCCCTAGAATTTTCTTTGTTAAAGTTCCCAACAATAATAAATAATATATCAGGACAAAAATGTTTGTTTTCTGTGATAACGTTATACAGTTTGTTCAGCACATTGTTTCTGTTGGCTTGCAGAGGAATATAAACAGCAATGGGAAGAACAACAGAAAACTCCCTCAGAAGATAAACCAGACAATAATTGGTCCATAAATTATCAGGTGACTAAGTTTTGGAGGCAATTATAACATTTCGGCACCATGTGGTGTTTAGTATAAAACACATAGGTCCTTCCTTTACTTTTACCTGACAATTCAGTCCAATACTCACAAAAGACAGTATGATGGAAATTGGGGTGTCAAACCCACAAGCACAGTCCTGGGTTCAAATAAAGGCTAGTTTATTAACCAAACTACGCAATACCTCTACAAAGTAACAAAAAAACACAAAAATACAGGTTTCTCCGGAATTCAATTCTTTCCCACAACTCCTCTCACCACCGCATTGCCCTCCTCCAGTCGAGTGTTGCCCTTCTTCCTCCAAGCTCCAACTTGCCTGGAATACAGTCCCTTTTATTAAGGACCCGGGAGTACTTCTGGTGCCAAGACCCCTGCCTGATGGAAGTACATCCACATCATACAGAAGTCCATTACAGCAAGTAGCTTGTCTCCCTGCAGCACCCTGTTGTGGCACCCAGTGACTCCAGCAGGGCTGCTCCTTCAGACTACCTTTCCCTGCATGCCCTGCTGGCTTTCCACTTGGAACTGATATCTGGTGCTGCTGCCATCTAGCGTGCTGGGGGAATAACAAACTCCCAGTGATATCTTTTCTTTTCAACTGGCTGTCCATCCATTATTTCTGATCCTTCCTTAAGGGTCTGCTCCTTCTATTCTCCCCGGCTGGATGCTTATCTGCCTATTAGGAGTCCCCCGTCTGGGTAATAAATTATCCCCCCTCCTGGCCGGGATGCCCGTCCAGCCCGTGTGGCATCTACAACAGTAACTCAGTCTGGATGTATTACAACATTTAGTGTCTCAGCAGTTAGCTGCATTGCTGAGAAACAAAAACCACAGCAGTTTCTGATGTCTGTCTGTGTCATCAGTCTGGTCTGAATGTTGTCTAGTGTGTTATGCAGTGATTGTATGCTGGACAGAAGAGGTTGGTTGCTGCTGTGTTTTACTCTCACTTGGATGCCTCCCCATTGTCCATTTTCTAGCTCTCTTAGTTGATTTGTGCTATTTGTGTTTCTGTAGGAAGCAGCTCCAGAATTTGACCTGGCACAAGTCAAATTCTGAATACTTACTCTTACGTTTGTTTAAAAGGGTTTGTCATTCTTAATAATCATTACAATTGAAATCACAATCAACAAAAATAACAATCATATAAAACAAGTCAAATGTCTACAAGGAGAATTGTGCAACACTTCGCAACTCTCTGGTGCCAAGAGTCAAGTCACAAGACATTCTTACAATAACACTAAGATAACCAAACATACAGTACGGTAAATTTGCTAATTCATGTTGATTCAATGTAAGCACTGTTATATATTGATTTTTAAATATATTTTTTTCTTTTTGCCTCACTAGCAAAGAGTTCAGCTCTGCATCAACTATGTCAGCACCTCATTCAGAACAATCAACCATGAAGGTCTTGAAGATTTGTGGACTTAAAAAGGAAACCAAGGAATTGCTTTAAAGTCACTTGTATCTTTGCTCTTCTGTATGAGAGTGAGACCTAAGTCACCTACCATTGTGACCTGAAACTCTCATTTAACTCTTGAAGCATTCCTCAGTTTGGTTATGTATATTAACTGAAAGGATTGCCACACCAGTTTTATTGTCCCCACCAAGAAAAAGAGGCCCAGCATTATAGCACTGGTCACGACATCTGCATCTCTCCAGACAAGTGTTCTATTTCAAAGTGAGTTGAGGTATGTTGTGGAATCAATACAAAGACCCTCTCAAGACATAGCCTACAAAAGGCCAGATTATCAACTTTAGTGAAAAGACCCATATGAAAAGAGCATTACATAGAGCAATATGAGGATTCATGAAGAAGCACCGCTCTTTGAGATTGATTTTCTTGCTGATGAGACAAACAATAGATAGCAATGGAAGGAAAATCGAAATGGAAACTCCTGTCCCCCAGTGTGCTGGAGTCCATTCTGGACTCTCCATCAATCTAAGGTCACACATACTACATAATGTTGATGTACTCTAATTTGTTACAAGAAACGGCTTGAAGATGACAAGCAAGATGGTAACCAAAGCCGGCCAGGACACCAAGCCATTGGAGAGCATGCAGATACTCTCACTTATTAGATCAACATAAACCTTTTGTGGGAGGACATTTAAGTACTTGATGGAAACCCATGCAGGAGAACATGCAACTTCAACACAAATAGTGACTCAGCTGTGAACTCGAGCCTGATCCTGGTGGCTATGAGACCACCACTATTCCATGCATTGATAATGAACTTTTCCATCCATTTTATGAATCCTCTTTCTGTCTGTTTCAAAACCGATTTAATCACATGATACCTGCACTGGGGAAGTTTGTAGTTGCCAGTAACCCTAAAAAATATTTTTTAGATTGTGAGCTCACAAAAATTCAGAGGAATCCCTTGTAAATATGGGTAGAAGATGCAAGGTCCACATAGAAGACAGCTGAGTGGTAATCAGACTGGAATCTAAGTGTTGTGAGACAGCAATGCCGTCTACTGTAGCACTGAATCTACGTGACAGGGATTACCTGAAGACGATTCTGTAAGTCGTATATCTATTAAAAAATTAATAGTGACTGAATGTGTTAGATATGTGCATTTGAAGGTTTCACTAAAAATCTGAATGTTCTTTGGCAAATGTCTTAGGTTTGTCTGGCATTATCCAGCCAATTCCATAAGTGTATGTCAGGCTACTTGATTGAGTTGCTATGAATTACTGTGTCTTATCACAGACCGAGGACCTGTAGAGGGCTGGTTTTTGACTTATGAGGATGTCTTGCATTGCTTGGGTTTCAAAATCGATAGATGCAATTTAATCCTAATACAGCTAATCACAAGTATCTCCGAGATCAATGACAAGGTGACAATATTAGCAGGTGCAAAAGCTCTTATCAGTCTGGACAGTTTAAATGGACAGCATGACTTTGACACCATAGTGTTGGTGAGCTGTCCTCGAAGTACAGTTGTCTGACTTTGGGGATCAGCTGGTGTTGAATGTGAGTAAAAGCATGGTTATTTGCCTTAATTTTTAAAATCTCATTTGTTCCTATGTACACTATAAAATACAGTTGTTTGAATATCTCTTTTTTGGAGCACACTGTATTCCAGCACTTTCCATTACCTTAAACTGGTTTAAGTGAATTAAATATAGAAAGGAAGGATGGATGGATGCTCCAGTAATCAAAGAAAAATGATCCTTAATTTTAAATGCCCATACAGGATCTTTTAACAGATACATTTCTTAGTATTGTCATCCTTGTTTAAACAGTACTTGCTTTATTTGTGAGACTAATAACATGACATTTATTTGAGTGTGTTTCTTAAGTGTCTGCCACTTGCTTACGCCAAGGGGCCACTCAGATGTAATTAAAACACTCTCTCAATCATGCTTTTCAACAGACATATTTGCAACTGCTATTGCAAGCAACGGCATTATAATAATTCTCTCATCTTACTTTTGGCTGGGATCATTTCACAAGACAATCTGCGTTCAGCACATTCAGGGCTAATGGCTGAAGCATCAAAGAGCAGGGCCTAGCCTCAATTTTCTATTCCCCTCCTGAGGTCACTGTGATGGAACTCAATCTAATCTTGTTTAAGAACGCTACTCTTCAAAGGTAAAGCACCTGGCACAAGTTTTCCATCAAGACCTAATTATTGTAGGCCTTTGATGCGATGAGAGTGAAATTCAGTGTACAATAAAGGGAAACAGGTCTTACGTCGAGGGGACATGATTCCTTCTTTTAAAGGATAAACATAAGCAGATTTTGCAGTGGTGGTGTATTGGGGGTGGTGGGTGGTGTGAATTAAAATCTTTATGCTAATCAGCTAAGCCTCTGAAAAGCCAACTAAAACCACTGAACACACCAGTGGCAAGTGTACTGGGCGAGATAAAGCGCATTGGAGTTTTATCGGTTAGTCTAATTTATTCGGTGTCAGTGCCATATCACAACCCTGTGTTTGATTTTCTTATAAACTAATAATTTCCTGAGCAAACTAATACCTCTGCAGCCGCTGGTAGCTCTGCCTTATAGAAGTCTTTTATTGTTGTGTATGCAACTAAATTGAAATATCTTTCACTTGAAATATTGACTTTAATATCTCATTTGAAAAATTCATGAAGCCTTTGATGTTAAATCCATACTCAATTTAGCCAAATGCCATTAAAATATGCAGTAGAGAAAGCATTATTGTCTGTGTTTCTGTAGAAGAATTACATTTTATGACTCTAATGCGGGGATCTTTTCTGTGTTTTTGTGCAAGAGAAAAGAAAAGAAATAGCAGCCCATTAGAAGCAAAATGAAAAGTGGTATTGATTAGTCTCTTATTTCCCCACTCTTTGCCTCATTTCCTAAATGCATGGCAATAAGAGCGATGCCTGTGCAAGTAACAATAAGCTTTAATGAATGAAACAATCTTTAGAAAATTAGTATAGGTTTTAAGACGGTACACAGATGTTGCTCATTGTAACTGTCATACTTTTGTGTTTTTGTTTCAATCTCCATTTACAAAGGTCTCTTCATCTCCTAATAGTATTATAATGCAAACATGACAATACATAATGATTTCAATAAAATCTATACTGCATGCTTGTCAGGAGAGAAGAGGGATATAAATTGAATCTTTAAAGCAGCAACACATTAGAATTAAATTCCTTATAGTTAATCATGATCAGAATGGTATTTTTTTAAAAATTGTTTGAGGGTAAGGCAGGTAAAAAAGACAAGCTTTTAGCAAATGGGTTTTCAAGCTTTGAGGGGAAAAAAAAGCTAGTAAGACAGCGAAATGCTGTGAAATCTTCTATGGCTAATAGTATTTGCCTTTTGGTAATTTATAAGCACTTTACCCCTGCTTATTGATCATGTTTGAAAAAGTAAACTGCATTAACATTTAAGGCTAAAACAATCTTCCAAGGTGTTCTATTACTGCTGCTACAATGTTATTCTGTCTCCAGAATAGTTAAGTGTCAGGAGTTTTGTAAATAACCGCTGCCCTCATTACTTCGGCGTTAGAAAGGCAGCCTTCTCTGCGTAGTCTCTTATTGAGTCAGATCAAAGTTACGGTTCCTTTCTCTGTGCTAAAGACTCATTTAAAGGATGAGACCCTCGTTCTTTATTGACGGGATTTATTGATATGGTGACACTGTCTATAAACTGTTTTTAATATGTGATTGCTGTCAGTCGATGTGTTAATGAGGTATAGGGCATAAATTAAACTAACAGCATTTTTTGCAAGATAACAATACATGATAATTGAGGGTAGAATTTCTGATTGGTAAAGGGATGCACAAGGCAAAAGGAGAAATTAGAGGGCAGGGCACAATATGAAAACTACAGAAGAACCATTTAAATGATAGGCTATAATGGTGAGCAGAGATGGCATCCCACAATTAGCATGATCTCTAGGGTACAGCTTCTTTGGCAGGAGCTGTGGCTGAACTGAGGAAGATAACAGGGGACCTGGGACACCCGCAGGGCATTGATGATGTAGTGTGGTGGACAGAAGTTGCATACCTTGGGGGTTGGCCTGTTTATGTGCTAATGAGTGGGAGTGCAGTGACTATTGGAGGAATCAAGAGGTAAAGGAAGTCTGTAAAATAGTTGTTCCCAAACTCAGTCCTCGGGGACCCAATGTGGCTGCAGGTTTTTGTTCCAGTAAGATTCACAATCAGTGATGATAACTGATCTCATTTAATTAGCTCGTCTTCTTTTCTCCTCTGTTATTGTGCATTCAGCAAAGCAGAGCCTATGATTTCTACATTTATAAGACATTTAAAAATAACTCTTTTTGCCATTGCTTATTATTTTTTTCTTATTATTTTTCCCTTTTTCTGCGCAGTTTGCTCCCTTCATTGTCTCCTAATAATGACAATTAAATATAAGCAGAGCAGACACCCAGGCAAAGAACACTGAATGATGAAAGGCTGCAACTACTTCAGTGTCATACACACTAATTAGTAAATAATGGATTAAATAACCAGAACACCTGGAAATGCAGACTAAATACCAGATGAAAACACTGCTAAAAAGGAAAATAAAACTATATTATCCTCATATAACTGCTTAGTACATTTTAATAAAAATTTACCAAACTTTGTTATGTAATTTCTACATTGACTCCAAAACACAGAAACTGGGAAATAACCGCTCACTTAATTAGGCTCGGCGTCGAATAGAAACAGATGAGAGTTCGAACTAAAACCTGCAGACCCCCAGTACTGAGTTTAGGAGCCACCGCTATAGAGTGACGATGGATCAGTGACATGTCTTAAGAACAGATGAGAACTTTTCTTAAAGTGCTGGCTTTGTGGGGTTCACATATATAAGTTAACCTTTCAGTTGCAATTGTAAGTGGAACACTGACAGTTGTTTTGTTAGTTTGTGTGTCTATGTATGTATGTACATTTATTTATTTACTCTCGTGGTGGTACTGTGGTTAGCTCTGGTGCCTCACAGATCCACAAGGCTGTGTTCAAATCCCAGCTTAGTCAATGTCCATGTAGAATTCACTCATTTTCTACTCCTCTCTTTAGGTTTTCTCCTTACTCTCCACTTTTTTTTTTAAAACATCCCAAACACATGCATGTTAGACTGAGTGGTCCTAAGATTGTGAGTATGCCCTGAAAAAGAATTCCGGTTTGTCAGCAAGTTTATTCTGCTTCAACTAATGGAAGGATGGATATTTCTAATGGAAACTAATGGATGAAAGAATATGTAATATGCACTCCCCAAACTAATCTTCCGATAATCACCTTGTGAATTAGAGGGTTGTGTGATTTTACTTCTGTAGTGGGACTGTTTCATTGTGCTTTGGGTTGTGAGGAAGGTGGCTCATTTAATATGAGAAAATGATGAATATTTAGATAACGTCTACATTTAAAGATCTATTTCAAGCTTATGACAAAAAGCCACAATTAATTATTAAAATATTTCACCCTGTTCTAGAATTTGTACTTAACAATCTAGTGAATGATATCAAGGGACACACTTTTGCTAACCCCCCACATAATGTATATCTTTACTAGACATGAGTTGATACATTTAATCCACATAGCATACGTATTGCTGTACAGAGTACAAAATAAAATATCCCACAACACAGTACATCCTTTGAACAAATAACAAAATAATAAAAAAACTAATATCACTTGAAAAAGTGTGGAAAAAATAAAAAGATTAGCCTAAAATTAGTAAAACACACAACATTTTACATTAAAAAAAATGTGTAGATATACTCTTCATTGCTTCTGTTTGACCCAGATATACAGTATATTTTTAATAGGTTTTGTAATGGAAAAATTGAATGCGAAATGATACACTGCTGTTCTGCTTATCCCACACACTTCTCTAAATATCTCGGCAGTTCCAAACTCTCCTGCAGACTAAAAAAACATCTACTCTTTGTAATTAAACACACATGTTACAAACTTGAGACATCTGAAAAACATTGTACCTGTGATTGACACCTTCATAACATTCCAGAAATTAACAGATTTTATAAAATAATATTCAATATTTACACAATACAATAGGTAAAAAAAAATCTGGAAAATTAATGCTAATAAGTTACTGCCATGAAGCTTTCAAATTGGCACACACCATATTAAAGCTCAAATCACAGTGCAGAGAAGCAGTGTGAAGTTCTAAGATAGTTGAAACTTTTAAAATGAAAAAAATTCTTACCATTATCAAAGGCAGTATATAAATTAAGCATTAATATGTATATGACTCTTACGGTTTATATTCTTTTTGTAATTTTATTTTGTAATGTTTAAAGAAAAAAAAGGCTATCCTGACCAAAGTTCTACCCAAGGCAATCCCCTCATTACCTTACACCAATAGCCAGCTCTGATGATAACCACCATTTAATGTGGGGAAAGGAGAAATTTCTCCTACTAAGTTAATGAAGATTCCATCATTTTGAACTATTATTGTCACTCTTTTTAGTGGAGCCTGGCTTAAGTTCTCGCCTTAATTTGATATTGTTTTTATACAGTATACAGATAGCCAGCAAGGTAGCAAAGCAGTAGCGCTGCTCCTTCACGCTAATTAGACCAGGGTCCATGTCCCAGGTTGTCCCTGCATGAAGTTTGAAGTATATACGGGTCCTGCTTCCTCCCTCTGTCCAATGACATGCAGATTAGGTGGATTTGTGATGCTAAATTGGCCCTAGCATGTGTTTGGTGAGTGTGTGTGTGTTCACCCTGCAATGGACTGGTGCCCAGTCGAGGGTATGTTTTTTGCCTTGTGCCCAATACTATCTGGGATAGGCTCCAGTACCCCTGCAACCCTGGTCTCGTTAGAAAATGACATGACTGTATGCAGTAAATTCCTGCAGATTTGTTCATGCATTTGTTCTCTGGGGTTTATAGTTTTAGCCAATGCAAAATAATGTTTTATAATTATGAATGTATTTGAATGATTGACAAAATATTATTGGTTCTTGGCCTGTGCCATCTGCTGTCAGATTATTTTCTAAGTACTTACAAACCTTGTCTGGAAAAAATGAATACTGAAAAAAATGTGAATGTTTCTATTGTAAAATAGCTGCAGAGTAAATCTCTTGTGCAGTGATGAACAATGCTGATTTTCAAAATTTGCCAAAGCATTTTTGCTGAGATCACTGGTGGCCTTGTTTGCCTTATTATCCCCTCTGAAAATTCACTGTGTGGCTGGCTTAGATAAACTATTTTTTTTCCCAGCTCCCCATGATGCTTTGCAAGGCCAGCATGACATCACAGAGGTATAACAGCCATGCACACACATTTCACACATGCATACTGTAAGCATTCTCCACCTCACACTTTACGGCAATGAATGATCTAATTTGCACATGCATGCATGATATCACTACAGTACTTAAATGGCACTCCAGCCAGATTTGCACTCCACATGTATTTTTAAAAAGAAAAAAAAAGTAGTATTTTCATTTAAGAGGTACATTAGCTTACTTAAATGAGAATGTTATAAAAATGCTTTCTTGTTCTCTTGATTTCTTCTCATTTGTGTCTTCATGGCTGAATTAAGCATGTTATGCTCCTTGCTGTGCAGCACAAATCGGGGAGTCTCCAGAAGAGCTCCCCGAGTATATAACGCTGATCCCTTGCATCACAGCCTCTGAGTGTGTGTTAGTCTTTGTGGTAGGAGCTCGGAGATGCAGAAAGTAAAAAAGAAGAACCGTGAGCCACAGGAATATTCCTTTAGCTTTTCGGGCTATGCCCCTCGGGGACTGAGAAAGGTGTCAGGTTTGAGTAGATTAGAGTGCCAATCCGCAGCATGAAGTTGTTGATATTTGAGGTGGGAATGCCCTTTACTGCATATGGTGATGTTAACTGGAGACGAACGTAACATAATTAAGGAATGAACTTGTTCTTTCGAGTGGCAGTGTTGTAGGCACTTGTAGGTTTTGATGAGATAGCTATTGAGAAAAAATAGAATTCCTAACAAAATCAGTTTTTCACTTTGTAAAAATTTTAATGATGCAAGTGATGTTTTGTTACTAGTGAAATTCATGTCATTGTCAATGAAAGACAAGGATTTAGTCACGGCTTTGAAGCATTTCCTGGGCTAATTATATACAATTCAGTAGAGGGGGAAGATGATTTCCTTTCAAGGTAAATTTTCTTGACATATGATACATTTTGTTGTTCTTCTCATAATTAGGCCACCTGCTTTCACACCAACAACAAACCATCAACAACTCCTAACAATTCAGCTGGAATGGTCTGTGACAAGTCCGCCTGTGACCATAGGTATGGGCTGTCCATAACTAAAGACCAAGTAGGGAGACAAGGCCAGTGCGGATGTGTCTTCTATCACCTGTTCCTTCTGTCTTTAAGGCTCTGGAAAGTGGTGCTGCTGGGGAAAATATTCTACAATGTTCCTCTTCCAAAGAAGGCGGGTGTCTCTTCACCTAATGACTACAGACCAGTGACTCTGACATCTCACATCATGAAGACCTGTGAGAGGCTGGTCTTGGACTATATGGTAGACCACTTGGACCCAGTGCAGTTTGCCTATTGGACAAATTATCTTTCTGGTCCACAAGGTTGATTTGCACCGTGACAAGCTGTCAGGACTGTTATGTTTTTTGATTTCTCCAGCACCTTCAGTCCAATCCAGCCATTCCTGCTAAGGAGTAAACTCAGAGATATGCAGGTGGATAAGTTTGTGGTGTCCTGTATAATGGACTGTCTGTCAGATACACCACAGTTTTTGAGACTCCAGGACTGTAGTTCTGATATTAATGTGAGCAACACTCTAGCACCATAAGGACCAGTCCTCCTTCGCTTCTTTCTCTTGGGTCTGTACACCTCAAACTATAAATATAACAGGTCCTGTCAGTTTCTTAGGTGATTCTGCACTAATGGGTTGTATTGATAAGGGGAGTGAGATAAAGTATAGGAATCAAATGGAGAAAGAATTGTGTTGCTTTTAACATCAGAAAAACCAAGGAACTGGTAATTGACTTTCATCACACCAAAAAGCCTTGAAGTCCATTCACTATTCAGGGAGTGGATGTAGAGGTGGTCCACTCCTATAAGTACAGTGGGGGTCGACATCAATGACAGGTTGGACTGCTCAGAACACAGAGAGAACTATAAAAAAAGACCCTTTTTCTTAGGAGACTGTGTTCATTTAATTTGGGTAATGACATCCTTTACATCTTCTATAACTAGAACTATAACTGTGATGGGCAGTGCAATTTTCAATGCTGTGGTGTGCTGGGCTGGTAATATCATTTCAAGAGAGGCCCACTGAATCAACAAACTATTTAGAAGACTATTAAACTATTCAGTTATAGGGCACACTCTGGACACTAAGCCAGCTAAACACTACTGATGCTCCTTGATACCAACAGCAATACGCCTGCTTAATGCCTCACTATGACTGTGACTGTCAAGTCAGAAGATTTTCTCTTTTTAATTTTCTTCCTTTTCAGTCATTCTGGTGTGTATGTGTGTATATCTGTCTATCTAACTGTAGTGTAGACACCCATTTTTGGATGAAACAGAGTACATTTTTCTGGTCTGCACCCAAATGCAGAAAATAGCTTTTACAATAATCAAGTGAACTGAACTTTAAGATCAAATGGATTTCGGTCAGGACCTTAACCTTTAGTGTGAACATACCCTAAAATGAAGACTGATTATATGATAGTATGATACTGCATACTACAGCACAAAATTGTGTATATCCCTAGTGATTTTTTAAATAATGATACTCCTGATCTTTAGTTTATTATCCAGTGCTTTTCAACTTGTCAAATTCATTTATATAGTGCAGTGCACAGTGATGCACTTCTAAAGCCTAGTTATGACATTTTACACTTTTTCCATGACTCATTTTTTTTCTCTTATTGTTCTGATATCTGGCTGGTTTTTTTCATAGAAAAAGAAAATATACCTGTACATTTACATATATTATTGCTTTTAGTTCATTCTGAGTAAATAAGATCACAGCCGTAGAATAGCATTGTTACACCACTTTTCTTTTGTGTGAACCCAGCTGGTCTAATACCTCTGGATGACACTGTGAGCTGTGTATCTGAAAATGTCTGTTTTATTAAGAAGGATTCACTTTAATTTTTATACTTATGGGCAAACAAAAAGACAAATCAGCCAGTGGGCTGAAAAATAATTGCAATTAGCTAATGAATTCAAACTGTACTGAAAAAAGCAGTGCTAATGGAGTTGTATAAGTGTAAAGCCTTAAATGAACATACAAAAGGTAAAGAGCAGACAATGTCAGGGTCTAGAAAATGATTTAAAAAGACATGCTGTCAATATGATAGAAGAACAGAAGCATAAAAGATTCATTAATGGTAGCATAAAAGCAGTCCCTAAAAACAGGTTCAAAAAGAGATTTCTTTGACTTGGAAGCAGAACTTGGAGCCACTTTATTTTTCAATTTACATCAGAATTTATTATTCCTTTGCTGCTGATGATTTCTGAAAAAGGGGGTGATGGGTTCACTGTATGTAAATGGTACATTGGTGCCGTTGTTGTGTCTCAAGTCAGCAAAAGGAGTGACTTAATGCTATCTGGTCTGGAGCCAGTCTTCCCATTAGTAGTTGATGTCCAGCCAGTAAAGGGTTTATCTTCCTTGTATCCTACATGGGAAACATTATGAGGAACCTTCAGAGGAGAAAACTATATTTAACTGTACTTAAATGTGTTTTACTTGAATCACAAACTTGATGTGTGTGAGGGGGAATGTAACCTTGAGCAAAGATCATCCATGGCTGATAACTCTACTGCTTATCGCTATAATGACAATAAACATGTGCTATACATTTGAAAATTACTGGTTTGAGATGCTTTTTCATGTCGGACCAGAGATCTTTAATATGGAAATAAGGACAATTTCTTCAGTGAATGCAGAGGGTGTCATCAAGGAGAAATTTTGTTTAGTCTGAGGATCCCATTGAAGCAAAAAAACTTGTTTATTGTGTCTTCTAAACAAACTTGGATGGCTTTTCTTTAATTGGACAGTAACCAGAAGATAACACTCCTAAAATAATTAAAGAAACAAAGATGTCCAAGAGCTCAATTTATTTTTCACAGCAGGGAAACTAAAGGACCACAAGAGGGCAGAAGTACCTACACTGCATATGCAGAACAGACAGACAGAATTGTCTATTTTTACTTGCTTACTCTCAGTGTTGTTCCCTTTATCTGTTCTAGTTCAGACATCAGAGAACACCTTGAACAGAACTTAATTGAGCTCACTGTTCCTGTTTTTTTTTTTTTTTTTTTGTAGTTGATGGGTATGAGTGCACTGATCATTGCTGCCTGCTGGAAATAGGCCCATATAGTCTCTCTTCTTACAACTAATCCTTTATACCAGGAAGGAGGAACATCTGATTACTGCCTGACAATATTTGGAGAAAGGGACCAAGGAAAAAAATAATCAAAGGAAAAATCCTTTCAGAGATAATAGTAGCTATATGGAGTCTAGAACATAATGCTAGAGAGTGGATAATGTGCTGGGATTCCCTCAGGCCGCCCAATTTTGTCTGAATATAAAGTAACCTTGCCCATTGCTCTTAGGGTTATGTGAATTTTGCTTTTTTTTTGGTGATTCTCCTTCTTCCAAAGAAGTTTGAAAGATGAACGCCAACTTCGAGCTGAGGTGTGTCTTATATAGGAAGTCTACTGGAAAGGTTGGGGTTTGTGGATGCAGGGCAGATGTGACATCATTGGTTTTTGGGGGAGTCCTCCTTCACTGTAAAGACTGAATTGAGAATAACTATTGGTTATATACTCTGCATTACCTAAATTCCTTCTTGTTGCTCTTACCCAAACAGACTCAGTGAAACATGCCCTACCCTCGTGTGCTTGACAGTAGCTAATTCTAAGAATTAAAGTGTGAAAGTGGGATTCATTTTTTTTTTTTTTTTGGCTGGCAGGTAATGATAGACTATTGAACACTTCATGTAAAAGCAATAACTTGCTTCACAGGGCTGATGCTTTATGGTTGCTTTTTCCAAAACCTTAATAAATGCATTAATTTAAATACAATAAAGGTAAGAAAACGCTTATGTATAGATTAAGTAATCTGGGCCTGTTTCACTGAAGGATCCAAAGCTGAAAGTCAAGACTTTAGCCATGACATTTAAGCAATAGCCATAGAGTATAACATTAAATTGCCTAACAATTCTGTACTAAAAGACAATGTGTTTTACATTAGCCTGACCTGTATGTTTGCATGCTGAGAAAGAGATTTATTGCAGGGCTGTCATAAATGTTCATAATGTGAAAATGCCTCCTAGCTACTGTACATTTCAGCCAAACCAGCCAATAAAGGTGTAGCAGAAAACCGAGTTTAGCAAAGGTTTATAAAATATGGTGCCAAATGTAATAAATTAGTAGTAAATATGTGTTGGAAAATTAATATAAATTAAACAGTGTGAGCATAAATAACAAAGTAACTGGGGTAGCTCCCTAGCCAGGACATCAGACAAAGCACAAATCTTACTTTGTGAGTCACATGAGACTGTTACTTGTACATTAACTGCTAGATGGCCAGCACCATGGGTACTGAACTCCTATTAGTTTTATTTATTTATTCATTTTATAACAATATGTTAATCTAAACTGACCATTAGCAGTATGGCACATGAAATTAGGTCATTCAGTCCTTCAAGCTCATTTTATCAGCTAATACTTAAAGGAATACTCCATCCAAAAATTAGATGTTACTTACCCCTTGTTATGTGTAGTGGTTGCCTAGAAATTTTTTTTAATCTCATGCTTTCATGGAGAAGGGACCAAACAAAAATTCTGATACCATAGGACCCATACCTGAACCACAGCAATAAAAAAAAAATCTGACTACTTGTGTCGCATAATCAAATCAAGTCATAGAGTCATATGCTCACAACATGTAAAATGCACATACGATCTGGTAAACTTTTGTAAAATAAATAATTCTGGAAAATAAAAGTAGTAGTCAATATTCAGAAAGCCTCTTCACATAGTGTTGTGCTTTTGAATTACATGTATTTTACACATTGTGAGCATACAACTGGGTGAGCTGACATGTGGTTTATGCGACACGAGTAACATGGGAATTTTTCATGGATGTTTCTGACGTTGTTGTCTAGCATTGGTCACCATTGGGTCTCATTCGATCAAACTTTGCCTTATTTTCCTCAAAAATATGGGAATAATTTTTTTTCTCAACCACCACTACAAATACCAGGGGTTACTAACATACAGAAAAAAAACATTTTTTGGGTGGCCATTTCTTTAACTTGTCTCAATGTTACATTCTGATACCTCCTAGAAAGTAACTCAGTAGTTTGTTGCAGGATTAAATAACACTGTGTAAAAGAGTTCCTGGATTCTATCTTGAATGCAGTTGAATTTCTATCAGTGCCCCCAAGTCCACGATTGGCTGTTTAACTGAAAAAGTCCTACTGGGCCATCTTTACTGATTACTCTGATAAATTTTGAGGACCTTATCTGCACAAGACTAAAAAGGATTACATCCCTTACCTCTATAACACTAAGACATACATTTTAGTTGAATGATCGACTTGGTTGCTCTTCTGTGCACAACTTATACATTTATATATTCATTTTTGCAGAGTAGTAACTAGAACTGTACATGCTACGACTGATGCAGTGTACTACACCTTGCCCACAAAATTTGACCATATGGTAAAAGTCTTTTGATTTTATATTTAACAGTTTTTACAGGATAACTGTATCCCCATAAGGGGCACATGCTTCCTATGAATGTGTTCTTCTAGAATTTTAATCACACTATAACTGATACACTGTTTATCCTCCCCAGTAACCATGACAGAGATGTTAATACAAGAGAAATCTGGTACAAAACATTTATTCTGCTTTTTAATGCATCTTCCAACTCCTACTGTCTATATATAGTAGGAGTCAAAAAGACAGTTAAACAATACAATTGTTTTCCAATTCTTCTGTGAGGTCTTTTTGGGAAGTCGGGGGGATTTTTCTAGGCAAAGATAATCTTGGAAAAGCCCGATGTATAATATAAACATCTGGAGACAACCATGAGTGAATTTTGCTCAAGTCTGGGTGGGAACAATAACACAATTCATTGAGTGTCACATTTTTAAACCAATCCAATGGCTTCTGAAGGTGGGGTTCAAAGTAGGGGTGGTGATATTGAACTATAAAGATCAGAGGTGCTTTTGTTAACCTGGTCCAGCAGACAGCAAGCTCTGTTTATGATGAACCGTCTCTACAGGGGAAAAAGTCTCCTAAAAAAACCTAATTAGATATATAAACGTATGTCACATGTGCAGAAAGGAAATTGTACGTTTTAAAAATAAAAATCCTGTTGCAAGGGAAAAATCTTACATATTGCCATTCAATGGACAAGTAGTAAATGGGAACAATGTGTTTTCGCAGGTGCTGTGCTCTCTCTGTTGGTCAGCATTATTACAACATTGTAGGAGTCGATGTAAGGTAGAAAGAATTGGCAGCTGCCATATGTTCTTTAAAATATGAACAGAGAAAAGTTTTTGAAGTAAACAGTGTGTCACACCCTGTCAAAAGAACTGTCATTAAGAGAGCTGACGACGAAGAGCCACAGGAGATCCAGATTTCAGTACTCAAAACACTGGAATCAACAAGTCTGCATAACAACACCAGTAAAGCACAAACAAGGCTACACAGCACCTATCTTCTGACTGCATCTTTAAACGAGTAGCTACAGAAAGTTAACATTATTGTCTAATTGGAAATGCAAACATGCCAGGCCAGAATAGAACTGCGGCATTTCCACATGATTAGTATATCCATAGACCACAATGCTAATTTACACTCTATGTGCTGTTGTTAGGCCATATATTTATGTAACAGTCAAAATGTCAGAAAGAGATCATAGTAGACATAAGTACTTCTCAAATATAGAGCCAAGTAGCTACGTTTTTCTATGTGTGTCTCCTTTATCGTAGCACTCATTAAGCTTTACAAATTAAGCTTCAGTTACCTTGTGCTAATAAGCTCCTGAACTGATAACAGCAATTTTAACTTTTTTCTCACTGTTTTTTGTGTTCACTTATTTTGCTCTCTCCCTGATACCCTGACAGTTTAAACTTCATGATCTTCGACAAATTGGGTATTTTATTTTATGAATAAGTCCTGTGGCTGTAGTCTTTGCAGCACAGGATTTCACCGCTTTTCACTACACACTGTTTAACAGGTTGTCCCCAGACATGTATTCTCGTTTGAGAATCACATCTGAGATAAAGACCAGAGGAGATGCCTTCAGTCTGTTCATTTTCAGCTGACGTTGCTGCATTAATGCTGTGACAATATTTTAAGTCCAATATGACATTCCTTGGTTTAAAGGGTAGCCATTCTCACTTTTTTTCTGAACAATACATATATGACCATCTATATATTGTTACCAATATTGCATCTATTACATTCTTTAACCTTATTTAGGCTTTTTTAGGTCCCTTCTAAGGTGCACAAGAATTATTGTGAGCAAGAAGAAAATACTGGGAGAAGACCAATAAGTTGAAAGAATAAATCAGGAATAAGTCGGACGTCAATACATCAAAGCCAGCAAAACCAAAGGGGCAAAAGGTAGAACATAGTATGTAGAACGTAGTACGAAAAAACTGAACAGAAGTCCAAACCAAAGAAACCTAATAGTAGGTAAGACCTACTTGATAAATAAGTCAACATTGACAGATCTGACGAAAGGAATATCCACCAAGGGTTATCGGACATACCACATATCACCATGTTTGTACTGTAAGTCCCAGTGATGTCTCAGATCTGAATCTCACGATAACAAGAATGGGACTGTGACAAAGTGTGACCAAAATGGCATTACATATATCATAAAATGAAAGATGATAACCAAAATGACAACTTTTAAAATGTAATCTAAAATGAAAACTATAATCAGAAATGAAACCTCAATGTTAAAAAAAAGAGGATCAAAACACGTATAAAATCTAAGCAAATATTGCACTCTTTGCTTTTGCAATTTTCAGTTTGTTACCTTTTTTCTTCTTGTGGCCTTAGTTAGTAAGATTTATGTACTAGAATATCTATTTCTAAAACACAGGTATATAAGTTGAGCATAAATACATTTAAAAAGCAACAACAACAACAGATCAGTGTTGCATTGATCTGTAGTTGTTTTCAGTTCTGGATATAATAGCCTAATTGTCATTAGTGTTTTAAATTATTTCTGAAGAGTTCCTGGATATTGAGAATTTGATATTGATATTGTTCCATCATTGTAAACTTGTAAATCTTTTTTTAGACGTTTCTTCTTGTCTATCCGCATTGCCTGTCTTGTATTTTCAGTCAGTCAGTCAGTCAGTCATTACCCAACCTGCTATATCCTAACACAGGGTCACGGGAGTCTGCTGGAGCCAATCTCAGCCAGCACAGGGCGCAAGGCAGGAACAAACCCTGGGCAGGGTGCCAGCCCACCGCAGGGCCTTGTATTTTCAATTAATGTGTTTTTCACCCATATGTAGCAGTTTGTACTTGCCTAGATTAAACCTGAAACTGAGTTCATATTATGAAAATTATGATACTATGTGAAATTTTTCTATTGTGATATTTTAAAATGTTTTGTTCCAGGCTTGGGCGCTGATATGATTCTTAACAAAGTTGCCTTCTTTGATAAGTTTAAATGTTCACCAAGCGTTCATGAGATTATCCTTCTAGGACTCCTGTAGTTTCCCCCATTTAGTGCCATGCTGGATTTATGACTCTATATTAGACTTGTCCAAGTACCACAAGTTGGATCTGCAGTAATCAGATATTCTTACCATGTTTTAATTTGCTGCTGGGAATAATTCTGGTTTCATCAAACACACAACAGGAAAAGGCATAGTTCATATGTACAGGGAAATAACATGCTTCTAAAACTTTATTAATGACTGACCTGACACCTGATTTTTTTTAACTAAAAAGTAATTATGAAAAAAAAAACAGAAATGGGCTATTAACAGTTATCACTGATCAGCATTATCATTCCCTCATATTTTTTAAATATGAATGGATTTGAAGAACACTAATATCATTCTGTTTCACATTTACAGAAGACTAGACAACGCACTATGTTCCTCTGTTACTCTTCAGAATAGAAAATAAAAAGTAGATATCTAAAATTTAACCTGACAGGTTTGTTCCATTCAGATAACATGTTGTGCAATGATGTTTTGCTAAAAGACAGAAAACATTACGCAATTTTCAGCATTTGAAAGAATGTAGAAAATTGCATTAACACATGACATATTGGGAAAGAATCGGGTGTGTTCATCAGGAATATAAGATAAGGTTTGACGTTGAATGACTTTCTTTTGTTTGGGGAGAGTGTTGTTCATGCTTATTAAATTGTCTATTGTATATGAACAACAAACATTAAAAAAAAGTTTGGCCTATTGGAGCTTATAAGGGTAATTGTTGTACCAAGCCTCTATGTCAGGACAAATCCTTCCTTGTGGACCCTTATCTTTGATTCCCTGGTTGCCAGTCATAATGGAGTATCGGCTGCTAAGGCTATTTTAATCTTTCTGAAGGGTATTTGAACAAAATCTACTCACTCACTAATAACCAAGTTGTGTTTTCTCTGCTTAGGTCAGCCTAATCCATAGACAGATATTTTACATGTTAAAGACATCACATGCCCTCCAGTCATATATCTTAGGCTATGGCTGCTACAAATAATCAATGCAGCTGGCCAAGTTTATCTCCCTTTGCTCCCTTGCAGTAATCTTGATGTCCAGCCCATAAGAACATACATGGGCGTGAAGACCTGATGTCTTGGTGTCACTTTAGAATGATGGTCATTAGTTTACAAACTTCTCTCCGCATCTCTTGTTCTGGCATTCTTGCTGTTGTAGACTGCCTAAGATCCCTGTCCTTCACAACTAAAATGTAACTGATTAAGTTTAACATTAACAGTTAAATAGTAGAGGTAGCACTCCCTTTAACACCCTGAGAGACTCATCACTGGGCTGAGCAATCGTTTAAAAAAGTTTTGCCACATCATACAGGTGAACCATGCCACACACTGACACAAACAGTACTTTGTTTGCATGTGATGGGTGAGGACTTCACACTCCTAGTAATCAAATTGTTATAATATTTAGGGTTGACTTTTATTTTGGTATGAAATCATACTGTACGTGTGGTGTTTCATAAAGTGTTGCAAAAAATATTTGAAAAAAAATTATAATTATTGTGTGTAAGGAATACTGACGTGTTATGCATTAATCAAAAATTCCTGACCAAAAGATTTCAATCAATGTGATGAACCCTCCCACTGACTGAGCAAATGTGAGTTATAAGCAGAGTTTCGCCACACTTCTGATTTTTTGTTTCCTCTTGCATATTGCTTCACAAAACAACAGCAGATATCTGCAAGTGACATATTAGTACTTACAGTAGAGTCTCCGGATTAAAATAGCACCAAGCACATTATTGTACAATGCATCAATTATGAGATATCCTCCAAATAAGTGGAGTCATGAGGCGACCTGTGGCAAGTGCCACCTCACATTACTGGGTCATTAGCTCGGACTTAATTGGTCGCAAATTCTCCAACTTTACACCATTGGATGGCAGCGTCTTGGATGTCTCCAGCGATATATAGATATAAGTATTATTATATGAGATACATAGATATATGTATATTATGCCAATATATGGACATAATAAGACACAGCTGATGACGTGCGTAATGAAAAAATACACTATTTGAAGCAGGAGCAAACAATGTAAATAGTTTCATGTAAATGTGTAGGTGCGGTAGGGGGTACTTGGGTGTAAGAGTGTCTTAGGGGATGGGATTCTGAGTTTATATATGATTCACTGTTTTATGCGCAATAAATTTGTTCTGAACCTGGATCCCTGTTTGGAGAGGTTTTGGATGTGGGAGGACTATTCATGATGCCAGATTCTGTGACTATTTATATCTTTGTGTTATCAACATGAAACTTTAGATGGGTATGTTTGATATGTCTGGGGACACCTCAGAGGTGGGAAAACTGGCCTGGCATTACTTGTACATGAGATATACTTTATCAAAAAACAAAAACTTGAAACTATAACAGTGAGCGCCTGTTTTTTTCCTTGTGTAGCAGCAGTTTCTAAGTAAAGGTATGTTTACATTTGACACAAACACAGATTCTATCACACTTGAGGAGTTGTCTGTCAGGTTTGAGTGAACAATTGACAGTCCTATGTGGACTATGGCCAGACATTCATCCCGGCCAATACACCCAGGCCACCAGGTGGAGCCCTCCCTGCAGCATAGAGGTGCCCCAAATGCCAGCAGGGAATTATGGACAATGGAGTTTTTATCCACAGCCCTGCTGGATACCACGGGGGCCGCTAGAAGGCGCTGCAGGGAGGAACAATGATGGTTTTCCCTACAACCCGGAAGTGCATCCTATTTACATGGACAGAAGAAATGACGTGCTTCCGGGTTGAAGAAGAGGAGTTTTTATCTGACCCAGAAGTGTTACCAGTCACATGGACAGAGAGAGAAAACACTTCCGGGTCACGGACTATATAAAGGACTGTGGGAGATCCCAGAGTTGAGCTGAGCTGGTATTGGCAGGGTGGCAACTCATTTGGGAGAGTGGAGGATTGTAATTATTGAGTATTGTATATTGGTTATTGAGTATAGTGGAGTGGAGGGTGCTTTGTGCACTGTATAATTATAATAAAGTCAATATTTGGACTTTTATCTGGTGTCTGACGTCTGATCTGAGGGTTCAAAGGGATGACAGCGCCCCCTATCTGTCACACCTGCCTTTATTTTTTGAAAAATAAGTTTTTATTATGAGGTACCCCCTGAGGTAGAGATTGCTAAAAAAAAAATCCCTCAGGGTTTAAGGGGACTTAAAAAAAAAAAATCTCTTGTACTCACAATCTCCTTATTTTTCCAGTCAAAAGGTAAATCTGTGTGTCGCAAATTGCACGGTATATTAATGTCGAGTACAGTGCCCACAGTACTGTTGATCATCATCATTCTATCTGTCCTTGTCTGTGAAAAAAAAACTTGATAGTTAAATTCCTCCACTTGAGGAAAGCTGCTTTCCTGAAGCTAGTTGAGAAAATTCTTACTCTTGGAGAGATTCATAACATTATTTATAGAAGTGTGGATTCCAGTTTGGACTTAAGTACGCTTGCACTTGTACACAACAGTGGTGTCTGTCAGATAAGTCCGCTACCATCCAGTCCCTAAACTTGATACCTCATAAACCTTAAATTCACCCTTATATCGTGGCACACAGTTTACAAATATTAGACAAAAACCCTTGGAAGTTTTTCACTTTATTTCAGCATATGAAATACTACTAGTATTACTACTACTACTACTACTACTAAAGTCAGTCAGAAATGCCATTAGGTGGTCAGGGTGTAATCAAGTGATTGTAGAACTATGTAACATGGTTCCTCTGATTTTATTTTCATAAAAAATAACCGCAAAAATGTAGTTGGATTGTGCAGCAAATCTACAGAAACTTTAAGATTGCCACATAATGTTGCACGTGAACCAAACAAAGTCAGAAGGCATGATGTAAATAATGACAACTCCTAAATTCTCTGCATGTGTTGTTGATTTCTCCAATGATAATGCTGAATGAATCTCTAAATAACTATATTCTGACACAAAAAGTCACCAGAACATGCATCGATCATATTAGCTGAAGCTTTTTAAATGAATGCACTTTAAGCAGGCTGCTGTTTTCCTCTTCATAGCCTCCTTTAAATCTTTACTTATCTGACTTCATAGGGCACTGGAAACCACCTTTCCTTCTATTTGGGAGCAGATACATTTAACAAGAATTCATAATCAGAGACAAGTTTTTCAAATGCTAAATGCCATAATATATTTGCGCAATAGTTTGAAAAGACAATACGGAGAAAAGCGTCTAAGCCAAAAACCATTGAACTGGTGCCAGTGTTCAACCTTTGCTCTTTGTAAACCTAATTGGAAATGCATGCAAATGTCAAACTTTCCCAAACCGTCTCTCATTTATAAAATGTGTGCCAAACCAGTTCAGATGAATACATAGTAATGACATGAAATTAGGGTACTTTTGATTTGTATAGGTCATAATTATACTTTTAATTACCAGTCACTGATTGCAAATGCAGCCCAGCAGCATTGCAGGCTGCATTCATAACGCTTTTTTTCCTGAGTGGTAAGCTAAAGTTGGTGAGCAGTTTATTTACCCACAAGTTTGTGTTAACTTTGCACTTTTTTCAACCTATAAAAAGTCCCTTTGAAAGAGGCATTTTCAACGGCTCAGCATTCTGGATGGCATGTGTTGCTTTAAAAAGAAATAAAAAGGAGAGTTTTTACTTCTTTCCTTCAAAGTTTCTACATACTGTACTGAATATCAGGTAGCATCAGCTGTAGTGTTGCATTCCTGTTCTTTGGGACTTAAGTGCTAAATTCAACACTTTCCCCGTAATATTATTCTTTTATAGTCAGGGCAATTTTACTGATATAAAAAGAATAGTGCAAATTAGGATGTATGTAGATTCTAAAATAATAACCATTAATCACACTCCCCAGAATACCTGTCAACGCTGCGTACCCTGTAGCAGCATTTGTGACAACTGAGAGCTTGTGAAGCCGACATTCTCAATATCCCAAAGCAAGGAAGCTCTGCTCTGAGCAAATACTATTAAGTCCTGGTCAATTTCTCTTGGAAAGCTCCAATATTCAAGTCATAGATGAAGGTCCACCATTTCCCAGCTGCATTATGTTGTATTTTATTTTATTTTTTTTTTTCATTTTCCCTGTCCTTGAAGTTTGGAATATTGCCCAGGTATCTGGGGTGTGCTTATTTATACTGCATACTGTATGTACAATTGTTCTGTCCTGTTTTGTAAAGAGTATTCTGTGATTGTCCTCAAAGATAACCTATAAAATAATATTAAGTTTATAAATGGTTACATTCCAAATATTAAGAAATGGTAGAGAGGTCAACTTGACATTAAAAATAAATCTATACAGCTGGATATGTGGGAGTAAGCATGTTATGTAGAGGCCCATTTTCTTCTGTCCTGCCTATTTTGGATATTGAGACCTGACTATTGACGTTGGGTTTCAGGTGCTGTCTTAAAAAAAAACAAAAAATGCCCCTCACCGGAGACGACACTAATAATAAACCCCTATAACTGATTTTAAAGGGACAAACACCAAAAGGGAGTTTCAAAGAGCACAGGAGGACAAAATGTGGCTATATGTAAGGGTGTGCTACACTTTTCTAAAAGGCTTACTAACAGGTAGCTATTCGGTGTTTTCCATATTAGTATCTCTATAAGGATAGAATATCAAGGTTCCCTCTTTTCCAGCTAAAAGAACAGTAAGCAGCCAAAGTGATCTTATTTCAGAAGACATGGTGGCAAAAAAAAGCTGCCCTTTGATTCATAGGCTACCAATTCAATTCCCCTCTCTGACCCAGTGTGTGACAATGAGCAGGTCACTTAACCTGCCTGTGCTATAAAAAAATGTATGTAAACTCTTGTACAGTGTATCTGTACTTGCAAAGAATTGCAGGGTTTTGTTTGCTATTATCAAAAGGCATCTTATAAATAAAGGCTATTTGTTTGTCATAAGACCTATGGTTTCTGAAGTGAATATTTGGTAGCTCTATCGATATGGTGTGTCAGCCTTCATCCACTAATTGTGGGCCTGCCTTTGAGGTTAAAGTCGTCTTCTGGTGTATTAACAATTTTTACTCTCTTTCTTCACTTCACACAATACATATTGTGTTTTTTTTTTCCCAAAATGGTGAGGGTGATTTGCTTTTGCTTTCGTTTTCCTTTCCTCTGTTACAGTCTAGCCAAGATAACGCTTGTAATTTGCCCTGCAGGATGCAAGCTGTGTTTTACTGGCAGAGATGGAACAATTTGGACTTGATTGCAGTCCTCTAACCTGCAACCCCATGCTTTTGAGCTTTCCGCTCAATTCCCCCTCCTAGAGCTTTGACACCCTTATTAGATACAGAGCTGTTTTATGACTCCCTAAGGGCCGACTGTAAATTGGGGACTTAGCAGCTGGTTTACAAAGCTAAAATATATATTGATTTATGGCTCCATAGTTAGTAATTTTTTTTTCTTTTTTTACGATACTCAAACTCCAGACCACCGTGTCTACACTTTAATGTTGCCAATCTCCTCACTGCTTCTTTTATTTATTCCAACAGCTTTATTCTGATCTTTGCTGAATGTGCTTTGGGAAAACGCTTACTCTAAAAAGACCTGTAAAATCAAAAATAGCTGAAAAAAACTGAAAAAGAATGCACCTGTTTGCTTCCATTATCCACAGCATACAATTTAGGCTTACTCATATTCACGTACATTCCTTCATGCTGAATACCTATGTAGGTTTCTGCTTCAGTCTTCTCAAAACCATGAACAGCTGGATGGAGAGTCTTCCAAAAGCTGACAAAAAATTGACCTGCATTTCAGATTAGAATTCTTTATCCAAGAAAAAAACAATGCATTAACTATGAGCAAGGAAAAATGATCTAGAAAAGTCATACTGCTTCAGAGATACCATCAATTCAAGTCAAGTGGCTTTATTGTCATACCAACTATACACAATATTGCAGCTTACAGTGAGACAAAATAACATTCCATAGGACTGCAGTGCAACATATACAAAAACACATTACAAGTGCAAGACAGGTAAAGAAGTATATTATAAATAGTGAAATAAATAGGTAAGTGAATAGATAGTAATCATTTGAAATAAAGTAATAATAAATAACAGTAAAGGGAGGGGTGGGAGCAGACCTTCACAATGCTGTAAGCATTATGGATGCAATACTTTACAAAGGTGTCTTCAATGGAGGGTAGAGAGGACCAAATGATCTCTTCTGCAGTGCACACCATCAGTTTTAGGATCTTATGTTCAGAATACTTTCACAGAACCTTTGGGAACACTGCTGTTACTAAATCAATGACACAGCTGGTTACAATGGTGCCCCAGTAAAATGTGGTGAGAATGGGGGTGGTAGTCTTGCTTTCTTGAGCCTCGAAAGGAAGTGGAGACGCTGCTACACCTTCTCGGTTATACAGGTGGTGTTACTTGACCAAGTAAGGTCAGGTGCATACCAAGAAATTCTTATCTCTTAACCAGTTCCACCACAGAGTCCTCAATGTGCAGTAGGATGTGGACAGCATGGCCCTTCCTGAAATCAGCAATCATCTCTTTCATCTTGTCCAAATTAAGAGATAGATTTTTGCACTTTTACCGGCCCACCAATCGTCGTATCTCCATTCTGTAAGTTGACTTCTCTCTGTTGCTGATAAGACCCACCTCTGTTGCATCATCCACAAAATTAACGATGGTGTTAGAGTTGTACGCAGCCGTGTAATCATAAGTCGGAAGAATGAATAGAAGTGGGCTGATATGCAACCCTATGGGGTACCAGTTCTCCGCATGATGGTACTAGAGACGGTGTTTCTGACATAGACTATCTATTCTCTCTGTCAGGAAGTCCAGGGTCTTGTTTTGTATGAAAGTGTTGTAGCCTAGCAAACACAAATTCCTAGTGAGCTTCACAGGTATGATGGTGTTGAAAGCTGAACTTTAGTCAATGAAAAGCATTCTAACATTAGTGTCTCTTTTGTCCAAACCATAACTGCTTGATTTGAATTAGCTTAGATTTCTACCGTATCTGCTTATAAGAGAGGATGTCTAAATGCTGACAGTTATTTGGGGAAAATATTTTTGGTTTTAGCATTACTTTAGGTGCAATTTCAAAATGGATATTTTCTTGGCTTCTAGTATCATGCACTGCATGAAAATGTATTAATGTACTGCAGTGTGACAAGACATTAACAAAATGGAAAAAGTGACTGACAACATTAAACAAATAAAAGCTGATGCAGTTATCATTTTAGGCCTTATTATCCAAATTCAAATGAGCTAACACAATTAAAATTGGTGTTCAAAGGTCCAAAACAAATAATGACTGGAAAAAGAAATTAAGAATCAGAAATTGGGCAGGACTGAAACTACAGTCAAATTACATGATGAAGTCAAAACCATCAATAACCTAAATTGTAGCTGAAAAATGAAATTGCTCAATTTTAAAACCAGTAACACACAAATCACATTAGAATACCATTGTTTTTTGTCAGTTTATCCACAACCTTGGATGCTGACTGCACACATAAAGTGTTGTATCCATGAAGTAAAAACAGCAGCTTCCAGGACACAACTCTCAATACCCATCAGACATGTTATAGCAAAAGAATGGCGACCACCATTCCCTTGAGTCAGGGTAAACACTAAACAATGTTAGTCAAAATGGACTTTGTTCCAGTTATAATACAGATAACAATAGTTCCTGGTAGTTCAACCCCAGAAAAAATGCAAGAGAATAATTGTTAAATTCTGTGTCTGCTTTCAGTCTTAACCATAGAACTTTTTTCTGCTTAACAGTGGAAGCCTGATAGGACTCCATCATTAGCTGATATTACAAAAGCTAAAACAAAGGGAATAAGCAAAAAACAAAGGCATGTCTACTCACTCAATTGGGGAAAAAAAGATCTCCTTTATTATGCCAAGTACTGTATAAGCAAGTTCACCACTAGACAAAACCACATGGGATACGCTTTTTTCAGATGTATCAATAACGATAGGCCATATAGAAAAATGTAAACGAAAAAATGAAAATAATGATATCTCACTTTTTTTGATCTGCATGGCGTCTCTTAGTATTCAATTTCATGACTTCGGATAGTCCTTCAGGCTCCAGTGTTATTTAATTCAATATTAATGAAACTGACAGCCACAACTGCCTAGTGTATGATTTCCATATTTTGTCGTATGACAAGCTAGAGTCAGAGTGGTTGTGAATAAAACCACAATGTATTACATAGTTTGCTTTGCAGCTGTGTTATGACTTTTTAGAAGGAAAAATAGAAAGCTGAAGAAAACTAATAAAATCTAAATTGAATCATAACCAGTGTTTAAACAGCAAAGACTTTCAATGGCTCAGATGCCAAAGCAGTTCATATTTAGCTTGGCTCAGAGTTCTACTTTTTTATCACAATGACAACACACACTGTGCTTTTAATTAAGTTCACGATTACAGATTATAAGTTTATTTTGTTTGTTTTTTTAGTTTTTTTTTTTTTTAGGACAGCCGATTTCCACATGAAGTTTGCTAATCATGGCAATAACAAAATGTGATTTTTATAATCTGTTCAAAATGAAAGGCAAAACTGACATTTACAGTGAATGTAAAAAATTCTCACTATTCCTGTTTTTACAAATAGGAGGACATATTTGAATGTATACTTTTACTGTAATGTGGAATGCCTTGTTGAATATAAAAACTTTCAAAAAAGAATTCTAAATATTCTCAAATATTTTACGAGGTAAATATAAACTACAGAATTTCAGTGGATTTAAACCATGTTTACATCAAAGCACAGTGGTTTGCTACATGATGTACCTTTTCTGTGGCTGCATGCAGCGCCAACACTAAGCAGCTGGGTGTAGCACGCAAAATAAATAGCCTAACTTGGTGTTATCAGCGAGCGCTGACAGGTTGTTGCTAGCTCTAGCAAATACTTTGTGAAGTGACAGAGCATGTGTTACATGGCCAGCTCCCAGGATACCTTTGCAGACCTCAAGGGAATGTTCTGAATGCTTTTCCCTAGTGTGTATTGTGCATTTTCCTGAAAACATTCTTTTCTGTTTTCATATGCATATATGCCACCTTAATGTAATTGTAATTTTGAAATGTTTGCCTTCTGCATTTTTTTGTTTTTACTGTAACAGATTGTGCATGCAAGAGCAGGAAGAGCATCTGAAATGAAATTAGTAATGAGAGAGCTCAATATGGGGCAAAGAAATTGATTGGCCTGTTGGCCAACTCTACTACATTGCACCATCTTGTCTTTCTGCACTTTTCTTGTAAAATGTGTTGCGGTCTCGTGGTTTTGCATGTTACACTGTGGGCCTGAAGGCATGCAATTTTGCCTCACCATGTACTTTGTATACGGCTGTGAGGACAGTACTTGACTATATAGATCTGCCCTGTGATTGCTGGTGTGTATGGAGAAAAGACGTTGGGCAATGATCGACCATTTGCTTAAAAACTCTCTTTGAATGTAGCTCCTTCAAGAATGCCAGAAGGATAATGGCATGGGTGACTACAATGAAGATGACAGCTTTCCTCAGTAGAACAATGAGGTCCTTGAAATAGTTATGTTGGTCAGGCTTGTTAAATTCATTGTCATGAAGTCAGTCCAATACCAGTCATTGGTGTTATGATTTGGGTTCATTTAAAATTTTTATCTTATTAATCTGGAGTTTTTTCAAGACTATTTATTTTCCTTCACATGTTTTTGAGGCTGATTTCTTTTTTTGATATTAAACTCTTTGTTTTGAAGTTGTGTTAATTTAGTTACAAAGCATTCACAGTTTTCTGAGTGCTATTTTCATTTTTTCATGGGTGCCGCCATTTTACACAATCTTTGTATTCTGTTGCAAGGATGGTTGCCACCAAAGGATGACAGGTGGGGAGATCACAGCCTCTGATGTAATCAGATCAGCAGTATAAAGATAAAAAACCACACACTTCCTGGAAATCTCAGATTACAGATTCACTCAAGGCTTCTGTGTGGGTTTCTTTGCTTAAGTGTCTGTAGTTTACATCATTTTGCTTTGTTTTTGTAGTATGTTTTGAGCTTAGCATCTGGCTTAATTATTTTGTTTAATTTGACTTTGGCTTGTTTTTTGACTACATTTCATCTTCAGATGCAAACTATCTCCTCGTAGACCTAAGCAGGACTCAGAGCACTGAGTTTCAGATTTCTTAACCAGGTTTAGGAAACGTGGGGTACTTAAATGACCTCTTTTAAAGAGGCTTAAGAACTTCCTTCAGAGCATCCATGAAAGAAGGTTGTCTGGGAGTCCTGCTAGGAAGTCATCAATACTCCTCCTGGGCGCTAAAGTATATGCCACCAAGAACAATTGGAGCCCTGCTTTTTGGAGCACAGGTCAATCAAAGTACAAGCATACACAACTTACTAGCTCTTTACATGCAGATCAAGGCTTGGGTGCTGCAGCAGCTTTAATTGGCTAATCCTGAAAAGGAAGGTGATGGCCAGTAAGTAAACCCTTGAAAAGGCTAAAAGACTGTTCACAGTATGTGACTAATGAGTGTGAAGAGTTGGGAGGAGAGCCTGGGACATAAGTTCACTGGTAGTAAAGAAGAGAGGCCAAAGAAACACAGTGAAATGGAAAATTGAAAAGGATTTTACTAAAAACATTCCATTTTTATTTTATTTTGCATTCATTGTTTCATTTCATGTATTACTGTTTCATGTAAGCGTTTTCTTTAATGAAGAATTAACTACTTTTACTTTCTTTTTGACATAGTTTATATTACTTTTACCTCTTTTTTTATTGGAAATCCCATTTTTTTCTGGGGGCACCATCCTCTTGTGGACTTTGCATGTTGTTGCCATCTTGGTTGCTACCACATGACAACACAAAGTGTGCAACACATAATGACATCATTACCACAATATAAATGTAAAATGTAAGCACTTCCAGCTTGTCTACCATTACGGATTCCAACCATTTTCTTCGCAAATTAGTGTTCTTCTTTCTAGTATCAAAATTCTAGCTATGAATTAAGACTGAATTAGGTAAGCATTTTGAACTTTAACAAAAGATTTCTGGTCATCTTGGGCCTCATATAAATGGTACGTACACCAGTTTCCACGCACACTTCGAGATTTATAAAAACTAAACTTGGAGTAAAGCCACGCACATTTTCACAGCAACCTCATTCTATGTGTACGCACATTTCTGTTCAGTTTTGCAAATGGGTGGCACCCAGGTGTCCATCAGCACACAGGCAAAGCTGTGTGCACAGACAGTGTCTGAAGATGTGCTGGGTACAGTAGCACCATCACTGCATAGATTTGTGTCCTCAGCACGAGGGACAGCTTTTGTAACATTGTCTGAAACAACATAAACAAACGGTGGACTTTTCATTTTCCACTTCGACTTTTGATATCTGACCACTTCTTTTTTTATTTTGGGCACTGTGCTAATTTCTGAACTTGAACTTTCAAGTGTCTCCGTCATGCTGCATTACTCCTTCAGTTTCCTTTTGTTGCTTATACCACCACTTAACCCAACATATCGTACATTTTTTTCTTGCCTCCACTTTGCAATCGCTGAAATTCTATTTCCCATGTGCTTTTGCTATTGTCTTTTAACAAAAAACTGAATGGAAGGGACTATTTATATTGATTTGCACATTCAAACATGCAAAATTATGGGAGGAGTCAAGGTGGGGTACGTGCATATGTGTTAAATTTCATGTTCATTTATAAAGGGAGAATGTGTGGAACTTGGAGTATGCAGGTTTATGCATCTGGATGTGTGTGCACACATTTCCAGTTTTGTCCATACACCATGTTTTGGTGTGAATTCTAGAAAACAGCATTTATACATGAGACCCCTGGTCTTGACCTTAGCCTATCTTGCATTTATGTTCCTTCCTCCTGATCCACTAATGTCCTCTGCCTATGTTTCATTGAGTCTGTCTCTGTATCAGAAGAAAGAGGGAGGCCAAAGCCTCTAAAAGCTCTTTACTAGAAACAGCCACTGATTATATCCATCCATTATCCAACCCGCTATATCCTAACTACAGGGTCACGGGGGTCTGCTGGAGCCAATCCCAGCCAACACAGGGCACAAGGCAAGAAACAAACCCTGGGCAGGGCGTCAGCCCACCGTAGGGTGCACACACAGACCCACACACCAAGCACACATTAGGGACAATTTAGAATTGCCAAGGCACCTAACCTGCATGTCTTTGGACTGTGGGAGGAAACCAGAGTACCCAGAGGAAATCCACACGGGGAGAACATGTAAACTCCACGCAGGGAGGACCCGGGAAGCGAACCCGGGTCTCCTAACTGCGAGGTAGCAGTGCTGCCACTGATTATATTATGAATTAATTTATGAAGAAAACAAAATGAACACAGTGCAACTGTGTAAGGGCTACAGAAAGAAAACAAAATGTTAAAGAAACTCCTAATCATATAAAATTAAGAGTGAGGACGAATAATAATTAATCAAACTAACAAAAGGAAAAAAAAATGAACAGATAGAAAAAAACAAAATTAACCTTAAAGTTAAAGATGCTCAGAATATGTTAAATCTGCAAATAGATCCAAACATTCAAAATCCAAGCAATAGTCTAATGAATAGTTAAAACCAGAAGTATTAAATAGGATTAATTACTCAATTCTAGACATTCCAAAGCCAAAAACACAAATCCAAACAGCAACATAAATTCAAAAGCTAGCACAATTCATCCAAAACCCAAAAGATTAATAAACTGAATGAATACATTTATATAGATTATTTAAAGACCTACTCTGAGACAGAAAGATGCAGACAGATCTTTTTTATTCTTTTCAAGTGATTGCAGCCTTAATCCTTATAGCAACTGAGAGCACTGTCAGCATATTCGGCCAGACCCTCTTAGCTCAGAGCTACGTTGACAATGCTTAAATAATAAGAAAAGGGACACAGAAACACATACACACAAAAACAAGAGGAGCTGGAGTAAGGCACACACAATTCTGAAATTAGGATGCATCCAAGAGTCATAATTAGGGTGGGTCTACAAATATAATGATGGGCCAATAAAATCTATCCTTTTAACTTGTCAATGTTTACATAATGTATATTTGCAAATGACTGGTCAGACTGACCGATATGAAATTTTCCCCCAAAGACGTTTATTTTTGCCTTATTGTATGCATTTTTGAGATATTTAAAGTATACTGTATTTTAAATGTTTTTATTGTTCGGTTACTCTACTACAACTAGGTGTTATGATTTCCCACACAAAAAAGCAAAATGCGTGCAGGCCTCAGAATAACTAAAAACCAGACCAGTACTCCAATAGGTGTGGCTCCCCAAGCAGACTCACCCTAGGCAGCCTAACCCTACATTCAAATCACAGGCTTGAGACTGCACAGGCCTAACAAACCCAAATATCAAAACAATCATAAGGAGAGAGGAAAAGACATAATAAAATCTTTCTTGTTCACATTCTATATATTTAAATAATTTATTTAAGGAAAAAGAAATAAAAGGTAAAGCAGAAAAAAATGGTGAAAATGGTTTCCCATAAAAAGTCATACAAAAGCAACCAGTCACTCAGTAATCCAATTCTTAAATCACACAAAAACAGAGCCAAATAGTATTAAATAAATAAATTCCCAACAATATTCACAATGATTACAGGTATATGAAATCCACAATCACAATGCTACATTGAAAGGCCTTGGCCCTCAGGGAGAATATACAGGCCGAGCATGGTACTTTACAAGCAATACAACAGTGGACCCGCCTCCTTAGGTTCCATCCACAGAGCATAAGACAAAAAAAAAAAACTTAACATAATACATAAATACTAAATAAACACCATCATATATTAAATAAAATAATGCATTTTAAAAAAGACAAATCAAAACCAAAAACATAATTAACATAGCAATTCAAATAATATTTGAAAAACGACAAAACCATAAATCAAAGAATAAGCCTGAACCAGGGTTACAACCCAGATTGTACCATAATACTAGGGGTGAGGATAAGCCCAATTCCTGTTTTACTTCTATCACTTTGTTCCCAAATTTTCTGAAGTCACCTTTGAAATTTTGTAAATCAGGTGTCTTGCCACATTTATGTTCCTACATAATTTTTCTACACTTACAAGAACTTATTGATTGCAAATTGTATACTTCTGTTAGTAACAACAAAGTAATATGCAGGAAATATCAAGGGCACTGTAAGGTGGTATGAAATACAATCTAAAAAAGAGAAAAATGAACAACTACCACCAGAATAATTTCTTCCAATTCTATTTGGTAAGTATCTAATTCTTACTTTTAATAAAAGCAATGTGAAGGTATTATTTTCTTATAATGTTTGCTTATATTCAGGCAAAAACTGAAAATTTGTCTCCTTGTGTTAATGGAAAAGCTGCATTAGTGTGGGAAATGTTTGTTAGAAAAAAGACAACTCTGCTTCTGTCAGCTCATTAATTCTGCTAAAGTTAGTAGAGCTTGAAGACTGTCAGTAGTGACTGATTTTGATAGAAGAGATGCATATACAGTACTTTTAAGAAGCCATAGCTGTCTTCTTAGAAGCTATATTTAAGTTTCTGTTGTTAGCAGTCCATCTGGTACCTCAGAACAAACAGGCGATTATCGTACTTTGCTATTGTCAAGTTTACCAGTGGTGCTGACACACCTAATGATATATAAAGACTTCTCATTTGAGGGACAAAGTTTTCTACCTACTTTGAACAATTTACAAAAGGTAAAGAGAAAACTTTTTATTATTTAAAATCATAGTGCATTTGTTTCTGAACCCTGGTAATCATGAATCATAATTCACGTTATTATAGAGGCCTTAAGTGCAAAGCAACAAAAAAAGTGAAAAGAGTTTAAGCAAAAAGTCTGGGAAGACAGTATTAAGAAGCCAACACTTTTATTACCTGCTTTGTTTAACTAATAGATAATAAACTTGACTCGTCTTAGCATTTTAGTAACCTTGTTATTGCTATTTACAAATGTGTCATTTGTTACTTATTTTCCCATAGACCTTGATTCTTCCTGCATGATGCAGTTTTGACACCTTTGACATAAATGGAAGCAGGCCCAAACATAGCTACATCTCAAGTGGGTCAAAAAGACATTTGATATTTTCTGCTCCTCATTTTATTAGTGGAACATTCCCAAAGCATATCATTAAATGAGTATGATGCGTTTAGGTAGTTCTAACAGTTAGGGTTCTGTCCTTGATAGATTTTAGACAACAATTTTAAGTTGAATTGCACTGTGCTTTGCACAGATTGAAGAAGAGTATATGTTATGAATGCCAGTCATCATCTGACATATTAATCGAGAGGTCCCTTTCTCATTGTTGCCTGAGAACATCAAGAGCATACTCCATAAATTAATTAATAAAGTCTAGAAATACAATTCCTATTTTCACCAAGATTACACTAAAATATTTAAGTCTAAAGAGGATGGGCAAAACTCCATTTTACAAAGTCTGTAGCTAATACAAAAGTAATGTGTTGATGAAAGTCTACTTTTGAAGATCAAAAGATGCATACAAATTATCAGTTAAGAAGTGCCTAAAGGTCTGAGGTCGGATTTATAAACTTGCCTATGTACAAAAAGAAGCTCAAAATGTCTGTACACAACTTTACACACAAGTTGGGATTTATGAAAGAAAACTTGATGGGGGAACTTGTGTATATTTCTGGCAAATGTTGTGATAAACATTAAACCTCATATGTGATTAACATGATGTGTAAACTCTATTTTAATTATATTTTAAGAGGGTCAATGCTGCGTATTTGCACTGAAGCACTTACTTGGGTTTTCCTCTGTGTCAGTGAATGCTATATCAGCGCTTAACCCGACACAGACACAATGATAAAACACAAATCTTTTATTTTTCTTCGCCTTGTGGGAAACTCCTTCCTCACTTCCCACAGGCACAACAGTCTCAACCACAAATCACAATACTCAATACTTTTTACTTCTTCTCTCTTTCTCCTCCACTCCTCCGTGGCAAGCTTTGTCTCCCTCCTCCTAACTCTGGCTCCCCAAGTAGAAGCTGCTGGCTCCTTTTATAAGGCACCCGGAAGTGCTCCAGCTGCTCGTTGACCTAATTCTGGCAGCACTTCTGGGTGTGGCGGAAGAGCTGCTCTGTAGGGCTCAGCAGCCGCTGCAGCACCCTCTGGTGGCACCTCTTGATCTCAACAGGGCTGTATCCAACTTCATCTCCCATGAAGCCCTGCGGGAGTCTGAGGCACTACTGCAACCCATGGGGGGGTTGGAAACTGCCATCTAGTGTCCCGGGGGAGGAACTGTTCTGGCCATGCTTGCTCCTCCGGTCCTCTCAGTGAAGAGGCATCCTAGTCGGACACTCTGTTTGTGGTTTATTAAAACAACTTATAGTGATATAGTCATTCTGGATTGAAAAGTACTTTTGGAGTGTTTTCCTGACACTACATTAGTTACACACAGACCAGTTAAACTTTGCATTACCAACTAGCTTATTATGTCTGTTTAATTACAATTTGTCTTTCTGAAGCTAACTTGGTTAAATCTGGTAGTTGTATCATGTGCAGTAATAATGTTGTTCAATAAGTAAAGTATCCAGACTTCATGGATATGTCAAAGAAAGATGCCAGTAGTCCTCCATTACATATTTGCAAACTACTAAGTTCATACAATTTTTCATTCTTTGAGCAATATCTTAACACAACATATTTATCTAATATCACTATTGAACAATGTCGTTCAAAGTTAGGGTACAGTATGTTATTGCCAGATTTCTATCTGCTTTTGTGATCCAATAAGAAGTTGTTACATGCTTCATAGTTCACTGCCAGCAGCTGATTTCTCAGTCCTAGGGCAGTTTATAGTTCTTCTGTACTTGCCCATCTTCTCATTTCCACTGGCTAGACTTCTCATTTTTCGGCTTCATGAATCTGTGAAACCCAGCAAGTTTTGGATTCTTCCATCACATCAGGAATAAAGTTTGAATATGTCACTTTCCAAGTGAAGACTACATGTTTTTGAGGGAGAAAAACATTCCATCCTAGTATTTATAATAAATCCAATGCATTTTTTAAACTTAAAAACGCATCTCAAAATAAGTTCATAGGTAGCAGTATTAGTTGTAATTTGGCCCGTTTTAGGAAAGAATCAGAATTATTTTGCAGATGGATACAAATTATAATATATGGGTTGAATTGCTGTATGTTAAAGCATTATGATTTGAAGAAAGATGCATTGAATTTTCAATACAAATGTAACAGTTGGTGAGTGTAATACTGTCTGCCCAATAAGCAATTGTTCTCCCCTATAATTGTCTGGAACATTTTTAAAACATATGATCTAATGAGGATGATGCATGCAGATAGTTTTCACAATTAGGATTCTGTCCTTGATACATTTTAGACAATTTTTAAGTTGAATAGCATCATGTTTGAAGAGTATGTTATGAATAAATTAATGGCAGTCATCATCTGACATATTAATCAAGAAGGTCCCTTTCTTATTGTTGTCTAAAATCCTCAAGGGTATACACCATAAAATTAGTTCATAGAGTCTAGAAATACAATTAATTTCTCTATCATTACTACACAAAAATATTTATGTGTAAAGGTTAATAGCAAATATGGGAGGGTGGGCAAACTGCCTTTTACAAAGTTTCTAGTTAATACTTAATACTTACAAAAGTATTGTTTTGCTGTAAGAATAAATTTGAAGATCAAAGGATGCATACCAAACATCTGTCTAAGAGTCTGGGGTCAAGGTTTTAAAATATGTGTACCCATAAAAAGAGGCCCAAAATGTGTACATTCAACTTTCCATGCAAAAGCTGGGATTTATGAAAGAAAACTTGATGGGAGAACTTGTGTATATTTCTGGCAACTCTGACTCATCTATATGCAATATTCTGGAGAAACTGAGAAATGACACCCTTGATACAGTAAGAAAATGCAGTAAAACCATCTAAATGACAAATCACATTTACAATAATTCATATCACAGAGACATTGTTAAAATGTGTATTGAAACGACAAACAGTAAGCATGAAATGTGATGAATATGATATAGAAACTCTGTTTTAGTCACCTTTTAATAGGGTCAATGCTTTATGTTTGCACTGAGACACTTACTTGGGTTTTCCTCAGTTTCTATTGGTTTCCTGTTGTCATTTCTTGGGATTAGAAACCAATACATTCACTTGTTGTCAATAATTGCATTAAGTGAGACGCTCATGTGATTCACTCCATGCATACAGAAAGCTTTATATATCATGCCCTACTCTCTTCATAACCTAATGGTTTGCATACATTTATACTTGTACTATAACTTAGTTGTATATGAAGGGATTGAGCTTTTAGGGACCAGCAGGATTTTTCTGCCCATGATGTTAACTGGTTTATGAGCCAATTTTGGCTTTTATTCTCTAGAGATGAAGTGCTGAATTAGGTTGAGAATTAGAAAGACAGACGCCCGAAATGAGGTTACACCTGTTCATACGCATGCCTAGTTGTAGAGCACATCATAGGACAACTCAAATGTAGGTGGCAGTGTCTGGATGCTTCAGGTGAGAGACTGCTCATCCAGCCAACAAAGATTTGCAGCATCGTGAATGAATGCACTGTGCTACATAACGTGGCACAGCATAATAATCTTTCACCCCTGACCTTGATGATATGGAGCCAGATGATGCCATTCCCTACTCGGAAACTGACAATTGTATATATTGCACTTAATGGCTATTACTCAATGGCATACTGTATGTTAAGTGTTTTTCCCGATTCCTCTACAGCTACCTACTCTGCCACATATGTATCTCTGAACTGCTCATGCATTATAAGGCATCTCCGATTACAGCTGCCATTCGCAGATTGAAATCAGAGATGTACTTTTTCCCCATACTGTTACACTCGCACTCTGCCGGTGATGATGATCTGCTCCTTTGTCTGTGGTCAGACCATTTTTTTTTTTTAAATTTCAGGTATGGTATGGCTAGTCGAGCTGACCTCATTCACAGCAGCAGTAACATGTTGCCATTAAACATATTTGCTCTTGTTGGTGACACCTGTACTTCGGCCTCCAAATAAAGGTTCTTTGCATGCCTCTTCAAAGTTTTTGCTTTTTCCTTCTCTTCTCTGTTGTCACCATTGTTTCATGATACAGGTAAATCTGTTCATTATATACAGTACATCAGTCATTTCTTAGCCCGTTTAGTTGTGTTGGAGCCTATCCTAGCTAGCACAGGGCGTAAGGAATGAACAAACCCTGGATATAGTGGCAGTCCACCAGAGGGCATACACACACACACACGCACGCACACGCATGCACACTAGGGCCAATTTAGTATTACCAATCTACCTAACCTGCATGTTTTTGGGAGGAAACCAGAGCAGCTGGAGGAAAGTCACACAGTCACAGAGAGAACATGCAAACTCCATGCATGGAGGACCCGGGACACGAACCCTGGTCTCCTCACTGGAAGACAGCAGCACTACCACTGTGAGGTTGATTAGCATGGTCCATATATGGTTGCTTCAGGGTGACAACTGGGCATGGTTGGGGGTCGTTTACATAGGCACATTTATAAGATGTTAGTGATTTATAAAGGGTAATTCTCATACAAATGTGCATACACCAGGTTTGTCCTGTTTTTTGTTGTTTGCATATTTTCACGCTTAGTTTCATAAATAAGAGCCAGGACACTTAACAACTTCTATAATTTACATGGTTAAAGAAGACCTTATAATTGTGGTGCTTTACAAAAGCAGAGAAGAGCATCTCCGTCTAGAGGTGTATTCTACTGTACATTGCTTCCATATTTTAGGAGTGACGTTGAATCTGGTTGCTAGTAAAATAGTGATCGCTATTGATAACAGGGACACAAAATAAAGCATATAAATGTTACAACAAGGCCAGAACTAGAATCCAAAGAACAAACCAAAATTGTGGTTCAAAGTCAAAAAAGAAGGTTGTAACAAAGTTCAAAGAAACTTCCGCTACAGGTACAAGGTCTACTTGAAAAATGAAACTATCACTAAGGCATTCAAAGAGACTGGAGTGTCCACCAAGGCACACTGGCAAGTGTCCTGTTTATACATCACCGTCATTGCTGTGACAAACGTGGTTATGTGACCAAATTCAAAATGATGTCGCAGTAAACAAAAATAAAACATTATCAAAAGTCAGATTTTTATTTTTAAAACTGAAGGTCAAACTGATATAAATTTCTGAATTTACACATTTAAAAAAAAACTTTAGGAAAATGTACATTTAAAACAAACATATTACAATAAACAAAAATTAGAATAAGATTTCTTTTGCACATTTTACTAAATAGGTGCAGTTCTGTTACCTTCTGATTACTTTCATAGTTTAAAGTATACATATTTTCAACTTAGCCATAAAACTGTCATGCTGTAGATTTTTGTAAAGTTTTCTTTTTTAATATATGACTTTATGTTCCAAATGACCGACATTACAATTGAATCTAACTTTAAAAAAATTACTTATTAGACTTACTAGAATCAGGATCATTCTTAAGGAGTAATATTTCTTTAAATACTTTTTTTGATACTTTCCATCGTATTGCAGGAATTAAATTTAAAAAGGTCTTTAAATTTTATTGTGACTTTAACTCCACAATATCACATTTCTTCAGAGATAATCAATGAAGATTGATCTAATTTAGTATTATGTGCAAGATGCTTAACTGGGAAAGCACATTCATATTTAAATTAATTTTTAAACCGAGAAATTCTGTAAAAAAATTCCAGTCACTTTAACATGATTGCCAATAATGGATTTAAATGATTTAGACAGAATATGAAGTGCTGCTTTTGATCAGTTTCTTTACCTCAAAACACAGATAGCCAGGAGTTGTATAGCAAATTCAAAATAGTGTTGGCAATAGTGGACAGCCTTTAAAATTTAACCCCTAAACTAAAGGTCCACTCTGTTTTAAACACAAAATCACCTTGATTTAAAAAAAAAAACAAAACATTTACAGCCTTGTTCTTGTACCTTGTATTTAATAATGGGCCTTCCTGTGGTATTCAGCAAAGGTACATTTCCATTCATACCAACATGAACGATAAACACATTCTTTCCTATACATCACTAGGCTTAAATGGTATGGAGAACCGATAGCACAGATAATGTCAATGCCAGTCACTAGGGACACTGTTTGCATTTTGTTTCAATGGTATGAAATCAGCAGCACCAGGACAAGGATGTCATATACAAGCAAAGATCAGTACATGAATCAGTCAAACATCCAAGGCAGTTAAGCTTAGACTTGAGCAGCTGTCAGCTCAGTAACTGCTGTCTTCGTGCACCGACCAGATCAAGGCATCACAAAAGGCAGGGTCTAGTCTTAGGCACAATAGTTCATTGCCCTTAAGGCACAGCTTAAGAACAGACTGACAGCACAGCCTGAACTGTGATTATCTCACAAGGTTTGCAAGAGGAACACCACAGCATGACAACCAGGAGACTTGACAAATAACTCAATGACTGAGCCTCTTTAAGTAATTCAACCTAAACAGCTTCAGATGGTGGCCAACTAAATGCCATGGTATAGCTAACGGAGTGGTTAAACTCAACAAGCTTTAATGATGAAATGGTTTTCTGCTAGCCCAGGTTATTTTCCTATATAAGCAATGCTGAAGGCAGTATTTTGTGTTAGACTATAAATAAACAAAATGGTTTTGTTCCAATTCTACATCTGACCCTGAATTTATTTTGGTCTGTATTTCTTATATTTGCCATGAAGAAAGGGGCAAATGCTTGAATAACGGAGGTTCTACCTGGTGAAGCAATGTCAAAAATACCAGCAAAAGATTATAACCGAGAGCCCGTCTTATGTTTCATCAAAATAAAATCAACTGCTGATCGAAAATTAAAGTAGAACACTAATGATGATCTCAAACTACAAACATGTAGAGAGTTCTTTTTATTTATCCACAAACTTGGATGACAAGGGAATTGCAAGGTGCCAACCTTTTATCCTGATACATTGATGATGTCAGTGCCACAAAAAATGCCATCAAATAAAGATAAGAAAAAATTCATATTTGAATTCTGCAAAACAAAAAACACTATCTGCATTAAAAAAGAGCAAAATAGGTTTAGAAAAAGTGTAAAAAAAATTAGCAGTGATTTCCAACCATAGCAAGAAATCTAATCCTACAACACCTTGTAACAGGGTGTGTCGATCCTCGTCCTGCACTTCATGGTTGCAGCTTTTTGATCCAAGTAGTTTTTTTTTTTTATTCAGAAGCCAAAGTTTGCTTTTTTATCAGAGTATTTACTTCAATTAGCTTGGCTTGTTCAAACTTTCCTCACTCACTTTAAAAATTCCTTGCAGCCTTTGTATGCCTGCAAAATAATAAAAAAAAAAACATTCTGACAATTAGATTAAATTAATATGACTGAGTTTCTTGTTTCTTTATAAAAACAGTAGGTTTATGATAAGATCTCAGAAATGCAGATTGTATGGAGTTAGCTGTACCCTATAGTTCTCCTCGCCCCTCATTGTTAATTGGCCACTGGTTATAGAAAAACATGAAACATTGGCCTATTGCAAAATGAAGCAAAAATAAGTGTACAATCTTCAGATTCTTGAGCAGCAGCAATGAAACAATAATAAGATTTTAAATTTCATAGAGAAACTCAACCTAATTTATTATTGCTTATAAAATTGTATATAAATAATAAGAGTGGGGCATCTAATGAAATGAGAAGTTCAGTTAAGAGCAGGGATTCATTTTACATCAAGAAAATATAACTGCTGAAACACTCCAAAATCAGAAACTCAGCCTAAAGAGACTCTGTATGTTTGTTTCGATTTTAGTAATGTGTTAATGCATTTCAAATATGGCTAACTTTTAAGCTAACATTTTTACTTCACATCGTTTAAGTATTACAGTAGGGTAGGGTGTTTGGGGTGCCAGTGTTGGATCGTGTATATCCTTCAGGTACATTAGTTTTCTTTTGAATTTCCACACCATGCCGTTAGCTTAATTAACAGATTTAAACTGATCCTTTGTGTGTGTGTGTGTGTGTGTGTGTGTGTATGTTGAGCGGTTTTCGAACGTCTATCCTAAGGTGAACAAAGTATGTTTCTGCTACCTCCAGAACTGACTCCCATTTACCCCATCTGGACACAGCAGACACAATGGGTTAACTGTCTCTCAGTTCAGAGTAAATGTCTTCTATTCAAGTGCTTTGCAAAGATTAAACATTTTAGACTTGCCATCCGTATGCCTTTATTCTTGTAAAATCCCTGGGTGTGTGTGAAAGAATTCACATTCAGCATAACTTGAAATTCTTCTTTTGGAACAGTATAATGCCGAGAATGTGAACAAGAGTGCTTGAGGACATCATCTTGCTGAGGCATGAAACCTGCACCAATTAGTTCACGCCAGGAGCGGTTTTACGACATGACATAATGGAGATGCATCTCCACATTCTCCCTCTCTTGTCAGTTGTTTCTCCTTTGTGAACCCCCTTAATGCGCTGAAACATCACCAAAGTGTCAAGAACCTCTGCCCTAATTTAGTGATGGGGACTGAAGTGTTCAGCTTGTGTTAAGTTGGATTTTTTTTTTTTTTGCTTTGGTTAAAGCTTTTGAATATGCTCACATCAACAGTGCTGGGCAGCACAGGACTATTACTGAGATGAATCTTTTTTTTCTCCCAGACACTATTTTACTTGTGGTCAATTAGAAAAAAATAAAAAGCACAATTTAAAATGTATTTTTTTTTCATGATAATCACACCCTTTTAACCTCTATGAAGATAATGGCAGCTCTTGAGTATCACTGTAGACCATTTGTCATGGTGTGCTGATGGGACCATTACATTTCAGCCTGTTTGTTTGATTTATCCATCCTTGAAAGTTTTGATCTATGGTGACACCTCTCCTGCTCTGTGATAAAGCTGAATATAATGGCTGGAACAGGAAGCTCATCACAACAAATAGTCAGTGGAACAGAGCTCACCTTTTCTGTGCAAAATATCTTTTTTATTTCAGTCGTACAAATAATAAAAACAAAAGCAAAGGTGTTGGTGCTCCCTTTCTCAATGCTTTCTAATGCGTATCAGATTACTACAAGGGGCACAATACGATTTTGTGGTGTATGAGCCATCTCAGAAATGAGAGATTTACCAGTCCAGTCACTAACTAACCATTGTGAACCCTTGTAATCCTGGTCACTTGTGGCTATACTCTCCTGTTTCTTTTTTTATTTAGCTATATCTCATATTTTCTCGTATTTACCAAGAGAAAATAACTCTATAATTTGTATTATTTTCCCAGCAATATTGTTAAATTACATTTTGTCTGGCAAATACTTTATAAATAGCATTATATTAGTGGAAAAATGTATGAACACTTTAGAAAGATCTCATTATTTTCATGTCAAATATAATCTGGATTTAATCATAATACTGTAGATAAATGGCGTCTGATTAAACAAAAATCACATATTTTTCATGTGTTTGAAGAGATGACTGTAATTTTTCATTTTTTTATTCAACCCATCATTTAACAGTCAATATAATATCTAGATTGAAAAAAAGTATGTGAACCTTTGCGTGAACTTCTCTCTTCTGGTCATGATTTAATATTTCGGTTGAATTAGCCATTCCAAAACATGACTTTTTTTTTTGTTTCAGCTTTCTCATGCAGTTTTTTTACGTGCGAGTGTATGGCCATTGTCATGATGCATTGCTAACATTCTTTAAGTTTTACTCCACACAGATACTCTTGAGTAGAATTTGCTGCTACATGCTGGTTTTGGGGGCTCCACAGTAACATTAAATCATCACGCCCACATGCTTTTGTGAGACGTTCACCTTGAGAATTTATTTCTCTAAGAAATAATTCTTCATACGCAAGTGTATATATGGGAATGTTGATTTCTTTATGCTGGATACATTTCTGTGCAGTTAAGTTTGCAGTTTAACATTCCTGATCATTGTAATTATTTATTCCATAGTGCTGCAAGGTTATTTTGTTTTGTATTCAGGTTTTGCCATATTATAATTCCCATTACTGATGCGGTGCTACCAGTTGCCAAGTAACGTGATTCCTGACGTCATCAGAGCAATAATTAATTTGTGCCTATGATTTGAATAAAAAATTCCCATAAACGTAGTGTGAATTTTCTTTTCAAATTTCTGAACTTCTGATTTTCCCCCCAACTTTGATTTTTGATTAGCTTTGGTGCAAAAGGTTTTATTATCTTGGTTTGGACTATGTTTAATCTCCTGGTCCTGTTCCAGCCTTCGGACAAAATGCAAGCCATGCTTCATGGATAGAATGAAGTCTCATTATTGGACAGATGCATTTTCTATATTTCAAACATAACATGTCATTTACATCAAAGTTTAATTGTTATTCTTCTAATAAACCTTCCGGTTGATATAGATTAAAAACAACAAATTATTCCTATTTGAGAAAGGCTTTCTTCGGTTTAGGAAAATTATACTACAAGCAGATTTGATTTATTTTCTAATTTCCTTTTTTTTTTGTTCTGTCTCTCAAGGGTTTCTAAAAATTGATTTGTTTGCTCATTGTGAGCAAAGGTACACCATGAACTACGAAGTGAAAACCAAAGTATGAACCAAACTGAACTGTTACACAACTAGGCTAAAATTAAGCCAAGAGAGAATGTTAAACAGGGTGACATTTGTGATTTCACAGGTTTGTAAGTGTTGCAGTATTAAAATGAAGGTAGCTTATTTTAGTTGGAACAAAATATTCAAAATGTTACATTTTGTAGGAGTGTAACTTCTCGTATTGGTTTTTGCATTTCCTTCCATTGCTTCTAAAAGCTTGTCTTTTTTCTTCTTTTTTTTTGAACTATTGGTGGACAGTTGGGACACTAATTAAAATTATGTGTACACCCTCAACCACACATTATTACCATAATTGAGTAAATATATACAGAGGGTATCCAATACTCATTATAGACAATGACTTAAAACATACAATTTGCTAGTTTCTTTGGATTACTGACTTCACTTGAATATTGAAGGTATGCCTCCTAATTATGCCTACATCTTGGACGAGATGAGGCTCATGTCGAACAGACTACTGAACAAAAGGTAGGGAGACAGTGAGAAAAAGTACACTTTGTGGAAAATGTTTTTGTTGAGTTGTTCAACAACTTCAATTCCAGTAAGCAGATTCCTGGCTGGTTCCCCAGCCCTTTGGCAGACTGTGATGAATTGATTTTTTTTACTGTGATCTGAAAGGATAACCAAAGAGGAAACTGGAGCATTATAAAAACTGAAATATATGCAAAGATGTGCAAAAGGCAAAAAGAGATGTTAATTAGTTGGGAAATGTTTGGCTATCTAAAATTCAAATTTATTTTGTACTAGAAGTGAGAAAAACTTTGTAAATCTCTTGGAACAGAACTTGGCAACTTACAGCAAATGTACTTACATTGGTACCAAATGGAAGTTTGCCTAATGTAGTGAATGAATAGGAAAAAAAATGTCCTAAGCATCACAGCCACCATTTTTACCAGCACTAAGCCAATGACCTTTTATCTCTGAGAGGTGCTATACCTTGATCTTAGCCAGGTACCACTCTAATTATATCTCAAGATCAATTTATCTCACCAAACATACTGCTACTAAGACAACAAAACTTTATTATTGTTCCATTTAGCATTAGGAGTAGTAACTAATGGTGTTTTAAAATGAAAGCCAAACAGCCAAATTAAATGTTTGAAGCTGGGCAGATGAATTTAGATTAATGCTAAAGAACACTCAACCTGCACATGCCAAATGCTGCAAAGGTGTCTCTCGAACATCAAATATACTGCAACATTAAGAGACAAAGCAAGAAAGAATCTTCATGGATGACCACCGATACATGAAACAGTTATTAAATAGTGTAATTGACTGTAGTTGTTCAGGTCTCAACAACTGGTTGAATACTATTGGGATGAATGTAATTATGACAGCAGATAATATTAAGGATGACATTTGGTTGGAAGAAAATTGATTGATTGGTTTAATGAGCAAAAACAATCATTACAAAGATTCAAGAGTTACCCATGTTGTCAGAATTACTGCACAGCTAAACAGAACAGTAGCAATAAATGTCAGGGAACAACAAATTGCTGCTTCTAAAAACATTCCCACTGAATATCCCAAGAAGTGGTATCATTTTGTATGGAACATTTTGAGGAATGTTTGGTCAACATTTCAAAACAGTTCATCACTGCTCATAATGCCTGGATGAATCAAAAAAATATTTTTCTTCTTTCGGTTTCTTCCATTTAGGGGTAGCCACAGCAGATCATCAGTCTCCATCTAGCTCTGTCTTTTACATCATTTCTGGCACAATGACTGCCTTCATGTCCTCCCTCACCGCATCCTTAAACCTCCTCTTTGGCCTTTCTCTTTTCCTTTTGCTTTGTGGTTCTATTCTCAACATTCTTTTCCCAATGTACCCCTCATCTCTACACTTCACATGCCCAAACCATCTCAATCTAGCCCCTCTCTCTCTCTTTGTCACCAAACTGTTGTACCTGTGTTGCAAGGTTATTATAGTTTTGCCTTTTTTATACTAGCTTTTATTTCTATACTTTTTCTGACCTTACTTGGAAATTCAGTTTAGTTTTAGTTTTCCTTCATCATGTATTTTTAGTTTTAGTTTAATTTTTATTTTACAAAGTCATTTCTATTTTATTTTTATATATATATTAGCTTCAGTTTTAGTAATTATAGTATGTTTAAAGATCTACTATTGAGTTTAGTTTTTGTGTCACAATGAAACAGAACTATACACTTAACGGGTTTGGATATAATATGAATTTAATGTTAGTGGAAGCTTACTACACTACACAACACACTTTACTATTTGGTTTTGTTTTTGTCTGATAAAAACAAGCATAATCCAAACCAGATACTGAATATGAACAAGTTTACACAATTTTATAATTTTTAAAATATTTTCTATTTCATTTGTGTTGAACAAATCTGCACTGACTGTTTGCACTTTTTTTCTTTTCCTTTTATTGCCCAGAATGGGCCAATTTGTAATGAACTTTAGGTGAATTTTAAGGTGTGAGGGTTTTTTACTCTAAATGTCTACAGCACACCACATATCCTGCTCCAACGACAATGTGCTTATAATGAATGCCTTCAATATTTCATTCAAAAATCTCAAACACTGGGCTTTGTTATTTTCTACCAGCCATATTGATCTCTGATTCCATCTCGGGCACAAACAATTTATAGATACAATTTTGCACCTGCAGGCCTGGAAAGATATACAAAAAATAGGAAAATAGATTCTATGTGTTCTGACAGGTGTGACCATGAAAATCACAGGGGCTAAGGAAGAACAAGGCTCTTAGACTTGAATCAGTGTGCAGACCCCACCTAGCTGTATTGAGGGAAACAAAGAAAAACAAGCATGTAGTGTCAAGGTTAGGGACGAGACTTGAATAGCCCATGTATAAGAATGGTAAACCCTTAATGACCAGAGCATGAGCAGGTAAAAAGAGTATGGACAGGCACAAAATGACAGAGACAACATCTGAGATTAAGAATAATATATACATTATCTAAATCTGTTTATCCAGAGCAGGATCACAGGAACCTGGAGGCTACCCAAGCAGGTTTGGATGCAAGGCACAAAACATCCCTGGTACGCAATATGTATGATATGGCTGATGTTAAGAACAAAAAGAATATGATATTTCAACTATCTGATTTGAAAGAGAGAGAAACAAATGGGGACTGATATTTTAAAGCATAATTCTGCTACAGGATTATTTTCACAATATCAGGTATTTTGAGCTGTGAATATGAACTAAAAAAGATAAATTAATTAATATAGAATAAATATAAAAACAAATTAGTATGTTTAGCTTTTCACCACTTGGCAGACTGTCTTTGTCTACCTACCTGTAGTTCAGTAGAGACATTGCCGACTCAGGAATTTTACAAGTTTTGTAAAGCTTCGCTGTTAAACAATGTTTTTAAAGCAAAAGTGATTGGTCAGCAACAATATGCTGATCCTGTATGACATCCTTGTCAGTCTCTTGATCAGCGCTTTTTATTTTTAAAAATTGGGAGTGGTCTCTCCTAGACTTTCTTGTGTACTCAAATATGGGGATGGATATTTGAGGAGTAAACCGCAAGACAATTATTATATTACGTACATCAAAGAATATAATATTATAATATAATGAACAATTATTATAAAAGTAAAGTTGAATAAATCCGACTCTGCAGCTGCATGAATAAAAATAAATTGAGTATGTGTTCAGGTAAAGTACCACTTCCGGTTAATGGATTTGGCCCAAAAGTTAATACAGATCTACAGTTTTGGTGTAACAACCACATGCCAAATTTCATCCATCTATCTAGTTGCATTTTTGAGATATCGTGTTTATGCGCACACACAGACATAATTCCAAAAAAATGGTATTTTAGGACTCGGGGAGTTCCAACCATCCTTTATCCAACCCTCGATGTCATAACTACAGGGTTACTGGCTGGAGCCAATCCCAACCAACACAGGGCACAAGGCAGGAAACAAACCCTGGGCAGGGCGCCAGCCCACCGCAGACACACACACACCCACCAAGCACACACTAGGGACAATTTAGAATCGCCAATGCACCTAACCTGCATGTCTTTGGACTGTGGGAGGAAACCCACGCAGACACAGGGAAAACATGCAAACTCCACACAGGGAGGACCTGGGAAGCGAACCCGGGTCTCCTAACTGTGAGGTAGCAACGCTACCCACTGCACCACCGTGCCGCCCCATTTTACCTGTTTTAATAATTTGCTTCTGTTGCTCACACTAATTTTGTAAGCCAGAGGAACTATGATTTTTGTGGTTCAGAGGCCATTTTGTGTATAGCTATGTATCTCCATTGCTATGACATCACTCCAGATCATTGCACATTGTGACGTCATCTCCCTAACTATACATAAGAGGGCGAATTGCTCCTTCTGTATTTACAGCAAAATCCCTAGCAATGTTAGTCAGTTTTTTTTAAAAAGGGGTTTAGGGTAGCAATGTTCTTACAAAAACTTTCAACTTCAATTCTTGGTATATGTTTTAGGTTTTTAGTAATTCATTTAATTTCTTGTCTCAGCTTTTGACCAAGCTCATTTATATGTTTTTGAGCTTGCTTTTTCCCCCAATCCTGCCAAATATTGCTACCTAATGCCTCACATGGGTACATTGTCCTTCCAACTATGTGCTCCTTCAGGCTATTTTGGCCAAACCACAGAGTCACTTCTAGGTTCAGGGTTTAAGTTTCATTTGCTTATGGGGCAGCTTGTCATGTCCATACAGCCCAAAGACTTCAGTTGCCATTGAAAGGAGATGTTCCTAAGAGCAACTAACTTTTCTATTAGAGAGACTTCTGTTGGTCTGATACTTTTTTCTTTCTGGCACTATGTGAATTCCTGTGCCCCGGAGCTGTTTTTTGCATTGGGCAGTACTACCTGGCCTCATTTTTTTTAATCAGAGTACCAGGGATTCCTCCTTTGTCCTAGATGCCTTGTTGGAAGAACTGCATACTTTCACCTATTCTATTTCAGTTTTATATTTGGGCTGGTGCCTCTGCGTAATGCTGTTTAAGGGCACACAGCATGTTCACAGGGCATTTTCAACATCTTCTATGACCATTGTGACATTCCCTCGTGCCTTCAGGCCTCCTCTTGATCTTAACTGTCATCTTTGCTCCTCTACCACAAACATCATTTAGTGTGTTTGCACCTGTCTTTTCATTGGTAAGGTTGAGAAAAGCCAAGCAAAATTACACCTTTTATTGGCTAACTAAAAAGACTACAATATGCAAGCTTTCGAGGCAACTCAGGCCCCTTCTTCAGGCAAGATGTAATCTAGGTGTCATTTTGCTTGGCTTTTCTCTACATTTATAATGGCTAACATGGTACAACACCCTAGTACTACATTGGTAAGGTTTAAAGTGAATAATTCAGAAAACGTCTTTAAACTGCTTAGCTCCCATCAACTTGACAGAAAATTGATGTCATGTGACACTGCCTGTCATATTCTTCAAAGCTCTGTTGCTCTTCTGAGGTTAAACACTCATTCAGCTTTGCACCCAAACTCTCTGAAACTCTACTTCTGACTCCACTTCTAACTGTGAAACTCATACACCTCTGATGTTCAAACTCAAGCTGAAGACCTTGTGCTTTCACTGTTGCATTTTAAAAATGGTATGCTTTTATAATGTAATATTCTCTTTGTTTTACTCTTACCTTTATAACTATATTAGTTACTTTATAATGTACAGCACATCTTCAATTGATATTCTGTATTTTATACATATAATGCATTCTCTATCTGCTCAGTAAGGTTACATCCACTTAATAAGAGAGCAAGTGTCTGTGTTTCTGTATATCCATCTTGCTGATTTGTCCCCATTATATGCAATTTAGTGTGGGGTTTGTAAAAGCTGTGATGATGTCTGTGGTGCACCATCTGTTGGAATGAAAAATGTAATGCGTTTTAGTGCTACAAATATTTGTGGGATCAGAAATAGATAAATTCAAATACAATATATTTTGTGCACTGCAAACATTTAATACTGAGGTCCATGTTGATTACTTAGATTTTAACCCATCTTTGACAAATAGCACAGCTTGTGCTGTATAAAGACACTATATATAAGAGTTTCTCTGAAGCACTATTTCATAGAATGACAAATGTAAAACAAAATGGTCTGAAACCTATTGACTCTTCATAAGTATGAGTAAAACTCTGGCTGGAAGTGGTTTATCCTTCCTGTTCAACAGCCTGTGTCTGCACAGCTTGACTAATCTTTTCATCCATGCTTTATAGTCTTGCTGTAGGGTGCCACTTAGAATAAACGGAAGGAAATACTGCTGTTAAAGTAAACGGCAGTATGATATGTTAATGTAGTTAATTTATCTGGACAGTGTAAAATGTAAATGACAAAAGCTGTAATACTGCATTTTACTTAAATGTGAATTTTTGCTGTTTATTGTACATTGTTAATGAAATATGTCAATACTTCTCAGTTTTTCAACTCAAGTGACCATCTACAAATGAACGTTATTAGCTGTTTCCTTACCAAGGCCTTCGAAAGAATATAACAGAGATTTGTGTTTTTGTAGAAAAGGTTTCTTTTATTGCTGTTTTATAAATGTACCTGAACAAATCATATGCCATCTTTTGAGTGGGATGCTCAAGGTTTTTTTCCTTGAATTTTTATTGTCTAATTTGCACAAAGCCATATTACCTCAAGCCATCAATTTGCATAATTAATATTTTACAAAAAAGCTGTGTCTATGATGAAGGACGAGGAGCAAGATAATCTCTGTGTAACATTATACATATATAAATCAGTAGATAGGAACTTCACTAACATATAGGGAGAAAATCTCTGGAAAGGTGGAACAAAGCTTTATAATTACTTTATGACACACCATTCATGAAATGTATGGATAAGTCTTTGCAATATTGGCTGAATTTAATATTTAGAAATCTCTGCATTATTAGGGGTGTCTTCATTGATAACAAAAATGTCCCATCTATGAATAGATCCCTGCCAACAACAACATTCTGTTGCCAACCTGGGGAAGACCATACTTGCTGTACATACTGCACCTTCATGTTCAAGTTAAATCTGCATTGGTTTTACTGCACTTTCCTTCAATGATTTGATTGCAGAACTGTAGATAGTGTGGATTGCATATTTATTCCCAGAAGTTTCATTTTGGTTCTCCTAACCACCATTACAAGCATTCTGATTAGCCTAAAGGGGTTCTCCTTGTTTAAGCCTTAAGGCTTGGCTTATTTATACTGTAGCCAAGCACATTTCAATTATACTTAGCATGTTTTAAGAAACATTAACAGTTGTTTTCATCTATCCATCTTTAGGAAATTTGTTCTAGCTTATGAACCTTTGCTTTTCTGACACAGGTCTTCGACACACAAGTAACATTAAACAAGGCAAAAGTGTTTCAACTGGACAGGTATTATTCATTTGTAAATGGCTGGCTGACTTGTCTACTTGATATCTCAATTACACTGCAGCAGAATCCCCTAATAATTCCTCATTTCTCATTTTGTTGAACAATGAACTCTCCCCCTTACTTTTGTCCGGAGTAAAGCTTTCTAGTCCTTGGACCATTGTATTATTTTTCTGACCATTTTCTGAAATCACAGGGTATACCTAAGAGGTGAGTAAAAACACAGCTCAGCTATGCTCTCTAGATCAGAGCACATATTTAAAGCTACAGATTAAAAGAGAATATAGCACGCACAAGGTATGGATGAATGTAATACATGTTCTAAAAGAAAAACTGTTTTTTTTTTAACCTACAATGTGGTATTAACCTATTTTCTGGACACTTAACCTGTTTCGGACTTATGTTTAATATTTTGTGACATGAATGAAGGACTGAAAATGTGGTCAGTCTTGAACTGACTCTACCTCAGTACAAGATCTGATTAACAAATTATTTTTTTATTTTTTTATGAATCGATTGATGTAAATATGTGATATATAATATTACGAATTAAACTATATAAAAGTTCAGTACTTAAACTGTATATAGTTATATGTGGTGTTTTTGGAATTTAGTTAACACATACCAATTCAGGAGATGGCAACAAATTTGAAGGCTTTTACTCCTAGATGTAGGAAGGCATGGAAAAAAAAATCCCTAATTTTCTTTCTCGGAAACTACATATGATAGGGCCATGAAGAATGCTGTATGATATGCATATATTATATAATCTTTATTATATTTATACTTGGTTTCATTTTCAGATTTTAATTTCAGCTTTACTGTAGCATATAACAAGTACAATTAAATTCTTATTCACATCTGCCCTCTCAGGAAAAAAGTAGTATATTGCCAACCTTATTATAATGCAGAACATCATTTTGGAGTTATGAAAACTGTAAAATGAAAATTATGAAATTGATCAGACCGGAAAAGACACTTTATGGTAAGAAGTGGACTGAGACTCTGTGGAGCTAAATGTGCAATCATCTACTTTCTGTTTCACACTTTATTCGAACATCTGCAGCCTACTCTTTCCAAGTGGCACTCAGATAAGTAAATGTTAATGCAGTATAGTCTTCAGAGGTCACAAAACCATTGCAACTACAAAGGGACAGCCAGGGTCCAATGCAGCATTGAGTTAAACTGCACACTTTAGTTTTATTGACGAGTGTGTGTTTGTGTTTAAGTGTGCTGTAGATATATTGGTGTCCTGATTAGGTATAGCTCATATACCCCCAGTTCAAGTTCAAGTTGGAGAGCATGCACTGGTATGGTGTGTTGCCGCACCCACCACATGATGAAACAGCTCGGGATCCCGGTTGGCAACCCCCCAGGCAGACACGCAGTCCAATCCCACCTTCCGGAAATGATCTATCTGTCGCAGCCAGGTGTTATGTGGGCAACCCCTTAGCCTGGTCCAGCCACTCGGGTCCCCAACAATAAGGATCTTATGAGCCGGATGACTCTTTGGAAAACGCGCCACATGGCCGTAGTGTCGTACCTTATGCTCCCTCACAATGCAGGTAATGTGTCTCATTCAGGACTCCATGAGCAACATCTCGTTCGACACAAAGTCATACCAGTGGTACCCTAGGATTCTCCGGAGAGACATAGTACCAAAGGAGTCCGGTCTTCATCAGATGTCACTGGATAGCGTTCATGTCTCACAGCCATATAGCAAGACAGGAAGCACCAGGACTCTAAAGACTTGTTCCTTCTTCCTTTTGTATAGATATCAGGAGCGCCACACACCCTTTTTCAGGGACCTCATGATCCCCCCATGCTTTCCCAATCCGTCTACTGACATCATAGGAAGAGTCACCAGAGACATGAATGTCACTACTGAGGTAAGTAAACCTCTCGACAAGGTTGACATTCTCTCCACAGACAGACACACTGCTGATGGCTGTGCCTAAGAGGCCATTAAAGGCCTTGATCTTAGTGTTTAATCCAGGACATTCACAAGTCCAGACAGACTTCTTGATCAGAGCTTCCATTGACTCCACGAAGATCACAGCATCATCAGCAAAGTCAAGATCAGTGAATCTTTCTTCACCAACAGATGCCCCACAGCTGCTGGACCCCATGACCTTGCCCAACACCCAGTCCATACAAGCATTGAACAGAGTAGGAGCAAAACACACCCCTGACGAACCCCAGAATCAGCTGGTAAAAACGCAGAGGTTCTGCCTCCACTCTGCACAGCACTCACAGTACCAATGTACAGCCCAGCCATGATATCCAGCAACCTCAAGGGGATCCCACAAACCCTCAGGATGTCCCACAGGGCAGCTCCAACTGAGTCGAAACCTTTATGAAAAGCAACAAAGAAACTCTGCCGATATTCGTGTTTGCTCTCTATGAGAACCCTCAGTGCTACTTTTTTGCTGTCAGGGGCAAGTACAATCCAATGAAATTCATCTCAGGCCCAGCAAATAGGAATCTGTCTATGCGAAGTGTGAGTTTGTGTCATCTGAGAGCTAACAATGTCTCTAGCAGGTGTTTACTGTGGATGATGTTAGTTTGATCCAGGAACAACAATGCAGACAGAAATCCCAATGACCTCAGTGCGACTAGCTCACATTAATTTCCAGAAACAACTGTGGGTGGAGATAAAAAAGGTTTTCTTATTTTAAAGAAATGTGTAAGGGAACTTGAATGTAACCATGATGAACATCAAACTTTGAGAAAGGGCTGAGTTAGCAAGGTAGGTCATCATTTCTTGTGAATTGGAGCTGGATAGCAGAACATTTGAACGTTGCAAACGTAAGGCCGAATTACTGGAGCTGTTGCTGGATTGATAAAAGCTCTTTTATATTCTCAGGCCACTGAACAGGTGGAACCAGCTCCAATGTCACAGTAACAAGCATTTTAAGTTGGTTATCCAGTATTCTGGACCCCATATGAGGGTCTTACATATTACTCTTAAGTGTTTTGATATGAAAATGAAACTAAGAGAGATCTGTTGCATCTCAGGTCCTACAAGTTCTAGTTTCATGGTCTGATGCTAGTGCTATCCACATCATTTAGCAAAATGCTCCCCCATCCTTGTCCGCCTAAAGGTTCACAGCCCCTGATATGTGCAATATGTCAAGTAGAGCTACATTAGAAACACCTTAAGTATGACTGCATTGCATCTAGCCTCATTAGCTATTCTGAATTGCAAGAGTCATTGTCCGATTGGCAATTAGAGTCTAAGATCTGTGGCTCCTGCACTGAATAGCACTTGGTGTGCATGGCATTTGTGTTTCATCTATTTTATGTGGATATTGAAAGGCTGATTCCACTTGAAAGGCAATTGTCACAGATTTTGTAAGTCTCATAACATCATTTTCTTGAAGAAACTTTACACATACCAATGAGGTGGTAGTTTCCAGAGTTGATTAGTTTTGTATTATTATTTGACAAAGAGATCTAAATTTACATGATCGACACTCATTTTAAATCTACAATATAATGCATCACAGCTTCAACCTTATACTATACGCATGGACAAAATTGCCGCTTTTTCAATTACCATCTGTTTTAAAGTAAATGTTTGAAAGTGGATTTACTCACAGAATCAAAGAATGTAGGGTCCTTCAGCACATGGGATGGTGTAGATCAATAGTGGTGTTTTTTTTTTTTTGTTTTTTTTTAATAGGTAATATTAGGAAAGTTTGAAAGTTTTCACCTGCCTTACTGAATGGTTGGTTAATTGTCATATAACCAAAAAGGGGTCTGGAGAGCCAGGGAGATTTTCTAAAAAATGTCAGTATGAAAGAGAGGAAGCACATTTAGAGAACCTACTTCATTTTTGTGTTCATAAGAATTGCTTATGGATGGTTTGAAATCACTTCAGTTTTTTTTTTGTCAGACACCTGCTAACTCACCGGTACAAGAATACCCTCTCATATGATATACCATTCAACTTGTCTTGATGTCCAGTTATGCAAGGCATTTTTAGGACATTCTGGGCCATATTTTTGCATGAAATTACACTCTTAATAAAGTGTAAACCAATAGGTTTCTTCACCAGAAGGACCTGAAGCTGTGCATGCCACATCAACTGATCCTTGGAGTTCACCACTTAATGTAATACCAAGAGGTCAAAGTTTTTTTATGCTACTTTGAGGTTGCTGATCACTACTATGATATTTTTGACTTTTTTTTTTAACGGTAGTCCTAGCCCTCTAAGAGCCACATCAAGAATGTTAAAAGTTTCAAATTGTAAATATAAGCATCATTTTATACTATTTTAAACTTAGTGATTATGAATATGATATTGACTTTTGATCCTTTACTAGGGATCTAGCTCTCTATGGACCTCTATCAGGGTGAAAAATATCAAATTTCTATTATAATGAAGAATATTAAGACTAGTTAAATTGAAGGACACATTTTAGCATTTCAAATATCTGATGCTGCATTACTTGTTTGTTATGTACTTGTACAACATGAAGTAAATTATTACTTTTCTTATGAAAAACCCCAAATTACAATTTTTTTTTTTTGGACTTCCAAAGTGCAAGTACACCATATTGGCTCACAATATAAAATAGAACTACCTACTCATTATATCACTCAAGATGTTATAGCTAGAGTCAACTGTTATAATCAATTTAATAAATCCAGATAAATCGCTATCTGGCATTATCAAACACAGCATTACGACATACTGCTGAACATCACCTAGCATTTTTGCCCACTCAGTTTGATAGCTGGCCAAATTAATTATTTAAAGCAATACTCCACCCAAAAAGTTTTTTTTTTGTTTTTATCAGTTACTTACTTTGCGTTGTCTGTAGTGCTGAACAAAAAATATTTCTAATCTAATGGTTTTATGGTGAATGGAGATATCAAACATTCTTATAGAATGGTCTTCAGTGGGTACCAGTGTGTGCCAGCAATTGACAGCACTAAACAATATTAAAAATTCCATGAAAAAAAAGCCTTTGGTAACGTGTTGCATAATCCATATGTCAGTTACACAATATCCAAAGCAAATGTCTTTTATGCTACAAAACTTGTTAAATAAATGCTTCTGGAAAATGAGAGCACTACATGAAAGTGAAGCACATTCAAGTATTCAAAACACTCTTGACATACTGTTCCTTCAGGATAATTCCTATCCCATTTCTCCTCCCATCCACACCATTATCGAACTGCCGCAGATTTACTTGGCCTTATTCCTCTTCCATCTGGTCACTTGCACACACAGTACAGTATATCAACCTTCTTTCTCTCCATGTCGGCTAACTGTCTCACATTACCAGTCATGTTGACAACATTCAAAGTTCCAACCCTCAGTTCAACTCTCTTTACCTTCCTCCTCTCTTATTTCCTCCAAACACGTCTCCCCTTCTTCTTCTCCTTCTTCAGCTAACAGTAGCCCAATTTCCGCCAGCACTCTGTTGGCGACTGTTGTTAACCCAGCCCTTGACCGATCCAGTATAGAAATCTGTATTGTTGTCCGCATATTGATCTGGCAAAATCCTGACATAACCCTCCCTATTTACCGGGCTTGGAACCGGTATGAAGAAACACACACTGGTTTGTGCATCCCTCATGGCTGGGTTACTCAAGGCCATTAATAACAGCTTGTTAATAGTTTTATTTTAATCAAGACAGCAGTGAAAACTAATTAACCCCACAAAGAGCAGCTTGTGAGAATGGTGGTTTATATCACATCTATAGACCGCAAAACCAGGGGGCCACCTGGGTCAAGGCTACTTTTAACTGAATACTAATGAGGAGCCAAGAATTCAAGTGAAATTGAACTTGCTACACTTTGCAAAATTGTAGATAGAAAGATAGATAGATACTTTATTAATCCCAAGGGGAAATTCACATACTCCAGCAGCAGCATACTGATAAAAACAATATTAAATTAAAGATTGATAAAAATGCAGGTATAACAGACAATAACTTTGTATAATGTTAATGTTTACTCCCCCAGGTGGAATTGAAGAGTCGCATAGTGTGGGGAAGGAGCGATCTCCTCAGTCTGTCAGTGGAGCAGGGCAGTGACAGAAGTCTGTCGCTGAAGCAGCTCCTCTGTCTGGAGATGATACTGTTTAGTGGATGCAGTGGATTCTCCATGATTAACAGGAGCCTGATCAGCGCCCATCGCTCTGCCACGGATGTCAAACTCTTCAGCTCCATGCCTATAATATTACCTGCCTTCCTCACCAGTTTGTCCAGGCGTGAGGCGTCCTTCTTCTTTATGCTGCCTCCCCAGCACACCACTGCGTAGAAGAGGGCACTCGCCACAATCGTCTGATAGAACATCTACAGCATCTTATTGCAGATGTTGAAGGACGCCAGTCTTCTAAGGAAGTACAGTCGGCTCTGTCCTCTCTTACACGGAGCATCAGTATTGCCAGTCCAGTCCAATTTATCATCCAGCTGCACTCCCAGGTATTTATAGGTCTGTACCCTCAGCACATAGTCACCTCTGATAATCACAGGGTCCAGGAGGGGCCTGGGTCTCCTAAAATCCACCACCAGCTCCTTGGTTTTGCTGGTGTTCAGGTGTAAGTGGTTTGAGTCGCACCATTTAACAAAGTCCTTGATTAGGTTCCTATATACTCCTCCTCCTGCCCACTCCTGATGCAGCCCACGATAGCAGTGTCGTCAGCAAACCTTTGCACGTGGCAGGACTCCGAGTTGTATTGGAAGTCCGATGTATATAGGCTGAACAGGACTGGAGAAAGTACAGTCCCCTGCGGCACTCCTGTGTTGCTGACCACAATGTCAGACCTGCAGTTCCCAAGACGCACATACTGAGGTCTGTCTGTAAGATCCATGCCACCCGGTATGAATCTACTCCCATCTCTGTCAGCTTGTCCCTAAGGAGCAGAGGTTGGATGGTGTTGAAGGTGCTAGAGAAGTCCAGAAACATAATTCTTACAGCACCACTGCCTCTGGTATGCGAACTGCAGAGTGTCGAGGGTGTGGCGGACCTGTGGCCTCAGGTGGTGAAACAGCAGCCGCACCATGGTCTTCATCACATGTCACGTCAGAGTGACAGGCCGGAAGTCATTCAGCTCACTAGGACGTGATACCTTTCGGACTGGGGTGATGCAAGATGTTTTTCAAAGCCTCAGGACTCTCCCCTGTTCCAGGCTCAGGTTGAAGATGCGCTGTAGAGGACTCCCCAGCTCCATCACACAGGTCTTCAGCAGTCGTGGCGATACTCCATCTGGACACACTGCTTTGCTGACACAAAGTCTCCTTAGCTCTCTGCTCACCTGGGCTACTGTAATTGTGGGTGGGGATGTTTCTCCTATGCTGGTATCAGCAGAAGGATGGGTGGAGTATGCAGTACTCCAAGATGAGAGTGGGTTAGGGTGGTCAAACCTGTTAAAGAAGTTGTTCATTTGGTTTGCTTTCTCCATGTCTCTCTCGATGGTGGCACCCCGCTTCGAGCTGCAGCCAATGATGATCTTCATCCCATCCCACACTTGCTTCATGCTGTTATTCTGCAACTTCTGCTCCAGCTTTCTCCTGTACTGCTCCTTCGCCACCCTGAGCTGGACTCGGGGTTCCTTCTGCACACGCTTGAGCTCATGCTGATCACCGCCTTTAAAAGGCCCTTGATTTTACTTGTAATCCATGGCTTGTTGTTAGCATAGTGAAAGACACCAGTGCAATTCACACCATTAGGTGGTTTTTAACATGTATATATTCCTATATACATATACAGATATAGATATAGATGTATCTAGATATATAAATAAACTCACCCCAATATTTCTGTCTAATAAATCTTCAGTTAAATCACTAACCATATATGGAGGAGGAATCCTCATTTGACCTTTCAGTTATGTAGGATGTCCTACTTAATAATGTGAACTTTCAGTAAATGCAAACACCTGGGTAGGTTGCTCTGATGCCATTTTCACTCTTTAGGGCTCAGTCAGTCAGAATCACAAAATGATAGGAATGAGCAAAAACACAATCAAAAACTATGGTAAATTTGAAATCAAGGCATCAGAGTAAATTTATGAAAAAATGCAGAAAATAGCACATTTAAAAAAAAATGTTGACCAATGAGAGAAAGTTAAAGGGTTAAGAGGCTACTAAATATGAGAGCAAATAAGCAAAAATGGACTCAGGTGATTCAGAACAACTGCAATTGCTTAGCAACAATAATCAAGAAGCTTGGGCAATAGCTGTGATCATGAATGAGGTGTGATCATTTACATCTACAATTATTCTTCCTAATTACTCATTTATAACCGTTTGTGACCAATAAAAAGATTAAGATATTTTATTCTGTTTTCTGGAGCACATCATTACATTATATATTTTCACTTCAGTAATAAAGCTTGCCGGCTGCAATACTGATGTATTTATCCTTGCTGTGTTCTGTCTTTATGTTCTTTGAGTCCCTTTTGTATGGCATAATACATTTTTTCCACTGTGAGTGGTGTAAAAATAAAATTTATATTATGATTGCAGCACTCTTAATTATATAAACATATTAACATATCCTGCAGGGTGAGCCATAAAGAAGTACCACATTTCAAAAGTTTATTCTGCAAAAACTGTACAAGATAAAATAAATTCCATTATGACACAAGAAAGGGTATACAAAATAGATTTTTTTCATTGTGTTTTAAAAATGTGTTAAAGATGGTGGCCATCATTAGAAATACTAGCATTCAGAAGTTGTCTCGAAGAGTGTATGACTCATTCTGCCATTTCAAGGCCCTTGAGGTCTTCAAGGTTTTGAGGCCGGTGTGTGCATACTTTCGAATTGAGAAGAAATCGCACGGAGCGAGATCAGGCAAACGTGAAGGCCACCTGACATCGCCGCATAGGGAGGTCAGCTTCCCTGGAAATATCTCAGGCAAAACTTGCATGGATCTCCACGCCGTATGAGCTGTTGCTCCATCCTGTTGAAACCAGGCATCCACCACATTCATATCTTCCAGTTGGGGAAAAAAGTTCTCTAGTATTTCAATACAATGTTCTGAAGTGACAGTAACTGTTGCTCCCTCCTTTTCAAAAAAGTAAGGGCCTACATTGCCAAATTCTGCAAAGGCGCACCGAACTGTAACACGCTCACTGTGCAGGGGTCTCTGATGAAGTTCACGAGCGTTGGTTTCAGCTCAATAGCAAAAGTTTTTCTTATTTACGCAGTCATTCAAATGGAAATGTGTCTCATCGGTGCACTTGATGATGGTATCTCAATGAACGATTTGCAGAATGTTCACACACAACTCTCTATGGCTCTCTCAGTGAGTTCCTGAACTACCATCATTTTGTATGGATGGAAATTTAAGGTCCTCATGCAAAATCTTCCTCAGATGTGTTGGAAATGCTTAAGGCACAAACATACTTGTGCACTGAATGTCTAGGAGACTGGAAAATTGATACCCTTAAAGCTTGGATGTTTTCAGGTGTTCGTACAGTCCAAAGATGGCCTGGAGATTTTCTTTTCAATATTGTACCTGTCTGTCTAAATTTTGCCACCCACTGAAAAATTATTTTCCGATTTGGGAAGTCAACATTAGGAGGAATGCTGAAATGTGTTCGGAAGGCACATTGTGTAGTGATGATAGATTTGTTGTTTTTGAAGAACGCTTCAACAGCAAAAGCACGGTGTGCACCGGACCAAGGCATGTTGCAGACTAAAAACTTCAAGAGATTTCCTATCGAAGACCCCCCCAACCCATTTGACTGCCTCTACCTTGTGCAATGACCATGTTGTACTTCATTTTGGCTCACCCTGAACTTTCTTCTGGGTGAATAATATATTAGATTATTTCTTTTACAGTATTATGTGAGTTTAAGTATTTTATATGTATAATCACTTTTTAAAGTAAGCTTTTGCAACTCTAAATGTGAGTGAAAGTACAGGAGGTTATGAGTATGAGTGGTCCCTGCGATGAACTAAAGCCCTGTCTCAGGCTATTTCCGGTTTTTTACCCATGATGCTGAAACAGGATCTGCAACCCTGAATTAAATCTTTAACAAAAACATAATAGTGAAATCCACACTGCAAGATATTCTAATAGAATTTGAATGTGGCTCAGAGGATGCTTCCCTTGCCTGATGGCTTTAGGAGACTGGGTTTACATTCTAGGCTGGTCAGAGTCCACATAGACTTTGAACATTTCCCCATATCTCTGAAGGTATTTTATTATATCCATATTTCAAAGACATGTGTGGCATTTATGGACAAATTTAAACTGGTCCTGTCTGAGTGAGTTTAAATGTGCCTTTTAATGGACTGGCACCCCGTCCTGGGCAGAATACCGCCTTATGCCTGGCAATGTCCCACCATTTATCTGAACGTATTTTTAGCAGAATTCTTACTAGCAAGCTGGTGAATTCACTTTCAGCCACACCTGATCATGAGCTCAGCTCTTCGCAAAGCATCCTCATCATATTTTTGATCACACATATAGTATGGTAGGGCACTTTTGAGTGGAGCTCAGCTTGACAAGATTCAAGAGGAAGTGTCATTGCGCTGAAGTGACAGGAATTAAAAACTCTTTTTTTTCTTTTTTAATGACAGCCTTTCTTCTTATCATTAAAAAAGAGCAATAAATCAAATTGTGCTCATGCAGATGCACTGGAATACTGCTCCACAGAAAGCAGAACTAAATACTTTTTATTTTCTTTTTTTCCCTTTTCTTTATTAAAAGAAAAGCTACTTGATTCAAGTGTGCTTCTGGGTGACATTTGAATTTATTAGCACTCCTATTTCATTACACTAATTATTCTCCTGATTTTTTTGGCTCTCGCTTGGCGCCTGAATCAGCTGTCACTTTCACAGCTAGATGACTCAATTATATTCAGGAGCAACTTATCCCGTTCATAAGCATGACTCCAGTTGTGATATGGCTAAAGGAACATTAGGTCAGAGCAAATGCACTAGAAAATGGTCATAACACATAAAGAGCTTTTCATTAGTTGAGGAACATTAAAGATCTCTTTCTGTAAGAATAATTTCCACTGTGGTAACGTGCAAACAGTTTCCATATTGTATCTTTGTCACTTTTTAGAGGTGAAATAATTAATTAGGTGAGAAAAAGGAATGAATATTCATTGCCTGATTAACATAGAAAGTCTGTCATCCAATGAAATTTCATGATCAGGTTACATTACATCTTTGTTAACCAAAGGGATGCATCAGGAGATACAAAGCCTTGTGTGCATCTAGCATGTTTATTTTCTGGAACACATCTCATACATGCATAATACATAATACAGCATGACTTACTTAAATATTTAGAAAAATATGTGGTTGAGTGTCCATATGTTTTATTGTCCATCTGTGCAGCTGTACATTTGTCAGTTAATAAAAATAAGATAATGAGCTCCAGACTGATGTCATGATTATCTAACACTTACAACTTTAAATTTAACTTGCTGCTTACCAAACAATCCTATCATTGCCCTGTTAATTTATAAATTAGGCAATATTAATTCAGACCTTTAAGTAAAATAACCTGTGAGCCAAAGAATTAGTCTTGGTAAATTATAACATGAAGTTTTGATCACCAATAGTAAATTACTGTAACACTTACAGTGCAAAAATGGCAATATGGCACAGTTATTAATGCTGGAAACTCACACTTCTTATGATTCAAGTTAAAATCCTGGTTTGGTCAAAGCCTGTGGAGAGATTAAACATTCTTCCCATCTTTAGACTGTAGACTGTCTTAGAGACATCTCTTTTATTCCATGTCCCAGATATAAGAAGAAAGATGTGTAATAAGTGGTCCGTGGCACGGTGCTGATTTTAAATAGATAATCATGCCCTGCAAGAGTGCAGGCTCATTCGGACATGAGCATGCTTCTCTTAGAGGGCAGCTAGGGGTGCCTGCCTGATCTTGAATACATGTGTGAGTGAGTGTGTCAGGCAGGTGCTTTACTAATTCATCCAAGGGCACAGCACGTTCGCACCTGTGCCCTGTTAGGAGCATTAGTATAAAAGGAGCCTGTACAGGACAGAAGTGGGGGGCAGAAGAAAGGCAAGAGTTGTGAGAACAATATCAGTAGGAGATGCAGAATGAGGCAGCCATTTTGTGTGAAAGGCAGCGAGGTCTCCACGATGGAGCAAAGGATTTATTGTTGTGGAGTATGTGCAATCGTGGTGGAGTCCTCTGTATGCATCTGAGGTACTCCAGAGTGAGTGAGAAGGAAGACGAGAGGACAACCGACCCCAAGTGGTCTGGACGACGCTGCTCATGGCAGCCAAGATGGGGATCGGGTTAATGATCACTGCAGCTGCTAGTGTTTTCGCCAGATGAGCAAGCAGTGGGTGAGCTGGGGAGACGAAGCGGGTGTAGTTCTGAGCTCGTCAGATGGAACAAGGAGCCAATGACTGATGATTTTATTCTTGTTTTAAGTTCTGGATTTTAATCACGTGGATGTTCACTGTTTAGTTATTGGAGATTCTTCACTGTACTCTGGTCACTTTAATTTGGATTGTTTTAAAAAAAGAAATGGAGCACTTGTACACTTACCCTCGCTATGCGTTAGTGTGTCCTCATTTGCCTGGTTCATCTCCTTGGGTACGTTATTAGTGGTAGTGGGTTCAGCAGCTCACAGGAAGGACTGGGTAGACGACCTGCACCATCACAAGATGCTCCTGAGACAGAAGTCGAGCTTGGAGCATGCATATCCTCAGCCTTATCTGAGTCAAAAAACTGGAAATAGTTGTTGCTAGGTAATTTGCAGTATTTTATTTATGTTCTTTAATTTTATTTCTATTTATGTTAATTGTATTTTTTTTTCTTTTTTTATTGTAAAGCACTTTGGCCACAGCATTCCTATGTTGTTTTAAATGTACAATATAAATAAATTGACATTGACATTGGGTCCATATGCAGTCCATTTTCATGTGGATAAAATGCAGCATGTCACATGAACACTTTCACAGTTATTTGAATTAGAGCCACAAAATGTGGATGATTGCAGGGGATTATCTTCACTTTGCAGCTGTAGAAAAAAAAACACGAGGCTTGAGGGAACAATATTAGTTGTTTTCTAGTAACACACTACATTTACTATGTCCAAGCTAGAAACTTCTGTAAAACTAACCAGGCCAACTATATTATATGGATAAGATGAAACTATAGGCAGTGTTTTTAGACTAAACCAACTTATTTTAAAAAAACTTATATATCCTAAGCTGCTGTATATAACTCAATGTGAAAAGTATGTCTTATTTTACTTGAAAAAATCTCTACAAGGAATATTCCAAAACATTTTCTGAATCTGGAAAGAATTTATTAATGCTGGGCCTCTGTAAATCTTTGAGGAACTACTTCATACTGGGTTGTTTATTCACATACTGTACCTGTCCGAATTGGTAAGGTGAGAGGTCATGCACTTGATTTAATATGAAACATGAATATGTGTATACTTTTTTGGAACTTTCTGTCACTCATTCTGTTGTGATTTATGCTATTAATTATAAAGAGAAAATTGACATATGAACGATACAGTATATAGCACACACTAAGTCAGAAAAATTACTGAAATTCCAGCATTTCAATACAGCTGACAAAATGGCAATGTCTAATTAACACCCCAATTAGAGTGACACATTTTGAGGCCAATCATTTTCCTTTTGTAAGAAATCCCACTGTTACATGTCTGTTTAGTTACTTTTACTATCATTAAAAATCTCAAATAAAAATGATGTCTTGATTTAGTGTACAGTATATTATGGTCAAGTCTTGGTTATTAGTTTTGATTTGTAAGATATGATTTCTGTGCATATGTGTATACAGTATGTGCAGAGAGCGTGTGCAATGATCCGGGAAGATAGTAAATTGTTTAATTATTCAAGGCAAGTTTGGCACAGTTAGATTCTTGATAGGACAAATTACTAGTGGCATATTCAATGAGGAGATATAACTACAACACCATTAATGCAATAAATTATTACCACGTAAACTTGCCATCTCACTGTAGGCTGACTTTGCACTTTGGGTTTTGCAGTGCCACTGAGGAATATGTAGTAAAAGCATGGAGAACATGAGTGTATATAGAAAACTGCATTCTTTATTTATAAACTTGTAAGCTGACATTAATGTTAAAGTAAAATACAGTATAAAGGGTTATAAGGGAAGACACAGAACAGGTCAATTACTTCTGACATCTTGGAAGGCTGATCACAGGATATTCTTTATTATATCAAGGATTCAAAAAGGCGAATACATACAAAGAAGTTAATATTTAACAAATGAAGCTAGCTGAGAAGTGGCCTCAGTAGGAATCTATAGGGTGGTCCAGATCTAATTATGCGATTTTCATTACGCTATAACTTATTAAGTGAATTACAGAGAAAATCACCCAAAAAATCCAAGACCATCGAGAAGTGTGCGAACTGACGACATGAAGAATCATCTTTGTGCCGAACTGGAATCGTCCCCGCATAAATCAAAGTCATCCAGATGATCTGGATCTGGATAATTAGATCTGGACCACCCTGTAAAGAAAGAGAGTTATGGAGCTTTACAAACAAAAATGTACCAGAGTGATCTGGAGCAAACAGAGAGACTTAGCAGTAGAACCAGGATTGGCACGTTACTGTGGAGATGTCTTTTAAGAAATATCATGGCAGCCCTGCAGCAGAGAATAAAACAAAAGAAGGGGAATGTACAGGAAAGATGTAGAAGCAGGGAAGCTTGGGGAGTGGAGAGAAGAAGAGAACATGACAATTGATATGATATCTTGAAGAAATACCATCCATTCTTTTTCATATTTCCATACACCAATCAGTCACAACTTTAAAACCACTGATAGGTGAACTGAATAACATTGGTTATCTTGTTACAATGGTACATATCAAGGGATGGTATATATTAAGCAGCAAGTGAGCAGACAGTGCACAAGGTGATGTGTTAGTAGTAGGAAAAATGGGCAAGAATAAGGATCTTTGTGACTTTGATAAGGGCCAAATTGTGATGAAGAAATGATTGGGCCAGAGCTTCACCAAAATGACAGGTCTTTCAGCAGGATAATGTGTCCTGCCACACTGCAAAAAATGTTTAGGAATGGTTTGTTGAACATGACAGAAACTTCAAAAATTAACTGGGCTTCCAAATTCCCCAGATCGCAATACAATTGATCATCTTTGGGATGTGCTGGAAAAACAAGTCTAATGCATGGAGGCCGCACCTCTCAACTTGCAGGACTCCAAGAATCTGCTGCCAAGGTCTTGGTGCCATATACCACAGGGAACCTTCAGATGTCTTTCAGAGCCCATGCCTAGTTGGGTCTGTGGTGTTTTGAAGGCATGAGGGGGACCTACACAATATATTAGGAAGGTGGTTTTAATGTTCTGACTAGTTGGTGTATTTCTACTGTATGCCTGTTTGTTAGGCTGAGAAGCAAATTCTGTGTGGAGCATTGCATTCATTTTAATTTCAAACTTGGTAAGTAAGGACCAAAAATTTGACATCACTAAGAAACAATGAGAAACTTCTATTTAGTAATTTTTTTCCAGTTACTGCCTATTCCTGTGTCTTTTTATTTTTTGATTTGTTTACAAAATACTTTAAATCTGACACTGTGCAAAATTTTAACAGATGACCGCAGTAGAGTAAAGTTTAATCAGTCTACTTCAATTCTTAAAAAGTGTCAGTTCATAACATTTCATGGTCCTTACTGACTACACAAATAATTTAAACATTGGCTTTGATCTCAGTGTTTTTTGAGATCAATTAACACTGCCACCATTGTACTGACTATTAGTTATAAGGAATCGTCCACATACCCATGTCTGAACAACTAATGTAGTTGTAATATTTAGGCAAACAAATGAAAAGTGTGTAATACTGAAAATAAGAATGTGTCTAGAGTTTTAATATGATCTGAACCTAAACATGAGACCTATTCACAATTCAGCCTTGAACATCAAGTTTCAGTTGAACTAAAATTGTAACTGGCTTTTCCATGCAGTCTGTTAAATGATTTTGCTATTTACATTTATTTTTATGGTTATCTATATTTAGAATTTTGCCAATGCCATTATTTTTTCTGTTTTTGAGTAATTACCTCCATTTTGTGAAAGTCTTTTCATGGCTTTGGCAATATTGTTTATGGTTACTGTTGTACTGCTAGAAGATGGAATATAGCAGGCTTCTTGGGCAGATGTGAAGGACTAGAAGTTGAGTGATGTAAATAATGAGTGAAGATCAATATGCTGGAAGAGCTAACACATCATTCAACAACAACAACATTTATTTATATAGCACATTTTCATACAAAAAATGTAGATCAGAGTGCTTTACATAATGAAGAATAGAAAAATAAAAGACACAGTAAGAAAATAAAATAAATCAACATTAATTAACATATAATAAGAGTAAGGTCCGATGGCCAGGGAGGACAGAAAAAACAAAGAAAAAACTCCAGATGGCTGGAGAAAAAAATAAAATCTGCAGGGATTCCAGACCATGAGACCGCCCAGTCCCCTCTGGGCAATCTACCTAACATAAATGAAACAGTCCTCTTTGGATTTAGGGTTCTCACGGAAGGACTTGATGATGATGGTCATGTAGACTTCTGGCTTTCAGTCCATCAATGTTGGAGCATCATGATGCTTTGAGTAGGTGGTGGTGGCGCAGGCTGCCACCACAAAGAACCGGAAAAAGAAACAGAAGAGAGTAGGGGTCAGTACGGATTTTAGAGCCACCATGAATAGTTATTATGATGAACTGAACATACAGAGTATCAGGATTAAATTAAAGTGAAGTTATGAGAAGGCCATGTTAAAGTAATGTGTTTTCAGCAGTGTTTTAAAGTGCTCCACTGTATTAGCCTGGCGAATTCCTATTGGCAGGCTATTCCAGATTTTAGGTGCAAAACAGCTGAAGGCCACCTCACCACTTCTTTTAAGTTTAGCTCTTGGAATTCTAAGGAGACACTTATTTGAGGATCTAAGGTTACGATTTGGAATATAAGGTGTCAGACATTCTGATATATAAGATGGAGCGAGATTATTTAAGGCTTTATAAACCATAAACAGAATTTTAAAGTCAATTCTGAGAGACACAGGTAACCAGTGTAGTGACATCAAAACTGGAGAAATGTGTTTGGATTTTCTTTTCCTAGTTAGGATTCTAACAGCTGCATTCTGTACTCGTTGCAAACGATTTATGTCTTTTTTGGGTAGTCCTGAGAGGAGTGCATTACAGTAATCTAGTCAACTGAAAACAAAAGCGTGAGTTAATTTCTCAGCATCTTTCAATGATATAAGAGGTCTAACTTTTGCTATGTTTCTTAAGTGAAAAAATGCTGTCCTAGTGGTCAGATGAATATGCGATTTAAAATTCAGGTTACAGTCAACAGTTACCCCTAAGTTATTTACTTCCATCTTGACTTTTAATCCTAATGCATCAAGTTTATTTCTGATAACTTTATTGAATACATTATTGCCAACCACTAAAATTTCAGTTTTCTCTTTATTTAGCTTGAGAAAATTACTATTCATCCATTCAGAAATACAAGTAAGACATTGTGTTAGTGAATCGAAAGAGTCAGTGTCATCAGGTGCTATTGATAAGTACAACTGTGTGTCATCAGCATAGCTGTGGTAGCTCACATTGTGCCCTGAGATAATCTGACCTAATGGAAGCATATAGATTGAGAAGAGCAGCGGACCCAGGATAGAGCCTTGTGGAACACCATATAGAATATCATGTGTCTTTGAGTTGTGATTACCACAACTGACAAAGTATTTTCTCCCTGCCAGGTAGGATTAAAACCAATTTAGGACCCTGCCAGAGAGGCCCACCCATTGACTAAGGTGATTTCTAAGAATATTGTGATCAATGGTGTCAAATGCGGCACTCAGATCTAGGAGGATGAGAACATATTAATGGCCTCTGTCTGCATTTACCTGCAAGTCATTTACTACTTTAACGAGTGCAGTTTCTGTGCTGTGATTTGTTCTAAAACTTGACTGAAATTTATCAAGAATAGCATGTTTATTGAGGTGGTCATTTAACTGCATAATGACTGTCTTCTCTAGAACTTAAGAAGGGCAGGTTAGAGATGGGTTACAACATGTTCTTTTTAAATCAGACACTCTTTGGGTCTTCCATGGTATAACAATGCTAGAAGATTTTTTAACCGTCTTTTCAGGTGCAACTATGTCAACAGCAGCTCTCGCTTTAGAATTTAATTTTTCCACCTTACTATTTGCATTATCATCGCTATTATAGTTGGCACTATAAACGGACTGATTGCTTAGAATGTTTGTAAGTTTTAAAGCTGCTGATGAGTCAAAGAAGCATTTTTTAACGATATGCTTCTCATGTTTTCTATCATTATTTCTATATTAAATAGTAGAAGAAAATGGTCTGATAGACCAATATCAATGATCTGCTTCACATCAACTTTTAGTCCTTTGGTAATTACTAAGTCTAACGTATGACCTGCTTTATGTGTAGGCTGATTAACGAGCTGTCTCAAATCAAAAGAGTCCAGGAGGTTCATGAATTCCTTTACTTTTAGGTCACACTGGTTATCGATATGAAAGTTAAAGTCGCCGACTATTAAGAGTGTGTCATAGTTCGTAATTAAAATTGACATTTAGGAGGTCTATACACGGATAATACTAGAATGTGAGAATCTCCATGAATAACAACGGCGAGATACTCAAAGGACTTGAAGTTACCAAAACTAACATCTTTACACTTTAACCGGCAGGAATAGATGTTTTCCAAGCCGCCCCCCTATTTTCCCTGGCGATCCGCAAGAGTAAAACTGTAATCCGGAGGGGCAGATTAGATTAAAACAGCCGCGCTGTCTGAGCTAAGCCACGTTTCACTTAGTGCAATAAAATCAATTTTTCTATCACTAATAAGATCGTTGATAAAAAAAGTCTTGTTAGTTAAAGCTGTAACATTTAATAGTGCCATATTTAATGTTTTGGAGGGACAGAGCTGAATTCTATGCGCGTTATTGATATTTGGAACAGAAACTAGTTTATTTCTGTTAGCGCCACTCTGTGTGAATTTTTTATGTAATCTATAATCTGTTTTTATAGTTTTAATGCATTGTTCATCTAAAGTAGTAATTGCAATTAAATTATTTATGTTTATGCTGCACTGCCTAGATTTTTTACATGCACTAAGATTGGTTATTAGAGTATTAATGTTGTGCACTTTTACGGAAGACTTTAAGCCATTATCATGTCCTAGCAAAGCAGTAGCATTACGGAAGAGGTTTAAAGTAGAAATAGACAGTCAAGATAGACGAATTACCTTAGTGATGTTTTCGGAGAGGACCCGGGCGCCAAATCTATTCAGATGCAGGCCATCCCGCTTGAAGAAACGCGGCCTTTCCCAAAAGAGGTCCCAGTTGTCGATGAACCTGATGTCTTGATTCTTGCAGAAGCCTTTCAGCAAGTTGTTTAATCCCAGCAGACGACTGTAGTATTCATTTGATCATCTGACGAGAGGTAGTGGACCCGAAATGAAGATCTTTGCCGATGGGGTCCTCTCCTTCGTGTCTTTAATTAGTGCTGCAAAGTCAGCCTTGAGAATCTCCGACTGTCGGTGCCTTATGTCGTTTACGCCGGCGTATAATACAATGGATACAACTGCCCTCTTGTGCTTCTTGTAGACGGTCGGCGCACGTCTCATCACATCTCGGACTTGAGCACTGGGAAAACAAGAAACAAAAGATTTTGATTAGGGCATGTGATATTGAGGTTTCATACAATCAAATCACCTACCACGATTACATCACCCAGGGTTGAAGGCAAACTGGGGGCGTGGACAGGATCGAACCGGTTCTGGGTCGAGATGCTCACCTGTGCCAATGGAGGTGTTCTAGCCTTGAACCCCACCCTGCATAGCTGAAACACGCCGAGGTCTTCATCGCCGTCGTCGTCGCTCCTACGAGGTGCGGGGGTGAAGCTTACTTGTCCTTGGAAGTGAGCGGCACGGTTCAGGGTTGATGTTACGTCGACTTCAGATGTAGAGGATGGTTTATTCAGCAGCTGAGCCTTCAAATCCCTAAGGTACCTTCGTCTGGACAGGAGTTTCTGAATCTGTTTGTCGAGTGCCTGGAGTTCTTCTATGACAACGGCAACGCGATTCATCTCACTGTCGGCCATTGTCTGCTTCTACTTCCGCTTCCGCTTCGTGCTCTAGGAAAGAATGAGAGAGAGATTGGTTAGTGGTATATTTATATTCAGCAGAACATAAAACAAAAATCACAACTGAAGCATAATATAAGCAACATCAATGTGCTAAAGGATATAGTGATAGGTTTTATTGGAAAACTCATGGATGATATCGTCCCCAAAGTTTTCATCAGGACTTTACTGAATCAGAACCCATGGGTAGATAAAACCATTTGGGATGCACTAAACACACTTGTCACTGCATACAACTCAGGCGTGTGTGGCAAGGTCTATGGACATTAACAGTGTATAAAACACTCACTAGGGCCAATTTAGAATTGCCAATCCACCTAACCTGCATGTCTTTGGACTGTGGGAGGAAACCCACGCAGACACGGGGAGAACATGCAAACTCCATTCATAGTTTGGCATTTAACACAATAAATCCCTATAAGGTCATCAACAAGCTCTGAACACATCACTGTGCATTTGGGTTTTTAACTTCTTGGCAGGCATATCCAAGGTGGTTTGAGTGAGTGGCCACGCTTTATGATTCCACTTCCTCAACACATGGGCTCCACAGGGCTGTGTTTCAAAATTACTTATAAATTCCATCTGCATATGTGACTGCTTTAGCTGCACATGACTATAACATTATTGTCCTATTTGCTGATGACACAGTTGTGGTAGGCCTGCACATAACAGCAGTGAGCAGGCTTCCCTGGATGAACTAGAGAGTCTGTGACAGTCTTCTATTGGAATGTCAGGAAAACAAAGGAGATAGTTGTGAATTTTGGAAGAAAAGAGCAAAAACCTAGCTCTCAGATGGGCAAGGTGGACAGTTTCAAACTCCCCAGTGTCCACCTGACCTGGTCTGGTCTAAACACATTGACACATTGGTGAAGTAGGTATGACAACATCATTACCACCTGAGACGACTCTGGGATTTTAGATTGCTCTTTCAGATTCTAAACAGAGGTGCAATCAACTCAACACATCATTGGGTGTATACTCTCTAACTTGCAAGTCGAAGTGATACCATACCAGGGCAAAGAAAATGATTAGATATATCAGCTATCACAACAATTGCCTCTTCTTAGATATTGGCTGTAAAACACAGGCTGTCTCACAGGAGAAGGCTGTTATGTTTACTAAGATCTGACATTTGAATACAATATAAAGAAATCATAATAGTTCTATAATATCTAATAAAGAGTGCAATGTACTAATGTGCAAATACACAGCAGAAGAAAAAGAAAGTGAACATTAATAGAAGACATACATACTTTTGAAGAAAGTACTACTCATAACTGAGTTGTTTTTGCATTTTCTGGTTTTGTAATCATTTGGTGAGATTTACGCTTATCTACTACAAGTAGGGGGATGAAAACTGAGGCCAACTACCCACCACTCCAATATGTTCACCAGCCTGTCACAATTCTCACAGCAAAGAGCTAATGCGGCAGAGAACAAAAGGTGCCAACTTGTTCATCCTAAGACTCGCACCAATGGTTAAAGCCAAATAAATGATATTGGCTAGAAAAAAAGTTGCATTCTCAACAAACAGTTTTCTGTACATACATTTTTATGCAATATGACAAAACCGAATAACTTCTCACTTTTAACACTGGTCAGATGAGCTGACAGATCTGAGGAGTCCTCAGTAATTTATTTGTTTAAAATTCAGTATGTCATGAGATGTACCTTGTAGATGGATGTCAAAAAGCTTATTCTGACTTATCTTTATCTGTGGTCAATCAAAGTATTTTGATGAAGAGAATGTGTCTGTAAAAGCAGATGATCAAAAATAGTCGAGGTCCTAAAAAGTATGACTCCGCTTATTGACGAAGGAATAAGCTTGAGGTTTGCAAAGGAGTGTGAGGAGACCACCAGTGATGACTGTCTCACCTTCTAAAAGATTTTGTGGAGCCGTCTGTAAAATCTGGCCATACTATGGTCCGTGGGTGGAGACAGGTCAAAGTCCTTGACCTACACTTATGGTGAGGAGAACAAACACACATTGTATGGAATTCTATTGGCCTTTAAGACAGCCCACCTTATGTCTCACTGTAAGCTCAGCTAAATGATCAAATTAAGAACACGGTCTAAACTATTCTGTTGCATTGTAAAATAACCCGAGTTTATTCGGGTTTGCTGAATAACTGCTTGTATTATGACAGTAGCATGGCATGCTTGTGGTGCTTTCAAATGTTAAATTTAATGTTAGTCATTCTGTTACTTTGATTTCCCTACTAGCCATTAGTTATATCCATCCATTCATCCATTATTGAAATAGAGTATAGGGGTACTAATTATTAGCTCCATCCATTGTTGAAATGAGGTATTGAAATGCAATGTAAAATACAGGAAACATTCATAGGTGTTCATACTAGACAACTTTAGAATTGCCAATAAATTCAAGAGCATGTCACTAAAATGAGAGACCAAAATTTTACATAAAGTAAAAAATATATACAGAAGAAAAGTCATAACTGTTTTATGACTTTTTGTTTTGTAGAAATTTTTGTCTAGTGCTTAGTATGTAGACGTGGCACATGGAAAAAGGCATCACCAGGAAAGAGAGAGAGAGAGAGACTGGCAGCAGCAAAAGTTCCAGTGCATACCACTGTGTAATTGTGTGCTGTGCTAGGGGGCAATACATCCTGTATGTGTGCTGCACACCCAAGAAAGGCATTAACAGGATTATCTTGATTTTCAGAAATCAAGAAATTATTTTTGTCTTGACTTGCAAAAAGCTTTTAATAAAGGTCCACATGAAAGGGTAAACTAAAAGAAGTGGAATTCAGAGCACAGTGTGTAGGTGGGCTCAAAATTGGCTTGAATGCTGGGAGCAAAGTTTTATGGTGACCTTTTCAGAATTGGGTGATGTTAAAAGTGGTATCCCCTCAGGTATCAGTGCTGGAGTCTCTGCTCTTTCTAGTATTGTATATGTCAATGATCTGAATATGAATATAAAAAAAAGCTGGCCAAGTTTGCAGATAATTATGAAATTAGATGGAAGCTACATCATTACATAGAGACATAGACAGCATATGGCTTGGGCAGATTTCAGGCGGATGAAACTTGATGTAAGTAAAGGTATACACAATGGTTGGCTTGAAACTTGAAAGTCAAAGAGGCTACGCTCAAGTTAAGTAATACACTAGGGTGACTTCACCTGGAGTCCTGTGTGCAGTTTTGCTTTTTGTATTACAAAAAAGACATTACATCCGTGAAGAGCTAAGCTGATTTCAGGACTGGGAGATATGAGCTGTGATGAAACATTTGAAGGAATTCAACCTTTTATGTTTAAACAAACAGAGATTAAGAAGTGACGTGATTGGAGCGTTTAAAATTATGTATGGAATTAGTACAGTGGATCCTAGCTGTTACTTTAAAATGAATTCTTCACAAAAACATGGGTTCAAAATTGAAAAACTCAGGCAATGAAGCACAGACGCATAGAATAAACTGCCAAGTGCTGTGGTAGAGAGTGGTACGTATTTGGGACCTTCAAATCTCAACTCAATGTTATTTTGATGAAACTGGTCATTTGCAAGTTTGTTTGGGCTGAATGACCTGTTCTCATCATAATTGTTCTAATGTTCAAATGTTTAATTTGGGGCAGCATAATGAGAGAAGAAGCATTTGAAATGATAATGCAGGCCTGCAATACTTAAGAGGGTGTAAATATTTCTTTGTACAGTGAGGCAACTATACTATGAATACGTAGTGGGCATGTGATTCCAAAAGTGACTCTTGGTTAAAGCATTCTGCTAAGGGACTGCCTTGGGGACCTTATCTTTTAAAGGCAACTGAAGATTTGGGATCCAAGGACACCAGGGACTTATAGATTTTAGCCTGGTGTGTGTAGAGCAACTGCAAAGCTTCCTTGACCCAAAAGGTGATTCTGGGGCTTAACTGGTAGTGACACTGAAATGGAATTTTAAAGCACCCCCATGCCAGATTGTCTCTGTTAAGGAATTTATTCAGGGATTTACCTCACATCTCTCTCTCACAAGTTCTCCCTAAGATGATGGAGGTGCTGATTGAATATGGGTCACTGGAATTAGAAGCAGTGAGTTGTAATACAGGGTTGAATCCCTGCTTCTGTCACCTCAATTTGGATGTGTAGCTGAGAAAGTATTGGCAAGTGGCAACTCATTGAGCGAATTTCACAGCAGAGGTAACTGGTGCTGTAACCTGGATTCACTCAGGAGAGGTGTGAGTGTAACTGTGAAAGAAGCCCCATTGCAGCTAGCAGCCTGATGAGCTGCTGGCTGATGGAGGTCTCTTTTGGTGAAGCAATAGAATTTGCTGCTTACAGTATATTCAACTGGCCTGAAGTTGATCCCCACCACTGCCACCATCTGTGGGCCGACATTGTGGTTTAGAGAGAGCAGAGGCACAGAACCTAATGATTTGAGGGAAGTGAAGAGAAAAGTTTAGAAATGGTGGGAAGGTCTGTGTTTAGAGAGAGAGAGTGATAGAAAAACCTTTAAAAATAATGCAGTAATCCAACATTTAGTAACATAAAAATGTGTCCAAAATATGACTTTCTTTAAAAAAACTGTGATGTTACCAGTAAAATATTGCACTCCAGTAATAAGTGTATAAGGAAATGGAAGAATCCTGTTGAAAAAATGTATACTGTATTCTCCTTCCCTAATTATAAAGAAACCAGTAACGGCGCACTGCACTATAATGTGCAGTGAATACACTTGACTTGAGCATTCATAGTTTCCCTCCTCTTTCTCTGTATGTTTAGCATGTATTTGCTCAGAGGTTGATATGCTTGCTGCTTCCTGAGTAGCTCTTCTTTTCTCAACCCTAGTGGCCTGCTTCTTCTCTTCTTTCATCAGCATCTTTTCACGTTAAAACTGTTTAAATCAGTGTTTGTATTGCAATTACAGTACGTTTTCCTTAATTTTTCAATTAAGCTGACAGTTAAGTCTTCAATCTGCCTCAAGAATGATTTAATATATGAAGAGGTAAGGGAAGTGACGGCGAAGGAGGCAGGGATGAGAACGGCGCCCATATGCATGCACTGCATGGCCGCCCTGCTGGCCACTGCCAAGAGTTGATTCTACAATAAAATAAAATAAAAATAAAAAGAGGAATAACCTTGGAGGTCAATCATCACCCCAAAAGCAGATAGTAGTCGTGACGTAGTATATGTGTAACAAATTTCAGGTCAATAGGTGAAACGGTTTGCAAGCTACAGGTGATTTAAAATCCTGGACAGACAAGTGAACATCCACAGTAGTGTATTATATAAGAAGATTGGGATTTTTTTGTGTACATTGGTGCCCCAAATTATTTTTGTTGAGGAATAAAATCTACTGGAGTGTTTTAGTATAATATTAATAAGCTTCTAGCATTTTACTATGCTAAATAACTGCACCAGATTTCATTATAAATACAGCTAATTGTTTTTGACTATTTGTATAAAATGTGTTAAAACCATTAAAAAGTTAAAGCTGGAATTTTGATATCATCTCAATATTTTCCCTCTACACTATATATACTCTCCTTACTATATTATTAGGAAAAGCAACAGGGAAGTTAGTCCTCCAAGACAAATTGTTACATGAAAATTGCTGTCTTATAATGTGAATGTTTTTTTTTTTAAATCTAACCAATAAATCCCTACAGCCTTCAGTTTTCTTATAAGCATTCTTTTCTTAAATATGCAATTAATATTAATGTCGCACCACCAGAGCTATAATATTGCATTGTATAGCACACACATTTGTAAAAGAGCATAATACATTTTGCAAGGCTAAAATAAAATACTGCTCCACAATTCATACTTCTGCACATTTTATTATTAAACTTAAATATCTTACTTCTTAGCAAACTGCTTTGACATCTTTTGTTTCACTGCAGTTATTTTACTATTCACTAGTCTTTTTTAATGTGACATAATCTAATTTCCCTGGGTACTGGCATATATTTTGTAAATGTGGTAACTGTAATTCATCTATTTAAAGTTGTGTTTAAGCCAGTGTCAGCTTGAAGGTGGTGAAGATGGCACACAATTTTGATAATCCAATCTAGATTCTAGTCAGGAACCAAGGAAGATATGAGTCACTGGCTATCAAATGAAGATGAGTGAACTCTCCAGGACACTGACTATGAACACTGTGAATAATATGAGGCCAGAAATAACCTGAAAGAGGGTTTCTATTAGATAAATAAAGCACACAAGGCAAGGGATGAATGAGAGGAGTCATAAAAGCAAACAATAAACAAAAGTAAACGGAACTTCAACTGTTTCTATGAGCCTTTTATGGTCATGAAGTGTGGTGGCTAGTTCACTTTCTCACCATTGTACTGTACAAAATGAACTTTTCTCTATCTTACATGTCATACCTTCCCCTCTTAACCCTGGTCTGGCTTTCTCTTACTAGATGTGTGCTTTCATCTAACTTGCATCTACACTGAAAAAGATTCTGGAAATAGAGGAACTTAAACACTTTCCAGAAGCCACCTTTGGGGATTGAAATTACTTTTAGGTCAGAGGGATCTGACTAGAGCTCTTTCTAGTCATCCTTGATGTTCTCACACTTCCAAACTGTTCAAAACTTGTAAGACACCAGGTTACCTGCCCTGTGCAAGGAACAGTATGATCCCATGTGTCCCTTCCACAGATTAATATGCCTTCTGGCAATCGGGAGGTGTTGTCATCTGTAATGCTTACCTCACGTCCAAGCATTTTCAAGAGAGTAAGGGTAGCACTGACAACCCCAAGGATGAGTTGCCTGCTTCCAAGTACTATCTGCCAGTTGTCCTTAAATTGTAGGTGACTGTACCTGACCACTTCTTAGGAATATGAAAAATGCTGCCCCCTGCTGGTGTCTGCTCAAGTCTCCATTTTCACCTGGATCCTGTGTGTCCATTTGAAAAACAATTCAAAACCAGATATGTACTTCATGTTTCCTAAATGCATTGGCTCCATTACACTAATTTCCATTCTATTTAGTAAATCCAGTTTTAGATGCTGCAGTCAGAGGAACATGCCTGTTGTTTGAACCTGTACTCGCTCTGTGAGTCCTGCTTTTAGTGACGACAATGTACTGTTTATTATATTTTCTACAATAATGCTGTTATTCTCCTTTCTGAAGATGTAGGATGAACAGATTTGCTTCTTACGTTGTACCACACTTCAGATTTGCCTCTGGGATTTTCAGAAACACTATTTTTGAATCAATTATCAGGGAAATCATTCTGTTCCTTCATTTCCTTGTTATTTTAGGAGCTGTCAGTGTTTAACTGCAGATTTTGGAAATGCTTTGCTTGTAGTAAAAGTTTTAGCATTTTCTTCTATTCTTTCCTGGTGTAGCTTAAATATTAGCTTTGAAATTTTAAATAAATTACAGAAGAACAATATGCCTATTATATAATAAGAGAAGTATAATTGTTGCTTTTATTTCTTAAGAATAAGTGACAATTAAATATTTGTTTACTAAAAAGTCCTTTATAAAACCTCAAGGCACTTCTTTTTAAAATTAAAGTGGAATATTTGTGAAAAAATCACATTTTGATAAATATGCATTACCTATACCTGGTGATTCTTCACAATAAGCAATAGCATGATTCAGGACTAGAGTGTCGAACAGCAGCTAACTCTGGATAGGGAGGATTACTGGAACATTATAGGCATGCAGTTTGATAGCACTGACTATACTAAACATCCAGTCACTTCACCAGTTTGATAATGTACTTAATCAAGTTCTGAGTTTCAGGGGTTAGAAACTATCCTGGCAGTTTTGAGCACAAGGCAGAGATCATTTATGTATGATCCATTGGAGTCCATCACAGTGCCCACTGATGTCCACCCTTACTCACACAGGCCCACATATCTTTGGGTCATTTGTGCCATCCCATTGATTTACATATTTACCTTTATGAATTTGAAATCAAATCAAAATTCATTTGTCACATACTGTACAAAAAATACAATACAATAGGTAGTGAAATACTTATTTTCTCAACTCCTATGACTGTGCCTTTAAGAAGAATATTAAAGGGCAATAACAATAAAATAGTACACGACTTTATAAATATCCAAATTTATTAATAGAATTTTATATATGTGATAAACAATACATAGTATCCAAGTAAATAACTTAATAACAAATAGCTTAATGTAAGAGAGTTAACAATAGGGCATGATGTAGTTCTACACACTTTTCTTATTCAAGATGCATATGGATTGTGGAACAAAGCAAGTCCTCAGTTTCTCTAAATGTGACTTTAGGCAGCGGTAGAGTTTACTTGAGGCTGGAATCATTCATAATTTTCTTTGCCCTAGTTGGACATCACTTTGTGTAGATGTTCTCGAAGTCAGGAAGTGAACACCCAGTGATGCGTTCAGCTGACCACACCACTCTCGGCAGAGTCCTCCTGTGTGTTGTTCCCAAACCATACAGTGATACTCCCAGTCAGAATATTTTCAATAGTGAATGTGTAGTTTTTTAGTAATTAGGAGCAGCCTGAACTCCTTGAGACTTCTGAGGTAGTAAAGATATTGTCCTGCCTTCTTTACCCAGGTGTCATGTGTTTGGACCAAGTCCTCTGGGATATGTACACTGAGGTATCTGAAACTATCCACCCACTCCACCTGAGTGCTGTTAACCGTTAGCTGGTGGTTATGCTGTTTTCTCCCTGGTTCCACTCCTTTGCCTTGCTCACATTCAGGAGTAGACTGTTGTCCTGACACTAGTGTGTCAGACCATCCAGTTCATTCATTAAGCCTGCAGATTGTTTTTAGATATCGGGATTACCACAGCTGTGTCATCATCAAACTTGACAATGATATTAGAATCATGTGCAGCCAAATGTGGATAGGGAATACAACAATGGACTCAGAACACAGCCCTGTGCAGTGCCTGTGTTGAGAGTTGAGGGATGATGAGATGTGGCCACCCACTCGAACCACCTGGGACCTGCCTGTCAGAAAGTTAAACATCCAGCCGCACAGCTAAATGTTCTGATGTAGGTTACGGAGTTTGGTGATAAGTTTAGGGGGATTATTGTGTTAAATTCAAAACTATAGACTAAAAATAACATCCACACATTATTTCCCTCTGTTGATGTCCAGTTGGGGCCAGTACTATATGATGGCATTTGTGGCTTTTGTAATGTAGGTGGCATGCTAATTAATGCTGCTGCCTCATAACTCCAGCAGATGAGATAATATAGTCTCACCCTTGCCTGTATGGAGTTTTGGACATTCTCACTCCATCAGCACAGGTTTTCTCTGACATACATACTGTGGTAAGTGGCTACTCTAAAACTGCCGTAATATGAATGACTGCTCCTGGTGATGGATAGGCATTCTATCCAAGGTTACTTTCCAACCAGAGATGAATTAAGTGGGTTCACGTAATCAATGGCTGGATGTCTTTCTTTAAAAAGAGAATGGGTACGACATGGTAGACTTGGAGTGACATCCTTAACTCCTTGTATGAGTAGCTTGACTGCTCTATTATGTTTCCTGACCGAGAGCTTTACAGAGGAATCATTCCGAAACTTTCATGCCTAATGGAGGCTGCCTAGAGACCATTCTTACTGCAAGCTCAGTAGGAAATATTAGCCAATCTGCAGTAACCAGTGATAAAACCAGTCCTCATCACTTTGGCTTTATCTTCAAATGCTTATTTAACATACAGCTAGTACTTTGGCACTCCGAGATGTGTGGGATGTTGTTCACTTTCCAGTCCTTGCCGCCGCACACCTTGAGTATTTTGACAGGCAGCAGACTTCGCCTTCTAATGTTGCTTTTATAACAACTGGAACAGATTCTTGAAATGTGTTAATATAACAAGTGCAAAGGGCTGCCTTCAAGTGCCTTGAGAAGTGTTCAAATTGTTAAGAAATACATTTTCTTCTGTTAAACGACGTGCAAATAAATGCTTCATTTCTATAATTATAAATGATAACATTACACAATAGTTCCTTAAGTGTATTTTTTTAAACATAAGCAAGGAGTGGTTATTTAAAATAAATATTTATATCTTGGCAATACAGGAATCTGGACAGTGGGTGGTCCCTGAGGGCAGACGATGGAAGAGGCGGCTGTATAAACCACAAGATTGGGGTTTTATAGAGTATACAGTACAGCATGAGGCAAACTCGCCACTTCACTCCAGGGAGGCAAGCATTCCTGATCATTAAAACAAAAAAAAAATGCTTTCAAGCTAGGGTGTCTTATTTTTTTAAAGTAAAAGTTTTCTCCTACCACAGGAGTATTAACTGCCTTGAAAGCAAATTCTTTTATTATGTTTTCTTTTTTTGTATGTTAAAGATAAATGATTGACAAGAGCGAGTCTTTATCAGAATAAAAAACTTCATCTTCATGTATAAGTTATTAAAAATGTTAAGATCTACAGCAGTTGATTTGCTTCACATGTCCTGTTGTTCTAAGTCCTCATTAATGTTTCATGACCCTGTCACTATGCAAGTATCCCTTCACAAAAGCCCCCTTCCCCCAGCCTTCCCCACCAAAGTATCTAAGCGCATTGTTGAAAGTCATTCAAAACAGCATGAGACAAGTGAAATGATGCCGGAAGACGGCACTACTGTTCAAAAGACTTCTCGAGGTGATCCATTCGGTGCCATGTAAACAGAAATAAGTACCTGTCTGCAGAACTGAAAGTGCTGCCCATATCAGAAAAATGCATCTTATGTACATTTTTTCGACTTAATAAGCCAGGGTCTAGATGAATAGGTTTCTGACAGTTATGAATGGGAGGCTAGCTACATTAAGGCAATGAGGGAGGAAACTGAAGCTAAAAAAGTAGCTTTGAATAAATCATTACTAGGTCTATTACAGTTTCCTAAATTGTGGCCTTATACCCTATAGCCAGTGACCCATGGCTGCTTAGCCTGTGTTTAGGCATATTAACAGGGAGGAACATGGCAACAGGTTGGTGCAAGGCACACCATGACCCTAGAAGTGTTGATGAGCGGAACCTCTTTCATGAGTACAGTTCCCCCTCCAAAAATTGGAAAAAAAGGCTCCTGCATATTGTATGTGGGGGAAGAAAATGAGTACCGCCGAAAGGGCACAGGAGAACAGTCAATACTGAGCAGCAGCGGCGAAAATGGTTTCAATTTTCTGGATTATTAATTCAAACTCTCATTCACACACCAGTTAAAATTAAAAGAGCGTATTCCACTCCTGCAGTTTTAAATTAAATATTATACTGTGCTTCGCGACTCTGAATTAAATAGCTTATTCCACAGGCCAGTGTGTTGTTGGGATGCTAATAAAGGCCAGACCCGCCGTGTACATACAAGCAGAAAGACAAGCCGTGCTTATATGACTCTACTTGTTTCTCATTGGAAGTCAAGTTTGCTGCCATTATAAAAAAAAAAAAAAACAAACTTGGTGTTTAACACGAGCACCCTTTTGTTTTGACAGAAAAGGCTACGGCAAATGAATGACGTTCGATCTAGGTGTGAAATGTGGAGGTACCAAATTAACTGCTAAGGTAATTACTGTTCTAATTCTGCATAAACATGTGCCCTGAAAAATCATTAATAGTTCGGGGAAAGTAATGTTAGTGATTAAATAAAGTGGCTTGCATCATTGAGCACAACTAAGCTACTTTAATTACATCTGAAAGCTGGGGAAAGGCTGTGGCTAATTGAAGTTAGCACGAGGTTCCTGAATGACCAGCATTAGCCTTGTTGGATGAGTTCAACTCATTTAATTGTGTGCTTGTTATAATGACCATGCTTGTTTATCACAACGCACACACTTAATAGGAGCATTTATTTGAAATGAACTAATATTTGGAAGTGCTGCACACAGGCACTTAGCAAGTGTCCGTGGTTGCATGAGCCAAGCTGAATTACCATTCCACCAGGTTTGAAACTTTTTATATTAAAGCAGCAGGGCTCCGAAATCTCATAAAAAAACAAACTAAATCTCTCATTTGATACACGTTGATGAGTTAAACTTTCCTGGGTGCTAAAAAAAAATTAAAAATCCTACATATCAATTAGGGAAAGCCTGCAACTAAACAACAAACAACAAGCTGCCATTAACTTCCAGTGTACTGGAAAAGCCTGCCTGCTTTTGTGTGCTGTGAATATTAAAAAAAAACAAAAAACAGTCATCTAAAATCAAATATTACATAAATTACTTCCTGAACAAACAATTTCCAGAAAATGTTATACTTGCCTTATTTATTTGTCTAGCACCTAATGCTCCATGTGAAAAAGTAACTGCCCTGCTTGGCCTCATAACTGGTTACATGACCTCTAGCAGCAAAAGCTATAAGTGGACAGGACAGTTTCTATAGTTGTTAAATATTCTATTAAAGTGTTATAGAGTAATTTTAATTTCCAAAGAACAGTTTCAATTCTAAAAAAAGCAAGCTTTTCAACATGAACAACTTATTTCACATCCTCTCATAATGGGATTTGTCTTGGCCATTCCAGAGGCTTTCACTTTTTCTTCCTTTTCAATGTATTCTTTGCATTTTAGATCATTTAGTTCTTGCATGACCCATCTGCATTTCACCGTCCGCTTGCAAATACATGGCCTGACATTCCCCTGAAGAATTTCTTAATGGACAGCACAATTTGTTTCCTTCAGTAATGGCAAGTGAGACAGGTCCTGATGTAGCAAAGAATTGCACCACCATGACTAACCATTCATATGAGGTTGTAAAACATGAACAAGTAATCTTAATTTATACTAAAGCTTTTTTTATTGAATGCTATACTATACTGTAGTTGTTGACAAGGACATAGACACTGTACAACTGTTTACTTGTGTTTTACAAAGTTAAACTGCAGGCAGTTTAAGTGACTTAAGAGCAATCTGATTGGATAGTTTAGCTTTGAAGATGCGTTTGACAGAAGAAGTGTGAGACATCCACAAAATTATTCTGAAGATCAGAGCAATTTTCTTTGACCACAGCATGGTGTGCCTCTAGAAACTGTGTGCTGACATCTTTACTGTTGTTGTAAAAGCAGATGTTTATTAGAATAGTTCTGTCCCCTATACAACTAATCTAAAACAAGTCTGTTATCCAGTTCCTAACATGGGTGAGACCACTAAAGGGCAATAACTTTTTTTATACCAGATCACAGCATATTAGATTATTCAGCACAGCAAAATAAAATAAAATAGATTGCTAGGTTTAGTGTCATTAGTGTCGGGTAACTGTACAGATGTATATTGTGTAAGCATTAGAACTGAGAATCACTCGGGGTATAAAAGTGCTGTCAGTGATGCCTTTCTTTGGAGAAATTATGTCTGAGTTCAGGTTTTCACTAATTCAGTAAAGTATCTGCACTTTACCAGCAATGAAGATTTTGATGAGAATACCCATCCGGCACCCAGACTGAAGAAAATGTGGGAGAGAGATATACCAGACAATTGTAAGAAACTTTTGGAGCATTTACATTCTGGACTGTGATGTTAGCATCAATGAAAGTCTTGTGCCTTATAAGGGCAGACTGTCATGGATACAGTACATCGCATCAAAAAGAGCAAGATTTAGCATAAAGTTTTACAAGCTTTGTGAATCTAAAACGGGATACATTTGGAATTCGGTTCTGTACACCGTTAAAGGGACAATATCTGATCCAAAATACAGTCAGTACAGTGTTGCTACATCATCGTTGTTGAATTTGATGGACGATCTGCTGGATCAAGGTCACTGTGTAACCATGGACAATTTTTATACTCCCCCAGAGGTATTTTACATCTTGCTGCCAGGAAAGACTGACGCATATGGAAGAGTGTGTCCTAACCGTTGCGGCATGCCTGAAGACTTTGGCAGAGCTAAATTACAGTGAGGTAATTTAAAAGGGTAAAGTGTTTGTGCTGAAATGGAAAGACAAGAAAAATATTTGTCGCCTTAGCACTGTACATAATGCAGCTACAGTCACTATACAGACAAAAGGTAGCAAGCAGGTAATGAAGCCTTGTGCTGTGGTCGACTACAAAAGCGCGATGGGCGGTGTAGATCGTGCGGATCAAGAATTGAATTTGTATCCCATTCTGCAGAGGTAACAAAAGAAATAACACAAAAAGATATTTCGCCATCTGGTGGAACAATGCATTTGGAATGTATACAAAACAAAACAAATTTTAATACAAACAAAAAGCTGGCAAAACAGTATCTCATGCAAAGTTTACATGACAGCTTGTAGAACAAATCATTGCCACACATCTACCATCCACACTACCACTAAAGAGAGGCGGTCGTACATCGTGGATCAATCCAAAGTATCTTATTGGTAGACATTTTATTGATTACATTCCTCCAACAGGGAAAAAAAAAACCAGAATCTTACTCATACCTGTGATGTGTGCTGTTCAAAAACTGATAAATCTGGAAAGAAAATCCAAAAAGAAACACGCTATTATTATCCCGGCTGTGACTTTGGATCGTGTCTTTCACCATGCTTTAAGATTTACCACACAAAGGACTTTTTGAGATTATATACTGTTTTGTATCATTAGTAGTAGTATTTTTACTGTTATTCTTGTTTATTTCATATTATTTTTATTCATCATTACTATTATCATTTGTATCATTATTATACTTTTGAGATTTAAAAAAAAATTTATTTTTTTCATGCCAAAAAAAATACAACACTTGTTACATGTTTTTTGGAACAAAATGTAATGATAAGGAGGTTAATGATAAGCAGGTTAAATTACCAGCAACAGATACACATTAATCCTAAATTTAGACAAGAGCCAAATACTTTTTAAGAGTACATCCCCTGAAACCAAATCCTTAGCTATGGTCTCCCCACGAAGAGCCAGGACCACAGAGCACCTTCCAGGAGCTGTCTGTCTTTCAGCTAAGCCCAATGTATGCCCTACTATGTGGGGTCTTGCCAGCTTCCAGATGACATAATAGAAAATATTATAGACTAATATGTCCACAATAACATACTTTTATTTGAGTAATCCACCAAGACATCTGGGGGGTCATCTTTCCCTGCTGGTCCTAGCTGTCTCTATAATGAAGATTCAGTATTCTCATACAATAAAGGCAAAGTCTGGAGTACATCTGGGGTCCCCTGTTACCTGTACTGCTTATATATGCAAAGGGAATTTACCTGTTTGGGACAAGGGATGGTAAGGCAGCAGTGATAAGACGTTCACATTCACATCTTACCTCCCCCTGGGGTCCCCTAGCTGCCCACAGTGATATATACTGTAAAGATGCCTTTAGAGTAAAGGTTTTGTTTTTCCTACCCTGAAACTGATTGGTCTTTCTTCTCTTGTCATGTACTATCCAAACTAACCCCTAATAATGCCATGCCATTATGGTAACATTACAATAATTTGAAGTAATAGTAAAAAAGAGAAAACACTTTAGCTCAAATGTGTTCAAAAATAGACATAGCTTTTATCCGGTAGTTTCTCTAACTACATCATGCACTTAATGCACAAATAATGGGACAATGACCCTCTTCTATTAATACTCTAATAATCACCCATTTGTAAGCTTTTAGCCAAAATATGATGCAATGTGAATACAGACTCCCAATTTTCTACTTCTTCTGGTTATCAGACATGATGTAAGCATTTCTTTTGCACTGTTTACAGCCGCAACATTGCATCTGAAGGGATTCTTTGTTTTGTGCACTAAAAGCATTCAAATTTACAACATTAAAACTACTGTTAATGATTTCATTGTAAGAACAATTCATTTCACAATTGAACCCAAAGCTAGCCAAATTGTGCTAGTCAAATGAGAGACAATTGCCTAGTGTTTACATTAGAAGTCTAGTGTGAGAGTGTTTTACTTTTTGTCTGTATGATTAATAACAGTAGCATTTCATTATTTTTGTGACACAACAGTTCAGACAGGAATGATGCTTCATTTGAAGAGGCATTGCTCCAATCCAACCCATACAGCACTAGAATTGGACTGCAGAGTGGGTTTGAGGACATCAAAAAGTACTGTCAGCTTGTTGCTGATTAGCTTTTAATATGGAGGCTTCTGTACTTTTCTTGAAGCATCAGAGCTCTGTCACTGATAGTTCCAAAATGTAATATCATTCAAATTGGTCATTCACTTTAGTGTAAATGACCATTGGATCCATTCTTTGTATTAGAGATATTTAGGTCAAGCATTACTCTGCTCCAGCAGTCAATTAAAATATGGTGTGTTGTGCCTTCATCCAGCTTAGATTCTGAGATGAGCAAAAGTGTACGGCTAAGAGACAGAAAAACGTTAGGCCATCAGGGCAAAAGCAGCCAGGTCAGAATATGGAATGAGAATTTAAACATGCATGGACCAAAACCAGAAATCAATGTTATCTTTTTAAAACCAAACTTTAAACAAAAATCAATGTCAGGAAAACATAGTTGCTGGAAGGTTTGCACTAAAAATCATAAAACCTGAAATATGTAGAAAGATCGGTTAGAATTCGATAGCTTATAAATACTCTGCATTAGATGCGAGATCTGTTTCCACACCCACGACAACCACACAAAGATCACAGCAACAGGACCACAAAATGGTGTTGTGGTAAAAGCCAATGCAAATAATACTTTATAATCGTTACAGCAATAATTAATGGCTACAATAATTAGATATTCTGAATCCTTGAGTTCAACAATATATACATGCACTGATGTAGGAACGACTGAGTTGAGGTGAATCATATTTACAGCCGATGGCCATAGGAATACAAGGTAAAAAACAAGGTAATGATGTTCTAGAAATTGCCAAAATCAGTCACAATAATACATTTTTCACTATTATTATTATTATTTCACAGGATCCCATATGTTTTCTGACTTTTGGAGTTCCCTTAAGGTTTGTGTTGATTGGCGCTGCTCCACATGGCTGCTTTTCATGCAATCATCTCGCTCCGCCTTACTTGTACCAGTGTGTCTCAACCATTATGGTCCAATGACCTAGTTTTGCATTTTTAAATTGGCTGACGACAAACTAGCAGCAATGGCAAACCATCCTTTTGGTGAAATGTGCGTTATCATGCAGCACTGCCAAATGGTTACCTACCGGCGAACAAACAACGGCAACCCGTGACCCATCGCCAGCAATCTGGATCGTCACTTGGTGGGTGAGAAACACTGGCTGATGCAAACCACTACAATCCACTTGAGTGCCAATGCTAGCAACTAAGAACCCACTGGCGGCATTACCTAGTGGTTAAATAACACTGCCATACACGGACCTGGGGCCTCATGCATAATGGTGCGTACGCACAGAAATGTTGCGTAAGAACGTTTCCACGTTCAAATCGCGATGTATAAAACCTACACTTGGCGTAAAGCCACGCACATTTCCACGGTACCTCATACCCTGTCGTACGCAGGTTCTCCGCTCGGTTTTGCAGACTGGCGGCACCCAGCGTCAAAGCAGTGCTACGGTTCCTGTGTGGTTACTCTTTATTTTCCTGACGCGGCTTTTTAAATACACTGAAACTAACCACATATTTTTTATTACTGTAATGCATCTGATTGTAATTAACTTGTAACAATATAATGGTCCAGGGAATAGCCATAGTATTCCAAATACCATAACTGCTTTAGCGTTGTTACTCTCGCTGCACCATCTTCTTCTTCTTCTTTTTCTTCTTTCAGCTGCTCCCGTTAGGTGTTGCCACAGCGGATCATCTTTTTCCATTTTACTCTCACTGCACCACTCGGAGTATTCATATCACTGTATCTGAGTGGGGAATCACAGCAGCAGCTGATCGGAAAGAGAATTATCGGGATACAGCATCAAGCACACGCTGCCTCAGCCACGGCAAAACGCTTCAGAGACTTTCCTGTACGGACCTTGCGGTTCAGAAACAGTTTCATCCCAAGAACTTTAAACAATCAATCAGTCCATCAAGTGCTCCTCGTAGAACTGTTTGTACTTATAAGTACAATCATCTCACTGTAAAATTGCACTACACTTATAATATTGCACAACCTGCGCCACTTTATAAAGCGTGTGATGACGATATCATTTTTAAGATGAAATGCAGCAAAATATGTTGATTATATTATATAGCTAAAACTTTAACTTCATTTAAATAATCTGTATTGTTAATAATTAAAGATGTGAGGACACGTTTCCTCAGCGCTAGCTAGTTTATGGATTGATCCTGCCTTGTGCTGTATTCTTTCTGGGGCTGACGCGACACTGGAAGGATAGATGGATAGAATAATTAAACATTTACTACAAAGATATTTCAATGTTCCTTAAAAGTTTTGAAGAATTGGCGTTGTAAGCTTACAGATGGCTTAACGTCTATCACAGAGCTGATTGTGTGGAGATTGGGTATTTGGAGAAAGAAAAGTAAGGACAGGAATTGGAGATTAGTACGTTTGAAAGAGACAGTACTGCTACAATAATTTCATCGTAGGTTGCACACAATCACGCACCGTGTTCCCCTGTTTAATGACATGCTTTAACTCCTATCATCATGAAAAAGATATTATGCATACATCAGTATTTTAATTATTCAGAGAGCTGTAATATCACGAATGTAATGGATTCTGTGTCCAGTCGGAGAAAGAGAAAGCGGAAGCACATAGTGATTCACACACACAGAGCAAAAGATCAAATACAAAACAAAGCATTCAACGTGCTACTTTAGTTACAATGGGATTTGAGAAACTAGCAAATTAAACGATTTTAAGATGAAGTTTATGATGTTCTACTTTAATGACAAAATAAACTATGTGATTAAAGTGGAAATTTCGAGATTGAAGTTAACATTTTGTGCTTTTTTCCTACTGTGTTGCATTTCTTCTCTGTACCCTAATAAGCTTTCATATGACACTTGGATGGTGGGCTACATCTCGCCTTTTCACGGCGACTTTGATATGTGACTTCTTTTTTATTTCGGGCACTGTGCGACTTGAGCTTGTTTCTCCAACACACTATGTCACTCGATCAACTTCCTTTTGGTGATTATACCGCTGTTTAAACCAACAAATAGTAAGTTTTTCTTTGCCTCCACTTGGTATTCGCTGAAATTCTTATATTTTCCCTCTTGCTTTTGCCATTGCCTTTTCACAGAACGCTGAGCTTAAGGGCTATTTATATTGATTTGCATATTCAAAGAGGCGTAATTCTGGGAGGAGACGGGGTGGGACAGAAGGTGCGTGCATGTGCGTTACTTTTCACGCTGATCAGGATTTATGGAGCGGAAGAACGTGGAAGTGGGCGAACGCACAGATTTATGCATCTGGATTTTTCTGTGCGTAAGCACATTTCGGCTTTTGTGCTTACGTCATGTTATAGTGCAAATTCTACACACGGCATTATGTATGAGGCCCCAGGTGTGCAAGTGAACACCGAGACCCAAAGATTAGTTTGTGCTACTTGATACAGTTAAAATATTTATACAGAACCTCGATTACAATGACCTGTACACTTTGTGACTGACGTAAGACCAATTTGACATATGGACAAGTGGCCAGTCCCAAATTGAGCCAGAAGTCAGAGTATGACAGTCTTTCCATACTAATTGTAGACAAGAAACTCTTCTAAAGCTTGAGTAAAATTAATAAGCAACCATGATACTGTGTCATTGACAAATTAAATGATATGAAAACTGAATTGAGAACTCTTAAATAATTTAGTGCAAAGATAAGAAAATGAGGGGACAAAATACTTTTTTTGTGGAAGGAGGGGTGTATATAATTCTTCTGAATGGCATTGCAATCATTGTTTACTGTATGTTCTATCAGTCAAAAATCCATTATTTAGAAATGGGGCCAGTAATTCAAATTAAATGACAATTCTGCATCACTCCCACCTCTCCTACAGCGGTACCAAATAGGAGAGAATCCAAATAGGTACCTGTCACAATCTGGGCTGTGACCCGCATCTGTAAAGGCTTTGACAACAACAAAAGCTAATTGAAGAAGGGAGGCTCATCTTTTTGAGAGGTGAAAGTGTTAGTTATGGTTTTCCATGGCATATGTACCAGTTTCAGGCTCTTCACGTGGTTCAAAACCGTCTCTAAGAGTACAGCTAATGATACCACCTGCTCCACTGATGTATTGGATTGCAAGCAGCTCTTATGCTTCTAAGAATGTAGTAAAAGGAATAAAAGCCTGCTCATACCTTTCAAAATACGCATAGAACCTGTGTCTTGGCAAACTGACCTTGTCTCCTAACTCCCCTATCTTGTTTCATTCAATCAGTAGCTATACTTTTCTGTCCACTTCAGGCTTCTATTTTGCATGTCAGAAAAATCACATTTATTAAACTGATGAGGAGCAACCAGGCAAATTGCCCTTTTGACAGCATTAACAGGGTCTATCACACCACAGATGCCCTAGTCACAAATTGCTCAAAAAGTAATGGACTTAGAGCTTCCAGTTCATCAGGGTGGCTTATACCTACACAAGCACCCCACCAACCATTTTTTTTCTGGCTGTAGCTTCTGTGGGTGGCAGTGGGAATTAATACTGCAGTACTACTCTACAGGCGGCTCTCCCCTGCCATCAAGCACACAGCAGTATGTAGCAAGCATATGCTTGGATGACCCTCCAGTTCAGAGTTAAACTGTAAAGATGGAAATGGTTTTGATGACATTTGTTATTGCAGATGAAGAGTGGTCACTGAAAAAGAGACGATAATTCAATGCATATTTATTCCATCTGCTGGAAACACACACTTTTAGAAAAAGGGAGCTTTTCTGCTTCCTAATTAAAATGTTCAAGTGGAAACCTGTAGGAATTATGACAAACACCAATAAATATAATATAGGCTAGAAAAAGAAGAAAAAAAAGAATATGTTTTGCATAGTCTTCGTTTGTTTGGTTTAAGGAACAATTCTCAAGTGTGCTACCCCAGGCAGCACAATGCAGTCTTTTTTATAAGGCTCTGAAGGACTTTGTGCTCAACTGAGTTATTCTGTCACTTCAAGGACACTGGGTTTTTGTTAGTTTGCTTACTTTTTGATGACAAGGATGAGAACAACATTGTATTCCTTTTTTAACATATATTCTTTACCACTTATATTTGTTAACCACTTAATGGATAACGCTCTCTCTTTTTCCCTGGTGGTGTGCCTTCAGGGTGCTGGTGCCCATCTCTAAATATCAGTTGAGACTTGTGAAGAATGTGTGGGAGGCCTTCAGTAGTTGATTTCAAAGATGTGCCTCTCTTTGTGTATTGTTTGTCCTGTTTCACAGATAAACACACACCTTTGTCTTTCAGCACGGTAACGTTTATGTAACCTGTACAGCAGATTGCTCATTAAATAAATTTCAAGACGACTACAAATCAGGCAGTTGCATCTTGGAGCTGAGCTGCTGTTTCAATGACATGATACATTACCAAGATTTTAGACTTTTGTTTTAGGGCATTGTGTGCTTAAAAGACCTCCCAAATACTTGCCACTGTTCCTCATTTTCAAGGATGGGAGCAAGATTGTGAGAGAGGGGACCATACAAGGTGACACTCCCACTATGTCTTTCATCATCTTCAAGAGAAAGAGCCTTCCATTCTAAAACCCTGCAGCCCCACATCCCCCCCATTTCTAGACACATATCCTCCAGAGCTGTAATCTCTAAAACGAGACTGATTGTAACTATTTATCATCTGAGTTACTTCTACATGACCATGATGTGCACTAATGTCTGTTCAGGGAATTTCCTGAAGCAGAAAATACTAGTCATTGCACAGCAGTTGCGTGAACCTGTAAGTGCATTCTCTGTCACTTCTCATGTAGGTTTCTTTGAAGGGCAAAGGGTGTGGACATACAGGCACAACAGCGCTGGCCAGCATGTGGGATCAATCCGTACCTTCCAAGGCACAAACAGAGGCTACAACTCGAGACTTGCTACAGGGCCTGAAGTGAACAAAATATTTCCTGAAATGTATAATTCAGTGCAGCAGAGCTTCTCCCTCATGGACTCGGGTAAATGTGCTAACTGCAGGAGCTTTACGGTCACTACAGGCCCAGCTGTCATTCCTGTGGTACTTTCTGTCACACTGACTCAACTCTGTCATCCTTCAACCCAGTTTAAATTAACAGGTAATTTGTAAATGTCACTTCAGGTTAGGCAGCTCATTTTGTTTCTATGCCACCAATCCAAGGCCTGCAACTAATTTTTCTTGTCTTCTCTTAATAAGATTTTCATTTATAAATAGAATTATGCTCAGCAAAATAAATTAAAGTAAGTGATGCACAGAACGGCTAGCAACCTGCACATTGGTGGAATTTCAAGCACCTCCACATCAGAGAAGATTAATAAAAACACTTCAAAGGACAAATTTCATTTCAGCAGCAGACAGCTTTTGGTTAATATTTAATTTGGGCAACAAAGATTATGGTCAGAAATATAATTTTTAATATCTGAATTAATTTTTTGCAACAGAATCATTAATGTGACTTGATAGGTTCTATGTTTCAATGGTATGACTAATTACTTGGCTCTGTCTTATAAAGGGGAGTAAAATGAGAAAAAAAGCAGAATTGTGTTAATACCTTTCATTTTCAAGTAATGGTGGATAATTAATTTAATTACATTTTAATATGATTAGCTTTATTACTGAAAGCATTTTTGGGACATCTACTGCATTACCTATTTTTATACTACTACTACTACTAATGCCATCTCCTCCATCCATTTTCTCATCCTGCATTGTTCATTACAGGGTCATGAGAACAGGAGTCGTACCTGGGCGGGAAGCCGGGCCATCCTAATAATAATAATAATAATGATAACAACATGAAGATTACAAAGGTAAAATACAGACCATTTGACCTGACCTATTCAACAATAGGTGAACATGCAATTAAGAATGCCATTTTGCTATATGTACATGACATAAACTTGAGCATGAATATGGTAAACTTGTAAATGACAAATCCAATGGGGAACCAGACATCCAAGTATTTCATACAAGCAACTTTCAAATGGAGAATATAGCAGTACTTCATGAACAATATGGCTGTACTAACTCTCTCTAGCGGCTTGCTTGGATGCTCCTGAGCGCCATGTATGAAGTTAAATGCTGCTTCCACAAGAGAACATTTCAGGGATGTCAATTTTCTCAGGAAGACTGCAGGGAGATGGCACCGGACAGTCACATAGGAGACTGAAAAAGAGATTGATGTGAGACCTCCTAGTCTGAACACTCATTTAAAAATCTTACTCTTTTATACCTTTGCTCGTGTACTGCATGGGTTATGTCAGATAAAAATGAAAGGTTGCTAATAATCTTAGTCGACATTTATTCTCACATGCAATAGCATGTTTCCTTTTGGAAAGACTAAATGAGGAAAACACAAAATACCATGTGAAACATTCTGTGATGAAAAATACACCCTGACACAGTGGTCCAATTTACTTGAAAATGAACATTTAGTAGAGTTGATATACTGTATGAATAAGAAACCATTCCAACACCAGAGCAAAGTAACGATTTATTGGTCTACAGCTAAATGTCACATGCTGGTCATTAGGTCAAATCTGTGTCTCATGGCACTGCATTCTAAAGATGCAGAATAGGATCTGTTTGGTACATCTAGTCAAGCACCATGCATCTGCTCATCCAGGGAGGCAATGGTCAGATGGTGGTGTGGAATTGACCATAGCTGACTTCCTACAATTTCACATATATGCTTTATTGCAAAACTTGTCCAGAAAGAATGCTGTCCTGATAGTACTGTACTGTTGCACATGTCTTCCCAACTTCCCAAATGGGTGAATGTTTATGACCTTCTTAAGACAGTTGAAAGATGGACAAGTGGACAGATCTCACTAGCTGAAAGGCTAGTTAGGTATGTTGAGATACACTTCAGGGTTTATTATTTATACACTATATCTCAGCGTTGTTTAATAAAAATATTTTATTTTGGGTTGGGATGCCTCTTGGGTACTCCCTTCTAATATCAGTGTATATACAGTATAGCATTGTGATTCTGAAACATAAACACACAAGCAGAATGTTAGAAAGGGGAATCACAGGGAATCTCTTTTAATGAAGAAAATTGAGCAGTTAAACTTGTGACATTCATAGGGCAGGGTCAATGGACACATTTTGTCTCTTCCTTGACTTATAGTAGTGCATTGTCTTTAAGTAGCAATAGGACTGGAAGAGGTGGGACAGGAGGTCATCACAGCTCATCTGGCCAGCTGAAATCTTTACTCCTGGCTGCTTAATTTTTTTCCCTTATGTATCTTGCACATTGGATCGTGGAAGAAACAGATTATGCTTGCACAAATGACAGTTCTTTAATATAATTTACTGAAAATAAAATTTGATGCTAACTTCACCATCCATTTTCAGAATCTGTATAGCCTAATAGATTCAGAGAGAGTTGGAATTGGCCTTAGCAGTATGAGACACAACACAGGAACCAGCCGCAAATGAAGCTCCAATCCATCACTTGGCAAAGTCACGCACACGGCCACAATCACTTATGCTTGAATAATTAGGAATCACCAATCAACCTAACATCTCTGTATGTCTTTAGGCCTGACACAGGCATGACAGAAATGTGCTTGATTACACATAAACAGAGACCTGTCCTCTGGAGCTGCAAAGAGCTTTGCCCCCCCAAAATGAATTTCTCTACAAATGAAAACTGGTACACAAAATTAGGGATTGCTGTATTCACTAAGACCCTTTTAACTCAGTCATGGAGATAGATGGTTGCTATTCAAGCCCTTCCCTTACTGCCACACTTTCTTATATCCAGTGCCAGTGCTCAGTTATTTTGCGCCATAGGCCAAGCTTATTAGGGCGCCAACCGAATGTTTGGTAGTGAATCTGTACAGCCCTTATGCTCTGCACTCTAGGTGAATGCCTGATTTGCCTTAATGGTGGCACAGGTCCTGCTTATACCTCCTTTGTAATGAGATCTCATCAATGCATTTTTCCAACTGCCTCCTGATGTCCGTCCTTGGTAGGAAGTACAGTATGTCATTTTTCATTGAAGATTTTATGTTTCAGCTGTTTATGTTTATATTTAAGCCTCACTTCAGTTTAGGTATCTTGTATATGAAGGACCTGTAGACAGAATAAAAGAAATATATGAATAAACAACACAGACTCATTAGGCCATTAAAACTGTATTACATGTACATTAATAACCCAAAGAAAGTTTCTAAACCTTTATAACCCATAATATCTTGCATGTCGTATTCTAACAACTGACAGGGCTGCCACTATTAAACTTCAGTCCCCCCTAATTCTGAATTGTAGCCCATGGTATTAAACTGCAGTGTCATTGCTTCCTTGCCTTCTGCCATAATTATTTCTAATCTACTTTACCAATAGCATGGAGCTTAGAGTAACATATAACATGCTTGGTTTACCAGCCAAGAGTGAATGCTATCAGTTCTGCAATCTTGAATAAAAAAATTGAGCTGTCAGTAGAAGCCGTAATCAGAGGCTAACACCTGTAGTTTACTATTTCTCTGTCGTTGCAAATAAAAAGATGCCCCTATTCCAAAATGGTTGTAGACTTTGAAAGCTTGCAACAATCCAACAATGTCTTATTACAAATGAAAGCTTTGCCTTGATAAATTAGGATCCCTGCTGTGTGTAAACTTGCACTATTTTTTATAACATTGAAAAAAATAAATGTTTTTGGAAATTTTATCTTAATTGAATTTTTTCATAAAACTTTCACATGTATTTATTCTCAAAAATTCTTGAATCCTCCTGAAGCAGACAGCCAGACCCTACAAAGGTGGGCACTTGTTTGACCTCGTCAGTTATTTGAATGCTACCCTATTACATTTTCTGATCTGTTCCAATTATGGTTTGTTTTGTTTGTGGACTTTTAGTGTTTTCATATTACGGTATCACCTTTAATTGAATAGGCAGATTAGCATGGAAGTGTACAGTTAACAAAGAGTGAAAAGTGTTTAGAAATAAGCATTTTTACAAAGTGTTATTTATTGTTATTTCACTTGACAGCCAGCCACCATTCTAATCAATTGAATTCCTGCCAGCATTACTGTGCTATGATAAAACAAAATAAAGATAGTTTATACAATTAGCAGAACATACGGTGTGCACATCTTATTAGCTATAGTACACCTGCCCTTCCCACATTTTTAGTAATGTGAATGTGCAAACAATGCTGTGGAAAGTCACATAGGCATGTACCTGCAGATTATGTGTGTGTGCAGTGTGCCAGCAGGATATCAGAATGCACTACTTGTTCTATTTTGTACTTGATGACCCAACAATACTCCAGTACAGTACAAAATAAGAAGGTGTACTTACAGTATACTAGGGAACACTAAACCTGGACACTACAGGACTAGAAAAACAAGGCTGATAAATTGTGGATGTTGTTGATAGGCATCATGGAAGTGTGTTAACCATGCAGGCTAGTAGTAGTTGTGCATGTACTATAATTTTCAAAGTCCTCAAAAGAAGAATGACTTAACAAAACAACAAGATATCAGAACATCATTGTGTAAAGGTCTAGGTTGCCTGCAGCTGCCAAAACCCTCCCAAACCCAGGACCATCAATATTCATGACCAGGATAAGCAGAGCAATGAAGACACATGACAAGCAAGTGTGGTGCAAAGTGCTCAGTTGCTTTTATTTCCCATTAGGCAGGGGTTCAAAATCCCATAGTGCATCAATGCAGTGCTTCAATAAATAGTCAATAAATTTACAATATTAAGCAGGTGATAAGTGGACATTGAAAGGTCATTAATAAATAAACAAATCCATAAAAACGAATTTACTATCCACTGTCAGGTTCCATCCATTAAAACGATCATGAGCCACGGTGCTTCACATTACAACTGACATGTTATCTGAGCCTCTGCAGCTAGAGGAGATATCCACCGATAGGTGCAGTCAACTCTTTACCCTGTCTCAAGCTAGCACCTCCAATTGTAGGCCTTTGGCTAGGCACCTCACTGAGCTTTGCTCCTCTCTCTTGATGCCGTTCCTCGACCTCAAGCGGGAGGCCATTATTAGCACTTGGTCACACCTGCTCCTTGGGTTGCTCAGCCTGATCAACCCATGTCCCACTTCGAGTGCCGGCCACAAGCTCCTCATTGGCTGTCAGTCTGAATATCTAAAAATCAAACTTGTGGGGGGTTTGGCTCATTGAAAATAAATTCTAAAATACTGTTATGATCTTATAAATCCCTCAGTGTCTATTATTGGATTTGATTTTCAAGAAAATATTGTAGCATTATATTAACAAATACTTATGTGAATATTTGACAGACACTATTGAAGTTTAAGGTTTACACTTTTTTACTTAGTATAAAAAAAGCTAAAAATTGCCTTCTCGGTTCTTATAAAAGCATGATATTTCACATTGTTGATATGTAGATCTTTATTACAGTTGGAGCCCAGGCAGGTTGAGTGACTTGCTCAGGGTCTCACAGTGGCTCAGAAGCACAGAATGAACCAGCTTTGTGAAAATTTAAAGTCTAAATGTCTTAGCCACTACTGCATATAATACTCTGTTCTAAGTATAATTAAAAATCCAAACATTAAGAAACACAAGAAAGGAAAAGAATTCTTTAGCAAAAAAAATGTATATTCTTAAATAAGCTATTGAAACGAAAATAACTTTATGGTTATTAAATAAAAGTATTTACAGTAACATTTCTTTAGCATTGATTTAAATATTCCTCCACCTCTGTCTAATGGCACAGCCCCCATAGGAGTTGTCTGCAACTTTCTACTTTCTTTTCCTTCCAATAGGAAGCAATAAATTATATACTTTAATTCCTATTCTGATGACACAAACCAAACGTTATTATTAAGTATATGGCAACATCATTTCCATAAAAGCCTTAACACCAATGGCGCACTTTGTAATACCTACTAACAAGAACACTTTCTTCTACTTCTATTGCCTTCTAATACATGTTAGGAAAACAGAGGTGTTAATGCTAGAAAAAAATAGCTTTAATGATAAAAATGTTGCTGACAGGTTTAATTTCTGACAGTTTCAAAACTCACCCCAGAGAATACGTAAAATCCTTAGGTGTTATTTATCATCAAGATCTGTTTTAACAGCCACATTAAAACAGTGTTTTCTCCTGATTAGAAACATTTCACAATTAAGATGGTTCACAACGCTTTAGCTTGGGCAGGGTCAATTATTATAATGTGTTACTCTTAGGTAACCTAATACTGTACTGCTTCTTTTTCTTACTCATGCCCCAAATACCACTGCAAATGTTGTAAAAAAGGCAGGGAAACATAACCTTTTCACTTCAGTCATAATGCTGTTGCACTTGTTTCTGGTGTACTATATATTTCCGAATAATCCTGTTGTCCTCTTCAATTGCAAATATGGCTAGTTACTCTGTTGTGTTTAAATCCATACTGAATATAATCTTTCCACTTGCTTCTCAGTCTTTTCAACTTCAGTCTGCTCAATGTCTAAAAAAAGGTTATGGAAATTTTGAAGAATCCATGGAGCTGGGAAAAGTTAGGTATCAAAAACAAATCACAGACAAAGATCATTGAGCTCAAATGACAATTTTTCTTTCAGGTATAAACAAATTTTTACATTCCTCAGCAGCAATAGCTTGGCTAAAACAAGACATATTCTTGCTTGAATTTTCATTTGAAATAAATTTTGTGAATAAAAGGGAGGAATGCAGAAAAAGGTTTGGGATAACCACCCTGTATACTTGAAGGGTTGGATGCAAAAAGAGCAAAAAATCATCAATAGGTCTGTACAGAGTTGAGTCCAATACAGAGCGGATTCATTGCTAACAAAAATGGCATTTTTAAGGTCAGGTGGAGGAAGTGACATCATCGGGCCTGGAACCGGAAGTGATTTCATCGGGGCTGGAACTGGAGGCAATGTTGACAGACTCGGGTAGTCTGCAGGAGAAAAAGAGAAAGGTTTAGTGCACACTACCACCTCCTGGTTTGGCATGGGATTACCGTCTTTCAAGCTCTTTAGCTGCCTCCCATGCGCACATTTTCATTTTAATTTGAACCATTATGGTTACTATAAACAACCCCATGGATTAAATTAGAAATCTTTAATTTTTCTTACATAATTCTTAGATTAACTATTACTATTACCTGGGATTAAATAAACTTTTTCTATCTTTGTTCCCACACATCCTGCACGGTGGCCTCAAACTTACATTTCCAATTATTTTGGCAATCTCTTTGTTTCATCAGGGAAGCATGTGGTTGGCATTTCCTTTACCTGGACAATTTCATGACTGTCAGGGGAAAATTTAGCTGGAATGAACTGTAACTTTTGGCCAACTAGAATATATATATCTTCCTTTCTGCCATTTGCGTTGACATGCTGCTCAGCCACTTGTTGTGACCAAAGTGAGTTTCTTTCAATGAAAAAGGAGCTAATTTCTAGTAAAATGCTTCTTGGATTTAAAACTGCTAGATCGAGATTGTAGTCTGGTATATGCCTGCATTATATGATCACCAAATATCTCTTTTAAAGGGCAACATGAATTGTAGTGTAGAATGCACATCATCAAGGCAACAACAAAAGAATGGAAATAACAAATAAGATTAATTTTCGAAGTAGTAAAATGTTGAAAGTTTCCTAAAAAAAAACCCACCGTAACTATTTTTTATGAGTATCTTGAGATTTCCTTAAGTTAATTCAGCATATCACTTTCATGCTTATATTTAACCTATCATAATGATTTTCATAATCATGAATGCTGCATTCCAGTTATAATGCTATCACTAACTGAATCGATATTCAATGGGCTTGGTACCTGGCTTTCTACACCAACAAAGACTCAACATATAGATTTGTTTTTTTATAAACAAAATGCTCATGCAATCCCTTCATTGTTGTCTACCAGTCCACCGACACCTAAAGTCACTTCAGTACACATGTACTTTGTCAGCATGCTCGTGTCAATCAAACAGAGGAAGCTTTGCAGTCTACTTGTGACTTTACGCTGTAAGAAAATAAGTAAATGAATAAAGGTGTAAGAGCCAATCTTAGAAAATTTAAGTTTTGAGTTAAACTCATATTGTTTGCTTAATTTGAATAGAATATAATTTTCTTTTGTAGTCATAGACAATGGTATAGTGTTTTCCCTCTATAAGAACTTTCTTGCTATAATTAAGATAAAGTGTGATAATTGAGTCAGTTGTTGTACAGAACAGGTCCCAGTACACAGAGACTTGAAAGACCCATTTTCTGTGCTTTTTCTTTGAAAGACAGGTGTGGGGCAGACTGACTGGCACCATGACGCCCGACCTGTTGCTGCATCCAAACGGTACCATCTTTTGCCTTTATGCATGGTGCAGCTGCATTGTTCTTATATGTGAGTGGGTTTCTGTTCTCTTTCTCCGATGTAGAACCCTTATCCTCATCCTAATCTGACTTCACCTTTGTTATAGCACGTCTTTATTTGAAAACAGCAGTGTCAAATCGGGGGGAGCGTGAACGTGACTGAGAGACTGAGAGAATAAAACTAAATTAAAAAAAAAACACTAACCTTTACCATAAATTTACACTGGCTGTTACAGACTCAAATCAAATGTATGTTATTTTGTTCTATAATAGTAAGAATAAGAGCACTACTCAAAATGGAGGCGTCTGGGATCAAATCACGAACGTCTTGATTACGAGTCAGCAGTTCTTACTGCTGCACCACCAAAGCGTTCGTATTAAGGGCGTGTCAATGTTCCATCCTAACGCAAGTTCTTTTTCTGCAGTTAAATTCATGAATAAAAGCGCACTTGTTTTGTTATACTTGTATCTTTTGTAAAAGTGTTTATTTGATATTTGGACTTCAGGCTTCACACATTATACACTTCATTTCTACATTTTGTCAATTATTACTAAAACATGAAAAACATTTCTGTTTTAATGATGTGTTTACATAGATTGTTGTAGACACGGAACACACGTGAAACGCATGTATTCCAAATAATGATATATTATTTACCCTATACAACTCCAGGCAGCTCACATGCAGGTAAACAGACTTGAGCTGAGAGAACTTTCTGCCCTTTCTGCGTTGGTGGAGGGATGGGATAACAGGCTGCTTGCTGCTTTTGCTGATCGACACATTTACAAGACAAATGCACTGTGAACAGATTTAAGGTGGGCCAGGATTACGTGTTTTTTCGTAGGCTTTCGTAATTCTAGCGTTAATATCCCTGATCCACAACTCCTGACTGTTATTATCATTTTTCTTTTAATTAAACAAAATCCACTTTTTGTCTTTGAACCATTTGATTTCCATACACTGGTTCACTGTCAAAATCAACGTTTTGGGAGATTTCAACAAACTAATAAAAATAATTAAACCCCTGTGCCTTTAGACATCCCAGTTCTTCTCCTTCTCCATATCTTCATTTTTAGACAACAAATACTGTAAGAGCTCAGGTAAGTACAACTTTTTAAGCCTAGAAAGGATTAAAAAAGACTGTCATTTAAAACACAACTAATGCTATCAAATAATTAAATTGACCATAAAAATTGATATTTTGTTAATTGTATTGAAAAACAGAAACCAGTTTAACAGCAATGTAATAGTATTTTAATAACTTTCTCCCAGGAAATATCAGTATAAATGCCATATGAATTGCTCAATAATACTTACAATTGAAATCTTTTATTTAAAAGGTAGTTGTGAAAATGAAACAGCATCAAAAGACATGGTGAAGTTAAAAATCCAAAAAATACAAAGGCTGACTCGAGTAGAAAAATATCTGAAAAGACCCAGAAGCCAGCTCCCACTGAAAGGAGTATACAAAACACTGAAATGTGTTTTTACTTGCAGGGAATTAATGAAGAGGTAAGATGCTTTTGTGCGTCCTGTCCTGAGTGTCAACTACGCCAAATCCCCTGTGACAATAAGCTCCCTTAGACCTCTTGATAATTATATGCTTACCTGTCAAGCAGATCAGCACATTTCTAAAGTCAGACTATTCAAAGTCTGAAGAGGTTGCAAATATATCATAGTCTTAGTAGATTATGCTACATAATATCCTAAAGCCATGCCACTGAGTAAGGCTAATTCAAAAACCATCACTCGTGGACTTGTTGGGATGTTTGCCACTTGTCAGCATCCTCAAGCAAGTCCTAACAGATCAGAGGGCGCCATCTGGCAACCACATTTAAGCAGGTTGCCAAACTCCTTCACAAAATAATTTAAAAACATCAAAATGGATGGTCTGGTAGAAAGATTCAACCACACCCTAAGGCAGATGCTAAAGAAAGTAATTAAAGGGTACGGCCAGGATTGGGATCAGCTTCTTCACCTACTTTACAGCTCAAGTTGATTGTATGATGTAATTATAAGCAATAGATGACATAAATTGTGCTAACCAATCTGAATTTTAGTTTGGCAAGTTAATTTATTAAATTTGTGAGCTTTAATTCGAGTTATTGTCAGAAAGGCAATGTTTTACACAGCAAAGTCAAACATAACAGTGAACATGAGCAAAGCTTAGGAATTAAATGAGCAAATTTAACTCAGGTAAGCTGCTATTAAATGAGAAGATGTTGGACATTAGTGAAATACATACATATTTTATACTAGAGTTTCATTGGTGACTTAGAAGTACAAGAAGCACAAACGTCTCAACAGGATATTTGCAATCTTAAACACTGCACATGGATTCCAAGTAAAAGTGGAGCAAACAGCACAATAATGACACTTCACATTAAATGCTATGCCTATTTTTAACATACTGATATGCAGTATATTTGGTCTACAGTGTTCTGTCTTTCTTACAGGATTAAATGGTGAGTCAAGTCCCAGTTTTGAGTACAGCTTCAGGTAAAGGTTTCAGAGCACTTTCAGTCTAGGCACTGAGCACTAATTAAGATTTCAGTGTCAAAGAAAATAAACCGAACAAATCATATTTGGTTAGTCTTAGGTATACTACTAACATTTTATTTTAATGAATCAAGTTTGTTAACACATTTTGTAGTTAAGTTCTTCAACACTGACATCATACGGTTATGTTATTAGAAACCTTTCCACAATTAGGTGATGTGAGAAGTGGTGTCTCAGAAGTCACTGTTGAAGCTGCTGATTTTTTTTTTTAAATATACACACAATGTTGATAAGAATATAAATAACAACCTGGTTAAGTCTGCAGATGATACTAAACTAGGTGGAATAGCGGATTACTGTATGCAGAATCAGGAAGACCTGAGCAAAATACGAGCTTGGCCATGTTTGTGGCAGATATAATGTAATGTAAATAAATACAAGGTATTACACATGGAAGATAAAATATTCAATTTGAATAGAAGGTTTGAAAAGTGAACCTTACAAGAAGGACTTTGGGTTTGAAATGGATTCATTGGTACATTCAGCCAGTGTACAGAATCAAAAGAAAAGGCAACCAGGATGTTTGGTTATTTGGCCAGGTTGAGTACAAGTCAAGGGAGGTTATATATAAGCTACAGTGGAAGGTCTGTGATATGGTTTGCATATTTGCAGCTAGTACTCCACAAAGGGAGAGAATGAATCACATATCTTAAAATGTTTTTTTATTACTAAGCTTTCGACAACCTACCAGGTGTCGTCATCAGAGGTAAATGATTAGACACACAGGAATTAAAGGCAATATATAGCAAATGAGGGTGTGGGGGTGCAATGGGAGAGGGTGGATCAAAAAGGTGGGGTTCGGAGTGTATTGGTCATAAAGTCTTATTTATTATGTGCATGGTTTTCTTTTTAAGCCTGCATATGCTGGGTTCATGTCCAAATGTCTGTTAATGGCATATTCATTTGAGAGCCACGATTCAGCCAGTATATAATGCATCTGGAGTACTGTGTCCAGTTTTAGTTGTAATATTATAAAAGAATACACAGTGCTAGAGAAAGTCCAGAGAAGAGCATTAGGCTGATTCCAAGACTTTGAGTCATGAGGAAATATTGAAGGAGTTGAATCTTTTCAGTTTAAGCAAATGAAGGTCAAGAGGTGAATGTTTAAAACTATGAAAAGAATTAATACAGCTGTTACTTAAAATAAATTCTTTAAAAAGAACACAGGGGCCATAGGTAGAAACTGGTCAACGGCAGATAGCACACAGTAAACCACATACACATGGAATAATTCACCAAGTGGTGTGGTAGATAATGGTACTTTACAGGTCATTTAAAACTTGGGTTATCATGTATGAGAAATTAGGTGAACAGAAGAAGCATGCTGGTTGGACTGCATCGCCTGTTCTCTTCAAGTCTGTTCTAATATTCTTAAAGAAAAACACTATTTAAATTACTAGGGAATTAAAAAGGTCAGTTTGTAAATCATTTAGTAACATTTTAAAAATGCTTCTTATTTATCTTTTGCTTGGATTATTGCCATGTCCTCCTGTCATTGTGTTTGTCTCCGAAACTAAACCAATGGTGCACTACTTTGCCCTCAGGCCTGCCAAAGATTACAGGATCATTATTACCCACCCTCACCTCCCATGTTCTTATTAGCCAACATTGGAAAGGTTGTTGCAGCTTACTGTAGTAAGATCCATGGCAAGATTTTCTGATTTGTAGTTGCTTTCATTTAACCAGCCATTGATGACCTTTGACTAACATGCATCCCATCAGATAAACAACATGAATCATACTCCAGCACTGATGTTACTTTCCAATGCTGATGTGGTGCTCCCAATGCCACTTGGGCATTCCCTGTGCTATCTGGCTGCTCTGCCACATAAAGATTTTTTGATCATTATGTCATAGCCTGCTTTAAGTAAAGAAAAGTAATAATATCCACATTTGTCGTAATACTTTGAAAAAAGTTACAAGCGTAAAAACCCAGTATGCCTGTTATACATATGAACTATTCACATCCAACTCATTTCATATGCAAGTCTAAAGTCCCCCTTTCCATAGCACTGCCAATTTAAGATCTTCAAAAAGAAGAAGCCCATGTGATCCTGCTTAATGAAGATGATGATGAAAGGTAAAATAAATGGCATACATAGATGCAAAGACAAGTTGGCATTCAGCCACACAAAAGCAAAGGCAAGGAATTGATCTGTCTACCTTCCTTGATGGTCCTCAAATAACCCCCACTTTTGGAGCCTTTGAGGTTTCTAAGGTACTAACCAAGAAGTGGCAGGCCTTTGTTGTGGAAGTTGTCATATTGAGTCATACGATGTTTGGCAAGGCAAGCGTTGGAACTGCGGATGGAAAAACAGGTGGAGTTAGTGAGAGTACCCCCTCTCCCCCTGCTCAGGGTGGTATTGCTTATTCTTTTGCAGCTCTGAAGATGCCCATGACACTAATCTGTGCTCAGAAACTGATCATACTTCTAAGATTAGTTATCAGCCCTTCATTTAATTGTGAACTAGGTTATTTTTCACATAGATGTAAAGTAATGTAAGGGATTATGTCAGTGTTCATCTGCAAAAGAAAAACATAGGTGAAGTTCATTTTCAGGCTGAAAATTAAAAAAAAAAAAAAAAAAAAAAAGTACTGCACTTTTCAAGTTACCGGTGAGCCCACCATCTTTAGGTTTTGTCCTCTTTCTTACTTGTGGGTGAACTACCCAGAAATGGCTGAAGTGAAAACATACGATTGGGATCATCAAATCCTGGATTTTCATATCTCCTTTATTTCTCATTATTCTTGTGAGACTGATGAATATGGTATTTAAACAGTTAAACTGAAATGCACTGAAAACTGAAATGGGCAGGGATCATCTGACTTTTTTTTTAATTAGCTTTTTTTTATGATATTCAATAAATGCAGGCAGATGGTCTGGCCGTATTCGTCACCACAAGCTTTTCACCAATCAAAGCCTCAAAGGACAGAATAAATTAGTTATCCTGTAATCTTATTTTGGTTTTAAAGCTCCTTGTGATTGCTGTAAATACATGTTATATAAAGTAAACATTGATTAATTGATTTGTTGCTGAAAATTGCACTGAAGTAAAAATGAAAGTTTTTGGTCCAAGTAACCTCCTATTATCATATTTACACTTCAGTAACAAGTAAATAAATCATTTTGTTTTCTTAATTCCAGGAGTTAATTGCAATACACTTTTCAGGCATTTCTTCCATTCCTGTTAACATTTTCTCCACATATCTTTTATTAACATGTCTAGAGCCTCTAGCAATTTTTTTTCCTGGATTTGGAAAGCATCAAAAGACATGGACACAAAATGTCTTCCCTTCTGGCTCAGTTTCAATGTTGGGAACCAAACAAAGTCACAGAGAGTAAGATCTGGTGAATATGAGATGTGAGGCAACAACCACATTGTTTTTGGTCAAAAACTCTTTGATTGACAACATGGTGTGAACAGATTTGCTGTCACCGTGTAAAATGCAGTTTTTGTGCATGACCCGCAGATACCCCAGCAGTTCAGTGCAATGCCATCGATTAACAGTCTGATCACAGGGAGAAACTTTATTAGCAAGTCAGTTAATGTCAAAAAATGAGATTATTGTCTTGATATTCAATATCATCTGACATCCTTTTTTTCGGCTTGGAGAAAAACAAAAAATTACAGAAGACAGGAACATGATTGTAGTATAACTGTCAGAAATACACATCTTGATCAACTCAGCACAATTACTATAAATATTGTAAGTAGGTAATACCTAACAACATCTTACTCCTGTGCTATTAAGCAATTCTTGAGAATTGTGGTGTTGTAGACTTAATTTTAAATTGAAGAATTAGCCATTTTTACTCATCCATCTACATCCAATAACCCGTAATGACAAAATGAAAATATGTATACAGAAAGGGTTGCAAATTTATTAAAAAATGTCTCTCATTTATATAAATATTCCGACCTTAAATTCAGTACTTTGTAGAAGTTCCTTTAGCAGGATTTATAGCTTTGAGTTTTCTTGTGTAAGTCCCTGCAAATTTGGGCACTTTATCCTATTTTTCTTGGCAGATCCTCTTCGGCTCCATTAGGTTGGCTGGAAAGTATCTGTATGTAAACTGCCATCTTCATGGTCTCTCCAAACATGTTCTATAAACACACAACTGATGTAGTGCTTCTGAGATTGTCCTCTTTCTAACAGGTTCTCTCATCTCAGAAGAAAACGTTTGGAGCTCTGTTAGAGTGCCCATTAGGTCTGTGGTCATGTCAAATAAGCTTGGTCACATGGCCACTCTAGGAAGAGTCCTCCTGGTTCCAAACATTTACCATTTAAAAGCTATTGAGGCTATCATGATCTTTAGGAACATTCAAAGTTTTAGAAACAGTTTAATACCCTTTCCCTGGTCTCTACCACACCACAATTTTATTGTGGAGCTCTACAGTGAGTTCCTTGGTTTTTGTCGTGACCTGCATGTGAATTGTGTGACCTTCTATAGAGCAGGTATGTGCCTTTATAAATGATATCCAATGATTTCAGTTTGACACAGGTAGACTCCAATCAAGTTTAGACACATTTAAAGGATAATTGAAGCAAACTGGACGCACCAGACCACAATTTGGAGTGCCACAGCAAAGGGTCTGAATACTTAAATAAATTAAGGATTTCAGTTTTGACTTTTAATAAATTTATAGACCTTTCGAAAAACATGTTTTTACTTTGTCATTACGGGTGATTAAGTGTAGATTGATGGGCATAAATGCCAAGTATATTCAATTAAAATTAAATTTACAACACAATAACCCATGTAGTACGGGAAGGATACTGAATACTTTCTAAATCACCTGTATATATAAATACAACTTTACACAAAGTAATAGAGTTTCTCAAAAGTAATCAAAATAAAAGCATGCACTTTGAATTTTCATGGTTGATTAAACTGGACATTTTATATACAATAATTTACTTACCTCAATGGATGTCAAAGCATATTCTTTATAGAATGCACCTTCCTCCCTTTATTGCCCTGTGTTTCCTGTGGCAATTCTAGAAGACTTTGAATCTAAAGAGAGAGACAGAGGTCGGGTGCATCAGTGAATCTATAGGTTACTTGCAAATACAGTGTATAAACACAGTATTCCATGTGAGAAAATCTAATAAAAGCACTTATGATTGTGGTTAGAGTTTCTAGCTTACAGCTCCAGGAGATGGCCCGGCTGCAGCCATTGTGGAGTTTTCACGTTTACTCTGTGTGCCTGGTGTTTCGTCCCATGTGTCTAGGGCAGGCCCAAGGCATGTGAGCATACCCTGAAGTGGATTACCATCCCATTTATAACTGGTTCCTGTTTTGTGCTTAGCATTACCATGATAAGCCCCTCCACACAGCCTTAACACCAGATTAGTGGTTTAATGGATCTTGGAATTCTTGTCAGAAAGACAACAGACAATACATGTTGGCATTAAGACACTGCACACCAACAAACTAAGCATGGGGGCTCCTCAGGGTTATGTGCTTAGTCCATTTCTCTTTACTCTGCTAACACATGACTGTACTTCCAAATCCAGCACAAATCAGCTTGTTAAGTTCACTGACGATACAACAGTAGTAGGACTTGCCAGTCATGAAGACGAAACATCTTATAAAGCAGAGGTGGAACTGTTTAGTCAGTTTTTGCAGGGACAACAATCTGTCTCTGAATGTCAACAAGACAAAAGAGTTGATTGTGGACTGAACATCTCCCACTGCATATCAGTGGCTGTCCTGTGGAGAAGGTCAGCAGCACAAACGTCTTGGGCGTCTTTATTGCTAAGGATCTCTTCTGGACTCTTAATACCACACACCAGGCCAAGAAAACTCAGAAAAGGCTGCACTTCATTAAGAGACTGAAGTGACTTAGAATCCCACCTACCATCCTCACCAACTTTTTACGGGGCACTATTGAGAATGTCCTGACAAGCTGCATTACATATTGGTACAGAAATTGCAGTGTGTCTGACAGGAAGACTCTGCAACATGTGGCGAGGATGGCTGTGAAGGCTATCTGGGTCTCTCTCCCCATCAATGAGGACATTTTTAAGGATAGATGGAAGAAGACATCCGTCTGCATTATAGAGACTCCTTATGCCCCTCTCATCAACTGTTTGATCTCTTGCCATCTGTTTGGAGATATCTCTCCATAAAATCAAGAACAGTCCAAATGTGCAATAGCTTCTTTCCACAGGCAACAAGACTGCTAAACTCACTGTAATATGCACATAAGCCAGTTTTTATACACATAATTATTTATTTTTAACATTATTTTTAATTGATTAATTTATATTTTTAACTCAGGTATTGGTTGGACTTTGTGAATTTAGCACTATCTTTGTATTGTTTTTATTTACCTTTTTTGTGTTTACTTTATGTGGTTTTCGTTTCCCTTTTGCATATACGCTGGTCTTGAGAAACACAATGTTGTCCCACTGTATTTTAGATATGGATGTAGTAGTAGGATGTTGTACTGTGCTAGCCATAATGGATGCAATGAGAAGTCAAGCAAAATGACACATTTTATTGGCTAACTGAACAGATTACAATATGCAAGCTTTCGAGGCAGCTTAGGCCCCTTCTGCAGGCAACTTGGATATGCTGGAATGACAAATGGAACTCATGGGCACAGCAAAAATGCCAATGAAATACAACCTTGAAAAACGGATTAGTTTAATATATAGGGCTGCATTGCATGTATGGAATCAATGATTAGTTTACTGCAGTAGGAAAAAGGCATGTTCTTAATGTTCACATACTTCATTAGTCATTGCAGAGAGACAAACTTAAAACAAAAGGATTAAAGCAGAAAATGCAGCTGTCGACACACAAGGGCACACCTTTCCATGGCAGACTCCAGGATATGAAAGAACTATTTCATTTCTTTGTAGAAGTGATAAATATAACTTTTTTTCATTGTCTTGAATTATGAGACTTGGCTACATGAAGCATCACATTTTTTCCCACTGTGTTCATCAAAATTGCTAATCCCCCTTGGAACTAAACAAAGGGGAAAACTGACGGCGAAAGTGACATCTCCTGCACTTTCCTCTGCAATCTACTACATACTGCATGCTTTATTATTTACGTATCCTAGTTCTAAGTGCATTTTTAGAACTCTGGATTGGCAACCATTCATAAGCTGAAAGACTTTTGAGTAAAAGTGTCTGAAATCTGAAATCAAGATGAAGATAACATATTCAAACTTTCCTCCACCTCTAAAAAGAAGGATGGTGATGCTCTCCACAACACCAAAAAAGACAAATGCAGATAACAGCAGAAAATAATTCTCAGCTCCATAGCCTGCAAAGAGGTTCCCTGGGCTTTTATATTTTTCCATTTAAATCATCAGAACCTTGCACAGTAACTGTTTTTCTAAGAAATTCATGGCACATACAATAGGATATTTTCAGTACGTTTGGTGTTAACTTCAGACTGCTTGGTATTGTGGTCCTAAACACTTTGTCCACCTCCAGAAATGAACTGCAAACAAGCATTTTCAGTAGACTCTCAGTCACCTTTGGACTAAATTTAACAAGGCAAGTTGAGTGCCCTCTACTTCAGCTTTCTCAATCTAATTGGCCCAAGAATGAAGGCTGAGTCATCACATGAAAGAAAATGTAAAAACTCACCACTGATTTTGTTTGAACCTCCACCCCCCAAAAACTATTTTTTAATGAGTTTTGTGATTGCAAAACTGAATAAAAAATTTGTTTTGTTTTGCTCATATCACGTGCTTCTCTAAATACCTTGGCTACACCAACAACTTTTATTTTCTATAGAAGCTTTCTAGAGGGAACACCACGCAAAGGCACTTTGCTAGTACTAAAACAGATATGTTAGAAAACAGTTTCCATATCTTTATTTTACAGTTGGAGCACAACCAGGGTGATATGTTGAAGGTTATATAGATAGAATTGAACCCAGAAAACCTTGCAATTTAGAGTTCAATTCAAGTTGCTGAATTCCAGATGATTTAGGAATCTGTCAGGGTGCTTACAGGATGTTGTGCTGGCACATGATGTCCTTCACATACTATATAGCATCTTCATACCGATCGACTACCTTTTCAAGCAAGACCTGTATGTCTTTACAGAGATTCACTAATTGGTTGTTAACTTTTTTATCCAAACCATGTACTTTTGAAGTTTTACTTCTGAAGCTCCTGAGCATAATATTTTGAAATTTGTTGTTTCCACAATGTGCAAATTACCATTTTTTAATTGTTTCTAGTTTCATTTAAAAATCAAATATGCAATGCTGTATAAGAAAACAGCTATGACTAAATAACTATTACATCTAACACAGTGTTCTCCTATTCCTGTATACTGGGTTCAGTTATTTTTCCTTATTCCGTCAAAAATGAAATAATCAGTGATTAACATATCTATTTTTGAAAGCTTATGCATTCATAATGTATTGGTTCTCTTGAAACAAAATTAAACATACTATATTTTCAAACCTGTTTAATCCTACACAGGGATGCAGAGTGAAACAAAATGAAATATATTAAAATTTGATTAATTTTAAATACTGTGTAACCCTGTGCAGTAAAAAGCCCGGGGTCCTAGAAACTATTGTACCATCAGAACCTCCTACGGGGTTTCATTTTGCCAATGTGCTTGCCTCACTAGTGTATTAGCAGCGGGAGGAAAGGTAAAAGGGATATCATTTTGTTGATGTTAGCGACTAAGTGACTGTCTTCCTTCAGAGGTTTCGTTTGCCACTGTGCTCGCATCACTTGTGTATTAGCGATGGGGGGAAAACTAAAAGGGATACTGTTTTGTCGATGTGTTTGCCTTGCTTCTGTTATAGCGGCTAAGCGAGTTTGTTTCCTCAGAGGAGGAGCCCTTACGCTGACTCCACCACTCTCTTCTGGGCCGGACAGACAGACAGACACACACTTCCATGCGTAGACGTTTATATATAAGACTAGTCATAATATCGAATATGGTTTAAAGTCTCATTTTCCAGGAGATATATATATATATATATATATATGGAATAGTTACAAAATATTAATCAAAGCCATATTATCTATATATATAATTCACTAAGGGCACGCAAGACAGTGAGCGCAAGAAAGACAGAGAGCCACGCCTGCCAACTCACAGAGCCCCGCCCACCAACTCTAAGACCATGGGATATGCTCGACAAAGCCCCGCCCGACAACTCTAACCCACCTACCGCGTCATGGGATACGCACGACAGAGCCACGCACGGCAACTGTAACCATCCTCCTGCGTCCAGCGTCACTTTCGAGGCATGTGCACTGCCTGCTCATGTGCCTGCACGCAACAACTCACCAAAACACAGCCTCAGTCGCTTTCGTCTGTGCAAAAGTCCACATGCACCTCTGACCCACGTAGGCTTTTCACCGCACGCAAGACAGAGAGCCCCGCCCATAGGTTACGCAGGAAAGAGCCACAAACCTCCACTCTAACCCTCCTCCCACATCATGGGGAACGCACGACAAGGCCCTGCCCGCTAACTCTCACCGTCTGCAGGCTTCCAACATCGCTCTCGAGGCAATTATATTGCGACATCGACTTCTCAACTGTCACTCTGGAACAACTCAGTACGCCAGCTATATTAAGCGTCACCAACAAAGACTCACTACACCTTAATGAACAGGTGCTGAAACTTATCCCTAACGACACAGTAACTTTCACCAGCGTTGACTCCATCGCCACAGACGATCCTGCAGATCAACTTGCATTCCCCGAAGAATTTCTTAATAGTCTTACTCCCACTGGCATGCCTCCGCATAAACTCAAAATTAAAATTGGTTCAGTCATTATGCTTCTCAGGAACCTCATGCCAGCAAAAGGTCTCTGTAATGGCACTAGACTTTCTGTTACCAGCATTCACTGCAATTTACTGGAGTGTAAGACTATCACATCTGCTACCTCACAAACTGTCCTTATTCCCCGGATTTCCTTAACCCCATCAGATTCTAATTTGCCTTTTACATTTACATGCAGACAATTTCCTGTTAGATTGGTGTTTGCAATGACTATTAATAAGGCACAAGGACAAACTTTCAAAAAAATATGCCTGTATCTGCCAAAATCTGTTTTCATTCATCCATCCATCTATTTTCCAACCCATTGCATCTGAACACAGGGTCACGGGGGACTGCTGGAGCCAACCCCAGCCAACACAGGGCTCAAGGCAGGAACCAATCCTCACGGACAATTGTATGTTGCTCTCTCCAGAGTTCCATCTTTTCATTCACTGACAGTTGTATCCTCAAACCCTCCCCATTTGGACAACTGTGTCTTTCAGGAAGTGTTCACTCATTAATAAATAATTATATGCAGCGTATGCTACGCTGCGGGTTGGCTAGTTAGGTATATTTACCTAACAGCAAGTTGGTCTCCCATTAACACTCACGATAGACTGAATTCCTTTGCACACGGTCTCAAAAGAAGTGTCCAAAGTAGAGAACAGGGATGCTGGCCCATTTGGCAGCAATGTGTCCGACAGTTGTTGCAAGTGAGGCTTGAGGTAGATCTCTCCTGTGAACATTTTTTTTCCAACAGATACTTAATTGAACTACAGCTGGAAACTGACCATATTGGGTGAAGGGCACTATTCAAAAATGAATTACATTAAACATCTGAAACCACTGTATTAACCTGAATTCACTGTCAGGTTCCATTTCAGGATTTTCGTTGTGTTATGGGATGGAGTGTCATCCTAATTTTAAAAAGTTTTTTGGCTAATGGGTACTCTTCTGTCATGATATATGAAGATATCCATATATCCTGTGTTATATGAACTTGTTGTATTGTACTTGCATTAAGGGACCCAAAAGGCACCATGAAAAACTCTATAAGCCATTTCAGGACCACCACTAAATTTCATTTTTTGACATAAGACAGTTGGAGGCATTCAATTAGGTTTCTGTCACTATACAGTATTTCAGTTCAGTCATTAGCCAATTTAACACAAACATAATATTTAATACTGACATTTTTGAAGACAATTTGTTTCTTAGCCCACTACAACTGTACGTTCATGCTGTTGCTGATGGAATGGAACCCCACTGGCTTGTTGGCTGTGATACTTCACCCATTGCAAAATCTGAAGAGTTCCGCACTTTGACGTCTGTTTCAGCTGACCCTGGCCCATCTGTTACTTTGTAAAAGTCCAATAATGCATCGTAGGTATGTATCTAACTAGAGGACTTCTTCCTTTTCTGTGACACTGTTGTGTATGAAACATTCCATTAGGGTTGCTCTTTCTGATCTGGTGCCCACTGCCATAATGCATTCACTGCCACTTTAATATGCAGCTTTTTGTGTTCTCTCTTTGAACCGCAACAGCCTGCACATATGATGCTGCTACAAGTAAGCAATGAAAAATACGAGTAACTACCGAAAATGCAATTCTGTGCATAATATTTTAAATCAAAAATATTCTATGTTCAGCTTTTCTAGTGAAAATATGAAGTATGTTACAGTAACCAGATGACATTGTAAACATTGCAATTTGCTAAAGAAATATGCAGCATGAAAATCTACAGCTTTTTGAATTAATGGTGTTTTAGTTTATACAATATTGGTGTTTTTTTGGCCTTATTTGACTAAATTAGATTTATAAAAAGAGTGTAAAACAAAAGGAGCAAATACAAGATACTCTTCATTTGGATTCAGCTACAGAACAACGTCATCATCAATCATGTGTTAATTGATCTGCAAGATATTTTGCTTCATGTTTCATCCATAGCTCTGCCTGCCCTTATAATCTGTACAATTTTTTTCACACTAGTAAGTTAATTGCCTCAGGCTCCAATCCACCTTTAAATCAAAGCAAAAATTAAAACAGAAGTAAAGCCAAATCTACACGTAACTACTGAACCTCTGAAAAGTTGTGGTTACCAACAAGCAGTATGTCAGGAATAAAGCCAGTACAGATGGGGATTACCAAAGACTAATTATTTACTAAATCTGTCTGTTCTGGTAATTTTCATGATGGAAAGCTTTGTTATGTTTATATTTTGATGAAGCTATGGAAAATGTCTTTCAAGCATTTTTCTTTCAGTTGTATGGCCTTGCTCATTTATTTTTATGAAATGTATTCATAGTGTAAAGGCAAATATTACTCCAGTGTAATTTTAACTAAACTACAATGCCTGTGCCAATTTAAAGAAAAACACTGTTCTAACCTAATTTTGTGCTTGGTCACTTATTCCTACAACTTTAATTTGTAGTTGCAATAGTGTGACTCATTAAGGTGCATTAACATGCTTGACACATTCATTAAGGAGAGGTGCAAATGAACTCGATATTTAGAACAATGCTACTAAAAGAAAAGGAGCCATGAAACTTTTGCAGTGTATTTTGGCCACATCTGACTTTCTGCCTAATTGCACTTCCTGTTGTGCAATATTTATTTTCAAAAACTTGATAATGATGACACACTAATAATAATAAAAAAAAACACAAAAAGCCTCACCTGTTTCTTCTTTAAAAACACGCCTTGGCTTTTACTTTCCTAGTCAGTCTTGGTACAAATATAATTTAGTTATTACAATTTTTGACTCTCATTATGCTACATATACAGTAACAACCCTAAGTCCAATGTCAATTACATTTAAATAGATAATTGGTTCAGAAATATTTTTTAGATCTTTTAGATTATTTTATTGACAGTTCTGAAGGATATTTCATTCTATTCATGACAAATAAAGTTGAAAGCTTCTATCTATCTATCTATCTATCTATCTATCTATCTATCTATCTATCTATCTATCTATCTATCTATCTATCTATCT
>JANRMT010062856.1:93901972-93962338 GCA_026402145.1 Polypterus bichir lapradei
TCTATCTATCTATCTATCTATCTATCTATCTATCTATCTATCTATCTTCTTGCTTTAGAAATCAAACCTAAAGTGACTGATTGTGATAACCATCCTGTGTTTATTCTTAGGTTTGGGAGTTTCTCTCATAAACATTTTAATATTATGTATACAGTAAAGTGCAGTGAGGTTCATGGCTGGTGGGCACTGAGTTCTTCAGAGTCAGAGTTACAAATATATGAACCCAAAAGAGTAGCTTATTCACTATTCAATTGACAGCATGCACATTGACTACTGGCTATGTTTCATATCTCATCAGCATCCTTTATACACACATAGGTAAGGTACATATTTGGTTAAGAAAGAACGTTTCACTTATAGCGGAGAAGGCACATTTGCTCTGCACCCTCCATGTGTTCTAAATTTGCCTTTGCAATTCCACAATTCATACTCATTCAATACAAATGAAAGTATAGAGTGGTGAATCAAAAAAAAGGTTTTTCAATTTTGACCTTAATTGAAATATTTAGTTGTTTTAAAAGCTTTTAATTCTAATGCTTTAATCAGTTTTAATGCAGACTGTTCAACAAAAGGATAACAAGAAAAACAAAAGAATATTTTATTTAAGGTCAAAATTTAATTTTTAAATATTGTATTGTTTTTTTCTTAGCCTGATCCCATTTTTTTATAAAACTGAAAACCGTTTAATGTCTTACCTTTATTTGTAAAAGAAGTCCATGCGTCTGTCCTTCTCCAAGAAAATCTCTGTCACTGTCTTGTAAAAGTGCTCCTTATTTTCTTTTAGTTTTAAATGTCTTAATCTTCCATTTTGGCAGTCAGTCGGAACAAAAAATAAAAATAAATGGACCGCTGCACTTGACTTTCTGATATCGCTAACTTATTGGCACCCAGAACCTCTGCGTAGAAGAACAGCAGCAGCAAGCACCAGTTGGGCTCAGATCTGCCCCCTTCTGTGCAGCATGTTACTGTCTGCCTGACATTGTGCCTTTTCACTGTTGTTTTATATGCAATCAACAAGACTAAATATGTCACACACACTAATTAAAAATATTAGCCAGACTGTATGAGTGACATACAGAGGGACAGTAATGGACACGCGCCAATTGCATGCATCAACCCAGTGTGTGAGGGGCAGTGCAGTCCGAGGTGAGGTGAGGCTTGTTGCTGCCACACCTCTTGTTTCTCCTCTGTGTTTGAACAGGAAATGTGCAAAATTCAGCGATTTTTGACTATAAAAATTATCACAATTCTTGGAATCCTACAGAAAACAGATTTATAGCACAGACCATTGGACAAATTTATTTTATGTTATTGTTATTAGTTTTTTTTTTTACGACTCACCTACCTCCCCTGACTGCACGTCCCTGTATGTATAAGAGGGACCTGTATCAAGTGTGTCTTAAATTTACATTTTATAGTCTCGTTAAGGAAGTACTGGGCAGTACTGAACTGAACATCATTGTGAACACAACCCCAGCATGGAGATCTTTTTATAAATTACCCTTACAAAAGCATCTTGGAGACCTACAGTGGAGAATTATTCATGCAGCCCTTGCCACCAATGTTCTTATAGCAGTTATGTCACCAAGATCACCAGACTGCTGTCCTTTCTGTTCCCAGAGAGAGAGTCTATCTTTCACATGTTCCTTAATTGTGGACAGTCAAAGGCACTGTTTAATTTTATTAGAATGTTTTTAATGGAATTGGACTGCTTTTTTTTCCAAATATTTTTATTTTTGGAGTTATTTATAATCCTAAACAAATGAATATTTAGTCACTTTCTTTTAGGAATGGCAAAACCGGCAGTTCTTAAGACTAGACAAAATAAGAAAAAGAGCTTAAAAAATGCTGATGTGCTACTTCTATTTAAACTTCTAGTGAAGTGCAGACGGCAGCTGGAGTTGATGTATCACTACCTCATTAATGACACGGACACCTTCTGTGAGTTATGGGGCTGGTGGGAGTGCTGTGCTCTATCGAGGATGGTGAACTGGTCACTAACTGGTGAGAGGACTTTGTAGCTGGGGAACTGTTTGTAATAGATTAATTTTATCAATCCCATTGGGAAATTCTCCTGCTGTATGCATTTGAAATGTAAAAAAAAAGAATACAGACTCACAGGACAGATAATACATAACATCAACTAATTGAAAAATAAATAAGTATATAATTACGTAAATAAAATTAAACTTAAGTACATCAGGGGGAAGAATTGTAATAGCAGTGGCAAAAAGTTTCCTCCTTAGCTCACCATAGTGGAATGAGCCTGTGGCTAAAAGAGCTCCAAGAGAGTACCTCCTGGAGGGGATTTTTCATGATGGCATCCAATTTTGCCATCATCATCAGCTTCCCCACATCAGATTCCAATGTGTCCAGGCTCACCTGTGATGGAGCAGGTTTTCCTGATATGTTTGTTCAGGCAAAACATCTTCTGTTATTTCTTTTACGCTCAGGTTGCTTCCCCAGTAGGCTGTAGCACAGGACACCACACTAGCTACTATGGACTGGTAGAACATTTCCAGCAGTGTGCTGAACACTTTAAAAGACCGGAGTCTCCTAAACAAGCAGAGTCTACCCTGGCCCTTCTTGTACAGCACCATTGTTTTGTCAGATCAGTCCAGTTTGATGTTTATGTGAACCCCTAGGTACTTGTAGTTCTCCACCACTTCATGTCCTCCCCCTGAGGATTCTTGGCACATCAGAAATCCATCAGTTCTTTTGTGTTGCTGATGTTGAATTGCAGGTTGTTGTCCCAGCACCACAAAACATAGTCCTCTATGACTTTTCTCTACTTTGACTCATCTCCATTATTAATGCAGCCTATGATGGATGAGTCATTTGAAATTTCTGTAGAAGGCAAGTTCTAGTATTGTGCTGGAAGTTTGTTGTGTAGAAGGTGAACAGGAAGGAAGACAGGGCAGTTCCATGAGATGCTCCAGTATTACACACCACCATTTACAACACTCAGTCCTTTAGCCACACAAACTGCTGTCTGTTGGTCACGTAGTCCGTGGTCCAGGAGATTGTGGGAGCATCAAGATTCAAAGACTTGAAATTTTTCCCCATTAGATGAGGCAGAGTAGTGTTAAAAGCAGTCGAAAAGTCAAGGAGCAAGATCCTCACTGTGGTGCCAGCTTTGTCCAACTGGGAGAAGACTAAGCAGAGCATGTAGGTGATAGCATCCTCCTCACCTACTGTATATGTGTCTGATAGGCAAACTGCAGAGGATTCAGATGTTCTGAAACCAGGGGTCATAGCTATTTTAAGACTAGCCTCTCAAAGGTCTTCATGTAGGAAGTAGCAGAAATTGGCCTGAAGTCTTTGGATTCACTGGAATGCCCTTTCTTTGGCACTGGGACCACATAGGATGTTTTCCACACATGGAGAACCTTCTGCAAATTCAGAATGCTTCAAGTAATTATTTGAACTTATATGTGAGTAGAACAAGAGTACTAGGGGAGTATTGGTGGGGTAAAATTATTAACTTTTTCTTTCTTGTGAAATTGTTGATTATTAACTGTTGTAAATGATCAGCACAACACGGAAGGTGGTTTGGAGGCAGCCGCTTGTATACTTGCAATTGGCTGTCAAAATTTTAGCAAAGACATGATTCAAATTGATATAGATCAGTCCATAACAAGGAACAACAAGAACAGGAAAACATGGTACTCATATGTAAGGTAGACAGGAAATGATGTCATCAAACAGGAACCGGAAGTGACATCCTTGGGACCAAGTCAGAAGTGCTGTTTTTGGGCCCAGGGCTGGGGCCGGGACCAGAATTGACGTCTTGATACCAAAACCAGAAATTACGTCATCGGATCCAAGCAGAATTTTCTGTAATCGGTCTGCTAATGGAAAAGAGCAAGGATTAGTGCACTCTGCCATCCCCTGGTTTGGCGAGGAATTGCCATTTTTTGAGCCTTTTAGTGGCATCCCATGTACACATGTTTGACACTGTATATATTGATGTTTGGTGTTTTCTATTATTGAGCACAGTAAAGTTTTCTTTAAAACATCTATTGTGGCGAGCGGCTGGGGGCGGTACTCAGCTGGGATGCCTGGAAGGACCAGGAGTGGGACCACACCTCCTCCAGACCACAAGATGGTAGCCACCCTGGTTGGTATGGGGGCCATGGGAATGGAGCATGGAAGCTCAACCCTATAGGGGCCCGTGGTCACCGCCAGGGGTGCCCAAACACCTGAGAAGCCCTGGACGTCAGCACTTCCGCCACACCCACAGGTGCTGGCGGAAGGAATACTAGGGACACCCAGTAGCACCTGGAGCACGTCCGGGTGGATTTAAAAGGGGCCGGCTCCCTCCATTTGTGAGCTGGAGTCGTGTGGAAGAGGACAGAGCTTGGAGGACAGGAGTGGAGGCGGTGAAGGAAGGCTGGAAATAGAGAGGCCCAGACTGAGTGTGTGTGGTGCAGTGGCACTGGTTTGTGCGTGGACATTTATAAATATTATAAATATGAATAAACGTGTGTTGGTGCTTGAGCCATTGGTGTCTGCCTGTCTGTGTCGAGGCTGGTTCCCACACTATGTATCTATCTATGGATCATATGTTGAATGTCAACTGCAAATTACCAAATGGAAATATCATACATTATATTAACTCATAATATTATGAAAAGAGCCATCTCAAGATAAAGAGTTTGAAGTAGGTCCATATGCATTTTGTAAAATTTAAGACCATGTTACATGTTCTAATTTGAAAAACATTATTTTTCCAGTTTAACTATTGTATCTTTATAAATCATAATAATGATTTACAACAAATTAGAGATTAGTCATTATTACAATAACTGTATAGTACAGTCAAGAGCCAATAATTTACTATACCTTATTTCATCGAGTCTATGTTTTTCCTAAACTCAAGTCATTCCTTAGCAATTAAACCAATTTCTAGTGAAGCTAGGAAAGTGCAGTTTTTAAAAAAGTTTTCCCATTTTAAACATGTAGATGAGTAATTTCTTTTGCAGCATTAGATAATACTGCACACCACAAATCCAATGTGAGGTATGAACAACCTGACATTTTGTATGGCCAGTGTAATGAAGGCCACTATGTTGGACTGAATGTAGCATAGCAGAGTTTTCAAAGGGAAAGTGGCAAAGAGAAGTATATTTGGATATAACTCTGTTACTTTACCACAAGCTTCTGACAGGACAGTTAAAATATTGGTGCAGCTGAGGTACGGATTGGAGATATAATGAAAAAATATATACTTTGAGCTGACTATTTTTAATTTACTATACATTTCCTCTCTTAGATTTTGCTTAAAGGAAAATATATATCACATACAGTGCATCCAGAAACTATTCACAGCACATCTCTTTTTCCACATTTTGTTATGTTACAGCCTTATTCCAAAATGGATTAAATTCAGTTTTTTTCCTCAGAATTTTGCACACAACACCCCATAATGACAATGTGAAAAAGGTTTACTTGAGGTTTTTGCAAATTTATTAAATATAAAAAATTGAAAAATCACATGTACATAAGTATTCACAGCCTTTGCCATGAAGCTCAAAATTGAGCTCAGTTGCATCCTGTTTCCCTTGATCATCCTTGAGATGTTTCTGCAGCTTAATTGGAGTCCACCTATGGTAAATTCAGTTGATTGGACATGATTTGGAAAGGCACACACCTGTCTATATAAGGTCCCACAGTTGACAGTTCATGTCAGAGCACAAACCAAGCATGAAGTCAAAGGAATTGTCTGTAGACCTCCGAGACAGGATTGTCTCGAGGCACAAATCGGGGGAAGGTTACAGAAAAACTTCTGCTGCTTTGAAGGTCCCAATGACCACAGTGGCCTCCATCATCCATAAGTGGAAGAAGTTCGAAACCACCAGGACTCTTCCTAGAGCTGGCCGGCCATCTAAACTGAACGATCGGGGGAGAAGGGCCTTAGTCAGGGAGGTGACCAAGAACCCGATGGTCACTCTGTCAGAGCTCCAGAGGTCCTCTGTGGAGAGAGGAGAACCTTCCAGAAGGACAACCATCTCTGCAGCAATCCACCAATCAGGCCTGTATGGTAGAGTGGCCAGATGGAAGCCACTCCTTCGTAAAAGGCACATGGCAGCCCACCTGGAGTTTGCCAAAAGGCACCTGAAGGACTCTCAGACCATGAGAAACAAAATTCTCTGGTCTGATGAGACAAAGATTGAACTCTTTGGTGTGAATGCCAGGCGTCATGTTTGGAGGAAACCAGGCACCGCTCATCACCAGTGTTATGATGTGAGATTTTACATATAACTTGATAAATGTTTTGTATGTCTTTATTTATAATTTAGGCAAACCAATGTAATTTAGTGGTACCTTGGTGAGAGGCATTCTTGTTTATCCCCCCCATGTTTACGACTTTTCTTTGTAATTTTACGACAGGATTTGGGGGATGTGTCTTAAACCAGTTTGATGAGCATTTCTTTGCTAAAGTCTTTTCCCCCATCCCCCACACAAAGCCAGGTTAGTGTAATATATGGTCGTGGGCAGGAGATAAGATGTTCTATTTCACTCATTGGTCTGAGGTATGGCTGTTTGGAATTGGCTTGTCTTAGAGGCATCTAAGTACCATGATGTCCTATTGGTTCGAGGGGTTGGAGAGAACATCTATAAATGTACGTGCTTAACCTCACATTCTCTCTCTCTTACTAACCTCTGAAAGAAGCATCTCTCTTACTAACCTCTGAAAGAAGCATCTCTCTTACCAACATATGATGAAGAAGCATCTCTCTTGCTAACCTGTGATGATGAAGACAACACAATGAAGAGCACAGCTCAGCAGCCATATTGAACAGACATGTGGCTGAAAGCTGAGCACCAACGATGCCTTAACTAGAGACATTTTAAGTAACTACAAGTCAGTGTGCCACCTGAATTACACATCACCATTTTATCAGGTTGTATGGTTGCCAATATTCAAATGTACTTTGCATTTTGTTATTATTTATGAATATTATCAGTAATACATAATTTTATGTGTAACTTAACTCCTGCTTGTCTTTTTACTACATCTAATTGCCTGAGGTTATAGATATAGAAGGGAAGGTGGGGATAAGTTATATAAAATAATATCTTATAAACAGTGGTACGTCTGTGAGATTAGGCATTCTAAGGCTGCATATTAATAATACAATAGGGGAAAGTAGAGCAATACATATATTACTCTACCAAGATAAAACAACCAGGCCAATACCATCCCTACAGTGAAGCATGGTGGTGGCAGCATCATGCTGTGGGGATGTTTTTCAGCGGCAGGAACTGGGAGACTAGTCAGGATAAAGGGAAAGATGACTGCAGCAATGTACAGAGACATCCTGGATGAAAACCTGCTCCAGAGCGCTCTTGACCTCAGAATGGGGCGACCGTTCATCTTTCAGCAGGACAACGACCCTAAGCACACAGCCAAGATATCAAAGGAGTGGCTTCAGGACAACTCTGTGAATGTCCTTGAGTGGCCCAGCCAGAGCCCAGACTTGAATCTGATTGAACATCTCTGGAGAGATCTTAAAATGGCTTCCCATCCAACCTGATGGAGCTTGAGAGGTGCTGCAAAGAGGAATAGGCGAAACTGGCCAAGGATAGGTGTGCCAAGCTTGTGGCATCATATTCAGAAAGACTTGAGGCTGTAATTGCTGCCAAAGGTGCATTGACAAAGTATTGAGCAAAGGCTGTGAATACTTATGTACATGTGATTTCTGTTTTTTATTTTTAATAAATTTGCAAAAACCTCAAGTAAACTTTTTTCACGTTGTCATTATTGGGTGTTGTGTAGAAGTCTGAGGAAAAAAATTAATTTAATCCATTTTGGAATAAGGCTGTAACATAACAAAATGTGGAAAAAGTGATGCGCTGTGAATACTTTCCGGATGCACTGTATGTACTATCTGTTAACTATAAGTACTGGATGTGTGCATTTACACTTAATTTGACATAGATACACCTTTTATAATCAGTTTTAATGTAATTAAACAAAAGAATCAACTTAGCAAATACTTACTGATTGAAATATCAGATACATCTTGCAAATGATGCTAGAAAAATATTAAAGAATTTCTGCAGGATTCATATGAACATAACCTTAACACAAGGCCAACATCCAGGTAAACTGATGTCAGTAAACTGCTCCAGTGTTTGATCGCACCCTAGAACAGCATCCTGCGCATGGTGAGATCCTGATTTAACAATTGTGGGTGGCACAGCCTGTAGCTCCCATGGACCCCATAATGAGTTAGAAAACAAATAGCTGGGTAGGAGTTTTTAATATAAGCTGCTACTTTTACTTGGAAAGCTGTCCTGATATTAACTAGTTTGTGTACTGTTTGTGTAACTGAAACAGCAAAAAAAAAAAAAAAAACAATGTTTGCATTATGAGTATAAAGACTTGCAAGTGTTAGTATAATAATAGGGTGACCTAACTAAAGCCAGCAATAATGTCAGCTTTTAAAATATTTTCCAATAAAGCATCTTTAAAACTGTTTAAAAACTTTATTAAGCCTTTAAAGATAAATATACTGCATAATGAAACAAAAATTCCATAAATTACTATCTGCTGGCTGGCAGCCTTAATCAAATCCTTAAATCAATGGGTAATGTGTTAGACACATTATAAATGTATTTTAAACATAACAAGGAAATTGATGTGACTGTGTTATTAGTTTTCCTCTCTTGCAATAGAAGATCAAAAAAAAAAAAAATCCGATCACACACTTGAAAGCCGTTTTCTGGATTATCAACTCGCTTCGTCTTAAAGTTGACACAATGGTATAAGTCATGAAATATGCTCCATATGTTTGCCTTTCGGCAAAGATTATGACCCAGGTTTAAAATCGGTATATTAAAAAAGCTGATGTAATTCACAGAAATGTGCCACATAGCCAATTAGTTTAGGAAATCATTCTTTTTAACTCAAAGTGGGTTGTGGAGGGGAGAGAAGGGGCAATACCAGTTTAAAGTAGGCTGCACTGAGTCAGCTTTGAGAAGTGTTAAATCTGTTTGAACATGCAAGGTCTTTTTTCACAGGTGGTTTCCCTTCTCTGACACCACAATTGAAAGTGACAAAGCTGTCTGCTGTGTGGATGGTAAAGACATAAAAGGAAACAGGCAAAACTGAAAAATAAAACATTAAATTGTAATATGCATCTATAGGATTTAAAAACTTTGAAACATTCACAATCCATTTTCTTAAATCAACTAGTGTTTAAAGGAAAAAAAATGATTGCTGTTTAAAAAAATTATTATGTAGAAAGAAATTTATTCCAAATCAGCTCCACCACAGAGGTAAGTGAAATTCCAGCTGTCCATTCATTTTTACATCTATTTAATCTAGTTCGGGTTTGGAGTCTGTCCGCATTGCCTCAGGTTTAATGAGGTGATGGTGTATCACGGGGGCGTCATTCACATACAGACCCCATGCATAGAGCCAATTTAGTTTTCAATTAATTTAATGTGAATATCACTGCCATGGAAAAAACTTCACTTTGGCAATGACTTTACTGAGATACGAACCTGGATCTCTGGAGCAGCCATGCTAACTGTGTCATGGATCTACCTCTAAGTAAAAGTGTGTTGGATTATTTTGTCTTGATAGTAAATGAAACATTTCTCTTATTAAATTAGATTTTTGTTTATTTAGCATTCAGTGAGTAATTATGAAAAGGCCTATTAATTATAAAAGAGCCATATATATTGTATAGCAATTCACAGGCAGAGCTCTGTTAACAGGCAGTACCAAAATCAAAAAATGAACAGAACACATGGAAACAATACAACAGAAATGAATTAGTCCTCTAATAGTGAACAGCTGCAAAGCATTGAAAGAATCATTTGCTAACCACGACTGTAAAATGACCTTAGGCCTATATCAAAAGGTGAAATTTCAGCTTTGAAGATACACGGTATAATCTGATGTCACATGAGTTTCATATGTTTCTTTTAAATTCTATTTTTTGTGAGAAATGATTCCATTGGATCAACATAAGCTTGAACTGTTCTTCAGTTCCTGGTTGGGGGTATTTTTTCTGTGGCATTTTCATGTTCTCCTGTTTTCTTTGTGTTTTCTCACATTGCTTCCATTTCTTCATTCTATCAGACAAAGACTCACTGTTGATAAGAAACGATATGTGGCTTAGTATGGGAGTGTGTGTGAATTTATGCTGTGATGCTTAGTCACATGGCCAAAGATTGGCTACTGCTTTGTTTTTCCTACTGCTGCAATATTCTCTGACTTCCCTCAACACTAGTCTCCTCTGAAAATGGACAGATGAATGAATGAAGTAAAAAAATGAATATTCTAATGATTCCGTTTCTATTCCTTTATCTTACTGTCAATTACGTTTATTGTGCTAGATGTATATTTCAATAAGCTTCCTGTTTCTTTCTGTTTATTAGCTATATTGGATGTTGTCTCTGGATTACAGATTGGATTTGTTAGCTTTAGTTTGCATTCTTACGCAGAACCTGTTTGCCTTATTCTTTTACCTTTTCCCCTTGCTGTCATTGTTTTTGCTTTTCTGTTTATTTAGTAAATTTTTAAATATTTAAAGAATGTTGCTCATTTTTGTCCTTCAGCCAGGGGCCTGTGCAAAACTTAATGCCTGCCTTTAGAGTGTGGGGCCAGCCTGCCTTTGGTGAGGCCTATTTCTGAAGCAGAACAATGGAGTCCTGATCAGGTTATTGTTTATTTTGAGGTATATTCACCATTTTTTGCCATTTTGTCTTGGATTTTGCATCATGTAGTAAGTGACATTTATTGTGAACTGGGGAGTTCCTCTAAACAAAATCCCAAAACCTGTTGCAAATATCCCCACAAAAGGATGAGTCTGTCAACATTTGGCTTGAGTAACAAAGATCAAGCAAAAATCTTTATAAAGTAAAAGATTTTCACAAAATGCTCTGTAACAAAAGAAACCATGAACAATACAAAAAGTACAGGAGTTGCCTTCAAAAGTAGTCAATCAAAAAAGCACAGCAAAAATTGAGAACTCACCAACAACCAGTGTATACAATGTACACCAACCAATGTGTGTTCTCTTAGTCTTCATAGGGTTGAGGGCAGTCCCATGATGCCACTTGGGGAACCAGTCACAAAACACATGGAACATAATCAAACAAACATAGAAAAATAGAAATTAATTGATACATAATAAAAACACAGATAAAGTAAATAATTATTAACAAACAAATTAATCAGATATTAGCAAAAAGGACATAAAAAAGGAACTTGAACACCAGCTAGAGGAGGAACCCTGCTAAAACAAAACATTAATTTGGTAGTAAAATCTCAATGAAAATAACTAGCAGATCTCCCCTTTTTTATACTATTTACTTTTATTAATTTATTAATGTATCTATTTACTTATTTTTACTAGTTTTACTCTGTTGGCCTAGCTCTCTTTCTCATGGGTAGGGGTTGATTTTGTTTCAAACCTAGTTTTGTTAAATAAAAATCAATAAAATGTTTTTTCTTTTAAAAAAAAAAAAAAAAAAAAAAAAAACTAGCAAAAAGCAAATTAATTAAAAAAATACATAACTAAAGTAAAGGACATGGTATGCCTCAAGTAGAAGCTAAAAAAACAGTTTATATATTTTAAAAATCCCTGAGAAATATGACTATAAATATCCCCTTGCCAGATGGGACTTTAATAATCATAGAGAAAAAAATGACTTATAAACCTATACCAAGCATTTTAGAGCTATTACTTACAACAGAGAAAATGTCTGATGACTGAAAAGTTGCCTGTGTCAATCCCATCCATAAAAGGACATCCAGTAGTTATAACCCAATAAGCCACACTTCTACCCTATGCTAAATAATGGAAACCGTACTCAGAAATAAATAGAAAATTACTTATATGAAAAAGAAAAAAAATCTACTGGATAATAGCCAGCATAGGGGGGGCATAACAGAAAAATATTGCCATACTAATCTGTTACCCTTAAATGAACAGGTAACTGGAGTAGAAGACAAAAGAAAATTGCATGCCATAGTTTAGGCACTTTCATTTGTTTTTGTACCCAACATCAAATTTAAAATTAGGAGCAATTGAGATCAGAGCTAACTTAAACTAGCTTCAGAGTCAAGTAAAAAATGAGCTGGTGATAAAATAAATAAAAAAAAGACAAACTATTTGAATTTCAGGTGAAAAGATTTAAAATTAATCAAACTTCTGCTGAGCCAATGCAATGTGACATTTCTCACAGTTGACCTTGACTAAGTACATAAAACCATATGGGTAATGTTTCTCTTTTATGCCCTGCATTCTGTGCCACACAGGACTAAGTAGGCTCTCTGATTTCAGATGTATCATACTCCCTCCATGCTCTCTTATGTTATACTATTTTTTAATTTTAGTATAATAAATAGAGTAGGTATGCCATTTAAAGTAATGACATGCAAGAAGTAAGCTTGAGACCTTTTTGATAATTGTAATTAAAAATATGATGAAAAGCAAGAAAACGTAATTAGAAAATTAATAAAAAAAGTAAAAAATGTTTTCTTTAATTATTATAGTATGTTCTATATGTTATTATATTAAATTAAGGGTAAGAAAAGAGGAAATACAAAAGATGATTGCAAAGTATTTTTAATGAGCTACCACCAACAGTTTAATAGCTAAATATTATTATAAAAGAAAAGGAAAAAATTGTCGTTCAGAGGTTAAGTATACATGCCAGAAGAATGCTAAAATAAAAACAGACTCCTCCAAGATTGTTATTCTTCTAATTTCCATGCCTATGTTTTAAATGGCTTGCAGAGAATATATTATAATATAGGGAGAAAAAGACATTATAATTGTATTTCATATTGCAATCAGAGAATTATTTTTTCTTGTAATTTGTTGTATGCTTAAATAAATAAGCAAAAAATCAACTGCTTGAATCAGAGGTTTCATAAAACAGTTAGGGACAGAAGATTACAAGATAACAGGGGCTTCACACCTACAACAAGTAACCAAATCTCTTAAAGCCCCATCACCAACTTCTAGACTCAGTGGTCTGGAAATGCAGTGCAACCCTTAAAAGTCTACAGGTCACCACTGACTCCAGATGTGTCACTTTTAGTCCTGGAAATGGAGATGCATAAACTTGATGATACCCCAGACCCAGACAAATAGGTTAGATGGCTGGAGACAAAGAATACCAATAAGAAGTCACTACACTTCAAAGGGTGTTAGGAATCCATTTAGATTCATGTTTGTTTAATTTAGATTGTTTTTCTTTCAGAACTAATTACTTTTGTTGGTCCTTTATTTATAAAGTCACTTTGGTAACATTTTTATGTTTTTGCTTTTACTACTATCATTCTAATAACTCTCTAAAGTTCACAGATCTCAAAGGAGTTTTTTTTTTGTATAAAGCAGAAAAAAAATTATATCAGCAAACAGAACAAAAAGGATCAGTAAAATGTAAAAGACCGGGCTCAATAATACCAGAAGAATTAATCAAACCAAACGTCAAAAAACAAAACACTAAACTAGAAACCATAGTCAAAATAATTTGAATGAAAAGTCTCACTATCCAATAACTAACATTAAAACATCTTTGTTTTGTTTTCAATCTAATGTAGAGATAAAGTATCACTTCATTTAAGGTGATGTGATGATGTCACAATCCTGGAGTTTTGTTTTTATTTTATAAATTTTATTCATTGGTCCTGCCATTTTTCTGATTTGTACAGAACTTTGTGAATTGCTTGAATTGTTGGTTTAAATAGTGGTATAAACAACAAAAGAAAGTGACATAGAGTGGCAGAGAAACTCAAAAGTTCAAGTTCAGAAAGTCACACAGTGCCTGAAATAAACAAAAGTGGTCAGATATCAAAGTTGCCGTGAAAAGGCGAGTCATAGCCCGCCATCTGAATGTCATATGGAAGCTTATTAGGGTATAGAGAAAAGAAAAAAACAGGGACACAGTGGAAAAAAGTTATACATTTCCACTTTAATCACATAATTTATTTTGTTATTAAAGTAGAACATCATAAACTTCATCTTAAAATTGTTTATTAGTTTCTCAAATCCCATCGTAACTAAAGTAGCACCTTAAGTGCTTTGTATTCTATATGTTCCTAAATGGCTTTCTCTTACACTGACAGGACACAAAATACATTACATTCGTGATACTACAGCTCTCCGAATAATTTAAATACTAAGATGTATACTTGATATAATTTTCATGATGATAGGAATTAAAGTATGTATTAAACATGGGGGCAAGGTGGCACAGTGGTAGTGACAAGCTATTCCCCATCCAGAGATTGTTCCTGTCTCCCTCAAGATGCTTGCTGTGCCATGCGTGACCCTCGATGAGATAATTTAATGCAGCAGTACTGTCTCTTTCAAACGTACTAACCCCCAATTCCTGTCCTTTATTTTCTTTCTCCAAGTAACCAACCGCCACACAATCAGCTCTTTAAGAAATGTCAAGCCATCTGTTTGCTTAGAATGCCAATTCTTCAAAACCTTTAAGGAACATTGAAATATCTTTGTAGTACATGTTTAATTATTCCATCCATCTATCCATTCAGGGTTGCGTCAGTCCCAGCAAGCATACAGCAAGACAGGACCAATCCCTGAATGGGGCGCAAGTTCATCGCTACCGCTATCCACTGTGTCCACACATTTAATTATTAACAATATACATTATTTAAATGAAGTTAAAAAATGATCTGTATAATGTAATGTATACTGTACTTTACTGCATTTCATCTTAAAAAAAGATATCAAGAGCTCCAAGAAGATAGCGCTTGGCAATCTAAATTGACTTAGAAGCCAGTTGTCATCATCTGTAAATACATAAGTGGCTCACGTTGTGTAATATTACAACTGTAATGAAAGTTTACAGTGAGGTACCTGAACTTATAAGTACAAACAGTTCTACCGGGAGCACTTGATGGACAGATTGAATGCGTTTAGAGCTCTTGGGATGAAACTCTTTCTGAACTGTGAGGTCCCTACAGGAAAGGCTATGAAGTGTTTGCTGAATGGGGGAACTTCAAATAGACCATGTGCATGGCTGAGGCAGTGTGTGCTATAAATGTTCTCCAGGGTAGATGCAGCATTCCGATAATTCTGTCCGTTCCTGACACAAACTGCCGTAGAGCTTTCTGATCAGCTGCTGTACAGCTGTGACTCCATACTCAGATACAGTGGGTTAAAATACTCCGAGTGGTGCACTGAGAGTAACAACGCTAAAGCAGCTTTGGTATTTGGAATAGTTTGTCCATTCCATGCACCATTATATTGTTACAAATTGATTACAATCGGGTGCCTTAAACTAAAAAATGATATGCGGTTAATGTCAGTGTATTTGATAAAACCATGTCAAGGATGTGAATCTAAAAAAAGAAGGGGAATCCACACAGGAACTAGCACTGCTTTGACACTAGGTGCCGCCAGTTGGCCAAACTGAGCCAAAAACTTGCGTACGCTATGGTTTGAGCTGTTGTTAGAAGGTGCATTGCTTTACGGCAAGTTTAGTTTTTACACGTCGCGATGTGAGCATCGAAATAGGCATATGCCACTTTTTTTTTTGCGTACACACCGTTTATACATGAGACCCTAGTGACTATTTAATGAAGTTTCAGCCTTTGTTTTGTCAGAGTGTCATGTATCTTAGGTAGGTGTATGCTCTAAATCTTTTGTTATTACCTTTTTTCTTTATCTTTGAATTGTGATCAGGCTCTCAGGAATTTTGGAGTTCTGTATTTTGAATATTTGTTAATTATGTTTAATGTTGAAATTCTCTGTTTATTTTTTGGTATTTTTAAAAAATTTGGTAGTAGATGGTAAGGTTACCTTTTCAGTTGTCCCTTTCTCCATATCATTGCTCCTTTTTTGAATCAATTTTTAAAATGTGAATATAGTAATGTGTATTTTTTTGCCCTTTTGGTTATTCTTGATTTGTTTAAATAAAAAAAAATAGAACTTTTAGCCCCCTTGGTTTGGGTTTTTCTTTTTCATGGTTTCCCATAAATAAGCCATAACCATAATTGCTAGGTATGTGATGCACATGGTATGTGAACCATGATATCTGGAAGAAACTATTTGGCCATGTGCACAGTGTAAAATATTCTGTATTGTGAGTATGAGTATAGTTGTGTGTGAGAGACGGCCATGGCATGGAATAGGTATGGGCACACCTGGGGACTGCCTAGGGGCTCCAGGTACATGGGGGCCCCATCCTATGATAATATTATATTTCATATGAACTCAAATCGTACATGTACCCATGTATTTTTTTTAAAAAGGGAGTTTTCCTTCTTCGTTTAAAAAAAAAAAAAAAAATCCTGTCCACAGTTGCACTGTTTTTGTTTTTGTTTTTTTAAATCTGCACATGAAAATGCAAAAATCCTCTGTGAAGAGCATGAAACAGACACCGACAACAAATGGAATGTCATGAGCATCATGAACACTACCTGGCCATATCACTACAATGCCAATAAATGAACACTTGTAATGACAGGTGACTTATATGTTAACAGACCCCCCACACTCCCCCCCCCAATTTAAATAATCAATGAAAGTTGTGGATAGCTACTTTATTTCTACATGAATCCAGATGATTCCCTGCTACAAGTTCCTCTACTTTAGACTCAGTGACAGGTAATTGTATATACTTAGGGTCCAAGTGGACTGTAGTTGCTTCACACACATCTTTTAGAGTCTTCAAAATCTATCAATCCACATTTAGTGAATATGAATTAAAAGCCAGAAGTAGGTGTCCAAATTTTTATAATAGCTACATAAAAAAAATGGGAACCAAAGCGAAGTGTGGACCTTCCTAGTTAAGATGGAGCAGAAGAGGAGATACTTTTCAGTGAAAGTGAAAAATGTAAGGTAGAAGCATTTCTTCCTGTTCTGGATTCTTTAATTTCTGAATTAATAAAATGTGCAGATGCTTATTTATTGATTAGAAATTGATTTTCCTTCTTTGGTGAATTGAAAAAAATTGATTCTGATGAGCTGAACAAAAAGTGTGAACGTCTTGCTAATATATATCACCAAGATCTTCATTATAATGATCTTTTAAATGAATGTGTCTGTTGATTTAAATTGTGTGTCACTATATGCATTATATACGTAATAAAAGAATTTCAGACAACTTGAAAGTTTCCCAATGTTGAAATGACACTCAGAGTATTCATGTGTTATTATTAACTGTAGGCTTATAATAATAGAAAAATCAGCTTTGCAGCACAATGGGACAGCAGCGTTTAAACTGCCTTTCATTGATGTGTATTGAAAGTGGTGTATTGAAGACTAATGGTTTTGAGGTAATAGTAAAACAATTGTTGACAAAAAAATGTGCAAAGTTTGTGTTAAATGATTGATGAAAATCTATAGTAATTTTCTTTTATGACAATTTCATTTATATAGTATACCAATTAATTTATTGTGTATTTGCTGAAATTTGTATTTTTCAATACTTATATTGCCTAAACCTTTGGATTGATTAACCTTTTATGTATAGTATGTATTTTAAGTACTAATAAAATAACTCTATATATATGTTTTCCTGTAGCCATTCAAGACTGCCTAAAAGTAACATGAGAAATGATAAAGATTGTTTATAGGACATACAACAATAAAAGAAAAACGAGAAAGTAAACTTTTTTTTTTCTAAATTAATGCAAGTTTTCTTTCTGGGATAGGTTATTATATTCTTATTTTCCCATCAGGAGACATATATGAGAATAATAAGCTCAAAGGAAAAAATTAAAAGAAATTGTGATTTAATATGTGCTACAGTATATTTTCTTCAGGACCATGATTATAATGGTAAAACTACAGTTTTTCTGTAAAAAGGCAACACAAAATTACTAGATTGTATCTATTTTTCATCATGAAGTCACAGTACATTTGGTGCACGTCTTTTTCAGTAGCAGGCAAACCAGACACCAGCCACCAATGCCTCATGTGTTTCTTTCAGTTGTAATCAGACCCAATTGCAATTCAGGCTCTGAGCATGTCTATAGTAGTAGTGGAAAAGCCATTGGCTGCCACTACTGTGTCCATGACTTGCACAACGTTTCTTTTCTTGTTGTTTTTCTCCTCAACTTCAAAGTGTTTCTGCCTCATAAAATAATGGAAAAATTTATGATTTTCCAAAACTTCCCTTAATGATTTTGTCTGTGTACTGTTACTGTGTTCAAGGAGGTCGAGTAGACACCGAACAGTATGCATGTTCCTGAAATTCTAAGTATTTTAATACAAAGAGCTATGTACCTGCGGGTCTTGTTTTTCGGAAGAATTTGCATCCCGTTGGAGTTTTGGCTTTCATGTTTACAATCTCAATTAAGCTCTTAGTATATTCTTAATACTTATCAGTGCATATTTTGAATGAAAGTTTTTTTATTTCTTGCTATGAAACTTAGAACAGTGTGTGGAGGTTTACATATGTAAAAGGAAAATTAGTAATCTAGAACCAAGTGTATGCAGTGCTTTGGTTTCCTTGAACAATAACACTGATAACTGTAAGTAAGTGGTCTGTTATATGTCTCATGAAAATTATCTTTTTTTGGACATTTATTATTTATAAACTGCTTTTTATTCTTACACAGAAGGTTGGAAGATAGAAATCTATCTATTACAGCAAACTCCAAAATATCAATTTATTTAGAAATATATAAGTATACAGCACATGACAGATAGGCCTATGTGATTTCAACATGCACAATTAAAGCTTTCAACTTCTTCATTCTCTTTGTACAAAAGAGATACCAGATAAGTTTATCCGAATATTGGAAATCATACATTAGGTGTCATCTGACTTAACAAAACATTACTATGCAGTTGCTTATGTATACGAAATAATTGAGTTATGTGGAAGTGTTTAAATGTATGAAATGCAATGCATAAAACAAATTTAGACTATTTTTATCTTTATTTACACAACAAAGCTTCCAAAAATTATAATTCTCAACTCGAATAGTTCCACATAAATTACCGAACACGCTACGTTGTTTATTTTGCTCTGCTGTACATTAAGAAAAGTTTAAATAAAGTTCTCTTAAAACATCAAAGCTTCATCAACTTTCAAAAAGATTTAGTAAAAATACACATGGGTTTCATTTGATCCTGTGCTGCTGATTCACAAAGAACTGTAGTGGTATGATCAGACCCTGTTTTGCGGTTCATTTTTGAAATCTGCATATCTGAATGCTGCTTTTTTTATACACCCGGAACACAGTTGTATTATCTTAGTACATTTTATCTTGCATCAGACTTTCCAAGTGATTCTTACTCCAGATTTATTGTTTTTGTTAATACCAACAAAATAATACAGTGACTAAGGAGAAATAAAAGAAATACTGGTAGACGTTCAAACCAGAATTTCATGTCAACAGCTTAATTTGAAATTGTATATAATGCATATACTATAACATAAACATTACATACAACATTTTATTTGGTGATGTAGCCCTGATCTGTCACATTTGTTTCAAACTGTGGGCATCCCTTTTGGTGCATTATGATAATTTTATTAATATGTATTTGCAAATACTTGCACAAAAATTAGATGGCCATGCAAGGGCAGCAGGATTATTCACAATGCATTATCTCATTCATGCAAAAAACATGGTAAATAATGTAAATACAGAGTGTGGCCTAAACACCAATACAGGAGTCCAAAAATGACAAAAAAAAACAAAAAAAACAAAAACAGCTTTAATAACCAAACCTAAATTAGTAGTATGGGGAACAGTAAAGTCCAACAACAAAAAACCAAACACCTCTGTCCCCAATGGCCTGACTCAATGATAGTAACCCCTGGCTACCTGTTACATATTTCCCCTGTTCATTTTCCACTACTTTGGCTTTTCATCCACCATCTGTCCAGGTAAGCTCCAGCCTCCCAACTCTAAGCTCCCTGATTAAAGGAAGCAAATTCCTTTCATATTGTGCCCCAGCCACCTTTCAGGTACCCTACCATAAGCACTTCTGGAGTCCTGGCTGACGTCATCAGTATCTGGTGTTTTATGGGTGGAACTCCCCAGAGCAGCACCAGAGATTTTTGAACATTAGTATCACTACAGTGATGTACTAGAGCAACCAGATTGGTTGTATTTCTCAGGACACCTGTGAAGCTACAACACATAAGAGTACCATAACCAAGATAAATTGAGATTGCTGTGATTTTTACCTATTTTTTTAACATATACAGTGCTAAAATATGAGTTTTTTTCTTTGTAGCAAAATAATGAAATGCAGTTTGATTTTGTAGAAACTTATAGGGTGACCGGTTTGTCTATGCAGCTACATGAAAGTAACACAGAAAGCTGAATCCATACTCATTAGTGGGCAATGAACATTTTAAGCAGTAATGCGTTCACAAGTAAAAATGAACAGTCAGCTGGGTGAAATGTGTACTTGATTCCAGAAAAGGCTATTGCCAATCAGTATCACAGTTTTTCATAATGAACTTTAGATTTCTTGCAAAATATGCTAGGATTAAAATTTAGGAGGATTCACCCAAAGAAGAGTTAAGATGTAAAGCAACAATCAATGTTGTGAATGGTTTGTATTTACAATTTCCACTCACATTTGGAGACTAATTTCTTCAGGCACGGGTTGTCTAAAATGGGTTTTAGGATCACAGAATATGTTTTTTGTTTTTTGATAGTTAGAAATTTTTATTGTTCTGTGGTTGCTATAGCAATGCCAGGGAAATTCAATGGAAGTGCAAAGAAGTCAGCATTTCAAAGGTATAAATGCCAGTGTTGTACGCATCTGGTTATTCAAAGTGGCAGATTCCAAAAGAGTCAGTGTGTTTGTTTGCAACATTCTGTTGGATGAAGATTTTATGCTCTGCTTAATTGACTAAGTATTTTCTGGTTATGATCTTTAGTTTGTTATTTTTGGTATTGATTTCATTTTCTGATCACTACTTACATTTGTTTTATCAGTTCTTATTTAGAAAAACAGTCAAAACAAGAAAATTAGAACTCAATGTTCAAAAGTAAATTACAATTTAGGTAATTTTGAAAATGTATTCTGTTATCTATATACAGTAGTTTGTTCAACAAATATAGTTTTTTGGGGTTTTGGTCCAAAGTCAATCTAATATTCTAATTAGTTTCATTCTGTTCTGCTAAAGCAGCGATTCTCAACCTTTTTCTCCTTGTGAATCCCTTCAAAAATCTGTAATAAATTGCCGAACCCCCTGCGTAGTCATTATGATAGGTTTATCCTTGTACGTTGGATGTTTTGTTTCAATGTGTCTACGAAGAAGTGATGGTTTTAAACTGCTGTTGGCCAGGACTTCATTACAAATTACACAAAGTGGTTTAGGTTCTGACTCATCCCCGGTAAAATAAAAACCCATTCGTTAATAGTCGCTGTCATACTTTCGTTTCTTCTCTTTTGTCTTACTATATTTGCCTATTTTTTCCTTGCTTTCAATCTGGAGAGATGGTAGCTCACTACAAATTTCACTATCTTCACCCTGTGTTGGTACCAAATCAGGGACTGAAGTAGAAAAAGAAGCAATTGATTGCTTGTCCAGCTTTTTGTCAGACTTGATAAAACTACCCATTTTTAACCATTGATCCACAATAAAATTACGGAGTAATAATTATTCACTTTCACGTTCGACGTGCACACGTTTAAGTAAAAAGTCTTTATTATAATTTAGTTACACACACTATTCATTACCAATTTATCTTATTAAAATCACTTGTGGTTCTTAAGCGCCTCATATGATTCAATTCGGCTTTACTCTCACTTGTCTGATTGCGGCGTTTTTATATCGGCAGACGTTATTTTTGTTCTTTCGCGCGCATTCTGGGGTCTCGGTTTTACTGAATTGGAAGTTTCCGGATTATACAAGAATTTACGTGCACCACCAGCGGCATAGCGTCTCATCGCGTTACAGATTGTTACCTGTTGCGACATGACAATTTTACGGAATCTTCAGTCGCAATGCGTAAGTGACTGAGGTAATATTCATGAATTTGACATTTAATTGATTTGTTGACCCATTTTTATTGTTATATTATTAATAGTACTGTGAATATATTTGCCTACATTTAATATTTCATTGTTTTTTTTTCAAGTTCTGCCATTACAATATTTTTTTCACGAACCCCTTTTATAAAGCATGTTCGCGAACCACCGGTTGCGAATCACTGTTCTAAAGCAATGCTAATGTTTGTTCACATTTTTTCTTGCTGTATCACTGTCTTCTATTTTTCTGGCACTGGCAATTTCTTCTTTCAAGATATGCAGTGTCCCATTGCTAGGGGTACAGTTTTCCAAGATGGCGTTGAGTGAAACCCGTGATGATTTGTAATCTTGTGTGAATATTTTCTGAAAGATGTGGGTATAGAGGATAGATTCTTACACAGGTAAGATTGCTTTGATTTTTCAGTTTTGATCTCCAAATTTTGTAACACTGGAACATAAATATAAATGTTTATTTAAGGTCATTGCCCATTACAGGAAATGAATTAGGATGGCAGTTTATGCAGCATTTTCCCTTTTTGGTGACAAAGCTTCCAGTTACATTTTATGCCTGATCCGTTCATTTGGATTTAAAATGCCACCCAACAAAGCATGGTTTCCCTGTTCTATCTACTCACTGACCCAACACCAGTTTGAACCAGTTTACAGCCCTGAAAACATCCAGACATCCATCATCCACAGCCTAGGAGGCAGTCAGTAAGGTGGCCATTTGAACCATCGTTTCAGACAGTGCTCCTGTGATTTGCTACATCTTCATAAAATGCATGTTGACATTATTCTGGTTACTTTTCTTGCGGGTTGTGCCGTCTGTCTTTTATTTTTAAATAGTTAAAACCACTTCAGTTAATGACAGGTTTATGCTGACTTTACAAACAATTCAATACTAATTCTTTCATTAAGTGTTCACAGAATTGGACTGCCTTTTCTGTACATCAATTGTGGACTTTGTCTCTTTTTTATATACAGTGGTTTATCTAATACTTTATCCAAAACTTTCAACACAATTGCTATGTGCCACAATTTTAGATAAACGGAGATCAATGATATCAGATGTCAAATGACTGGCAACCAGCGTAGCAATGATAAACAAAATGGCTGCCACCAAAAAGAAAAGGATGTCACATTCCTCCTGTCAGATCCTCAATTAGACTGGATGGGAAAGGTTTGTAAACTGCCCTTTTTACATCTCTTCTATGGGGCTGAAGTTTGGGCTTTGGCTGAACCACTGAAGGACAGTCACAAACATGTCCCAAAGCCACTCGAGCATTGCCTTGACAGTATGCTTTGGGTCATTGTTGCCATCACCCCAGTCACTCTGAAGCAGGTTTTCTTTAATGACCTCTCTGTGTATTTGGCTGCATTCATCCTTCCCTCAATTCTGTCCTGTCTTCCTGTCCCTGCTGATGAGAAGTACCCCCATAGCATGATGCTGCCACCACCATGCTACACTGATGATATTACGCAGGTGATGAACAATACCTGGTCTTCCTTCAGACAGATTCTCCCATCTCAGCAGAGGACTGCTGACCAAGGCATTTCTTCCCATTTACATGGTTTGGCCAGATGGTGTCTAGGTGGTCCCAGTTTTTTTCCCATTTTACAATCATTGAGGCCATTATGTTTCCAGCGAACACTCAAAGCTTTAGAAATGGTTTTATCCCTTTGCACTGATCTATGCTTGTCCACAGTCTTATTGTGGATGTCTACAAATAGTTCATTGGATTTCATGGCTTGTTTTTTGTCCTGACATGCAGTGTAAATTGTGCAACTTAATACGCACAGATGTGTACCTTGTTAAACTATGTCCAGTCAATTCAATTTGCCACAGGTTGACTTGTATCAAGTTCTGGACAAATCTCAACAACAATTAAAGCAAAGAGGATGCAGGTTACTACAATTTGGAATAACACATCAAAGGGTCTGAATACTTATATGAATGAGAGGTTTCATCTTTTGCTTTTACTAAATTTACAAAACCTTTCTGTTAACATGTTTCGCTTTTAGTTTATGGGTTATTGAGTGTCAATTGATGGGCAAAAATGGCAGATTCATCTATTTCAAATTAAATCTGCAACGTAATAAAGTGTGTAGAGAGTGAAAGGGTCTGAATACTTTCTGAATTCACTGTAAGTAGTGATTCGAGTTAAACTGGCCTTGCTCTGCTTTCAATCTACAGAATAAAAGACTTACTTTCCACATTCTAATACACACTTAACTCCAGCATGGGGTTGTGTTTTAATAGATTATAATGTGTCTAAAGTGGCGACCAAAACAAACTTCAAAAAATAGAGAAGGTTTTTATGTTCTGTCAACTGTGTCTACGTTTACATACATAGTTCAGCCCACTCTAAACTACAATTTATTACATATACGTAAATGCTGCCAAAAATAACACTGTAATATCCATTAGATCCCGCATCGTGCCCCTGCTAGATAAGTGATGTTAGTTCATGGTGAGATCACAAGAATGTCCCATGAATGAGCGATTCTTAGTATGTTCGATTAATAACAGTATAGTCACTGATTTTGAGAACTTCTAAACAAGGAAAGTGGAGCTATTTTACTTTCTTTCATACAGCTTGCTTCTTATACCCCACTTCCTTTTTAATGTAATCATCTGCTTTCTGTTTTTTTTTTTTCACTATTTGCGTCTTCTCTTCTCCTCTTTCCTCTCACTCTCCTAGTTATTCTTTAGCTGAAAGACATTGAGTGAAAAGTACTGACTGTTCATTCCACAGGCTAGTATAGTAATCTTAGCTGGGGGAAGAAAGCAAGCGTTGAGAATAGGAGAAAATAATACTAAAAATGCATCACTGTTTAATTAATAACCATATCTGAAGGTTGGGGGGGAAAAAATGAAAAGTTAAATACATTACACTTTATACCCAGCTTCCTTACGATGCTGTCAGGGTAAAACGGGTTTGGAAAATGGATGGATGGTTGGTTAACATTAAAAAAAGAATTACAGCTTTAAAAAAAAATGCAATTGGAAGCTATGATGTACATTTACAGCAATTAAGGACTGTAGTTTACAAGTTAGAAGGAAAGTGAGTGAATTGATTTGACTAACACATAATTTTAAAATTTAATTAAATTGAAGGACGCTTCCAAATTGCTGTTCCGCTACATTCCACTACAATGGATTGTATTATAGATCTATAAGGCAACTGGCATTGTATCCTTGTTACTCACCTTGGCTGAAGACATTGGCTGCTGGAGTTAATAATAAATAATATTTGTGAAAGCAAAAAATGGATTCATTTGGTTCCATGATTTTACGTCTAGCATTTTACTGCACTTTTCACATAACAATTTAATTACAGTCTGATTCCAAAGCCTTTTTGTCATGTTAGTCTCTAATGGTGAAGAAATACTCCATCTCATGTGATAAGCAGCATTAAAAACATCTTGAGACGGAGGATACAATCAGAAAAGATGGGAAACATAAAGTGAAGATATTGGAATTGTAACTGGGAACAGTATCTTCAATTTTATAGTAATGGCTACAATTTCCATAATGACCCAGCATAGCTTAGCCTGAGACAGTGCAAGCTATGACATACCGCGACCCATTATTAAATGACTATAAAGCATATCACGTATCTAATTATATCCAATGCCATGCGCAGGTAAGTGCTGTTGGATTTACAGCAAATTAAACTGTCGAAAATGGCTGTATGTCAACTTTATATGTTATGCCATTTGTCCAATAATATTAAATGCACTATTTGTTACAGTTCAGAAGTATACACCCCGAGTACTGAGGGGGTCATGCCACTTACCTACATGCCACATGCATGCAACTAATCCATACGGGCTTCTCTGCAAGGTGAATATGACCCTGTATCATTCTGTTCTTTGACTTCAATTATTATTGAAGATGCAAAGCAACATATTTTCAATTTCAATATGAATTTTGGTCATTTTAGTATTTTAAATGTATTCTGTGAAAGCCTCCTGTAATTGCTTGTTTTGTCTTTGCAGTGTTTCACATTTCATATATAGAATTAACAAAAATTATATATAGTTATACATACACACACACACATGCTTAAGCCATAATCCAAGTGGAAAAAGCATCATCTGCCATTTTGTGAACCAAACCTACCCCTCACTTAGAACAAAGAGATCAGTCCAGGAAGCTTTCTAAATGCATGAGATGATGTTACCTTAAGGATTTTACATCTAAATGAAATTTCAATAATAAGAATAAACATCCCTAAAAGCCTGCATAAAGTGTTTGTCTCTTTGAAATGAATTTCATAGATATTCAAGTGAATTTCCAATGTAATTGGTAATCCGTCTTAAAACTACCTACTTTTTTTTCTTATTAACCAAATAAATAGGCAAATAGTTTTAACACTAGAATTACCAGAGCCTACAAAAAAACTCGTAGCTCTGTCCCACCTTAAATCATTTCGCACTTCTCCGTCAGCGTCTTTTGTTCTGTAAATGTGTGGATAAGCAGCAAACAGAAAGCAGCCTGCTACCACACCCCCCACCACCACACAGTTTTCTCAGCTCGAGTCTGTTTACCTGCGTGTCAGTTGCTTAGAGTTGTATAGAGTGAGAAGTCAAGCAAAATGACACCTTTTATAAATACTATATTGTTATTTGGAACACTTGCATTTCATGTGTGTTCCGTGTCTACAACGATCTATGTAAAACAGAAACGTTTTTCATGTTTTAGTAATAATTGAGAAAATGTAGACATGAAGTGTATAATCTGTGAAGCCTGAATTCCAAATATCAAAGAAACTTTCACAAAAGGTACAAATAGAACAAATGCGGTTTTATTCAAAAATATAACTGCAGAAAAAGAACCCGCATTAGGGTGCGACATTGACACGCATTTACTACGATTGTTTCCGTGGTGCAACGGTATCAACTGTTGACGGTTAATCAAAACTTCACGGGTTTGATCCCGGACGAGTCCGTTACATTTGATTCCAGTCTGTAACAGCCAGTGTAATTTATGATACTTGTAAAGGTTAGCTTTGTTTTTTTTTTTATTCAGTTTTATTCTCTCAGCCGCGTTCATGATCCCAACCAAACCCCCCCGCATTTGACACTGCTGTTTTCACATAGACGCGCTGTAACAGAGGTCAACTCAGATCATGATGACAGTTCTACATCGGAGCAAGAATGCATGTTGCACTTTTGCCATTGCTGTAATTTCTATATGTACATGGGAAGCTCTGCACTCTACTTGTGACTTTACACTGTAGGAAATAAGTAAATAAATAAAGGTAAATAGATAAATAACATTCGATCTGGCTCTTACATACAAAGGACGGTGTATGTAAGGATGGTGCATGTGCCCAAAACATTAACATTTATATGTTACTTACATAAAAGCCAGATCGAATGTTATTTACCCCCTAACGCGGGTTCTTTTTCTGCAGTTATATTTTTGAATAAAAGCGCATTTGTTCTGTTATATTTGAACCTTTTGTGAAAGTGTTTCTTTGATATTTGGAATTCAGGCTTCACACATTATGCACTTCATGTCTATATTTGGTCATTTATTACTAAAACATGAAAACGTTTCTGTTTTAACGAGGTGTTTACATTGATTGTTGTAGACACGGAATACACATGAAATGCAAGTGTTCCAAATAGCGATATAGTATTTATAAAAGGTGTCATTTTGTTTTACTTCTCACTGTATACAACTCTAAGCAACTGACACGCAGGTAAACAGACTTGAGCTCTGGTAATTCTAGTGTTAGGGCAGTGCCATACATTAGAAGGTGGCAGCATGATTCATTCAGCAAGTTCTAGTTTCAGAAAGCTTCACAGGGTTAAACATTTTGTAAAATTCAAATAGTTGTATTTATTTTATTAACTTAATATTTGCAAAGGTTCTTTTTTTTAAAAAAAGTAAGATTATAGTTAGATATGCTGTACATTATGGATGTTTTGTTTTTGCTAACAACAACATTTTAATTGAAAACAGATGTTGCTACATTATTAGTAACTCTCATCTAAATAAGTTAATGTAATTGGTCAGTCTATTTTCTATTTTGTTCCATACTATTAAATTGTAACACTTCATATGCAGATGATACACAACCCTTAAGGACGGCACAAGTCAAATACAAAATTGATACATTTTAATGTTTTAATTGTATAAAATTTGATCTTGGAATAGAAGTGGTGGATAAATAGTGTAACATAAAATAATGTTCACAAACCTGTATAACTGAAATAAATGCATGTAAGGCTTTATAATGAAATAGTCTGACATTTGTGGTCTTTAAATAGACACGAATCTGGTTGGCTGGCTGGCAGTAATGTCACTACAGTATGTCACTTAGAACACAGGATGAATCCAAGGCTAGGCTGCCTTCTGTGACGAGATTTCACGACAGAAGAGAGTTCCACTAATTATTCCACTTGCTACTCAGAGTCTAAACACATGCTGTTAGATCACTGGACATGTTAAATAACTCAAATGTGAGAGCTTTGCAATAAAAAACAATGTCAGTCAGGGCAAATTTTTCTTAGAAAAGTGGAGCATGCACAGATGGGAAATTTCAATGCAGAAATGAGGCAAATGCAGGATGTAAAATGCAACTTTTGTTTGCAAGCAACGATTAGTAAAGAAGTAAAAGTCTGATTTGGTTAAAACCCCCTTCCCATTGCTGCCTGACTTTGTTCAAACGTATTTGCCCACCTTCTGTTTTGGACACTAGACATGATGTTCAGATTTTCTGGTAGAATTCACAAAGGACAAAAATGGTGAATGGTGTGCATCATGATTTTATTTTATTTTTTCACATGTGTTCACTATCTCTGTTTTCAGTTTGTACTGTATTTTAATGAAGTTCATAGCCTATTTGTTTAAACAGCGTGTCACTCAAAATTTCCTTTTCTATGTCACCATTTACATTTTGCATTGTAAGTGTGGTCTAAATTTACGCATTGTGCCTATTTTAATATCCGCTTACTGCAGGTTGCTTCTGTGCGGCGTCCATTTTAGAGCATTGTTGCTTTTCACTTCTCCAGTCATCGACCACAAACAAATTTTCACTTTCGTTTATAAATCTGTTTTTTTAATGCAACCTGACAACACCAGAGTCTTAGGTTCAAATCTCAGCCTGGGCAAAGCCTGCGTTAAATGAACCCTTCTAAAGATCCTTAAAAATGAGACTACAGAAAGTGTATTCCCATATATACTCTTAGAGATTATTTTGTCGTGTTTGTGGAGTTGGCATTTTTCCCTGGTACTCCTGGTTTTCCACCCAGAATTAAGAGACGTTCATGTTGCAGTGGTCCTGTGCGTGCGTGTATGCTCTGTAAAAGGCTGGCGCCCCATCCAGGGCTGAGTTTTACCTTGGACCCAATGCGGCTCAGGCATCCATGTCTCAGAATTTTAATAAAAGTGGTATAAGGAGATTTGTACTTTTCAGTGTTACGTTTACATCCTGTGTTCCAAATGACCATGCTGATATTCAATATTAGTGTATGTGCACATAGAATCTCCTTGACTGCCCCCCCCATTTGTAAAACAAGGCCTGAGTGCAGTTTTTTTATGTTGAAAGTAATTTTTTACTGAACAATAAATCTTGAAATTGCATAAAGTATTATAGAGTTTTGAGCTAGTGTGTTTTTATTTTGTGTATAATCTTGTTTGCATTTGGTAGTTTTCAGTAGTCACCTTTTCCATTCATAGACATATGCTGTGTATTAAGATGAAACGCATAATTACTTCAGTCATCCAGTCATATACTGTAACTCCAGCTCTGATTAAAGAAGCTCTCATGTTAGGCATGAAGGAAATTTCTCAGGCTCTAAGAGTGCATTAATTGCTTTATAAATGAATGTTGTTTTCTTATCTAAAGGAAATTAAACATCCTGGAATAGAAATAAAAAAAACACACTGAAGAACCATGTTTTTATAAAAAAAAAAAAAAAAAAAAACATTGTTCATATAAATGAATATAAATCCCAAAAATGCCTCTTTCCATGTTGCTGTGATGAAGTAGATAGGTCAGCTATGGTTGACACATCATGTGAAAATGAAACTTGTAATCAGGGCGGTCATACAGCAATGCAAGCCATCCATTTATTGGACAAACTGGAGGATGAGTTGGAAGTATTTTGGAGGATTAAACCACGTGGTACTGTATTTTTACAGCAACATGGAGGCATTGTATGAGAATTAGCAAGAAAGTGGGCAACACTTAATGGTTATTGATTGAGGGGTGGCATTATACAGCTCACTTTCCAAACTATGTACTGCACAGATGTCAATTTTAAGTTTCCTTTCCACCTTTGTTTCTCATTGTTACTGGATGTTCTTCCAGTGGAGTTATGATGTAAGTAGTTATCATAAAAATACTAATTGTAGCATTTGCCTGCTTCTTGCTTATGGAGTAATGTAGGTTTTTCCTTGGAGTTTTATTTATTTTTTTTTTTTGGCCTTGTTTGCTTTTTTTTGTGCTGCTTCCTGGTAATGGCCTGTTTTACTTTTACTATCCCTAATTGTTTAGAAATTATAAACAATTTTCTTTGCTTGTCTTTTATTTTGTCTTGTGTTAGTTGATTATTATGTTTGAAGGTGGAAAGGGGACAGTCCCTAATTGTTATACGCAAGCCTGGGTTCATCCCTGGCTTGTGCTCAAATTCCGTTTTTAGGTTGTTTTGTTCATGTTTGATTAATTTAAGTAGATATTGTTGTCTATATTTGCATTATTCTGTGTTTTATTAGTTTTGTGTATTATTAATTTCTACATGCCCATGCTTCTACTGTGTTCCATGTATTTTGCTGATAGTTTTCCAAGAGGCAGGACCATCTGTCCATTACTATCAAGCAACTGCCCTCAACCCTATAAAGGGAACACAGAGTTCCTAGTGGTACATTGTATTTGCAGGGTGTTGGTGAGTTCTCTTTGATTATTGCTTGGTGTGTTTTGATTTTTTGGATTAAGGCCTTTTTGGTCTGTTTTTCCACCTCTCTTTGGATATGTGTTTATTGAAATTGTTTTCCATTTGTGAAGGCAACTCCTTCTGGCCTTTTGTGCAACTTGGAACGTTTTGTGTTATAGAGTGTTATTTTGTGAAAATTGTTTTTTTGCCCTTTTTGTTACACACACCAGGAGTTGACCCTTCTTTTGGGGTTCTTTGCAACAGTTTTAGGCAGTAAAAACAATACTACACTGGCCATTTAGCCAATTTTAGGGTCTGCTCCCTGGCTACTTTAGAGGCCTCTTGTTGGGATTTTGTTCAGCAGCACTCCCAAGATCATGACACTAATTAGATAGTAACTATCTGGAGGTATTTTGTAATTAGTCTCAGTTGCAGAACCTAAGGGCTACATTAACCTCTTTCAGATCCCTTTTTGTCTGGAGTGCTATCTTTTCAGCTTGTGGTCTGTGGTCACAAGGTTTCATGCAGAACAGATGACATTTGGGGTTCTTTTAATGATTTCTAACACAAAACCGAGGCAGATTTGACCCAAAGATGTTGTAAGGATTAAAGGCTTTACCTTTGCTTGTTTATCAGTTAATTGTGGTTTTCTTTTCATTTTTAATAACTATATTTGTGACTTTTTTTCATTTTGTTTTCTTTCTTCTCTTTAATTTGGATATTCAAAATTTTATATTCTGACTTCGGAACTTTTGAATCTAATTTTTCTTCCTTTTGTTGTTCTTTAATGTAATAAAATTAAAGATTTAACAGTTTTGTACATAGCCTGGATTTTTCTGACAAGGATCACACTTATAAAATTATCAGAAATGTTTAATATGCAGGTGTAATGTATTATTTATTTAATAATGAAACAATTAAAAGATTAACAGACTAATATGATGCAACAGTAGCCTAAACACTGAGGTTGCCAAATAATTTATATTACCTACCAAAATGTAGCTGTTATTTTAATGCAGTGATGGAAATGCTTCCATTTACTAACTAGGCAACACAAGGAAAGCAGGCAGTGCACCTGAATTTGGTCCAAAGACACCTCAGCTTCTTTATTTAATGAACTGTGCCTAATTCTGAATGCCATGCCTGGTGGTTGTCTATGTGTAGATTTGATATATTTCTGCAGCTATTCTGGTCTTCTACAATGAGGTATGTTACGTTAATTTTGTATTTCTATACTGGCTTAATATTTGCGCATGAGTGAGCCATACGATGAACTGATGGCTGTCTACGTCTGGTTTCTGCTTTGCACCTGATTGCTGCCATGATAGGCTCAGACCCTCTGTGACTATGAATTGTATTATTTTATTGAGTTACCACTAAAAATTCAAAGCAGATCTCTTTTTTCCACCAATTTAAAGGGATGAATTTCAAGTTTCTTTGCAATAGAGCTCTAAAATTGTGAGAGATAAATGGCAGCTTTAACTTGAAGCTTAGATCATCACCATCAGCTATGCCCTGTTTGACTTTATACATTTTTTTAATAAACATGTTAAAAATGACAAGGATGACATTTGCACAGCATGCAGTATAGCAAAGAGTAGTGTCAGAAACAATTAAAAGCCAATGTTCAGCATGGACCCATTTAAAATTAAAAGTTTCTTGCCATTAACCTATTGTAAGATGAACCCCAATCTATTGTCACCATTCCAACTGCAGTATATTTTATTTTGAACAGGCATTTCAATTCTAGCTCCTAGCCAAATGCTCAGAGCCAGACGTTAGGTGAAGAGTTTCATTCTTGTGGGCATTGGCACTAAACAAACAACTTTTATATAGATCCTTTCTGTTATGAATTACCATGCCAATGTGTTTTAACATTACAGACCAATACTACAATTGTTTACATGTATTCTTTACAAGTGGAGCACAGACAACTTAAATGAATTATTCACAGTCAAGCAGTGACTCCATTGCCACTACACCACACTGTCTACCTTTTAAAGTGCCCAGTTGTTCCTGTAAACATCCTTCACATTCTGGGATATCGAGAATCGTACTATGTTTGGTAGTTGGCCTAGGCAAGGAAAGGATAATATAATGGATACTGAATTCTTTCACTTAACTGCCAATCATGAAATATTACCTTTTAAACTAATCCTTTAATATTTGAATTTTTCGTCCATCATTCCACTGTGATTTAATACACTGTAACGTGCATAATTCTCATTTCAGCATGAAATATGTGTGGTAGGTCATAACATAGTGGTATGCATTTTGTAGTATAGCATACTTTTTAACTTAGCTTGCAAAGCTGTGTGCAAAAGGCTTAGAAATTGTAGGCAGTTTTAGAATATTGTGTGAAGACATTAGGTGAGTGCAATATGGGAATGGGCACTCAAGCTAAGAAAAAGGCAGCAGAGAACAGTCAGTTGCTATTAACAGTCTTAATATTCCACCCATGAAAGGAGGACTATGGAAGACTCTGGACCATGAAATAAATTGAGTAAGGAGGCCATTAGGTTTATTTGAGTATAGCCAAAAAAAAATTAAATGAGTAAGAAGTGCATTCTTATTCTATTAGTTGGTCACATCCAAGGAGGAGATTGGACTCTCTAGAGAAAAGGCAGGCAGACTCTTGGGGAACATACAGATTTCACATGGACTCGAGACACTAGAGTTTTTACAACTCTAAATTCTGCAAGGTAATTTGTGACATGGCAGTAGTATGAAAATAAACCCAACTCTGGATGTGTTTTGCATCAGTTATGTGTCCTTGTATATGTTTTAGAAGGCAAGTATTCCTAGCTGGAGGATAAGAAGAGTAGAGAAGTTAAGTCAATCAATATAGAAGTCTTTAAAACTGTCTGCTAAATTTCTTCCCTCACATTTTGTTTTCTCTATAAATTGCCTTGTACATCCCGAGACACTGCCAAGACTATGTGAATTAGCGCAGTCACCCTTATCATGATCTGATATTGATTTAGGTAGAGAGATGAAACTTCCCCCTTCATAATTCAGGTTTACAAAATGAATGCACTGATTATTGTTATTTGTTATCCTTAGGCTACAAATGTTAACATTTTACACAATTATACATTGAATGTTGAGCAGCAGAACAACAAAAAATGGCTAAATTATATTAGAATATTTATTATTTGATCTGTTTAAGTGATCTTGATGCCCTCAGAGAAATAGAAAAGCCACAGCGGTTGTAAAATACAACAAAAGTAACTTATAAGCAAATCTGACAATATTCAGTAAGCCACTGACTACACACTCACCTACTCTACATCACAAGTAGACTTCTGGTTATTAAATTGGTCTGAAGAACAAAGGACAAATTACCTTTGTACAGATTCAAAATTGTTATTTTACAGATTAAAAATGACAACATATGTTAGTGGTATTTTATACCAACTAATTAGTACATCGGTATAGTAATTTTGAGCTTTAGCATTGCATACAGGTGGCACAGTGGCTAGCACTAGTGGCTCACCCCTCCAGAGACCATAGTGTGAGTCTTGGCTTGGTCATTTCCTGTGTAGGATTTATGTTTGTGCATAGTATGTCCTCCAATATCCAAAAAATATGCAGGCTAAACTTAAACCCTGTGCAAGAACATTTCCTTTCCTTTCCTATATTTCAATGGGATTCAAGGAGTTTATTTCAGTACCCATATTCACACTTTACATCATAACAGCACAAGAAATACAAGACATGCTAAAATTTAAAAGTCAACATGAAATTAAATTACATAAAACAGAACATGATTTAAAAGTATCTAATTAACAATATAAAAATACCTAAATGAAATTAATTTTCTCAAGTCAAAAGGTCTTGATTTGAACACATATAAAACTGCAGCTGCCTAATGCTGATTAGAAAAAAAAATCCAAGGTTTAGGAGAATAACAGCTGAGGGCTTGAGCCCCAAAGGTTTTATAACCAAATTTTAGAACTACAAGAAGATGAGCATCAGCACAGCAAAGAACTCAGTTTGGCACAGAACGGTTTATCAAAATGGATAAAAATAAAGGAGATTTATCCTGTAGTGCCTTATGCTTGAACACACTTTGGTGCATGTGACTTGCACCTGAATTCTGTACCATTTGAAAATTATATATAAATCTTTCCAATTGACCACTGTATAAAGCATAACAATAATCCAAGCATGAAAGGATAAGAGCTTTAGTTAGTATTTTGGTAGCAGTTGTGATCCGACACAGACAGACACGGGAGGCACACTTATAAAAACAAAGATGCTTTTATTTTTCTTCGCTCATGTGGAATGTCTTCCCCATCCCCACAAGCCCACAACACAGTCCAAAACACAAGTCACAATCACAACACTTCTTTTTTTTCTCCTCCACCCCTCTCTGGCTCCTCTAATGTGAGTGAGGCGGCCCCTTTTATAACACCCCAGGTGTTCTTGGAACTTCTAACGGTCGTGCCAGAAGTGCTGCAGTCCAGGACACCATAATCCTCTGGGCGCCCCCTGTCATTGGCCACGGGTCCCAACAGGGCGGAGCCTCCAAGCTCCAATCCTGTGGCACCGACGCAGACCAGGGCTTCTACCCTCTCATGGTTCAGGAGAGGTATTGTCCCTCTCCCAGTCCTTCCAGGCGTCCCGGCTGGTTAGGGTCCCCAGCAAAACTAAGATATGGATGAATTTCAGCGATGTTCTTTAAATGGAATTAAACAGATTTACAAGTGGCCTTTATTTTTGCATTAAAACAAAGTCAAACACCTGGATTTCGCACAGAAGAGTGAAAATTGATTTAATTCCCTAAGATTAAATAATTGTCATGTAGGATTTTAATGTTTTTACACATAACACCTGAGTTATGTTCACATTTAAATGCAAAAAATATAAGTTTATCCAGTTTCGTTAATGCAATCGTAAAGTTTTGCAAAATCAGTGAAAGCATCCTTAGTCATCGCCATGTAAAGCTATATCATGTCATCGGCAGAAATATGGACTTGCAAACCTGCCCTACAACTAATATTCCCTAAAGGAAGAATATATATGAGAAATAAAATAGGACCTAATATTGAACCTTGAAGTACACTGCAGCAAAAAGATTTATATGCAGATTTCAAATTATTCACAGCAATATACTGACCATGATTTGACAAATAAGGGTCAAACTACTTTAGGGCAGTGCCCAAAATTCCTAAAGATGATGCCAAAAAAGTAGCAAAATCTGGCTGTTAACAGTGTAAAATGCAGCTGAAAGCAGAAGACAACAGAACATGATCCACTATCACATTTCAACAGTAACTTATGTAGTACTTGCAACAAAGAGGTTTGTTAGTCGAGACTGAAGTTTCTCAAAAAGATTGATGGGTGGCAAATAATGTTGCAATTGGTTTGCAATGCATTTTTCAAAAGCTTTCTCCTATACCCGTGTGTTCATTTCTGAATCTTCTATGCAATGTTTTCTCATCTCATGCTGTCACTTCACTCCATGTGCTCCCATCAGTTCCACATTGTTCATGTAAATTCATAAAAGTTGCTATCCTTCTAATTTATTATGCATTCAATGCTAATTTGTTTTATCTTATTACTTTAAATATTATTCTTGTTTAATTTTAAAATGCTCTGTTAAGAGTGCTATGTAAAATAAATGTAAAGGTAATTCCCAACCCTAAGTTGGCCTGATGCAGGTAAGTATGGGTATGCTGCATATGTACGTTCTCCATAACTGACAGGCATCTTGGCCTCTGCTTTTTCCCTAACCACTATCCATTTTCTGTACTCACTGCCTCTTGCCAGGTCATCAATGGGCTTAGTCAGTTTTTTTTAGAATAGAGTTAGGTATTCTTGGTACCTATGTCCTCTAGAAACATAGCATATCCCCTAACCCGACTAATGAATAGGGCTTACCATTCCGTTCCAAAGTATTACCATGAGATTGTCCCCAATTTTGTGTCATTGTGTGCCTGTTGCTATCAGGACACCATTATACATCAGCTATACCATACCTGTAATTGTACAGAAATGCATAGAAATAGCTTAGCAATTTCATGAATTTGAATTTTGCATGTTGCACAGTGTCACAGATACAGCATCTTGTATCTGGTCACTGTCTGTGTGGAGTTTGACAATTTTCCCCTGTGTCTCCATTGTTTTTTTGTTTTTTTCCAGTATAACTATCATACAGGACGGATGGGCATCCCCGCTAAGAGAGGGGAAGAATCCTTACGTGGACAGGAAGCCCCAGGCAGACGGACAGGTCTCCTGACCACGTCAGAAGGGAACGACAGGGAGGGCTGTCTCTGGGGGCCGTTTTATTCCCTAGGACACTAGATGGCAGCAGTCCTGGATATCAGTGCCTGTTCGGACACAAGCAGGGAATGGCAGGAATTTTAGCCCAGTAACACAGCCCTGCTGGCGTCTGGGGGTGCCACAAGAGGGTATTCCATGTTATGTGGGTCATCCGTGTGATCTGGAAGTGCTTCCAATGGGCAACAGCCCTGACACAGGAAACACTCCCGGGTACTCCATAAAGGGGACTGCACTCCCTTTGAGTCGGAGCTGGGAGGAAGGAAGGCAACACTCGACTGGAGGAGAGCAGTGTGGTGGTGGAGGTGGAGGTGGAGAGAGGAGAGGAGGAGAATGGAAGAAAACATTTTTGTGCTTGTGTTTCCAAGGTATTTGTAATAAACACTCTCTTTATTTGAAATGTCTTGCATGTTCATGTTTGCGGCTCAGTGGCACTCCCAAGACTTTACACCGGGTATTTGTTTTCCATCCAGCATTCCGAAACACATGAATATTAGGTCAGTTGTTGATTTTAAATTTACCCCATGAATGGGGCCTGGAAACATTATGGCACCCCATTTAAGGTTGCTTTCTGCCTTGCACCCAGTGCTACAAAGATTTGCCCTCTTCAAAACTGAATTGGATTAGTAATTTCACATTATTATTTTTTTTTTACTTTTGTCTTTTTTTGCCTTCTGCTGGCCCCCAGTCTTCATAACCTGACAAGCTTTTCTGTGATGTGCCAGACTTATCCAATGGCTAGCCCAGCCTTGGAAGGAATTCATTCTTGAACTAGGTGGATTGCTTATAAATGTTAAGACTGTACTGTTAAAGAATGAACAGAAGAGTATAAATTATGCACTGAATGATTCTGCTTCAGACAAGCAAAAGTACAGCTTCAGTTATAAATGCAGAAAATAATTGATGAATTTCCTAAAACTCTGCAAGCTCCATCTGATACAGTATACAGCAGTGCAATGCATTCCTTAACAGGGGTAGCATTTACTTCTTTACACAGAGAAATAAATACAAATACAAATCATTATGCATCGAGGTACTTGCACAACAGGCCATTGTTTCCTTCTGCTTTACTATTATTATTTTTTTTCAAATCCAGCTATGTAGTCTTTCCACAGACTTGTGTGCAGGTAACAGATGAAACAATTACATATCGGCATTGTGAGAAATACATTTTAGTCATCATTTCTTGCCAAAAAATCTGTCCTTATTTACTGTTATAATAAAATGCAAATTTGTTTTGTCAACCTTTGCAATATGTACCTTTAAAATCTGTGAATCAATATTTATAGAAATTATAACAAAAGACGCCACACAACGCCTGTTAATGAAGGCACCATGTGCTGTGTGCTAAAACATGTATCTACATAGGTATTGCCCCATTTATCAAGCTGAAGAGCTAATTACCTCATACCAGGCAATATTTCCTTCATCCTCTGCATTTCAATTCCCAATATTAACACATAGGTGGTCAAGCTGACCACCAAATAGCCTACATGAGCATGAATGCATTAAATAATTTCACATTGGAAGAGTTTATTAAACTGCCACAGTCTAATCAGCATACTTACTGGTCCTCATTAATCTTCCACTGATCTGTAGCGTGTCTCTGCAGTCACTACTGTGAGTACTAATGTTTATAGGAGCTCCTTAACAAACAGGGCCAGTTAATCAAAAGAAATTTACTACAAGCCAAATGACCATGCATACCAGGATCTAATTACGCTCTATATTTAACTGATTCTTCACCATATCCCCATCTGAAAAATAAATGCTGATTGTTTTACACAATCCAAAAAGGGGGAAAAGATAATTTTTAATAGGATTTTTAATCTCAATAGTTTAATTTAATGCCATTTCAAACAATTTGCCTCTGTATTACTGACAAAGGTGATTTGCATAGTAGACAGCATTGTTAAGGCTCATTATCAAAGGATAAACCAACAAGATATTGCTCAAAGAATATATTAATCTTTGATTCACTCAATGGGAACCTAATTGCTATATAAATTAAATAAACACTAAGCTTTTAAATTTTTAACGACTTATCAGGCATTGTTTTCCTCAGATCTTAGGTATGCATTTGCAATCAGCTTATACAAAGTCACTGAATGTTTGTAAAAGTAATCTTCCTATAAGAGTAAATGCACCAGTGTGTTTTGCATTTTGGTCTTAGTTAAAAAATGAAATGGAATTTTAATAAATATGTATTAATAGTGAGGCATGGTGGTTAATGCTGCTGCCCCTCTGTTTAAGAAGACTAAGCTTAAGTCCCTACCTGGTCACTGTCTGAATGAAGGTGTCTATGTCACCTTCTCTGCCGGATCTCTAGTTTTCTTTTCTAATCCCAAAGACTTTTCAGGTCCATTTTAATAATTTATTAGAGGAGCACCCAGGTAGACATGTAAGTATTTGGGAGGATGGGGTGCTGTTTCCCCTTTGCCATTGGCCTCCTGACACTGGCTGACTATTCCAACCTGGTAAAATATGGTCGCTCTTGCTTTTCCGCTCTTTGAACAAGAAGTGTGTGCTTGGGACAGACAAAGTAAATGTAACAGTTTAAACAGAGCTTCTAAAAAAAGTAATTGGAATGTATCTGTAAGTAGCACATTTTCGTTAAAAAACATTAAAGTTTTCTGACTATTGGATGTCGCCCTGCAGTGTAAAATGTAAAGCCATTGGTATCAAAAATTATTCCTTTTGGCCTCTCAGCAGAAAAAAAGACCCTGTTATTGATTTTTCAGATAGTATTCTTTAAAACTGCATGAGGCAGAAACTTAAAAAAAAAAAAAGATGTTCAAGTTCCTTGTAGATCATACGTAACAAAGCCGAGGAAGAGTCATTTCAGAGCAGAAAAATGCAACAATATTTATCCAGCAGATTATTAATGTCTAAACTTCTCTGTCAAGCCACTATGCAATAAACTGTCTTTGTGCTTCACTGTGTCCTGCAGAAGGGTGAGATCCTTTTGACTTGGATTGCCTGTTGAATCCCTCTGATGTGAAAACAGTTACAGAGGTTTTCATACTCTTTATTTAATTGCTTTACCCCAATTAACAGTACTGGAAAAAATGAGAATGGGCAAATTATTGGTTCTGAATTTAGATTTTTATGTGTTCTCTCCATAAACCGCAGATGACATGCTACAGACCCTATCCTCGTCTTTTGAACTCTGTTACAGTGAAATCCTGCAGTGGATAACAGATAAACGTGCTCCTTGAGCTTATAGTGGACGATGGACAGTGAGCTAAAACCAAAGAAAGTGCTTTGAACTTAAGCTGGTCATTACTCAGCAGTGACCTCCTTGATGCTTTCATTGATAACAAATGAGTCAAATATGATGTTTTATAATTTGTGTACAGTAACATTTAATGATTTGGTTATTCTTGAGTTCCCTCCTATAAAATCTATAAATCACAGCCAATTGATCAATTAATTTGATCTTTGCAGGCACAAAAAAAATTGCATTATGTTTGCAAATTACCACCAAGAAAAACAAAATACTACTGTATATATTAATTGTAATAGGTAGGGATGCAGTAGTTTTTCCAAGCCAGCCAGTATTGGTATAGAGTTTGCACAGACCCCTTAACTCGATCGAGATTTTTACTATGTACCTTGCACACCCCAAAGACATGCACATTAGTTCAGTTTAAGAACTTGAGGTGTCCCAGTATAAGTATTTAGTAAGGGTAAGTGTGTGTGTGTGTGTGTTTAATTCTGTACTGCTACGGACAATACCAGAAAGAAGACTAAAAGAAAAGCTCACAAGATCTCTATATGAATATAGAAAACAACAAAGCAAAAGTAAACTTCTTTTAGAAGTAAACAAATATCAAAAATAAAAATGTTTTACCCCACAATAAAAAAGGCACTACTTAGCATACCATGGTGAAATGTGCCTGTGCATACAGTAACAGCAAACTATTCAAGATTTAGGTGCATACAGTAGCAGCAAAAGGCCGCCTCACCACTTTAGAACATTCTAGACGAGAACAGGCCATTCAGCCCAACAAAGCTCGCCAGTCCTATCCACTTGTTTCCTCCAAGAAAACATCAAGTCGAGTTTTGAAAGTCCCTAACGTCTTACTGTCTACCACACTACTTGGTAGCTTATTCCAAGTGTCTATCGTTCTTTGTGTAAAGAAAAACTTCCTAATGTTTGTGCGAAATTTACCCTTAACAAGTTTCCAACTGTGTCCCCGTGTTCTTGATGAACTCATTTTAAAATACAAGTCTCGATCCACTGTACTAATTCCCTTCATAATTTTAAACACTTTAATCATGTCACCTCTTAATCTTCTATTGCTTAAACTGTAAAGGCTCAGCTCTTTTAATCTTTCCTCATAAGCCTGTGGCTAAAAGTGCTGCAAGAGAACACCTTCAGGAGGAGATGGAGGGGATTTTTAATGATGCCATTCAATATTGCAACCAGGCTTTCCTGATAGGTTTGTTCAAGTATTGTGCACCTTTGTAGCTCAGGTTGCTTTCCCAGGAGACCATAGGAGCATACAGTAGAACACCACACTAGCTACTGTGGACGGACAGAACATTTCCAGTGGCTTGCTGCTTACATTAAAAGATCTGAGTTGTATAGTAAATACAGTCTGCTCTGACCCTTCTTGTACAGGGTCACCATGTTGAAAGACCAGTTCAGTTAGCTGTTTATGTGAACCGGTTCTTGCAGTTCTCCTGCTGATGTTGAGTTGCAGGTTGTTCTCCCTGGACAATGAGACTAAGTCCTGCACAAAGTTTCTTCACTCTGACTCCTCTCCATTATTAATGCAGTCTATGATGGAGTGGTAATCTGAAAATATCTGTAGGTGGCATGTGCTGGTATCATAATGGACGGGACTGATGGGACAGTTCCTTATGGTACTCCAGATTTACACACCACCGTTTCAGGCATACCTTTCCTGAGCCTCACAAAATACTCTCTGTGAATCACATAGTTTATGATACAGGACATTGTGGGGTCATCAAGATGCAAAGCCTTGAGCTTTTCAAAGGACACGATCTTGACTGTGTCCACGTAGGAGTAGGCTCTGTCAGACATGTAGATCAGAGTGTCCTCCACAACTATATGTGTCTTATAGGAAAACTGCACAGGACCAGAAGTTTGAAGACCAGAAGTCAGAGCTGTTTCTGTACCAGCCTCTCAGAGTAAAAGCAAATGTTCCAAATTCCTTGAGATCACTGGAATGAGTGTATTCAGTGTATCTGGTGATGGATTGGCATTCTATCTAGGGTTGTTTCCCACTTAACCTCATATTGTGAAGCTCAACAAGATGCTGTCATGGAAATTTGTGGGGCGAGAAAATGGTTTGATGGGGGAAAAAAGCAGCTGACAGTACTACAATTATTTTTTTATTCTCTTTATTATCATTTTGAACTTCTGATTAAAACACACAAAAACAGAATATTAAAAATGCTCACCTCATTGTATATGCATTTTTAAATATAGAATAGTTGCAGTTTACCATTGTCTTATCTGTGTTTCTATTTAAATATACTCTGATTGTAAAAAAAAATAATAATAATATTTGCATATTTTTATTATTCAAGTTGATTAGAAGTCATGAAGAAAGGAGTTTGAAAATCTGTAGAGTGTAAAGCCTTAGACATATTGTAGTATGTAGCCTGGAATAAAAAAAATGTTTTTACCTATATCATAAAAAAACTGGGGAATTGAACATTTGAACAGTCTGGAAATTGAATATTATCATCTACATTTCACTGACATTATTTGCCCACAATCCTTTAAACTGAGCCAGCTGTACAATCTATTATTACCCAAGATGTGTTATGCGTACCCATGGTGCTTTAAATAAATACATTTATAAACACTGGAAATCTTAAATGGGAACCTCTTTAAACAGAAAGAACATGCACTTAATGAGTTAGTGCACAGTACAATTTCTCCTTTCAGAAATGTCACTTCATATTATGCCTTTGCTCTAGATATCCTACTATTACTTTGTCAACAGAAGGAAGAGTTGTGATGGATGATGCGTTGGTTCCTGAAACCAAACTTTGCACGACTTACTTAGGCTGAAACTAAGTGCTTTTACATTCAGGTCTTATTGATGATAGTGGTTTTATATTTATCACCCTGTCATTTCAGTTGACTGTATCAGCCTCTTCCCTGGCTGAATATGGACACTAATGGAGGTGTGTCCTTACAACAAGAAAGGGGTCACACATTCTTCTAAAGCACACACAGCTTTGCCTGCTGTGATTTCAGTGCTCAGACGCCCTGCAGCATCACTATATTAGTTCTTACAAATGCAGTTTCTGATTGGTCTTGTCCAGGTCACAGCACTTCTAACCTCGAGCTCAAAGGTCTCACCTTCATCTAATTCTCAGATGCTATTTCGCAGCCAGGCTAATAGTTAGTAGCTTTCTGAATAGGAAGCTGTAACTCCCCAGTTTTGATTGCATAGTGTTGGTTTTTATAAGAAATTCTGTCACGAATCAATAAGAGTTGTGGGCCTCAACTTCCTCCTTTAATAAAAGTTTGATATGATTTGTCACAAGCTGGCCTGAAGTATCCACTGGATTTTATTACTTAGCCCTCAGCATTGTGTCTCATATTTGTGTCGTAAACTCAGCTATTGGGAGACCTTTAAAAGGCAATATTCTCTACTATTTAGTTATTACAAAAAGAGCCTGTTACTTGATACTGTCTTCGGTGCCGTATGCTGTCACATACATATATCCAGAGTTTAACCTCTCTGTAAGTGACCCAAATCAGCCGTGACAGCTTGGCCATTGGGTTCCATGATCACTCAGACACAGAAATTGATTAACAAAGCTGTCATATTCAGTGTCCGCACCTTTTGACACTGCCTGCTTCTTATAACAGAGTATTTTGCTGAAACGCTGTGTTACAAACAGGGCTGTCCCCTGTCCTACCTGAGATGGATTTTATTAAATTAAAAATTGTACTAGCCCAGCGTCAACCCACAGTATGAGTCTTAGAAGCTTTTTTTTATTTAAGCTTTCTTAGCTAAGTTATAATAAATGATTAATGATCACTCATTAGGAAGCAAGTCTAATTTGGGAATGAGTGTCTCTCCACTGGAGTTATTTTAAATGTCCCTGCTTCTTCTAGGACTCTCAATACTGCCAGTCTGTCAGAACAGTTTTCTTCTGCCATGGAGATTATGATATTTAACTCTTTCATTTTATTCAGGAACACAATTTTATTTTTCAAAAAAAAAAACAACAATCTGTTATGATCAAGTGAGAGAAGGTGTTTTCTATTTTTATTTAAATTATTTTATTTTATTCAACCCACTAATGTTTTTTTGAATGGCTGACTGACACATAGTATGCAGTGCAAAATACACCCTTAAAAAAACAGCAGTACCACTTCTTGAAACATTTCATTAAATAAATAGATTAGTTATGATTTGTCTTTATTTCTTTAAAAATTTTTCCACTATGTATTAGTTGTACCACACGGTCAGCACCATTTCCAGATTTTGGATGCTTTGTTTTACTATGATGTCATCTCATAAGACGTGGTGACATTATGACACCTTTTTGAAAGTCCTTTTAAACATTTTTTATTTATGAAGCCCCATTTTATGTTCTCCCTGTTTTACAAAGAATTTATTTGTTCTTTTTTTAACTTTCAGTCGCCTATACTTTTTTTAGTGCTGGTAAGCATGTTGAAGTTTAGTTGTCACTAAACCCCCAAAATGACCAGCATCAAGAACGAATCACTTAGCATTTGTCCCATTTTTAGTCATAGTCAGTTTAAAGTGAAATATTTTTCTTCCATCCATCAATTCCCTAAATCTGCTATTTTCAGTATATACAGTGTCAAGGGCAACTCCATCATATCTCAGCAACATCCACCATCAGTCCTGAACAGGACACAAGTCAATATTATACAATATTTGTTATTAAAGGTTGATCAGTCCTGACATTGAGGGATTGATAGTAAGACATAAGCGGTTTAATTACATCACCAGGATTTTTTTTTCCAACTCCGATAATCATGCTCAGTTTTCCATGGGAATGTCTTCTGGTGTAACATTCTGCACAGATATTGATTTAAGCTGGATGTGAGGATCATCATTTTCTAGTGTACAGCAGAACTTCAGGTGGTTAACAATTCTGTCATCCCTTTACTAACTGATTGGAAAATGTCTTAGAACCAGAGCCTTGATGTAACAAGTGGCCTCTCCACATGGGTCAAATCCACTTTAAAGTGGTCAGCTTAGTTCATTATCTACCTTACCTTAGCTGGTGCAGTGGAAAGTGTTGCTGCTTGATGGGCCATGGACCCCAATTACTTTCTTGAGTCCAGTGGCTTCTGTGCAAAGCCTGCATGTCCTCTTCCTGAGGACTACAGTCTCTTTCTGAGCAGCAAAGTGGGAAATCTATAACAACTTCTTACCAGGTCTTCCTTCTTTCTCTCTCATCTTCCTTGCAAGGTCTTCAGTGTACATGTTGGGTCTATGGCTCTCTGGCAGTGCGCTTTGTCCTCATCTGACATGTTGACCTTCATGCTTCTCGCTCTGTCACTCTGTTCCTTGGTTTTGCTGGGTGCTGACTTGAAAACTGTCTATGAAAAAAGAAAAAAGCCCTTTCTGTACTGAAATAAATAAGAATACAATGGGAACAATGACCAATAAGCTGGGTAAATCAATATTACCAGTTTATAAAATCTGGTAAGTGAAATAAATTATTGGTGCACCATAGTTAGTAAATGGCAACATTCATATCTGCCAGCATCTGGATTTTGGATCTTTTACTATCAACTCCTTTCCTTTGTTTTGTACTGTATAGAAAAAGCTAAAAGTCATTTCCCAGAATTATTTAGTGTTAGAAACTTTGCTACGTTTCCTAACTGTCTTTGCATGGCGATTCTGATTTTGGTGCTTGATTACAAGACTTGTCATTTTCCTGCTTAATTCAACTTTCCTTTTCCCTAGCTCCTGTAATGTTAATTTCCTGTATCTTCTCTACTAGTTTTCTTTTTGGTTGCTTGCTGTTCACACCAAATCTCATCTTAGCTATTACTGACAAGAAGGCGAGCTGCTCCAGTTGGTGGACAACATACAGTTTATACAGTTAGGCTCAAAGAAACCAAAGGTCTTCTTGTTTCCCTTATTTTGCTTTGATATTTTATTCTTGTGTTCATTTCACACTTTTATTCATTATGTTAAACAATAGTTGCTAGTCTGAGCTATTTTTTTTTTTTTTTTATTCTGGGTATGGAGAACTACTTCAAGGGACCCCTCAAACCACAATCACATGGCTAATAAGAAGTGAGAAATAAACACACTTACTTGTGCAGTACATCTGAGGCTTTGACACCAGCTTGGGTATTAAGTAGAATGTGCATTATCTGTTTGAGATTTTTCAGTAAAAATAGCATTTCACATATAGTTTCTTTTATTTTTACCTGATGATATGTTAACAAAAGAACATCAATATACCCCAGAAAACACAGTCTTAAAATAAGGAAAATGCATTAGAATATCAGTTTACAATAAAATTTAAAATGTCAAAAGGAAAGCACATAACTTGTCTTGAATTAGATACAATATATGTCAGAATCAATAGTATCATGAAGCCTTTCACAGAAGCTTTCAGATCACCTCTACTTGTTCCTTTATCCCTTTACTTGTGATCAAATAATACAAACAGCTGGAAGGCAAAGAGTAATTATTTTTATGTTTGCAAATGTCCAGTAATGTACTTTAGATCATGGAATAGTGGTGATTATGTTGAATCTGAAACGGTTACCAGTGGTTTTATGGTAGACTTACTTTTATCTTTCATACACTACATGCATTAGTTAATAATTCATTACAACTTTATTGCCCTGATATTCCAATGAATCATTCACTAAGGCCCTGGGGTCAGCAGTGCTAGTTAGTTTTACTCTGTGCTTATGATTACAAGAGCAAAATGACAGCTTATTAGTTCTATGTACAATTAGCAGGAATCAGGTCACTACCAGAAACATTAAAATGATTGCAAGGACCAAAAATAATAATATTTGAGTGAATATGTGTTTAGAAATACTAATATAATTTGGTTACATTCTACAAATATTATACATCTTTTTAAAGACATACATACATTTCACATTTGTAACTAAACACACACACACACATATATATAGATATATAGATATATATGTATAATGTTATTTTTTTTTTCAAACAAAGCTCATTACATTTCTGCCTTGTTGGTTTAAAATTCATGCACATAACATATTTTACATTATATAATGTCACTATTTACATTTTTAATTAAACATTGTGTAGCTTTTCATTTTTCATCATAACAATTGGCCTCAAATAGCCAATAAAAAGAGAATTTTCTGTTAACAAGGCATAACTAAATACAATTGCTAAAGACACTTGAGGAACAAAGCACAACAGTGATATAATGAATTAACACATTAAAAAGGGCAGGAATAGCTACATATATTCACATTGTTATTTTTCAGATAGAGCTGTTGCACTGAATTAGGATTATTTTTGTTTATTTCATTTTTACTTTATTGATTAAATATAATTATGTAGAAGGTGTCAGTAATTCTGTTTTTGATTTTGTTTTGTCTCTGTGTAAAATTGTCTTTTTCTTTTGATGTTGTTGTGTTTATTGTTTTTTTGTATTGTTGTATAATATTTATATATGTGGTTTACTTAGTTATTGGCCCTTTCTCCTTTATGTGGAGCCAAAGGAGGCAATGCCACCTATTTCAATTAAGGGAAGGCCTGTGTGGGTTTTTGTTTTGGTTTTTCATTGTGTCAGGAAAACACAAAACATTTGAAAAATGGTAACTGTCAAAAATTGAATAGTTTATTAGGTACCAATCTTGAAACACTTCAGATATTATACATTTTTACTAACTATAGGCCTCAATCCTTTTAAGATGACAAAACAAACACATTCAGAAACATTTACAGACAAAAATACTACCAAAAAGCCAGATGATTGTAGAGCATGTTTTTCTGTGTCAGTGGCAGCAGCAAAATAAATCTAAAAAAACTGTTGGTCATAAAGTCAGTCAGTCAGTTATTTTCCAACCCGCTATATCCTAAAACAGGGTCACAGGAGCCTGCTGGAGCCAATCCCAGCCAACACAGGGCGCAAGGCAGGAACAAATCCCGGGCAGGGCGCCAGCCCACCGCAGTGGTCATAAAGTGTATTAGAAAATAAGTATACACTGTTTTTGAGTTCAAATAATGAAAAGATAGCTGCCAGTAAAAACAGATTAATCACATGGTGGCAAACAAAAAAGAGAGAGGGAGCTGAGTGTGGTAATAAATTAAAAACACATACTGTGTAAAATCATTGTATTCAGAGATGGTTAGCTCCCATATCTGCTCATGTCGAAGTAGAATGCCACTTAATCAATAATATGAGGTGCGTTCCATTATCAGTTTAGGGACCAAAGGATACTGAATAGGTAGATTTACTGATCAGGAGTGCCACTTCCAAGGATAATGAGCTGAGGGAGGTCTATTGACCAGTAGTGACAGTCCTGGCTCATGTGGCTTTTGGTAAAACCTTCCAAGTATGCAAAGAAGTGGAAAGTCTTGTGCCCAGCATGGGTCATGTTGCATGTTTGACTTTTGGCCGTTTGTTTGTGGGGGGGCCTTCAGGGCATTGGTGTGAAGTCTTCACTTAAATCACATATAGCTCCCATTATCTAATGTAGGGAGTTTCTCGCAACGTTTCTGATTAATTCAGGGTTCTTTTGATATTTTCTAACTATGCATATACAGGCACAGCCAAGAGTAGGTCTGCTCAGCTTGAAGTGTAAGGTGTTCTCGTAGCTCACCTGCCCATGACATTATGGAATGGATTATATAGTATCTGCATGCATATTTGGAAAGAAAATTTACAAAGTTTTGAGACATTTATACACACCAACACACACACACAAGGACTTGTTTAATGCTGGTCTTGCTTTGCTTTGCTGATTTTATCACTTACGTTACAGACAGAAAGCACAGACATGAGATTATTTAATTTTATTTTAAAGATAAAATAAGACCTGAGTCAAATTACAAATTTCACAACTAAGAATAAAATACCAAAGGAAAATATCTTAGTTAAACAATTAATTACAGAATGAAAGAAATGCTAAATTATAAAGAATGGGCTACAAGAAAACCTAAATTACCTAAACTGAGAAAATTGAAACAAAGATGAAGATTTTGACAGAAGAATTAAGTAATTGACACATGAATGGAAAAAAAGAAGAAACTGAAAGTTGGTTTTGGGAAAGGTAAACTAGATGGACGAATGGGGAGGCATCCGGACTGCTGATTGAATTACGACGAGCAGTACAGAGGTCTGGAAGAGCTCTGAAAGGTGGATGCACTGAGAGGGAGAGAGAGGCCGCAGGAGCTGAAGAAGGCATTGGGTCCCAAAGTGGCATCATCTGGTAGAAGGTGAAGTGCACTAGGGGTTACGGTGACTGATGGAGGAGGCAGCTCCTTGTCAGCGGGTACTGATGGAGGTAGCGGAACGACTGGGATGTGGCAGGCTGTGTCAGTGGGATGCCTGGTGTTCTGACAAGGACAGAGAAAGAGTATGAAACAAGAACATTTGTGATTGTACTTTTCCATTTGGATTTTAGCCTTTTTATTGGCTTACTAGATTTTAAATACATTGGAACACTTTAACTGGTTTGATGGCATGATTTTATGGATTATTTATTTATTTATACATAGACTTAGTGCACAGTTTGCACTTTTGAGAATGCACTTTTTCTCCATGATTTGAGTAAACTGCTATTCTTTTGACTAGTAAGTCTCATGCTTGTTTACCTTGCCCTGGTCCATCCTTAGTCATGATTATAAATGCACTGAGAAGCAGGCAGTGCCAAGGCTTCACAGATAATAAAACCGTTATCCAAAATAACCTCACAAAAATGATGCCCAACACGTGACATTAAAATATCCCAATGCCACACCCACCCCCAAAAAAAGCAATAAAATCCAGTGCCCCAAAATATACAAATTGTAACAAAGAGAGAGGAGCGCACAATAATCAGTTTGTGTTCAACTTATTACTTTTTTCTAGTTTGCATCCAGAATTGCTGTTCTGGTTATAACTGACCTTGAACTTTAGAAAACATGCATAAAAATGAATTCTTTGGATTATTTCAATAGTTGTAAGAACTAAATTTAGTGAGAAAATTGACTTGCTTCAATGTGTATACAGGTGCATCTCAATAAATTAGAATATCATCGAAAAGTTAATGTATTTCAGTAATTCAATTCAAAAAGTGAAACTCATATATTCTACAGATTCATTACACACAGAGTGATATATTTCAAGTGTTTTGTTTCTTTTCATTTTGCTGATTATGGCTTATAGCTAATGAAAATTCAAAATTCAGTATCTCAGAAAATTAGAATATTGTGATAAAGTTCAATATTGTTGACTCCTGGTGTCCCACTCCACTCAGCTAATTAACCCAAAACACATGCAAAGGTGTCCCGAACCTTTAAATGGTCTCTCAGTCTGGTTCAGTAGGCTACACAATCTTGGGGAAGACTGCTGACTTGACAGTTGTCCAGAAGACAGTCATTGACACCTTCCACAAGGACAGGAAGCCACAAAAGATCATTGCTATAGAAGCTGGCTGTTCACAGAGTGCTGTATCCAAGCATATTAATGGAAAGTTGAGTGGAAGGAAAAAATGTGGCAGACAAAGGCGCACAAGCAACAGGGATAACTGCAGCCTTGAGAGGACTGTGAAGCACAGCCCATTCAAGAATTTAAGGGAGATTCATAAGGAGTGGACTGTGGCTGGAGTCAGTGCTTCAAGAGCCACCACACACAGACGTATCTGGGACATGAGCTACAGCTGTCTTACCTGGGCTAAGGAGAAAATGGGCTGGACTGTTGCTCAGTGGTCCGAAGTCCTCTTTTCAGATGAAAGTAAATTTTGCATTTCATTTGGAAACCAAAGTCCAGAGTCTGGAGGAAGAGTGGAGTGACACAAAATCCAAGTTGCTTGCGGTCCAATGTGAAGTTTCCACAGTCAGTGATGATTTGAAGAACCATGTCATCTGCTGGAGTTGGTCCACTGTGTTTTATCAAGTCCAAAGTTAGCGTAGTCATCTGCCTGGAAATTTTAGAGCACTTCATGCTTCCCTGTGCTGACAAGCTTTATGGGGATGCTGATTTCATTTTTCAGCAGGACTTGGCGCCTGCCCAAACTGCCAAAAGTACCAATACCTGCTTGATTGGCCAGCAAGCTAGAAAATCTATGGGGTATTGTCAAGAGGGAGATGAGAGACACGAGAATCAACAATGCAGACGAGCTGAAGGCTGCTATCAAAGCATCCTGGGCTTCCATATCACCTCAGCAGTGCCACAGGCTGATCACCTCCATGCCACGTCACATTGATCCAGAAATTCGTGCAAAAGTAGCCCCGACCAAGTATTGAGTGTATACATGGACATACTTTTCAGTAGGCCATTTCTGTGTTAAAAATCATTTTTTTATTGGTCTTATGTAATAGTCTAATTTTCTGAGTTACTGAATTTTTAGTTTTCATTACCTGTAAGCCATAATCAGCAAAATGAAAAGAAATAAACGCTTGAAATATATCACTCTGTGTGTAATGAATCTATATAATATATGAGTTTCACTTTTTGAATTGAATTACTGAAATAAATTAACTTTTCGATGATATTCTAATTTATTGAGATGCACCTGTAAATATTATTGCTTATAAAATACACCAGTGCTATGACAGATGCTATAACTGACCAACAAACATTAAATTAACAATCTATATGTAAAGACAAAACTGAGTAGTGCCACGTGAAGTGACATGACTGATGCTTTCTCTAGGATTAATTTTTCAATGATGTTGCTTTGTGTTTCTGTATTTAGTGCAGGCCCAAGTCCCACCATGACTGTACATGAAGCCGGATGACAAAAGTTGACGAGGTGCTCGCAAAACAAAAGACAGAAAAAAATGTTCTAAAAGCATGTAGATATGATATTAATGACCATTCTGACAAATATATAAAAATAAATATACTAACCACTGACAGATTAAATAATGTCTTACAGCTATGTCATGCAAATCTACAATCCAAAATATAATAATAAAAGTAAATATTTTATCAATGAATGCTTTTTATAAATAAATAATATAATTGAATGAAAAATGAATGTCAAAACCCAGGAAACTCTCAAAGAAAGCTATTTCACACTTTCAGTGCTGACCAAGACACAATGCTATTTTCATGGATATAGTATTTAATCATACAATTACAATTTCTGGCTTCTTTTGGAAAGCCAGGCCGTCAGTGGCATTTATAGAGGGTCTAGTTCATTTAAAGGTGAACATTAAATAGGGCCATTGAAATAATTTTTGCTGTGATTTTCAAAAGGTGTGCCAATAGAACGGGAGGGTTCCTCTATGTAGATGAAGACTGGATACAATAGAAGTATTATCTTGCCCACACAAAGGTAAATTGGTTTGTGAGATTGCTTCATTGCATCATAAGTGTCTGATGATAACATCTGCTGTTCATACAATGGAAGTGCAAAAAAAAAAAAAAAAAGACAAAGGCCCTGGTATCTTTAAGGCATGCTGCTAATGATTGATGCAGTAAGAGTTTACTGCACAAATGGGTGTTTCACACTTTAGCAGCATATTAATGGAAATGAAAATGCCGCAGTCTGATGAACTGGGGACACCCATGACTTGCATCCATCAGATTAAAGATTGAAGGTCTCAAGCACAAGCTGACAGTTGAGTTTCATTAGAATTCTCTATTACTTGCCTGGTTGACTACTGCTGCTTCTGCACTATGCTGATCAGTGCCTTTTCTTTTTAGAACATTAGGCAGAAAAAAAAATTAAGAATGTATTATATTTGCAAGGTGCTTAACATAGACGTTATTTTGTCCACATGATACTAAGGTTAGCTTTGCATTTAATAAGGTGAAAGTTTAGTATTCAGAGCGTCAATTTAGTATTGCTCCAAATCATGTAGAGTAAATGCACCCTTTTCCCTGTTGATTACTAATCAAATCCCAGTTCAGAATGAATCCTCTCAGTAGGAAAAAAAATCCTTTTAGTACAACTATTGAAAATCACTTCTTCCATGTCTCTGAAGTTAAACAACTTGTCTTAAATTTGTCTTCTATATCGAAGTCCATTGGGAAATTTGGCCCAAAAACAGCAGCACATAATCACTTAGCAGATAACAAGCACAGTGCACAGCGAGATTAAAATGGTAGAACAAGGTCAAACGGAAAGCAACAAGGGGGCCAGAAAGGTTATGAAATTTGGTAATGAGCTCTAACTTTGGGCAATCATTAAGAGGAAGCACAAGCCCCCAGAAAAAGACCTTGTCTTATTGCATCAAATCTGTGTGCTCAAACACACGGCCAGATACACAGTAAACAAAAGAAAACCGGGCTGCCGTGACTTTGTGTGGTGATTGGACCTCCTCCTGTAAAGTTCAGGCCTGTGACAGTCCCTGGCATTGTCATAAGCCATCAAAACTGCATTTCAGTTTAAAATCAGCTGGGGGTCTGGTGCAATAAGCATATACTGTACACATAGTTTTTGGTGGCACTGTGATGTCATAGTCACCACTTCTGTCTCAGGTCTGGGTCTTGGTTCAGATCCCTGCTCCATCACTGTCAGATGACAGTTTGGTGTTTGGAAAGTACTTTTTTATATTATTATTTCGGCATATGTTTTTCCGGCATTCCAAAGATTTGTAGTTTGAAATAATTGTTAACTCTAAATTAAGACTATGTATGAGTGCTTGTATATATATGGCCTACAGGGGGTTGACAGCCCATCCCATGTTTATATCTGCCTTGCACCCATTGTTGTCATTGTAGGCTGTGGTTCTTCATGGTATTAGTGTGGGACTAAGCAGGTTCAGAAAAGGTGTAGATAGATGGGTACGTCTGATTAGCATCAATTCAGAGTTGGCCGCTGCCTTGCACCTAAGATTTTAAGATAAGCTGCAATTCCTCAAACCTAAAACTGAATGAAGGTGGTGTTATCAGTATAGAAGTGGCTATTTGCACTTTCCTGTAAGGAAATTTAAATTACACCCAAGTCATTTATCATGTTCAAATAGAAGCAAAACAGGAAAGGAAGGGCTTCTTCTGCACTGTGAACAGGTTATGGTAATTGTTTGTGCTGCCCTAGGCAAGGAATTGTGTTAACATGCATTGTATCAACAAACCATTCTGAAGTTTTATATAGTGCCTTTAATATTATACGTTAATTTCACAGTTTGTTCTCATTTTATAGGTGTAATGTTGGATATGTGTTGTGATTTTAGTTTAATTGATTTATTTTTTAATTGTTCTAAATTTTTAGGTTATTTTTTTTAATATTCTTGCATCTTTCTGAGTGTATTTTGATGTTAATTTGAGATTTTATACATGTAGGATCAAATGGGCTGCTGGCCTACCACTCGTTCTCATGGCTGGGGTTGAAATGAATTTAGTGTTGTCAAGTTTGACTTGCTTGTAGGGAATGTTACTTGCTTTTAATATATTCAATAAAATGAAGAAGAAAAAAAGAAATATACTGCCATGATTTTTTTTATTTATGCAACGTCTTCGTTTTGATCAAGTGACCATGACTGCTGCACCTGCATGCAACTGGTTACTAGACTTCCTCACCGGCAGACCTCAGCAAGTGCATATTGGTGGAAAAACCTTCTCCATCATCACCATCAACACTGGCACCCCATAGGGCAGCATGCTGAGCCCCCTGCTTTACTCTCTCTACACACCCATGACTACGTAGCTCAGTACAGCTCTAACACCATCCTCAAGTTTACTGACAATACCACTGTAATAAGTCTGATCAGTGTGGATGATGAGACAGCCTACAGGGAGGGGGTCAGACTCCTGGCAGAATGGTGTCAGGACAACAACCTCACCCTCAACGTTAGCAAAACTAAGGAGATGATTGTGGATTTCCACAAACAGGTAACAGAGCACAAGCCCCATCTACATCGGAGGTGAGGCTGTGGAGCAGGTCAGCAGCTTTAGGTTCCTCGGAGTCACCCTCACTGATGACCTTAAATGGGCAAGTCACACTGTGGCAGTAGCCAAGAAAGCCCAACAACACCTCTGCTTCCTCAGGAGACTGAGTAAGGCCCAGATGTCCCCCACAACCCTATGCAGATTCTACAGGTGTACTTTGGAATCCATCCTGACTGGATGCATCACATCCTGGTACAGCAACTGCTCAGTTCAGGACTGCAGATCTCTGCAGCATGTGGTGAATACAGCACAGCGGATCACGGGCACACAGCTCTCTCCAATCCATGACATCCACACTACACGCTGTCTCAGGAAAGTGAACCCATATCAGGTGGAACCCCAGGCACCCTGCACTAGCACTTTTCACCCTCCTCCCATCTGGGAAGCAACTAAAGTCCATTCGGACACGCACCTCCAGGTTCAGGAACAGTTTCTACCCAACTGCAATCAGACTCATGAAAAATCAGTAACCTTTTGTCACCTCCACTGCTACCTGCACATGTACTTCTGCCACTGTCTCTGTTTATTCCTAGGATTCTGGTTTTATTTATTTACTTATTTATATTCATTTATTTATTGAGTGTTTTTTTGTCTGTGTTCACTGTCTGCGGGGCCACATGCAAGCAAGCATTTCATTGTACACATGACAATAAAGAATTGAATTGAATTGTTACATATACATATGGCATCTGTGGATGTAAAATTTCAGCTTCTTTAGTGTACGTAGGTAGGCGCTAGTGTCAGGTTTTAATTTTTTGGTTTTGAACTACAATCCCTTTTTGACAATGACTCTCATCTTGCACTGTAGTTTTGGTTGCTTGTTATTGGTCTGCCCTGTTGCTTTTGACCCATGCTTTCCCTTTTTGATCATGTCTTCTCAGTGTTCTGATCATGTTTTAGTCATTTCTGCTCACAATTATCCTGTGGTCCACTTTGTCCATAATATATTACTTTTTTTTTTTTGCTTAACTGATTCTATTTCTGGTACTCATTTTGTGTTATTTTAAAACTGGTTTAATGTAGTGGCAAAGTAATAAAATTTTTTGTGCTGGCATTTTGTTTCTTTCGTGGGTTCCACCATTTTGTAGTTTTTGTTTGTATGCTATTGTTAGGTTTGTTGCCACAGAAGAATGAATGAACGTCGTGACCTGTGTTGTAATGAGGTCAACAGTATAAAGGGCAGCACCACTCACTTCATGTTTATCCAAGATTGTGGATTGAACTAAAGACTTTTTCACATGTGCTTCATTGATTCATTGCTTACTTTTCTCTACTATGTTTCAGGCTTAGCGTTTTGATTTGAATTGCTTCCTGGGTTTTGACTTTGACTTATATATTTTTTTTAACTGTTTCATCTTCTGGTTCCAAATCAAGTCCAAACTGCCATCTAATCTCCCTAGGCTAGACACTTTGATGAGCCAATGTGGTGTAGCTAGAATTTGATGGGCCCTATTACAAAAAATAAATGAAATTAAATTAAATCCAATTATAAAATAATTGCCGTCAATACAGTACATCAGGCACATAAGCTACATACCGTAAAAGGTCAATATTCATAATTAAAGTTTTATGGAATTGTGGGAATGATAACACCATTAATTTGTTCGTTCTGATGTTAATAATAAAGCCGCCTTGCAAAACAACAGCCCCATGTACCCCAGTGGAAATGGCCCACCCGTACTGCCTTTAGTCACGCCACGGCTGGGTCGTATTTACAGTATATAAATTAGAAAGAGAAAGCCTTGCTTCCAGATGACCAAACATATTTGTTGTGGCATTCAATATTTAGAGTAGGCTTGGCTTTCCCTAGCAGACACTTTGAAAGCTTTTCAGCGGCTTGCAATTTCTTTACGTTTTGATCATTGTGACCTCTTACTAACATGGGGCTTCACTGCAATAATAAACTCTAGCCACCTGTTGATCATTTCACTTTCCTATTTATTTCATGCTATGCAGCTGATATAGAAAAAAAAAGATTTCTTTTCTTTTAGCTATATTATCTTTTCCATTTCTGATCTCTTAACAGCTGGCAGTACATTGGAGGTTTCCTGCCTCCAGTTATAGGAAACGCTACTTGCAGTGGAAAACTCCATATTGAGATGACATGAGTCTGCATGGTTTATGAAAGCAATTATCATGGCAAGTGAAAAAAAGGCAATTCAACTGCAAGGCAGACAACCAAAAAACACTTCCTTTGTCATTCAGGAAAACACATGCAAAGTTCAGCAAGTTTAAAAGAAAAAACGTTTCTTGATATACATTTCTAAGGAAAGCAGATTTTTGAGACTTTTTAAAATGATGTCAAATGGTGTAAACATTGTCTGTACTTGATGATGTCTCAGGCTTAGATTAAACCTGATTTGCTGTACTGTAGCTGAATGAACGCCCTGGGATTAAAACATTAATGTAGTTGCAGGATTAACAGAAACCAAAGGAAGTCGGAAAAAGTGTATGATATAATTTAGTGAGAAAGGATCAGCCATGACACCACACAATGCCTATTTCTTTGACGGGCCCAAAACCTGATACACTAATCTACAAGTTACTCACTACTTATTCTTTCCCTTTTTAATCACTTTAAATAATCTTCTGGCAGATAAGAGCAAGGATTGGGAGAGACTTCCTTCTGATGTTACAAACATCAAAGTCCACTATGCAATGAATAGATCCTTCACGTCCTTGTGCCTCAAAGGTTGCTGGTTTGCATCTCAGGAGTAGCGTTTGTCCAGTGGCTATCACAGAGCAAATTATTGGACTGAGATACATTATGCCATGGTTTAAAGAGAAACATTGCGTCAAATGTCCTAATAAGTTTTATGTGGCCTGATTACTACATTTCTGTTGCTAACACATACAAAGAAATTGTAGCTGATGAGAAGGTTGAGGAGATGGCAAAATTCCCATCTTGAATCAGTCCTGCTGGAAGTAAAATATAGGCTGGTAGTATCATTGAAAGGTTTGGGCTGTTTTTGTGGTACATATTGGATCTATACTAATAAAAGGCAAACCCTCACTCACTGACTGACTGACTGACTGACTGACTCATCACTAATTCTCCAACTTCCCGTGTAGGTAGAAGGCTGAAATTTGGCAGGCTTATTCCTTACAGCTTCCTTACAAAAGTTGGGCAGGTTTCATTTCAAAATTCTACGCGTAATGGTCATAACTGGAAGCTGTTTTTCTCCATTTACTGTAATGGAGATGAGCTTGAAACCCGTGGGGGCGGAGTTTCGTGTGACATCATCACGCCTCCCACGTAATCACGCAGTACGTAGAAAACCAGGAAGAGGCCCAAAAAGCGCTGAAGAAAACATGCATTATATAATTGAGAAGGCAGCGAAACAATAAGAAGCGAGCGAGTGATATATACAACCATATTCATGAGTTCTGCTACTTCGGAAACAAAGCACAGTGTAAACCTACACTTTAAATTAAGTTCATAGACAGGCTGCCGCTGGCGTTTGTAATTTAGTGCCTGCCCATATAAGGCCGTCCGTCAGCGGCAATCCAATAGCAAACTGCCACGGGTAAATATTCACGGGTGAAGGACTGTGCTTATGCAGAGGAAGATGAGATGGTCAGGGTGGTGTTTGGCACAAACTCAGCGAAACTGCGAGAGAAAGTTTTAAGTACCGGGACTTCGGTAGCATTAGATACAGCCATGGACATAGCACGACATGGCAGCAGCACAGCTGGGAACCTTCGATGCATGTACACCGAGCGGCTCACGTGAACTGACGCAGTGCACAGACAAAAAGCAACAGTTCCGAAGAGCGCTGAACAAAAACCGAATTACACAATTGAAAAGGCAGCAAAAAAATATGAGGTGTGTGATACATACAAACATATTCATAAATGCAGCTACTGCGGAAACAAAGCACACGGTGGAAAAAGTCAATGTCCCGCTAAAGGAAGACAGTGTAAAAAAAAAACCCGTGCATGCAGTGTGTCAGGTCTCAGATAAAGAAGAAGACGAGCTGTTTATTGATGCAGTAAGAAACGAATCGATGAATGAAACCTGTCATCTTTACAACGATTGACAAACACGGAATGTAACTTGAACACAACACATCCTACAAATACGAACCTGATTGAAAGAAATAATGATAATCGAATCCTTGATCACAGCAACACTCAATAACACTCACAAAAAATTACTGTATATTGACAATCATGTTACGTTATTTCTAAAATGTTCCCTTTTCTTTTTCATAGCTTCCTTAACACACTACGTCTCCGCTGCGAATATATATATATACCTCGATCTACATACTCTCAAATACTGTAGATAAGCCACACACCGTGGCGCAATTGTAGAGGCTTTGCCTCTATCGCCTACGTCCGAGGTTCGATTCCCGAGAGTGGATGTACTGAGTATGTACGCGCGCTTCTCGGTTCATTTTAACCTCACATCTCCTTGGTTTGAGACGTATGACAAAATATGCGGTTAACGCAGAATCATGTTACGTTATTTTTAAAATATTTCCTATTCTTAGCACAAGCACAGCTGAGAAACTTCGATGCATGTACTCCATAACAAAAAATAACGCATTTAATCACACTTTCAATTCCAAGCAAAGGGGAACTTTTGTCAATGCATGATTTCCTGGTACATCGATTACACTGATGCACACATCACAGCTACACAAATTTTACAGTCGGATGAAGCGCGTTCCTACGACTGATCGGAGGAAAATTTAATTTCAAAAAACTACGCGAGCGAAGCCTTGATAAAAGCATGGTTTTGTGCACAGTGAAAATCAAACAAAATTAGATGCATTACAGAAAGCGGACTTTGTGGCTCTTACTGGGGATCATTGGACTTCCGTGACCGTTAGTAATTCTAATTACATCTAATTACAAAATGTTCAATGATCACACTGTTTTAGCCTAATGTACAAAATAATTTTGGCTAAGGTTACTCAGAGTTTAAAGATTAAGTTGGTCAAATTACCTTTTATGTTTCTGACTTATTTTTTTAAGAAGAAAAACTGCACTTTATGTTGAAATTTTGGTTATTATTATTTAAAGACAATACCATTCTGAAAATGTACTTAAAGTACTTAAACTACCACTTTATTTTTAAGTCTGCCCAATTTTAACCAGGGATGATATTTTTGTTTCTGTTTTGAATTCAAATGCAGTTCAAAAGCATTTTTTTTTTTTTTTTTTCAGAAATTAAAAGAGCTTGAGTTTACAA
>JANRMT010062856.1:93962738-93974331 GCA_026402145.1 Polypterus bichir lapradei
AACAATTACATTAACAATCATGTTACGTTATTTTTAAAATTTTTCCTTTTCTTTTTCATACCTTCTTTAACACAGTACTTCTCCGCTGCGAAGCGCGGGTATTCTGCTATCACCTTATATAAGTTAAACAGTGTTTGAGTGTAATAGGATATTGAACAATCAGTTTCATTCAGGCATATCCCTTCATGACATCAGTATGCCTCTGCTACCAGTAATTGTTCTTTTTCAACTGAATAATGCTGTGTATGACAAGAAGCCCTGAAATGTTTGTATTTGCATGACCGTGGTTGAATTTTATGACATTGTCATCCCTATTAACAGACCTCAATCAAACTGGGTATCTGTATGGTCAAATGGAGCAACCTACTCAGAAGAGACAATCCACTACCACTTAACAATTATGAAAACTACAAGGGTCAGCTTCCCTGTCACCGTGTCAATCTCTTTTGGAGTTCTCATTTGGATGAATTTCAATTATTCTGAGAGCTTGTTAACAGAAGGCAAATCTAGCAATGTCTCAACTTAGCTTATCAAACTGTATATCATGAGGCACCTAACCTAGTAGCAAAGTGTGTCATACATTCAAAACTTTCTCAAAATCAGTGATTTGTCAAGCAACAAAATACCAGAAATGGAAGATCTAGGAGAGAACAAACCTAAATAAAACCTGTAGCTGTAAACACATTTTAAACACAATCTCATAATAGCTGCCTATCCATACTATGTTTTCCAGTCCCTGCTCCCAGGGTGAGACAGTCATGTAGCAGCTGCCAACCAACAGTAATACCACCAGGTATCCAAGAACAGATCCCATTGGCTGTTTGCCCATGCTGGTACTTGAAATAACTTTTTTGCTGCCAACATGGGGATTTCTTCTCCAGTATGAGTTTGTTCAGTGCCACAGTCTAGACTGTCTTTTACTTATGGCATCTTTCTCTCTAGCAGCCCCCATGCCTGCTTAGTGCCTGATCACTATATATTAAGTATAAATAAATAATAATATATGTGTGTGTGCGTATTTGTGTGTAAGGTTGCAAATGTGTTCTACAGAAGGGTTTCTCGATCTTTTGTTTTGACGTACTACCCCAAAAAATTAACATGTTTGTTTTTGGTCTTAAAGTTCTTAACTCTTATTAGGTAAAACTAATTATTATTATTTATTTTTCTACTCAAAAATATAATTTTTTTTAAACGGAGCAGTACAGTTTTTTATGCATACGTGTTTGTCTTTTAATTCTTGTAATAAACCCCTAATATGTTTTTAAATTAATTGTAATTTATTAACAACAATGTGGATAGACAAGGAATAAAGCTTAAAAAGAGTAACATTTCTACTACTGTTAATTTACAAAATGACGTACAGTTCAGTGTTTGCATTTCATGTGTGGCAGAGGGGAGGATTTCACATTAGTGTAACAATAAATGACAGGTATTTTATTGGTTTTGGGGATTCCACCGTGGGTTGAATAAAGAATGCTATGATCATCATGGACTACTTGATTTATTTTACCATGTGCATACTAAATTTAATTCACAAACACTTTCTGTTTATTAATTGAATAATAAAAACTGCTTAAAATTAATACTAAAAACAAAAAATCAAACAATATTAGGCCGATTAATGCATTTTTAAAAACCATTTTGTCAGGATTTGTGACATTTGCTGTTGGAAGATTGCACCAATATATGAAGGAGACATTAGCTAGTTAATAAGAAAATAGAAGAATAAAATTTAATGAAAAAGACAAACTAACTGCAAAGTCAGTCTTTAGAATGGTTGGATGTAGCACATATATTTTGTTAGTGCAGCAGAGGTCAGATGAAGCAAATTTGTAACAGATGAAAGATACTTGTGAAGTCAGAATTCCCATTAGTCAATTTTCATTTGGCTTCACTGGCTAAGATAGCTGTTTCACACCATGTGTTAGAAATGAGGACTTGAGTTTGTGTCTTAGGATTCCACTTGGGTCAACTTCCAATAGGAGCACTGCCTGTGAGAAAATAACATGCTTAAACAAAGGTAAAACCAACCAGTCATGTTGATGTTGCATAAAAGGATCATCAAAATGTACCAGAATACCAAAAGATGAGCAAAAATTATGATAGTGAAATTCTGGTGACATAAAAATACATTCTAGATGATACATGGATGAGTATGATGCAAATTACCTTAAAGTAACCATGATATTGAGTTATCAGTCAGGAAGTAGGATAATTTATTTCAGTATAGGTTTTTCAAGGATATTCATCGTTCGCTTGGTTATGAATGTTGCAACAATCCTGCCAACATTGAATTGATTTTTTCTTTTTATTCATAGATCTCCCATGCTGTAAAACAAGTTTGGAGGTACATTTCCTTTCATTATATTCTCTTATGACAGCCTATCCTTCAGTACAAAAACAGTTACAACATGTTTCATATTAATCATGATATTTAGGGAATAAAAATTACCATTCCATAGTTACTGACCTTATGACTTACTGCTTTTTTGGGTTTATTATCCAAACTATACTTCAACCTAAGTGTTGTTACCATTTTCATATCATTTATAGTGCACATATGCCCTTCAGTTACAAAAAGTGTTAGATTAATATATGAAGTCACATACTCTATAGAGTATATAGTGTAGAGTAACACATTGTCATACCCACTGAATCCAGTACAGAGTTTTGACTGGTTGGAACCGATCCTGAAAGAGTTGGGATCAAGGCCAGTTGAAGGGGTAGCACCTTAATGCATATCCCACTCCCATACAATGCCGTTTGGAATTGCCTATTAACCAAACACATCCATCTTTGGAATGTGACAGGAAACTGGAGTACTTGTGGAAATACCCACACAGACATTAGGAAAAGGCGACAACTCTAGCTAGTCCATGCATGGGATTTGAACCCAAGGCACGACCTGTGAGAAAGAAGTGCTAACCACTGTGTTACCATGCCATTCATATCACCAGCATGCAACTTTTTAAAAACATATTTACTATATTTCTTGAAGATGCACAAAGCAATAGAGATGAAATCGTTATCTTTTCTATGCTGTGGTTAGCAGTTAAATCAATTGTTACTTTTCTCCAGGGGTGGCACCTTTAGCTCATGAGTGACGATATTAATGTAGGGCATCAGCAGTGTACTGCCATGTTCGCATTCAGCATAAACATTGGCAGCCGTCTTTATTTTAGATTTGCTTTTACATTTAAATGTTAAGATACAACACAGCCAAATATTACATTAGCTGTTCAGCAGATGCCATGCTTTTATATATCTTTATATATTTATTCAAACAGATCTTAATTTCTTTTTTGGAACAGAAAGCATGCACTTAAAGATTCAAATTATCTAGTAATGTCAGTAGAGGCAAATAACTTACATTTTTCATGTGAATTTGCATTAAACAACTAACTTCCCTTTTTGGTTCTTTTAAAATAAAGCAGGCTCATGACAACGCAGGATTAAAGGCTTTTAACATTTTAAGCTACTTTAGTAACTTATGGAATGACAGACTGATAAGAGATCTATATAAATGAAAACATATTCCACATTTTAATCTCTCCGTTTCTCTCTCTCTCTGTATATATCTATCTATCTATATAAATCAACATATTACACATATATAGTATATATCAACAGTATATAATTATAAAGACACATATCCACACCACATAGATAGTATTTGAAATATAACAACTGCACATTAATGTAAAGCAGCTCAAAGCATTTATAAAATATTTTCCATAAAGTAAATAAACCCTATAGCCTCATTTCACTTTGTATTCTTCCAAGAGAGATGTCAGACTCCATTTCTGAAAAGTATTCATTAAAATTTTATCAATCTTTTATTTTTCAGAGACAGAATAAGGAAATGCCATCAGAAAATTACATTTTCCTATGACATTAGGCGCCCAGTCAACAATCCAATTCCATGTGTTTCTATTGAGACATTAGGATTTGATATAATTTTGGGCAGAAAACATTTTAAAAATGAAGCAATTGAATTTTCTAGACGGTCTCTGGGAGCACTTAGCTTAAAAGAATACACTTCCAAATCAAAAGCCTTTCAATCATCTTAAACAATATTTGGATGTTATCCGTCCTAAGTGTAGCATCATTTTGAAAGTTATTGAGCGTTTGACTGACTCATGCACACATAGGCAATGTTGGAAATTATTATTTTGTGTTTCTTTGCGGTGTTTGCATTACTGGTGACATCTGGCTGATAGGAGCTGAGGAAAAAAATTGGTATATAAAGAATCCTGTACCACACCAAAGCAAACTCATCATGTTTATCAGAAGACTGATCTGTTCTTGAAAGTGATAGGACTTGTAATGTACTGTAATGTGCTTCAGTTTAGTGACGAGACTCCAGATGACGGCTTGAGCAATAATTGAATTCCATTCAGAAGTAGGTCGATGGGATGTGGAGCAGCTAAAGGAGTAGTTTGTATTAAAGTTTTAACCACTCATAAGCAAATGCCTTGAATTTGTTAACAGCCATGCATGAGCTAGAGAAGAATTCTGCATTGCAACTTTAAATATTAAATGCAAGAGCAAATAATAGTAGCCAATTCTTACAAAAGGCAAATTATTTTGAACCTTGGAAAACAAGGATTGCTCTTAAGTCATTGTCATAAAATCCCAAATAAAGAGTTTATAAATACGAAATGGCCATAACAGGCTACAATTATTTCTAAAAATGATTCTTATATTAATTCTTATATAGTCTGACTAACATTATACTAATATGGGCTTGTTTGCTTTAATTTATATCACGAAATGCTTTGTTTTGCTGGTAATCTTGCAAATTATTGGAAGCATGGACAATAACACCCATCTGTATTATCTGCCTGTTAAAATGAAGGGGATTTGTGGATGTCTTTGGAATGCTGGTATGGGATGCATAATAAAGAGTTCCTTGAACACAGTGAAAGTAAAAAACAAAAACATGATGACACACCCCTGAAATGGCTACCATGGAAAAAACACTGGCACAGAATAGGAACTAAACCTAGAGGTCCCACATTAGCAATAGGGGTTTAAGCCAACAAGTCGTGTGGAAGAAGGAGACCACCAGGGTACTGTAAGCTCCAAAAATGTCCTGGGTGCTTCAGAATAGCAGCATGCAAAGTCAACTGTGCTAAAGAAAGAGAAGTGCAACCTGGGTGAAAACATTTAAAGATCTCCCAAGACCCCCTGACTAGACAGACAGAGAGAGACAGAGAGAAGCCAGAATCATTTGCTAAATATGGGGCAGCATATGCCCAAAGTTTGGGAGAATTCTGACTGTGCTGTCCCTTTAAATGTTATTTCAGAATGGTGGGGCAGGGGATCAATTAGGTGGCAACGTATGATCCCTAGGTAGAAGTAATGGAGCTATGAGACCACTTTAAAATGTGCAGCTGATACGGTGTCATGAACAAGAAATCTTAAAGCACAAAAGCACTTCCAAAAATGCCCACTAGAGGGGAAACCACATCAAAAAACCCTGACTAAATACAAAAAGGGCTATGCAGAATCTTTAAAACATAAAAAAATGTATTTCTACCAACTGCCCAAAGGCACAAAAGGCAAAACTGAACTGTGTGTAACACAAAGGCAATCCAAAGCAAGCAAGTCCCAAAATAGATTCCAATCACAAAGTCAAAACACAAAGCAGAAGGTTGAAAACATTCATATTTTTACAAAAACCACAAAGCATAGTGAAACACACTCAAACTCCAGTGTGCATTCACAAAGAACTGCCAGGAACTGTGGGAGAGCCTCAGAATTTATAGGTGGAGGGCAGTTCCTGTTGGTGGCTGGCAAATGGTCCTGTGTCTTTGGGAACCACTCACTAAACACGTGGCACATCACCAAGATATTGAGACATAAATAGAATCAATAGCTCAAATAAACATAAATAAAATGAATACATACAAAAGAATCAAAAATGAACTAAGATGACTTAAAACAAGGATCCCAACCCCTGGTTGAAATATAACAATGGGTTCCAGGACAACAGACGCCATCAGGGTAAGTTCTAGTCAAAAAAAAAAAACAAAACAGTTTTGACTGTTTTATTGGTGAAAAAGGGTGCAAAACACAAAGCAGGCAAGGACCTTCACTAGCCTGTCCAGAAGAGGCTCAGTCCTTGTCAGCCAGCCCCCAACTACCAACTGCAGGCTTTGGCCTGTTCAAGCTTAAAATGAGGAACTGGCTTTAAAAGTACCAAAATATATCAAACGTTCTTGAGGAAGAGGGTGACTGTAAATCTGACTTGTGAAACAAAGGGGCAACCAAAAAAAGTTCAATGAGGATATGCCTGAAAAGCCAATTCAAAGAAGAGCAAATTAAAATACATAATCCAAAAAAAACAGCAAAACCAAAAACGGAAGCAAAGCACCTAGAAACCAGAAGGAAATACCAGGAAATGCAATATTCACTTTAACTACTATGCAAACTACATAAACCCCCACTGGGTTTCTCTCCCTGACCAAATATAAAGGCAGAGGAACATTCACATTCGCATGCAGCTTCAGTTCATCAGTACTGATGTCAGGGTAACCCACTTGCTGGGGTTCCACCCAAAGTACAGGGAGTCATATTTAAGGACAGTGTATAAATATTGAAATACTATTCCAACATGAGCAGAAATTATATGAAAAAAGTGAAAAGTAATATCTTCAAAAATAACACAAAACAATAAAACAGAAAATTAATAAAAGTGATGGAAAGCACTCTGGTTGTAACATAGCATTGACACTGAGAAATTAATCCCTCTATGACCTACTTCACCATTCTGTTTGAGTATTTTGTTTTGCTTTTTATACAAATGGTGTATATTTTTATGTCTCAGCACTTTACCTATCAGTAATAACCAGGAGCCAACAGCTCTATATGCTTGTTGTAGCAGCATCACCTAAAGCCAATGTCAAATTACGTGACTTCTAATCATGGGTATTTCACACTTACTGAATGCAATTGCAGGTTTTTGTCATGGACCATATCAATGTAAACAACTGAAAATCATCAGCCATGTCGGATTTACCAGCTGAATGACCTTTTTTTTTGCTCTTTTTGTGATATCCACTAATGTGCTGCCTGATGGCACTGGTCCTGTACAAAAGTTTAAAAGGAATTTGCATGTGTAGCCTTAGTCTCTGTCTTTTTTTTTTTTCGTTTTCCATTCTGTTGTGGTACATAAAGCATGAGACACCAGGATAGATGAGCTTTTTGTCTATTTGCTTATTCCTTGATGTCTACATTATATACATTATACTTCTATTCATTGGTTGTCAGCTTACACACACACAGAGCCCACCTCTATGACTAAAGACACAATAAAATCTGTTTGATTTTACTGAAGTGAGTTGCAGACTAGTTGGAGTGAGTCATTGGGCATGTCACATTATGTGACCAGCTTCATGTGAATGTGGTGCCCTTGCCTTCAGCTCGCTAAGAATATATAAAAAAATCACCAGGAAAATGAAGTAATGTGACATGATTTTAACATAATATTCACATCTCCCTTACTTTACAGCCTTAGTTCATCAGTTAGTTCTTTGTCTTTACTCAAAAACAAAGCAATCATTTCACTAACAGTTTAGTGGATAGTGTGGTGTAGTGAATAAGGTATTAGACTGTTGGTTCCAATTGTGTATATTGTGTTTTGGATTGTGTTTTGTATGGATGTTTGCTGCAAACTAATAAACAATATTGTGTAATATCTCATTCTACTTTTTTATCCTGAGTTCATCAACATAAATGACAGGGATTGATTTGTGAGGGTCCCCACAATATAATATGTTGAATGCTTGGGGCAGGATAAAACAATAATTCCTTTTTTTTACATTTTTTTTAAATATAACATGTTTTAATTCTACAGTATATGGCAATGTTTAATTGCCTTTTTTTCTGAGTGAATTAATATCACTCTAGGTAAAAATGTATCAAATCTACGCATATTAAAACTGAACAGGAAAAAAATCAGTTTTTCTCGTTTTTATCTTTTTTTCTGAAAATGGACTTCTGGGATACTCAGTTATAGCACATAATCTAAATGTAGGTTTTAGGTGAGTCCTAGTGGGATTTTGCTGCTTTAAAAAATACAAAAGTGCATTATCTTAAGGGAAAATAAAAGCACACTGTCATTAGGTACAAGTGAAACCATTAAAGTTTCATTTTTACAATACATTATTTCATCTTTTGTAAACAGGCAAACTAATGATAATGGTTTCATGGTATAGTAGAGTCTAGCTTTTCCTACCTTCGCTTATCTGACATTCTGTATTATCCAATGTCCCACTGCAAAAAAAAAACAAAAAAACACATCAATTGGCAACAAGAACTGCAAGTTGCGAGCGTGAGCATAGTCTATTTTTTGTTGCTCCCAACTCTACTGCAGCTAATTACAGTGGAACCTTGGTTTGCAAGCATAATTCGTTCCGGAAACGTGCTCGCAGTCCAAAGCACTCGTACAGTATATCAATGTGAATTCCCCATAAGAAATAATGGAAACTGATGATTCGTTCCACAACCCAAAACTATTCATATAAAAATGATTAATACAAAATATAAAGTAAAAATACATATAGCAAATTAACCTGCACTTTAACTTTGAAAAGAATCATGGCTGGTGTGAGTGAGTTTCTAAACTCTTGTGGGATTCCACCCAATGGGACGACACGCAGAAGAGCGTCCCAAAGCAAACGCAGTCTCCCAGCGCTGTAGCAGTTCACCATAAAAGCGAATCCAAAAAGATCATGGACATGCTATAAAAGCCTGCTGTTGATGGGTGATACAAGGAACAAGGAGCATTATAAATGCGCAGGCACAGTATTACTTTCCCTTGACCCTGCCTGACTGCTGTGTCTGTGTATAGGAGAATGGCAGATCCTGCTACAATAAATAACCGCACTGTTGCTGTTTCAAGCTGAATAAAGCTGGTGTTGCTAAAGTACTGTGACTCAGCTTTGTGTTTTCAGGTGCAAGACGGGGACTCGCACGTCACAGCACAAACACAAACACACACGCAGTCACAATGCTGTAGTAAACAGTATACACTCGTACGGATGTTGACTATATGAGTGACGGAGTTAAGGCTCTAGAAACTGCAATTAATTACATTGAGCAACAAGAAGAAGCTATAGGAATCGACATAATGATGCTGCAAAGATGGCGAGACTTGACAGCGAAGAAAAGGCACTCGGCAGGAAAGCAGACTACGATCAAAAATGTCTATAAATTATCAAAGGACTGAACTTTTTAAGTACAATACATACTGTATTTAACTTCAGACAATTCTGTAACTGTAAGTTCATTTTTTCAGTTAATTTATTCTGCTGTTTTGTTGTAAAACATGATTGTTAGGTTCGTAATGTGTAAAATTATAACATAGTTTGACGTTTAATAGTCTTTTTCTTAACACCTCCCATTATTCATTATCCCATCATCCGATATAAGCAGGCCAGCAGAACGTTGGATAAGCGAGACTCTACTGTAATTCGCCTGGAGAAAAAAAATACTGGGAGGATGATGCTACATATCCTGTTATTTATTTTTAGGGTATTTGCCAATTTCCGTTTTCTTTTGCCGTGAATTTGACCATTCATGACAAGATCAAATAAAAAATCTGCAGGGGTCTGTGACCATGGCAAGTTGAATGTGACAAGTGACTTGAGCTGAGGTCTCTTGCTTCTGTGTACAGTATATACTTTGGTTATATTAGTTTCTGTAATTGAGAATTTTATATTCAGTACAAATTCAGCTGTGTCAACTGAAAGTGGAGAGACAATCTAGTTGGTAGTGTGCCAGAGTATTAATTTTAATAAATTTTTTGCAATGCTGTTTCTTCCTGTAACATTGCCTAAACCAAGAACAACCAACTGTTTGCCTAAATCTCTGCAGTTGTCATAATGTTCACTTTATACCATCTTTAGGAATGTGTATGGAATGAAGCTTGTTAGGCAAGTACCAATAGAACGCATCTAAATTCCCAAAAATGACACACTGTAGTCTTTAGCACTGCTACATACAGTCAGGTCCATCTGTGTCATCTGTAACTATAGAAGATTAATAAACAGTTTAACTTTTTGGTACTTATTTGCTTTTTATATGTTGTATATATAGATGGGATCCTACAATCAGGCCCATAAGTATTTGGACAGTGACACAGTTTTCATAATTTTGGCTCTGTACACCACCATAATGGACTTGAAACAAAGTAATCAAGATGTGATTGACTTTCAGCTTTAATTCAAGGGGTTTAACAAAAATATTATATGAGCTGTTTAAAAAAGACAGGCATTTTATTCATGGTCTGCCAATTTTCAGGAGCTCAAATGTATTTGGTCAAAATAACACATTCATAAATATAATGATCATTTACAATATTTGGTTGAAAATCCTTTACAGTCAATGAATGCTTGAAGTCTGGAACCCATGACCGTCTCCAAGTGCTGGGTTTCCACTTTAGTGATACTTTTCCAGGCCTTTACTTCAGCTGAGTTCAGTTGTTGCTTGCTCGTTGGACTTTCTACTTTCAGTTTTGTCTTCGGCAAGTGACATGCATTTCCAATTGGGTTTTGGTCAGTTGAGCGACTTGGCCATTGATTAACATTCCACTTCTTTGCTTTGAAAAGCACTTGGCTTGCCTTTGCACTATGTTTTGTCTCATTGTCCTTTTGTACTGTGAAAGGTCCTATCAGTTTTGCAGCATTTGGCCAAAATTGGAGCAGACAGTATATCCCTATACACTTCAGAATTCATACTGCTGTTTCTGCTAGCAGTCGTAACATCAATAAACACTAGTGACCGATATCCATTCACAGTCACATATGATCATGCCATAAAACTTCCTCACCATGTTTCACAGATGGTATTCATCAGATCATGAGCCATCTCTTCTATTCTCCATACTATTAATAAAGTATCTATCTATCTATCTATCTATCTATTCTCTTTTGACCATTCTGGCTTAGTTTCCTTTGTCTAAACAAAAATGTTCCAGAACTGGACATGCTTTTAAAAAATGTTTTCTGGCAAAGCCTAAGCTTTCCTTCCTATGCTTGAGGTTTACCAGTGGTTTGCACCTTGTGATAAACCCTCTGTCTTTACTTTCATGAAGTCATCTATGGATTAGAGACTTTGGCAATGATAGGTCTACCTCCTAGAGAGTGTTTTTGGTTTGGCTAAATGTTGTGAAATGTTCTTCTTCACCAAGGACAGAATTCTGCAGTCATCCAGCACAGTTGTATTCTGTGGTTTTCCAGGCCTTCTGGTGTTGCTGATCTCACTAGCGTGTTTCTTCTTTTTAAGAATAAACCAGTTGGTTGATTTGACAGCTCCTTGTGTTTCTGCTGTCTCTCTAAAGGGTTTGATTTGTTTTCTCAGCCTAATGATGGACTGTTTTTACTTGCATGGTCAGCTCTTGAGATCTTATATTGAGAGTTCACATTGACGGCTTCCAAGTGCAAATTCCACACTTGGAATCAATTCCACACCTATTACCTGCTTAATAGTCAATGAAATAATGAGAGAAATGCTCCCAACTGGCTATGGAACAACTTGTCACTCAAATGTCCAGATACTTTTGAGAATGGAGGGGGGGGGGGGGGGG
>JANRMT010062856.1:93974431-94034241 GCA_026402145.1 Polypterus bichir lapradei
ATTGGGTTATGCAGAAAAATGGCTGTCATACCTAAACGGCTCTTATGATATTTTTGGTACACCCCTTCAGTTGAAGCTGAAAGTCTACACTTCAATCACATCTTAATTGCTTTGTTTCAAATCCATTGTAGTGGCATACAGAGCCAAAATTATGAAAATTGTCACTGTCCAAATACTTATGGACTTGATTGTAGGATCCCATCTATATATAAAAAAGCAAAAAAGTACCAAAAAATGAAACTGTTTAATAATCTTCTTTAGTTACAGATGATATACTGTCCCATAATGATTAATATTATTACTTGACGGATGATTTTATCCTAGGCGACTTACATTTGAAATACAATACATTAGATTTCTGATTGGAGCACAGACAAGTGAAGTAACTTGCTCATGGTCACACACCATCAGTAGCAGGATATGAACCCACAACCTCAGAGTTTGAAGTCATAGGTCCAAAGCCTTTAGCACTACATCATAATATTTCAATGCTATATAGATTTTTTCTCCACCTCTAGTAGCTCGGGGGCCAGAGCCTATCCAGGTAAGATCAGGAGCAAGGCAGGAATCAACACTGTACAGGGTACCACTCCCTCACAGAGCACACTCATGCCGTACACACCACCATGGCCATTCAACCGGAATCAAGTTAGGGACTCTAATCTAATAAGCATGTCATTGGGATGTGGCTGGGGAATGGAATACCTAGAAAAACAACCCTGACAAGAGGAGTAGGAACAAACCTCAGACAGACCATCCTTGTGGAGGAAATCGAAGCCAGGCCTTTGCCATGTGAGGAAGCAGTGTTAAGAACTGAGCCACTGTGTTACTCATTATACTGCTTGCACATTACATAAAATGGGACTGCACATACTCCTTGTACTGTATATAGCTTTTGTCTAATTTGCCAATGTGTATAATACTTTATATTCATAAACAGTAGGTTAGTTAAAGAGAGAGACTAACAAATTAATAAAGGGAAACAAGGATATTAAAAGCATGGTGTTTCTTGCTAAGTAGACGTACATCAGAGACTACAGATCTTTTGAATATTCTAAAAATGCACTGTTTCTTTTAATTTTCAAGTGATGACTGACAATGCTTTAGCTTTATTAAAATGTTTATCTTAAAAATGTTTTTAATGCAAGTGTTCTGTTTTTCTTCTACTTCAGCAACATGATAACATTTAATGTAATTACAGTAAATCTAGGAAATAGGATAGTATCATGCAGTTGATGGTCCATAGGCTCATATTTATTCATGCCATGATTGCTAATTGTTGTTTGGTTAATCTTTGTTAAATGGCTGTTGAGAGAAGCGGTAATGCTGCTGAGTGCACTTTCTCAGTATAATTGTTTTTAATCTTCCACAGTTGATTGTATGTCCATTTATGTCATTGTACCTTGTTTCAATTGTCAACAATGTCCTTGTAAACAAGATTTTACATCAGTAAAAAACTATTCTCTTGATATCATCTGCAGAAAAAGTACAGAGCACAGTGCAAAATGAAATGTCTGGTATGAAATGTCTTACTTTAGTTCAGATTTTCTTGTATCACTGCTTTTAAGATAAATACACGAGAAAGAGTCTGTGTAAAATTCATAATGAAAATTGAGCAATGCAGAATTTCAGCAGACATTTTAATGTCATCAGTCCAACATACTCTCTTTTTAGCGGTCATATACTGTACATAGAGGCAATCTTTATGAACTGTGTTCTATATTTGTTTTATGTATTATTAGTTAGTCACTCACTCACTGTCTGTCTATCTGTCATATCTGATAGACAGATATGAAGGGCACTATAATAGACTGAGTATACAGACAACAACAACACAAAGACTTACTGTATGCTGTTATAGTTTTACTTATAGTTATAGTTTTATGTATGGTTTATTGAATCAAACCATGAATACAGCAATTATCAAAAACAAAAAGAAAGGGCAAACTAAAGCAGATCACTTCCTAAACTGGTTTATGGACCCTGACTGTCTGATAGGACGACTTCCACTCTTCCTCCCAAAATAACACCAACACATTGTCTTTTTTTTAACCTTCAGTCTCTTTTACAATGAGAACTATAGGAAGAACAATCACTAGATTAGCAATTAATAGTATTGGTTAATTTGTTAAATACCTCCATTCACACTTAAAATTTGAGGCATTTTTGCATGTATACACAAGTAGATGAAATGGTAACCTAAATGAAATACATTCAACGTGTGCCTGGAACTGTAGACGTAAATAGCATTTACTGTAGTCAAGACTTTAAAGGTGATGATAGCATTTCACAAAAGATAAGTGATTCTAAAACATAAACAGAATGGAAACGTCACGGCATTGCATACAATGTGTAAACCTGGTGCCTTTGATTTTTCTTGATGTAGCTGCAATATTCTGAGTGAAGTGATTGGCATGTACATATCTACTGTATATAGCTTACACTTACAGGAAGAAAACTCACATGAGCAGGATACAGTTTGCTTGTCTTAGTGGCTAAATGCAAAGAATAATGCACACAATTACACTCTACTGACAAATAATAAACACAATAATAATACAATTTAATCTTTATCATGGTGCATCTAAAGAAATTATTATTTTGTCAATCCATCCACCATTTATTATCCTGCTTATCCAGTTCTGGAATGTGGAGTGGTGGTGAATATTCTGACAGCATTGAGCACATGGTGGGAACCTGGCCTGTTGCAAGAGGATTGGAGGACTTACTCACATTATATGACCTCTAGTCGTGGAGTGTGTCAGATTTGCAGACTTAGCCGCTGATCTCGTTGCCAGATCATTTCTGTTTGGGCCGGTCTTTGCTCCCTATTGTTGGGCCTGGAAGAAATGCTCATGGTGCTCGGCTTGACCCATTAGGCCACCCACCCCTTGGCCAGGGCTTAAATAGTTAGGTTTCCCTAACCCTAGCCAGACCCTTTGGTTTGGCCCCGACGCCTAGATGGAAGATGGTCTGAGTGGATTATCAAATGTCATAACTTCACCCCCTCTACTGGATGCTCCCTTAGCTGAAACTCCAGGCCCCCATGGTTCTCCTAAACCTTGCACCCCCCTCCCCGAATTGTTCTACGCCATCCCGTGACCAGATGCTGGGGTGGGGTGGTGGAGGAGTGCTAGCACAGTGTTGGTGGACTCCAGCCCCGAGAGCTCTTCTGATCCCAGCCCGATATTTCTGAGGGGTTTTTCGCTGCATACATCACATATACTGAGTGCTGACCTTAAAGCACACCCCTTTTTATGACAGCCAATACAAGTCCAGCTGCAGTCTTGACCCATTTTTTCTTTTTTTCCATTCTGTTTTAGCAAGTAAAACACAAGACAACAGAAAGACTAATCTTTCTTTTGTTTGCAAAACATGTGTGTTCCTTATTCTTCATTGCTACATTTTACGCATTATATTTGCAGATGGGTATTCATTCATTGGTCATCAGGTGTCATGCATACAGAGCCCACTCCTTATGACTAAAGACTAAATCAAACCTGTAGAGACCGTAAAAAGTCGCAGACTAGTTGGAGTGAATCACTGGGAATGTCACATTAGGAGACCAGCTTCACAGGAGCACACTGCTCTGACAAACTAAGACTTTCTGAGGTCATATAGATGACGACTATGACTGAAAATCACTGAAAACCTTGTATAATGTCACATAGGCTTTGCTCACTCTGGGCCAATTTAGTATTATCAGATATGTAACCTGCACATCTTTGGAAAGTTGAAAGACTTTCTGAATGCAAAAACCAACGCATGGGTTAAAGTGTTTCTACTTTTGAATAGAAATGTATTATTTTTATATTAATAAACAATTTTAACATTGATATGCATAGCACAATTAACCCGCTTCACTCTCCATATTGATGCTGTGTAATATGTCAATATAAATGCCTGCAGCATTAAAACAGACTTTTCCCAAAATACGCAAATACTGGGTGGTAATTGGATTTCAGATTGTGTGTTGCAAACTTTACAGAAGAACATGAGAAGTAGTTTGATTAATGTGAGAAGGCCACTTAGTCCATCAACCTATTTAAGTTAGTTATCCTATCCAAATATGTCATCTAAGTATTTTCTTAAAACTTGCCAACATTTATGCTTTAAATACATGACTCTGTAATTTGCTCCCATTATTCCTCATAAATTCCCCTTTGAATGCACATTCCCTTACTTTTTTTGACATTTACATTATTTACTATTTAATTGAGCATATTTTGCCCAGATCACATTTATCCATGGCTTTGACAATTTTGACGTGGATCAGGTACTTGGGCAGCCTTCTCCGTTCAAGGCAAAAGAAGTCCAATTCCTTTAGATTGTCGCAGTAGGGCATACTCTTTAGTCCAGAGATGACCTCTAGAGCTGCTGTGTCTTTTTTTGTTGTTTAACTTAAATTTCACGCACCACTCCAGACAGGGCCTCGAGATGCATTAGAGTTTGTGTTTAGTACTTCTTGATTTATATTGAAAGGTTTTTACAGTATAATCTCTCAGGTACAGATCTATAATTTAAATGATTAATATAATTTTTAGGAGCACAGGCAACTGAAGTAACCCAATCAGGGTGTGTCAGAGATGCCTGAGACCCCAGTGCTTTAACCACTTTAAAAGACTACTCACTGTCTAGTTTGCAGAAATAAGTGCCTTAATGGTTTTTTAAATAAGTTGATTCTGCTTCATGCAATTCAGGGCATTGATCTTTACGTCGATAGTAAAAATACAGTCTTAAAAATAAGTATTTCTTATATTAATGAATTGACATGGTGTTTCTGCATTAAGGGCCATTAGGTCACAGCCCCAACAGATGTTTTGCAAAATAAGCAATAAGTGTCCCTCAGTAATTTAAAATATTATTAAACATTTTATAAAAACCCTCAATATTGTCTTCATATCCAATTTTGTTCCGATTTTCCATTTTATGCTCAATTTAATTTCTTATATGGAAAAAATATTGCTTTTTCTAATATGTGAAATTGTCCTCATGCCAGCTGTTGTAAAGCTATTTCTCCCTGATGGGCAGGGCCGGTGCCACCATTAAGGCGATTTTAGGCATTTGCTTAGGGCTCAGATCATGGGGGACCCAGCCACATGAGTTAGCTGTGCACTAATAAGCTTGGCCTAGGGTGCAAAAATATCCTGGCACTGGCACTGCTGATGACCCCTTAAGTGCTCTACGTTTAGGCTTTGGTGTCATAAACTAGAGTGACATACGTACATGTTGAAATGGATGTGAGGCCTCCAAAAGAATCTTCTCAAGCAAACCAGGACCTTTACTAGCTGTCCCAGAAGAGGCTCACCCAGTACAACTTAAATCAACTGCTAACTGCAGGCTTTGGGCAAGCTAGCCCCAAAAACAAAGAAAACTGGCTTAGAGTTCAAAAATAAATGTTCCAAAAGGGTCCACAAGAGGGAGAAATATGGAAAAACTCTGTCTTGTGACCAAAAGGCAACACCAAAGTAAAAATATCTATTCCAAAAAAAAAGGTGTTCAAGGGAGTTGCCTAAAAGGCAGTATTGCAACAAAAATACAAAAGACAAAAGAAAAAGAAAAAAATAATAATTCAAAAATAGTAATTACAAAACAACTCCAGATAGACTTCAATGAAAACGCTGACTGAACGTCCTCCTAGGGAGCAACCCACAAAGAACATGGATCACACACACATTTAAAGGGACAGTACACAATTAACAAATAATAAACTTGAATAACAGAAATAACATAAATATGTGAAAAGGAATTATATAAAAGTATTAAAAACATCAGTGTAACATAAAATACACATGAATACAGATTGTTACACAGAGAACTGGGTATGTGTGCACATGTGCAGCCTTAACCTTCTAGTTTAATGTTGGGGCATTAAGGCTACAGCCCTGCATTCTTGCCATTAAACTGAGGACCACTTTCTTCACATCATCTTTTGCATTTCCAATTCAAGCTCTTTCCAGTCAAGACTTTATGGCACAAGTAAACAAAGAGCTCCAAAATATCTAATACCACTGCACAAAACTACTTAAAAAAACTAAACAAAAAACACAGATCGATGTTAAAAATGCATTAAGCACAAGGCATTACATCGATTAGAGTGGAGCTTATCTTCACTTATACCTGAGTAAGACTTCCTGAATTTGAAAAGTCACCTAGGAAGGCTTAATTGTGCTCCTTGCACTTTGTGGGTAAAAAAGCCAGCAGAATGACACCCCTGTTTCAAAGATGCATGGAGTCCCGGTTCAGAAAGAACAGACAGAAATACAGAAATAATTTTTGCAGTTGTTTGCCAACTTGGTGCTGTTCAGCAAACACATGGCCATATGATGGTTAGCCATTGTACTTGACAGCCCCAGAGTCTTGTGTTGAAGCCATGTAGTGTTTATATTCTATATATTCTTTCTGTGTGACCTGTCCTTTTTATATTAACACTAGAATTACCAAAGCCTATGAAAAAACTCGTAATCCCTGCCTACCTTAAATTCATTTGCACCTCTCCCTCAGTGTCAGTGTGTTGTAAATGTGTCAATCAACACAAGCAGCAAGCAGCCTGCTACCCCATCTCCCCACCAATGCAGAAAGGGCAGAAAGTTTACCTGCGTTTAAGTTGCCTGGAGTTGTATAGGTAAATAATATATCGTTATTTGGAACATATGCATTTCATGTGTGTTCCATGTCTACAACAATCTATGTAAACATATCATTAAAACAGAAACAGTTTTAATGTTTTAGTAATAAATGACAAAATGTAGACATAAAGTGTATAATGTGTGAAGCCTGAAGTCCAAATATCAAATAAACACTTTCACAAAAGGTACAAGTACAGTAATCCCTCACTATATCGTGCTTCGACTTTCACAGCTTCACTCTATCGCGGATTTTATATGTAAGCATATTTAAATATATATCGCAGATTTTTCACTGGTTTGCAGGTTTCTGCGGACAATGGGTCTTTTTATCTCTGGTACATGCTTCCTCAGTTGGTTTGCCCAGTTGATTTCATACAAGGGACACTATTGGCGGATGGCTGAGAAGCTACCCAATCAGAGCATACAGTTAAGTTCTCATCTTGATCATTCAGCATCAACGTGTTTCGCTGTGTAAAGAGTTAACTTTTGTCAATGAGCTGCTTGATGCCCACTCCGAGACGCTGAGCGACGAAGATTTGGCCGAGATGACCAAGTCAGCGAGCAAGGAAGATAAGGAACAAGAGGACCTAGCACAGAAGAAGAAGAAGACACCAGCCTAACTCTCGAGCATCTTGTGACCATTCTATGAATGGCAAAAGATCTCCAGACATTGGTTGAAGAATGGTACCCGCAAATGATTCATTCTTTGCAATTTAGAAATGCTTTTGACGACGCCACGGAAGTGTATAAAAACCTCCTTACCCAAAAGAAAAAGCAGCGCCAGCAACTGCCCATCACAATGTCCCTTACCCGCAAAACACCGCCTAGTCCACCTTCAGTGGAAGAAGAAACTCCAGACGACAAAGACGGTGCTACACAGTTGCCTGAAGAGGCTTCTTTAGAAGAGCTGTAATGCTCTCCTTTGTTAAAATTAAACTCATCGTTATCGGACAAGTCGTTGTGTCATTGTTGGTGAGTACCCATAACTAATTTTCTACATACTTAGTACATGTACGTATGTTTAGTGTAACTGTACACACATTTTATACAATTTTTCTTGCATTGTACGTATTTATTGCTGGTGGCCTATCTATCGTAATGGCTGTAAAATATGTGGTATCGGAGACCTTCGTTATCTTTAAAATAACGTTTAGGTTTTACTGTATATAAACAGTGTGTTTACATACATAATTTCAACGAATCTTACCTAATATCTAAGAGAATATAAAGGGATTATGCTGTATAACTGTGTGGGAAATGTTTATAAGAGTGTGGGAGAGTTTATAAGGGCTTAAAATATATAAAAATAACCATATAAACATACGGTTTTTACTTCACAGATTTTCAATTTCGCAGGGGGTTCTGGAACACAAGCCCTGTGATCAAGGAGGGATCACTGTATAACAAAACAAGTGCATTTTTACTCAAGAATATAACCATTTGGTTCTTCATGTGTTGGTGTTTTAATGTAGACGGTTCATAGCCAATATATTTTCTTTGGCAGTGGATGCTTGGAAGCTTATATTGCTGTATTTTGTCCAATAATGATCAGTGGTGTAATTAGTGGGGTTTCCAGGACCTTAGCCTCTGATTTCATAGAGCACCCCACATATGTCTAATGAACTTAGGCTTTCAGCCTCTGATATTCAAGAGGCCAGCTCTTCTTCCTGTCATTCTACTTTCCGAATACTCATCGTCCCCCAAACCCAAATCCGTCTATAGAATGCATGAAAACTCCTAGTGGCCTCCCCTTGGCCTCAACATGGGGGACCTCCACGCTGCCATCTAACACATACCTCAAAGTGGCCTGATTCAATGGTGAATCTAAATGCTCTAATAAGTGAGGAAGTTAGTGACAACCCTGAGTATGACATTGCCAGATGGTATCAAAATGATCTGACAGCAACATCTTACTAGTCATTAGTAAAAGAGGGTTGGATATAATTAGTTAGGTCATGAATGTTAGCGTTGATGAAGTTTATACGCAAAGGAATGCTATGGTGTTGTCCCACTACAATTGTCATGCCTAAAACACAGAACTGGATACGACTTGTATTTGAATACCTTGATTTAAAACAAAGAAGGACATTTTGGAAGCCAATCAATAAGCATAAATGGTCTCTGCCCATCCCGCTCTGTTCACCCTTGAGGTCTTTGGTTACCACAATGAAATAATATTTCAAACATAAGCTGAAATTGGAGTAGTAAAACTTATTCCTAGATCTTTTGATGAATCCTTTTCTAAATAATCAAAATCTCTGTGTTCTGTCTACTTCTGTCTGAAGTTCTGAATTCTGCAGGGCAATTTGAAAGTGCAATGATCTTTATATTTATAATTTATATATAACTAGTATGAATTAATTTATACATTATTACCTTTGTATCTGGAACAAAAAGGAGAAACGTTTATTACGTATTTAAGAAGGCTGTGTCTTAAACCAAAGTTTGTTTTTCTAAATAAGTAGTTGTTTTAAACGTTGTAGCAAATTTCTGGATTGTCTTAAAACCTTATTGAAATTTTAGGCAATTTCTGTCTCTCTACCGGACTACTGGCAGCAACAATGACCAAAACTAGACAATCCACTACAGAGAACCTAGATTTCTCTAATCAAAGTAGAGAGTAGATGCGTATCATGGCATCTGCTATTTAATTATGATTATTTTATTTTACACATTAAAATGATTTTCTATTAGCATATGAAGCTAAACAGCCTCCGATGGATCTATATTTATGGCTGAGTTGTATGTAGAAATTTGGATAGATGTGTCATTTACTGCATTAATCATCTGCCTTTATAAATAATCCACAATTTCAGATGAGCATCCAGTGTTTAAGATTACCCATGGGATTTAACCATCACCATGTACTGCTTCTCTCTACATCTTGTGATTTGCTGGATTGAAGTTTGAGATCCATTATATGAGAAAATTATGGTTAGAAAGAACCAAATAAAAAATTTACCAAAGAATAACAAAGCTGCTTTTGTTTAATTAGGAAATGTCAAAAGTTTCTAGAACAAGAAATACATCCAAAATGGGGTTTAGAATAGGCTTAAATTGTTGGAAATGTGCTTCCTTAAATTTTTGTTATTTTTAAGAAACTGAAAGATTTAAAAAGAATTAATTTCCAGTGTTCGGATTTAGGTGGTGCTTTTTTAACCCCTTTGCAATTTCTTATGGTCATCATCTTGTGCTTTGAGGTTTTATTGCCATGCCACGGGCATCTTTGCTATATGTGAGCTTGCATTAATACAACGCAAAAAAAAACAAAAAACAAAAGCAATTCCGTAACATTTCAAAATTTTTGTTTTTTGTTTTGTTTTGATAATGCAGTAATTACTCCTTCCATTCTGTTATCTTTGTTATGTGTTTTTCTGAATGAATGTTATTTTTTATTTTTTGAGGATGGTTAATCTCATAGAGTATCAAATATGTAATTTCTCTGCTTGCAGGGGTTTGTTAATGGCAGTACTTAATTTCTGTTGATCCTACTAAGCAGCTTTTTATTGACCTTTTTTGAAGTCCACCTAGACATGGGGCTCCCCATCTAAGTTTTACCTCCCATATCATGGTTTTGTTCTTATTTTGCCTTCTAGACTATTGAATACAATGAACGTACAGTTGCCAAGTCCATTTATTTTTTGTTCATCTTGCCAGTCCTTATCCTTGGTGACAATATCCCTTCTCACCCTTGCAGTTCACTGACACCAAACATTCATGGGGTTGCCCTGTTCTTCCTTGTCTATGAAGCTGCCTACCTGTGGTCTAGTTTTATTTGCCGCTTCTCATGCTCCACAATTATTTTTCTGAGTAAGCATGCTGTGTAACTTTAGTGGCTGCACAGTGTGATTCTTAGTGGTCTTGGGCTTCTATTTTCCTTCCTTGATCGAGAAAGCATGATTTATCATTTATATTCTTGTTCACTAATTCTGAGTATTTCTTATCCAAATATAATTGTATGTTATTTTCTGGTAATGTTCACTGATTTCATTTATGACAAATCTGTCCAGTACTTATATATACATGACTAACCGCTTTAAATTTAGCATGAATAATTGAGCAAGCTTAAGGAACAAAAATGTATTCTATCGACCGGATCATCCTAACTAGGCAATAGAAACACAATACATGGAGAGTTAAAGAAGTATGGTAATGCTACTTAATGACAATATACTTTTTGACACAAGTTAATTGGTCCCTGTGATTTGTGGTCTTGTATGTTGGCCTTTGATCTGTTAAAAGCAAATTCTATTGTACACATATATTAAAATCTTTTCCTTGAATATGTTTTGCATGAGTTGCTACTAGGCACTTCTTCACCAAAGGGAATTTATATGCTTTGTCATTCCTTCAGAAAAGGGCAGCTGAAAATTTATTAAAAAAATTGTCGTATAATTTAATTACTGTTGGAGCTTTTCTATGGTAAGGAAAATGATGACTTTCTTGGACACTCTGGCAGTGATTTTTTTTGACAGTGAGCAGTTTGCTAAAAATAATTAGTTAATCCTGTCTTTAATCTTGGAAATCCAAAAAAATCAATTGTTGGATTAATGTGAGTGAAAACAGAACCAATAAAAATCACTTTCAGTACAATTCACTCCAGATATGCTGTCAAATAACTTAAACGGGGTAATATAGTGAACACAATCACTGGAATCGCATGCCCAAGAAAACAGAGGTTGGAATTTAGGAACAGGAAGTGAAAAACTATTTAAGAAACAAACAACAGCAAAGTTAGAGAACAGACGTAGGTCAAAATACCACAAGATATGTGATAATGTTTGTTTTTTTAAAGAGTTTTTAATGGATATCTAAGGTACTGCATGGCAGCTTAAATAACATGAACATGTAGTGACTTTAGTTTCTTCAGGTGACCAGCAATGATGCTATTGCAGTGACCAATATAGCTGTGGCCACTAAACCAAGTCCATAAAACATTAAGAAAAATGAGACAAAATCAATCCAGACTCTCTTACTGTGCTTCTCAACTAAAATCCATGTCAGGTAAACCCCTTCTGCACATTTTTGAAGCCCTTCTTACAAGTATGCTTTCTAGAAGGCATAAATTCTGAATTTGTCATCATGAGCATCTCTTTCTTTGTCCATTGTTGTTTAAAAATCAGATAGCCCTGGCAAAAATAAGAAAAAGTGGAAACTCTTTTTTTTCTATTTATCTACAAAAACAGATTATTGCAGCGCACTAAGTTCCATTTTGCATGCAAAAAAGGATCTGCATTTCAAAAACATTTGTAAACAAACAATGTTAGCATGAAACTGATGAAAGTATACTAAAATGGCAATGGCACAGTGCAGTCACTGCTACTTAAATTCTTTCCTGAACCAGATGCGTGCTGTTGTCTTGTATTGAGTCAAATAATAAAAATCACTGACAAGTTTTTCTGTCCTTTCCTGATGCTTAGGCAAATCTTTAGCTAACCACCATTATGCCAGAATAGGTGAGATCTGTAATTCTGCCATGGAAATGTTGAAACACGTTGACTCTAACATTAGCACAAGGGTTCCATACAAGTCACGGATTATAGTGGAGAAGCTACCACTGTAGTCTGTTCTTTGTCATTTCCTGAAAGATGTTTGCAAAACATTTGTATGCTAGTCCAGAAATAGAGTTACAATATAAATAAAGTGCAGTAAGACTGTGGTAGATCAGCCATTCTTGTAGGTGAGGCAAACCCACAAAAGCCCATTGTTGTAAACCTATCACTTTCAGAACAAAAATGCCAGTACTAGACTTACTATTTTATTTCTATTTTTTGAATAAGGCTTCAAAGTTAAGTACCTCAATTTCATTTTGAAATAACAAACAAAAAAAAATCTTGAAGGATTTCACCAAAAGGAACTTTTATGTGCTTAATGAAAAAAGACTAAAAAAAACAACAAAAATGAGAAAAAGAAAACTTGGAAGCTGTTCTATAAAGCTTTGCAATCTCTAAGCCAAAGTGTAATGGCAAAACCTGTAATTTATAGTTATTACTTTTGCAGGGGACAGTCTGTATCGCAGTCTAACTTTAATCTTGCTAAATAGCACCCTTCTAGTTAATGGTTTAAGCAATCACAGTTACCAGCAATGAAATGTATGTTCAAAGTAATTCTTTATAACTCTAAACTGGTATTTGCTGGCTACAGTCATTCCTTTTCAATGTCTCATTTTGTCAACTTATAAACACACATGTATGAAAAATAGAAAAGAAATAAAGATATGCAATATTGTGAGCGCAGAGCATTTTCCACTTTTTTTCCTTCAATATGTGTAAGTTAATGGCAACTATGTGGTGCAAATGAGCCCCTGCCTTTCATATAACAATTCCTCAGTAAAGTTTCAACAAGAGACCAGTTAAACATCTACATCTGTATTGTAACCTATGACTTAATGCACATTTACAAATATCTGTGTTCTCCCTCACAGGATACTTTTCATATACTGTATGCAGACATGTTGGACTAAACACCTTTCAGAGCTAAACAAACTTTATATTCCAATCTTACTCAGTGCAGAACAAAAAAAATATATGTCAGAAGGACAAACAAAAAAACCCAGAACAATAACTGCAATAAACCAAATATAATCTTAAATAAATAATTCCTTGTTAATTAAAATGTCTACTATGGAAGTATGTTTATAAACAATGCTATATCCAGTGTTATCAGAGGAATACCTTCTGGGCTCATCCAAGGTATGCAATACCCCACCAATGAGAGGGTGCGCTTTCGCTAAGAGTGCTAACTTTTTTTCTCCTCTACAGAAGAGAGGAGACACCATTGGAGAACAATTAGGTCTGCCCCCTCTAGCCAAAGGGCTATAAAAGTCTGATGCTTACGAATGTTGACATCTCATTTGGACTCAGACTTGCCAAAGAATGGAGCCTCCACTAAAAGACCAACTCTTAAGAGCCACCATGTTTAAAGAAACCTAGAAGGCTATATATACATATATATATACATACATATATATATGTTTTCTAGATTGTCTTGCTCTGTGTTCCTTCCACCCATCCACACCTTTTTGTGCATATTTTAATATATGTCACTTTTGGACCCAACTGCTATAATTTCAGAACAGTGCAAGAACTACAGTTTTTACAAAATTTATTCCAAGTACATCATTAATATCAATTAATAGAAAGAAAATGAAAAGTAGAAATGATGATCATGGTAAATGAATGTTTCCTCATATGGTTTGTCTCAAGCATTACTAGAGATAACACCAGTGTACTAGAGACTTTGTTTTTATTATTCAGCACAGGGAAAGGATAAAAGAACTGATTATTCCACTGAACAAGAAAAATCATAATCTAAAAGCTGAAAGTCCTTTATAATAACTAAGTACACACTATGATAAGTGTATATCATTTATAACTAACAATCACTTCAACAATAAAGAAAGAACAGGGGTTCTCAAATTCAGTCCTGGGGACTTACTGTGGCTGCAGGTTTTTTTTCCAACCAGATTCATAATCAGCGACAACACCTAATAACACTGAGCTCATTTAATTATCTGTTTTCTTTTCTCTTATTGTACATTTAGAAAAGCAAAGCAGAGTGAGTTTTACATTTATATGACATTTAGAAATATTTCAACTTTTGCTATAGATTTAAATGTTTAACTCTCTTTTGTTGATTTCATTATATTTTCCCCCTTCATTATATTTTAACACTAGGAACCCTGAAGCTTATGAAAAACTTGCAATCCCAGCCCACCAAAAATTCCTTTGCACCGCTCCGTCAGTGTCTTTAGTTTTGCAAATGTGTTGATCAGCACAAGCATCAAGCAGCCTGCTGTCCCATCCCACCCTCCTCTGCCGTAGCAGAGTCCATCGCAAAATTCTCAGAGCTCAGGTCTCTTTATCTGGGAGTGAGGTGCCTGGAGTTGTACAGGGTAAATAGTATATCGTTATTTGGAATTCATACATTTAATGTGAGTTCCACGTCTGCAATGCTCTGTGAAAATGTAGGATGACAGGAACTGCAGAACACATAGCTAAAACAGAAACTTTTTCGATGTTATACTAATAATGACGTTAAGTGTATAATGTGTGAAGACTTTAGTCCAAATATCAATTAGACACGTGTGCTTTTATTCAAGAATATAACCAAAGGAAATAAACCATTTGATTTTCATGTTCATGTCAATGAGTTAAAAACCCAAAGCTCAAACATCAATTGACAGGAAGTTAATGTGTACTTTTGAATGGTGCAGAGGTCAGAACTACTCTCTTATAACCCAAAGGTTCCGGGTTTGAGGGCCAGGCACCCCACATTTTGAGTAGTGAGCTGCTATTACTACAATATAATAAAAACATACATTTGATTGGAATCTGTAACACCCAGTGTAAATTTTGGCTACTTGTAAAAGTTAACATTTGTTTTTTTATTATTCAGTTTTATTCTGTCAGTGATGTTCACGTGGTACAACAAACTTGTCTCTCTCTCTGTGAGTTGATGCCGTTTATCTCCATTCTTTTCACAAGAACAATGATGACCACAGTTGCTGCTGTGGCTGATGCCTGTTCAGAACTATTTGTTGAACTGGCAATCAAAGATATGATGTCCTGTGACCGTTATCAGACTACCATACGGCATTTGTGCTTTGACAACAAAGACACCCGTGCAAAACGACAGCTTTGCTGCAATCTCGGACATTTGGCAACGTTCTTAAGAGAACCGTTCTCATCCCTACCACTTTTGCCGTCACTTCTCCTACCTCTTCATATCTTAAATCACTGACTTAATCAGTTTTAACGCGAAAAGATGCCGATGAAAGAAGAGAAGAAGCGGCCCACTGGGGTAGAGAAAAGAAGAGCTGCTCAGGAAGCAGCAAGCGCATCAACCTCTGAGCAAACGAATGCTAAACGTAAAGAGAAAAAGTATGAAAACTATGAATGCTCAAGTCAAGTGTATTCATTGCATGTTATTGTGCAGTGCGCCATTACTGGTACTAATAATAATACATTTTATTTATATAGCGCCTTTCCCATGCTTAAAGTGCTTAGGTGTGTGTTGTACTGGCATTTCATCCCAGGTTTCCTTCTGCCTTATACTGATGCTGCTGGGATAGCATTTGGTCCTTTGCAAATCTAACAGTATGTTAATGAATTATCTATTTGCTTTCTTGTATAAATGTGGTAGGGCGGCATGATGGTATGGTTGTTCTGCCTCACACTTAATGGTACATTCTGACCTTGTTGTAGTACTGTCATATAGTGCTGTCATCTTGTCTGCTTAGTTCTGCTGTTGTAATTGTTTTGCTATTCTGGTGCTGCATGCATCTTTAGAGAATTTACTATTTGTAAACTTTAGGGTAATGTGGTGGACATTTGGCATGTGTTTCCGATTGATTGTTTTCAAGTTTTCATACCAAGAGAGGCCCATTAAGAGCTGTATTAAAAAAATGAGAATGCATCTATTGTGCTATCCAGGACAGCACAAAAGGTTTTATAAGGTAACCAGAAGGTAAGATGTGATCAAAAGATAGAAAAGGGTCTCAAGTACTGGGTGATCAAGAAGTACAGCATCCAAAACACGAAAAACGAAATGGGAATCAGATTCGAAAATATCAAAACAAAGGTCTGAGTCGGTAGATTGTTAACTAAAGGAAAAATAATTTCTTTTTATTACTGAGAATGCAAAATCACCCATGGATATGACCTTTCAGTGAACTTTTATCCCATTGCAATGTGACTGACAGTTCACAACCTCATAGGACATGCCCACAACAACAGTGCTCAAAAATGGTGGCAGAAACATTTCTACAAAAAATCTTGAACACTCAAGCGAAAAACTAATGTCATCCATGAATTCCCAGGAGTAGGAAATTCCCAAATGAACTGCAAATTCTTACCCAAAGGGCCAGAGGAAGTTGTAGCAAATGTAATTATGGCTAAATAGCCAACAACTTCCAAATTTAAATCAGCGTCTTCACATAAACGGTGCATTAATGATATTACGTGGCACCTACTTATAGCTGAACAAAAGCTACCAGATCATCATCTGGGAAGTCAGATATCAGAAGATTTGGCCTCTTCCTACATCAAGTCTTGTGGTGCACTGGAGAAATTGGAGAAGGTATTGAGACACCTCAAGCGATGGTAGATGGGAGCACCACAGCATTATCTCTCCCTATCCACCTACTTTGCTGGAGCATAAAACATGTCACCTTTTTCTAATGATACTTTTAAAAGTGGACTCTCTTGTCATCTTACATTTCGGAATTGATGAGCTTTGTAGGGTGGGATACAAGTATATTGCATGTATTTTATATGTTTCTACATACCAGTGTCAGTCAAAGCCAATATGCAGCACTTGGACAATACACACCCCTTTAGTTACCAAAGTGGTGTTTCTTGGTGTATCAATAGTGTGGATAGAGGAGGGAGGCGGAAAGTTCTGGTGCATGTGCCGACTTGAGTTACATAAATAATACTCCTCAGTGCCCATAGCCAGCTTTTAGTATTATTACACTTTGATCACCAGGGGGTCTTATTTGGTACCTGGAGTGCAATCCCCTTGAGTTTCCAAAACGTTGCCCCTCGCTGCCCATAGTGCAGACATAGTGGAAAAGCTTAGAATGTGCTGCTCAAGTTAAATAAACATCGCCCCCTTGCTGTCCGAATTGTGCACGCCTTGACTTTCATAAACACCACCCCTCAGGTGACAGCGCCCTAGGTGGCCATCTATGTTGCCTAATGGACTGATGAACTCTGCAACATACATGTTGAGTGTATATACATCAGTAAGAGTTTCTTTTATTATTTTCCTTGCTATTGTTAACCTAAGTGGACTTTGGCAAGAGATAAATAAGAGCTTTGGAAGAAATGTGATGAATGTGTTGGCCTTCCATTTGGACTTTACTCTATCCTAGGTAGGTGGCTGAGCTGTAGCAGGTCCAATACAGTGTGGTGTGCCTGGATAATCACTGTTCCATATCATTCCCAAAGACTTGCTTGTTAGATTTTTTTTTTTATTAATTTTATTACAATCCATACAAAGCAATCAAGTTTTTACAACAAGAAAAATTGAGTTAAGAACAGATCGATCCCCACCCCTGAGAGAAAGAGCAAGCCAAGCCGCGTTAAATTTTAAGGCTTGTAAACATACCTAAATTAATAAATTCTCTGTGCTTTATGAACTTACTAGCAAAATACCCACGCTTCGCAGCGTTGAAGTACTGCCTTAAAATTTTTATTAAGAAGAAAATTAAACCTTTTTAAACTGAAGGAAAATATACCAATAATTATTTGTTAAGGATCTCTTTGTATGCCACGTTGTCAGTTCAGTCCTCCAGTTGCAATATGACCAAGCTGTAGCTGTGCGCTGAGCTTAATCTTGAGCATGCAACGTACAGTTGGCCATGTGAACAGTAATCTTGTTTCAAATCTCACAGCTTGGATTGCTGCTGTCATAATCGGTTTGAGTTTCATGGTTTGTTTCAATTACGACAGTATTTGTAGGACTTGTGTTGAAGAGACATTCGGCATCTGTCAAGCGTTGTAAGTATACAACCAGTTTCATTGATAACTTCACATCCAGCTTTTGAGAGTTTAAACATTTCTAAACATCAAAGTGTCCACTACTGAAATCGTCACCTGTGAAGCTAAGATGTTTAAGAGGCATTGGCGGTTGTCCAAAGGTGTAAAATATTTGGCCATTTCTGTACACTTAAGCATTTCACTCTTCTAGTGCTCCTGTGTAGTATAATTATCTCCTGTACCGTCATCAGTCCACACCTTGAACCTGTCCCAGTCATTCAATACATAAGACACAATGTTCCTCCGGATATAAATAGTGAGCCTGATATGGCCGTGCAATATGTAACAAAGAGAATGGAAAAGGCAGGTGCCATCTCCGGGCATGGAAACCACTTGGTAAGTGACAGTTCTTTGATCGATGGTGATCACCTCAATAGACATGTTAATGGGGGTACGGTTGGAATGATAAAGGAAATGGGTACCTGAACAATGTAAAGTAAGTCTAAAATACCTATACAATAACTATAATCGTAATAAATGAACAATAAAACAGCGGAGAAGCCGTGGATTAAATAAAAAGGCTGTAGTTATCAGCAGGGAGACGTAAATACCGTGGCGAAGCAAGGAAGAGAATGTAGAGACTGGAGCGACAGACAGCCTTATATAGGCAGGCAGCCAACAACGTGGGAGGCGTTGGGATGGGGGACCCAACGCCGCCTCACACGGTAACCGAGCTGCAGGCTATGGACGTATATATGTACGTAAGTAGGATTCAGTTAGCGCTGGGACCCGTGTACCAAATTTCTTGAAGATGGGCCCATAAGTAACAAAGACCATTGAAAAGTTCAATATGGCGGCCGACAGTGGCATCATATCACCGGAATAAGCACCAAATTTCAGCCTTCTACCTATGAATAAGAAAGTTCAACATGGCGGACGTTGTTGACCGTTATGACCGTTACGCGTAGAATTTTGAAATGAAACCTGCTTAACTTTTGTAAGTAAGCTGTAAGAAATGAGCCTGCCAAATTTCAGCCTTCTACCTACATGGGAAGTTGGAGAATTAGTGACGTTGGAAACTTCAATATGGCGGCCGACAGTGGCATCTTACCACTGAAATAAGTACGTACATCGGTTTTGGTTAGCGCAGGGAAGCCACCTACCAAATTTCGTGATGATGGGGCCATAAATAAGAAAGTTAAACATGGCGAACATTGTCAACCGTTATGACCGTTACGTTACAGCCTTCTACCTACACGGGAAGTTGGAGAATTAGTGATGTTTGGAAAATTCAATATGGCGGCCGACAGTGGCGTCATACCACCAAAATAAGTACATACATCAGTTTTGGTTAGCGTAGGGAAGCCACCTACCAAATTTCGTGAAGATGGGGTCAGCCTTCTACCTACACGGGAAGTTGGAAAATTAGTGACGTTGGAAAGTTCAATATGGCGGCCGACAGTGGCATCATACCATCGAAATAAGTACATACATCAGTTTCGGTTAGCGCAGGGAATCCGCCTACCAAATTTCGTGAAGATGGGGCCATAAATAAGAAAGTTCAACATGGCAGACATTGTGAAAATTAGTGACGTTGGAAAGTTCAATATGGCGGCTAACAGTGGCGTCATACCATCGAAATAAGTACATACATTGGTTTCGGTTAGCACAGGGAATCCGCCTACCAAATTTCGTGAAGATGGGGCCATAAATAAGAAAATTCAACATGGCGGACGTTGTCGACCGTTATGACCGTTACGTGTAGAATTTCGAAATGAAACCTGCTTAACTTTTGTAAGTAAGCTGTAAGGAATGAGCCTGCCACATTTCAGCCTTCTACCTACACGGGAAGTTGGAGAATTAGTGACGTTGGAAAGTTTAATATGGCGGCTGACAGTGGCGTCATACCACCGAAATAAGTATGTACATTGGTTTCGGTTAGCGCAGGGAAGCCGCCTACCAAATTTCGTGAAGATGGGGCCATGAATAAGAAAGTTCAACATGGCGGACATTGTTGACCGTTATGACCGTTACGCGTAGAATTTCGAAATGAAACCTGCTTAACTTTTGTAAGTAAGCTGTAAGGAATGAGCCTGCCAAATTTCAGCCTTCTACCTACACGGGAAGTTGGAGAATTAGTGATGTTTGGAAAATTCAATATGGTGGCCGACAGTGGCGTCATACCACCGAAATAAGTACGTATATCGATTTTGGTTAGTGCAGGGAAGCCACCTACCAAATTTCGTAAAGATGGGGTCAGCCTTCTACCTACACGGGAAGTTGGAAAATTAGTGACGTTGGAAAGTTCAATATGGCGGCCGACAGTGGCGTCATACCATCGAAATAAGTACATACATCGGTTTTGGTTAGCGCAGGGAAGCCGTCTACCAAATTTCGTGAAGATGGTGCCATAAATAAGAAAGTTCAACATGGCGGACATTGTCGACCGTTATTGACCGTTATGACCGTTATGTGTAGAATTTCGAAGTGAAAGCTGCTTAACTTTTGTAAGTGAGTTGTAAGGAATAAGCCTGCCAAATTTCAGCCTTCTACCTACACGGGAAGTTGGAGAATTAGTGATGAGTCAGTGAGTGAGTGAGTGAGTGAGTCAGTGAGTGAGTCAGTCAGTCAGTGAGGGCTTTGCCTTTTATTAGTATAGATTTTAAAATATTACTGATTAGATCCTGCCATGTTTTGAAAAAAGTCTGTACGGATCCTCTAACTATTTGATTTTTTCCAATTTCAAATAATATAACACATCGGTTTCCCACTGACTTAAAAGAGGAAAGTTTGGGTTCTTCCAGTTTATCAGAATGAGTCTGCGTGCCAAAAGTGTAGTGAATGCAATCACAATTTGTTTGTCTTTCTCCACTTTAAGCCCCTCTGGAAGAACCCCAAACACAGCTGTTAATGGGTTAGGAGGGATTGTGAGTCCAAGGCTATCTGAAAGGTAAGTAAAAATTTTTGTCCAGAATAATGTTAATTTGGTGCAGGCCCAGAACATGTGACCTAGTGAGGCTGGGGCTTGGTTGCAATGTTCACAGGTTGGATCATGCCCTGGAAACATTTTGGAGAGTTTTAGTCGAGACAGATGTGCTCGATATATAATTTTGAGTTGTATAATTGTATGCTTTGCGCATATGGAGCTCGAGTGAATTCTCTGCATTGCTACTTTCCACTCCTTTTCTGATATATTAATTGAGAGATCTTTTTCCCAGTGTCCTCTTGGATCTTTGAAAGGCAGGGATTGTAAAATGATTTTATATATTGTAGAGATGGAGTCTAAGTCCTTGCTTGTTAGATTAACTAGCAACTTGGTATGAGTGTGTGCCTTGTAGTGGACAGGCGCAGCTTATTTCTACTGCTAAGATAGGCTGCAGCTTCATACTGCCAGTTTCAGAAACTGGAAGAGTGAATACTGTACTTCTTAATACTAGAATTACCGGAGCCTACGAAAAAACTCATAGATCCGTCCCACCTTAAATCGCTTCACACCTCTCCATCAGTATCTTTTGTCCTTTAAATGTGTTGATAAGGTGGAAGCTGCCATCGCTGTACTTTGTATGTAAGAGACAGATTGAATGTTATTTACTTATTTACCTTGGTTTATTTACTTCCTTCCTACAGCGTAAAGTCACAAGTAGAGTGCAGAGCTATAGCACATCTTTATGTGAAAACAGCAGTGTCAGATGGGAGGGGGGCATTGGGGGGTAGGATCGTGAATGCGACTGAGAGAATAAAACTGAATAAAAAAAAAAACAAAGCTAACCTTTACGAGTATCATACATTTACACCAGCTGTTACAGACTGAAATTAAATGTATGTTTTTATTCTAAAATAGTAAGAATAAGGGCAGTTCACTTCTCAAAACAGACTCATCCGGGATCGAACCCGTGAAGTTTTGATTACCAGTCAACAGTTGATACCATTGCGCCACCGAAGCAGTCATAGTAAATGTGTGTCAATGTCGCACCCTAACACGGGTTCTTTTTTTGCAGTTGTATTCTGGAATAGAAGTGCACTTGTTCTGTTTTATTTGTACTTTTTGTGAAAGTGTTTACTTGATATTTGGAAATCAGGATTAACACATTATACACTTCATGTCTACATTTTGGCAATTATTACTAAAACATGAAAAACATTTCTGTTTTAACAATGTGTTTACTGTACATAGATTGATGTAGACACGGAACACACATGAAATGCATGTGTTCCAAATAACGATATAGTATTTATAAAAGGTGTGATTTTGCTTGACTTCTCACTCTATACAACTCCAAGCAACTGACACACAGGTAAACAGACTTGAGCTGAGAAAACTGTGCGGCAGTGGGGGATGTGATAGCAGGCTGATTACTGCTTATCAACACATTTAAAGGACAAAAAACGCTGATGGAGAGGGGCGAATCAATTTAAGGTGGGATGGATCTACGAGTTTTTTCGTAGGCTCTGGAAATTCTAGTGTTAAATAACTGCAAATATCTCTCATGACAGCCTGCTCTATAAAACATATTTAAATGCTGTAACACAGTATAACAAAATCTAAAGATGTTTGGAAGGCCCTTGCCTGAAGGAAGTTCTTTAAACAGTTATTGTGGCTTTTTTTTTTGGATATTTTAGGATCTCTTTTTACAAAGACAAGTTAGCAGGAAATTAAAATGGCCCTTCCCTTGAAGTTTTGGTGTAAAAGAATTAAATATTAATATATCTGCCATACTGCAGAGCAATTTACAATATGCCTCTATAGTCATACTGGCAGGAGTTGAAGAAGCAAATGCAAAGCAATGGGAAAAAGATGGTGGTTAGTCTATAATTTTAGTGTCTTACTAATATGAGCTGATCCCTTCTGCAGGCGTAAAACAGCTATTTTTTAATACTGTTGGTGGAAACATATGCTAATGACAACCAATCCCAATCTGCTCATATTTAAGCTATAATTACTTTATACTTTAGCCTTAAAACTGAGAAGCCTGTTTAAATCAAAGGCAGCTGAGTGCTTGCAGCACCGTCTGACAGGAACCAAGACAAACTTTTCGAAGAGGAATTGGCATTTTCTCCTTCCTGACAAAAAAAATGATGACTTCTGCCAAGTGTTTGTGTGTTCTTGCCCTCTATCTGAATGAATTGTGTGTGAAATAAAGTAAATAAAAGCTTAAACTAGGGGAGATAGTTTTATAGTGTGACAAAGTACACATTTTAAACCAGTAACAAATTTATGCCTCTGGCAGTGTGCATAACGACAGTATCTATGGTATTTATGTGTAATGATTATAAACTGGAGAAGTAAAAGAGGCTTCTGGACTTTCAGTCTCTTTTGTCTTGAATGTATTTTTAATCTGCTTGAAGTTATTTTTGTGCCCTGTTGACCATTTGCTCTTCATACATAATTATTAAGAGTGAAGTCTGTCACGATATTAGCTCTTGTGCCCAGGCAGGTCCAAGAATAAGAAAAAGAAGATATTGCATTTATATATCACTTTTCGAGACACTCGGAGTGCTTTATATAGAGTAGGGGGAGCCACTTCAACCGCCACCAATGTGTAACATCCACTTGGATGATGTGATGGCAGCCATTTTGCACCAGTATGCTCACCACACATTAGTTATTAGGTGGTGAAGTGGTGAGAGATAGTAAGCTAGTTAGAGACTGACGATGACTATTCTTCCATGTCAAGTTGTGCTTTTGTTGTGGGTGTTCTGCTCGTTCTCTTCTTTACCAAAGACAGGCAGTTGACCAGTGACTTCTACTCATTCCTTTATGGGCTGGTATAACCTGAAATGCTGCCAGGTTTCATCTCCAAAAATTATAATATCGTATTAAGATGGCTCAATAAATTAACTTATTGAGCAGTGTGTTTTAAATACTGCTTTGCTAGTTACATTTTTTTTAAGTGGAAGACTTTAAAAAAAGTAATTTTGCCATATGAAAAGCAAAAGTGAGGTAGGGATGATTATTGAGACAGCGCAAAGTATCAATTATGCAATGGTTTACAAAAGTAGCTTTACAGTTGTTTGTATGGAAAAAGACATGCAGGATAAGATTATTACAATAGCTTTATTAACTCAATAACTTTATTTACTTTTTTAATTCAAAAGAATGTTACAGTAGCCCAGGCATAATCTTGTAAGTGCTCAAATTGCTGGCCTGTATCATAAATAAAGGGTAAGCAAACCTTATTTGCCATATTGGGCCTCACTAAACAGTCCTTCTTTTGCCATGTACCAGAAGCACAAAACACTCTCTTGTTCAACTTCCTAACTATCTCCTTCTCTTTTCTCACTCTGGCTGGCATTACACTGCTATCAACTGAGTCTTTGACCCCATAGTTAGTGAGCAGCTGTTAGCATGAGGCCTTAAATCTCACCCTGGAATTGTTGTGCTTTACAAGGTTAAAAGGACAAGATGAGGGATCAGAAGATAAAATGTAGTCAAATGAAAAGACTGAAATCAGGAGAAGCGATTTTAACAATCGTCAAAACCAATAATCAAAGTCAGAATAACGTTTAGAGTTCTTTAACAAGAGAATCAGAAAATCAAACACAAGCAAAGTTTTAACAATATGTGCAGTCTCAGATACCAGTGGGATGAAAGGGCGACTGTTTTATCCCATTGCATATATAATGTCACATACAAAGCCGGCTCAGTCATTACCAAGATGGCAGCACAACAAAAAGTGGTGCCCTTTAAAAAATAAACATGGGTTAAAGATGGTTCAAAATAATTTGAAATAATTAAAATAACTGTCGTTTACCACAACCAAGAAAAAAAACAGAATTCTCCACTATTCAGACTCTCAGTTGGTAGCAATAAACAGAAGTAAGACATGACAGTATTTCCATAATAAATGAAAGATGATTACAATTCACAACAGGAGTTGGTTTAGGTGTCAGGAATGCCCCCTGAATGTCATTGGTTGTTCTTTCAGCTACTGCATAGCTTCTTTGCCAAGTCTAAATAATAAAGTAACAAAAATGAATGCTTTAAATGTCTGTTTCTAATAGAACAACTAAGGAGGCTATTCCAAACATTCTGTACACTCCCTTGACCCATCTCTCAATTTACCCCACACTGAGTACTTATTTTCAAGCTATTCTTTAAGTCTACATGACATACCACACCCAGCAGTTTCCCACTCACATTGTCACTTAGAGGGTCCAAAGAATGTACCATTTAATTCATACATCCGAAGGATGAAATGTAGAGAGCACAGAAATGCTAAGTAAGGTTTAGTAAAATGCCATTATACAAAGTAAAAAGGTTTCAGAGGCGCAGAGCTTTGTGTTTGTGTGGGGATGGTAAGATCATCAATGCCAGCGTCTGGTGATGACTTTCATTATATACTGAGGTTGTGCGACTTTATTGTGACCCTTTGATTGTCTAACTGTTCCTATTCCTCCTGAAGGAAACAGACAGAACAAAAGTTAGTGGTTGTGCTATACTCATTTCATTTCCCATATTAACCTGGTATAGGCCTTTAATTGCTCCCTATATTTGTGTGTCTGACACTATATATACTGAATATATATATATAGTGAGAGGTGCTATATAGGTGCCCAACCTGTCACAGACTGACAATGGAGGCACGTGTAACTCTCAAAGAAAAAAGGACTTTTCCCGCACAAGCACACCAAAATGATACAAAAACACAACAAAATACTCTTCCTCCACTCCTCCCAGGCTGCTTTGTCCTCCTCCTCCTCCCACCTAGAGTAGTGGCTGCAGGCTCTTCTTATTGCACCCCCGGAAGTGCTCCAGGTGCTCGTTGACCCGCTTCAGGTTGCACTTCAGGGTGTGGCAGCAGTCCAGCCCACATGGGCTCATTAAGCCATACAGCTCCCCCTGGCGGTGGCCATGGAGCCCAACAGGGATGAGCTCCAGTGTTCCACTATTGTGGCCCCGATGCAACCCAGGGTGGCTGCCACCAAGTGTTCCGGGGAACGTAGAGTGTAGCCCATGGGTGTACCCCCAGATCCAGTGTCAAAGGGGCGTTTTAAGGCTAAAAATGATTTATAATGGGAGCCCTTATGTTAAATCTGAATTTAATATTTTGATTTTATAGGTGCTGGCGCCCTGCCCAGGGTTTGTTTCCTGCCTTGCGCCCTGTGTTGGCTGGGATTGGCTCCAGCAGACCCCCGTGACCTTGGTCAGTAATTAAGGATCTCTCTTCCCTGGCGTGTGGTGCACTATCGCACAGTATGCTCCCTCTAATTCTTCCCTTTGGATGTTCAAACAAGACTCACACTCCTGTGGCCCTCCCTTGGGTTCTAACAATGCTATTTAGTCTGGTCACACTTCAGCTGGAGTTGCTCACCATTTGACCCACACCAACTCATGAGCAAAAAAAAAGTTAAAAATAAGTTTCAAATCTGTTTTGGCTAACTCCAAACTTTCCAAATCCATATGCCTCCCCTTGCAATATAGAAAGCTCATTATCTTGCTTTTGAAATTATTGGCAGCTGCGTCAATCTCTATGGTTTTTACTTAATGCTGATGTTAAAAATACTGCAGAGTGTCAATCTTCTGTCTAATGCTTCTTTTGAAGGTTCTTTTTATACATACATTTCTAAAAAAAGTGATTTTTCTGTATACCAAAATTAAAATTGAAAAGGATTAATTCTAAAGGTTTTCTTGAGTACTGGAACCACACGATATACAAAAAGTACAAGAACAAACACAACCTGCTGCATGCTATTAATTACACTTCTATGTTTCATCTATGCTAAAGAGCTGGCAGAAAATAACAATCTGCCTGAAAGACTTTTTTATGCTTGTCTCAATAAACCTCTTTGTCACAGAATGCAAGGTTATCCCCGTATAAATGAATGCCTCTTGCTTGCTCCTGAAACTGGTTTTAAATGCCACCTTTAGCCTTCTCTTCACCAGAAAATTATTATCCCCATTCTTCTTGCCACAAAAGGAATCATCATCACCAGGTGTTAGATGTTGTCTATAGAGCAAATGCTTGAGCTTTTGAAAGCCATCTTCTGTAATAGCAGTCCGCACTTGGCAAGCTGTGGACAAGCAGGAGTGCACCAGGAGACTGTCTTTCACACCTCTTCTATTTGATGATTTCCTGCAATTTGCTCAGCATTCCAATGTAACATGTTCCATATAAGCTTTAGATTATGTTAAATTGCTGCAAAGCCCCCTGGTCTCAGTTCGCTTGTAGTAAATAATAAAATGGTCCTTCTAAATCTCCCCTCATTTGGAACTGCAGTTTTTTCGACCATAGGATCTATTGCTTATTTTCAGCTCCTGACTAGGGTTTTATTTTTTTTTTCCCAAGAAATAATTGAACCTTGGATCTACAGTTCACCTTTGAATGAAATACACAAAAGATGAATGTGTTCAATACTATTCAAAAAATATTTTTGTCAGAGATTCTATTTAAGGTTTGGGCTTTGTTGCATCCATTCATCAGTCCATCCTGTGTAATATGATGAAGACGGTAAAAATCAGAGTCGCAGTAAAACGGTGAGTGTACTGGTAGCCTCAAAAACCAGACCCAGATGGGATGCCAGTCCATTGCTGGGACATAGACACACATGCGTACTCCCTTCAGGCTAATTTAAAGATATCAATTAATCTTACATACAAATATTTGGAATATGAGAGGAAGACATGTACACCTAGAGAGAAACAAGTGAGACATGGAGAGAGTAATCAAATTCTACATAGAGGTCTGTGAGAAATGAGTACTAACCACTGCGCCAGCAGGTCACTCTCAGCATTCAATGCGATTCAATTCAATTTATTTTTGTATATTGCTTTTTAACTGAGTGAAATCACAAATTCACAGGTAGATGGAAAAGCAAACTTCACAAACTGCTAATTAGGACACATAAATGCACAGATCTGAATTCAACATCGGATCTCTATTTCACTCAGAGATCAGTCTGTTTGACTTGAATACAATATGTAGTTTTATAATTAAAGTTTACTTTGCATTTTGACATTTTCTTATGATTTTTGCATGAAAAAAATGATGAAATCTGAGTAATCCTAAAATAAAACTAATCTTTCTTGCAACAGAAGTCTCAAACAGACAGCTGGATTTGGGCTTTGAAATTGGTTGCTTTCCTGGTTTTATAAGTTTGCTTTAATTAAGTTCAGGAGTTCATTTCCCATTAAAATATTTGATCAATGTATTTGCTAATTTATTTTTCATTAATTATTATGTTTTGCATTGCTGGGCACTTGGACACTTAAAATTTTTGTCTGTGATCTGTTCTGTAATGTGTAGAATAAACTTAGACTCCATGTGCTTGGGGGCGAAGACTGATTTTTTAAAAAAGGATGGTGCATACTGAGAGAAAAAAAAGATGTTAAGAATGGTCATAATTTATTTTATTTAGTTCCTGATATGAAAGGGGGGTTTTAGTTTTCTATAATTTTTTTTCTGGTTTGTAACAAACTTTTGGTAGCAGTAATATTCAGACACTTTTTTCTACACAGCACACAACTACAGTATATTAAAGGAACAAATATCACAATGATTTCTCATTCCGCCTGGCAAAGACTGACAGGCTACAACATAAGCCGGTAAATCACTACTCAGGCTCAGCCAATGTGTGACGTTGTGACCCATTTCAATTGTAAGATATGAAAACAGCAGAGAGACGGTAAAGGGTTGGGGACCAACCGGATACCCCTTTTAATGCAACGAAAAAGTCCAAACAATATCATGGATATCTTGTTTCCCATGGTGTCTCCTCTGGGGCCTCATGTATAAACGGTGCATATGCACAGAAATGTTGCATAACAACGTTTCCACGTTCAAATCGCGATGTATAAAACCTACACTTGGCGTAAAGCAATGCACTTTTCCACGGTACCTCATACCCTGTCGTACGCAAGTTCTCCGCTCGGTTTTGCAGACTGGCGGCACCAAGCGTCAAAGCAGTGCTACTGTTCCTGTGTGGTTACCCTTTATTTGTTAGAACCACATTTCTGACGCGGCTTTATAAATACACTGAAACTAACCGCATATTGTTTTTTAGTGTAATGCATCTGATTGTAATTAACCTGTAACAATATAATGGCCCAGGGAATAGCCATAGTATTCCAAATACCATAACTGCTTTAGCGTTGTTACTCTCACTGCACCTTTTTTTTCCTTCTTTCAGCTGCTCCCGTTAAGGGTTGCCACATCGGATCATCTTTTTCCATATTACTGACACTGCACCACTCGGAATATTCACTCGGGGAATCACAGCAGCAGCTGATCGGAAAGAGAATTATCGGTATACAGCATCAAGCCCACTCTGCCTCAGTCATGGCAAAACGTTTCAAAGGCTTTCCTGTACTGACCTCGCGGTTCAGACACAGTTTCATCCCAAGAACTTTAAACACAGTTAATCAGTCCATCAAGTGTTCCTTGTAGAACTGTTTGTACTTATAAGTACAATCACCCCACTGTAAACTTGCACTACAGTTATAATATTGCACAACCTGCGCCACTTTATAAAGCACGTATTTACATATGATGACGATATCATTTTTAAGATGAAATGCAGCAAAATATGTTGATTATTTTATACAGATACAACTTTAACTTCATTTAAATAATTTGTATTGTTAATATTTAAACATGTGAGAACACTGTGCCGCAGCACTATCAAGTTCACGTATTGTTCGTGCCTCGCGCTGTATATTTGCTGAGGATGGCGCGACACTGGAAGGATAGACGGATAAAATAATTAAACACGTACTATGAAGATATTTCAATGTTCCTTAAAAGTTTTGAAGAATCATCGTTGTAAGCTTACAGATGGCTTAACGTCTATTACAGAACTGATTGTGTGGCGATTGGGTATTTGGAGAAAGAAAAGTAAGGACAGGAATTGGAGGATAGTACGTTTGAAAAAGACAGTACTGCTACAGTAATTTCATCAAAGGTCGCGCACAATCACGCACTGTGTTCCCCTGTTTAATAATGTGCATTAACTCCTATCATCATGAAAAGATATCACGTATACATCTCAGTAATTTAATTATTCAGAGAGCTGTAATATCACAAATGTAATGGATTCTGTGTCCTGTCGGAGAAAGAGAAAGAACAGAAGCACGTAGTGATTCACACACATAGAGCACATAGATGATCAAATGCAAAACAAAGCATTTAACGTGCTACTTTAGTTACGATGGGATTTGAGAAACTAGTAAATTAAACGATTTTAGGATGAAGTTTATGTTCTACTTTAATGACAAAATAAACTATGTGATTAAAGTGGAAATTTTGAGATTGAAGTTAACATTTTGTGCTTTTTTCCTACTCTGTGCTTTTTTTTCTCACTGTACCCTAATAAGCTTTCATATGACACTCGGACGGTGGGCTATGTCTTGCCTTTTCATGGCGACTTTGATATGTGACAAGTACTTTTTTATGTCGGGCACTGTGCGACTTTGTGAACTTGAGCTTGTTTCTCCAACACGCTATGTCATTCGATCAACTTCCTTTTTATTGATTATACCACTGTATAAACCAACAAATAGTACGTTTTTCTTTGCCTCCACTTAGTATTCGCTGAAATTCTTATATTTTCCCTCTTACTTTTGCCATTGCCTTTTCACAAAACGCTGAGCTTAAGGTCTTATTTATATTGATTAGCATATTCAAAGAGGCGTAATTCTGGGAGGAGAAAGGGCGGGACAGAAGGCACGTGCATGTGCGTTAGTTTTCACGCTGATCGGAATTTATGAAGCGGAGTACGCACAGATTCCTGCATCTGGAATTTTCTGTGCGTAAGCACATTTCGGCTTTTGTGCTTACGTCATGTTATAGTGCGAATTCTACGCACAGTGTTATACATGAGGCTCCTGGTGACTACTAAGTAGTCAGTCCTTCCAATAGATTTCAAGTGTCACTGTTCCTTAAATAACCCACAGGGACAAAACCAAAAGTGAGGTCACATTTCATCCTGGTCTGTGGGTGTGAAAGAAAAAAGCGTTAGCAACCACATTCCGTCAGGCACTGGTGTCAGCTGGTTTACCTTCTCAGAGTCTTGTAGCTGCTCCCTATGTGCCATTATTTACACCAGAACAATGTAATCATCTGGGGCTCAAAAGAGAGATAACATAAATATTAAATAAAATGATCTATTAGTAGTGCAGGGCTGGAAATCTCAAAGATTTGCACTTAGTGGAATCTTCACTGTTCAAGACAAACACTGCACTGAAGTAAACACAAAATAATGGAAATTAAGATTCTTTGACTGTGGTGTACAAGCCTAGTGAGATTCCAGGTAAACTATATGATACACTTGTCAACAGAAGGCACAATAGTGCTAGGGGAAGACTATTAAAGAATCAGCATCGTTGAAACAGAACAGCTTTGAATTTTCTCATTCTATGCAAAGACCAACTAAGAGATGAAAGAAATGATTGAGGCTGGTGAAACTAGCACTTCAAAAACTTCTTTATTGAGGATACAACAATACAACTAGAAGGTGATCAACAAATATAAATAAGATTACCATTCAAGAATTGTAAATATGTGTTCTAAGCAACAGAACATTATGGCTGATAGTAGATGAGAGCAGCATGTAAGAGAAGGGTCGAGGATCATTGTCCAGGGCATTCCTTTCAATATTGGACTATTTTACAAACCACTATATTTCAAACAAATATGGAGGGGACTTGGCATCTTATTTTTGTTTTCAAGAGCAAATGAATCATTTTTTTTCCCCATATGGCTATAGACACACTCAGTAGTGGACAGTTTTTAACATTGCATTTACACTGAGACTGTTCTGTTGGCTGTTTTTTTTGACTTTGCTGTATGGGTTCTAAAAGATTTGTTGAATGCTGTTTTAGTTGACCCAGTCGTGTTTAGCTAAACTAAGCAGATTAAATGCAATATGATATGAAATATGAGGGCAGGTTTTGAAACAGTCACACAGAATAAGGTACTAGCCTTACTTTTTACCTTGAAAAATTTGGCACAGTTACCTAAAGTATTGAAAAGTATCTTAAATTAAAATGACTAAAAATAAAAGAAGGTCTTCGGTTATGGTGGTGTTGACCTACGGCAATTCTGCAGATGTAAACAAACGCAAAAATGTTTCTTTTCAGCTAAATTTGAATTTATTTTCATGTAGCAACTTCTGTTTTTTCCATTTACAAGCAATGAAACAACAACATTTATTTATATAGCACATTTTCATACAAATGATGTAGCTCAAAGTACTTTACAAGATGAAGAAAGAAAAAAGAAAAAATATAAAAATAAAATTAGGCAATACTAATTAATCTATACTAATAAAAGGCAAAGCCCTCACTCACTCACTCACTCACTCACTCACTCACTCACTCACTCACTGACTGACTCATCACTAATTCTCCAACTTCCCGTGTAGGTAGAAGGCTGAAATTTGGCAGGCTTATTCCTTACAGCTCACTTACAAAAGTTAAGCAGGTTTCATTTCGAAATTCTACACGTAACGGTCATAACGGTCGACAACGTCCGCCATGTTGAACTTTCTTATTTATGGCACCATCTTCACGAAATTTGGTAGGCGGCTTCCCTGCGCTAACCAAAACCGATGTATGTACTTATTTCGATGGTATGACGCCATTGTCGGCCGCCATATTGAACTTTCCAACGTCACTAATTTTCCAACTTCCCGTGTAGGTAGAAGGCTGACCCCATCTTCACGAAATTTGGTAGGTGGCTTCCCTGCGCTAACCAAAATCGATGTACGTACTTATTTCGGTGGTATGACGCCACTGTCGGCCGCCATATTGAATTTTCCAAACATCACTAATTCTCCAACTTCCCGTGTAGGTAGAAGGCTGAAATTTGGCAGGCTCATTCCTTACCGCTTACTTACAAAAGTTAAGCAGGTTTCATTTCGAAATTCTATGCGTAACGGTCATAACGGTCAACAATGTCCGCCATCTTGAACTTTCTTATTCATGGCCCCATCTTCACGTAATTTGGTAGGCGGCTTCCCTGCGCTAACCGAAACCAATGTACATACTTATTTTGGTGGTATGACGCCACTGTCAGCCGCCATATTGAACTTTCCAACGTCACTAATTCTCCAACTTCCCGTGTAGGTAAAAGGCTGAAATTTGGCAGGCTCATTCCTTACAGCTTACTTACAAAAGTTAAGCAGGTTTCATTTCGAAATTCTACGCGTAACGGTCATAACGGTTGACAATGTTCGCCATGTTTAACTTTCTTATTTATGGCCCCATCTTCACGAAATTTGGTAGTTGGCTTCCCTGTGCTAACCAAAACCGATGTACGTACTTATTTCAGTGGTATGATGCCACTGTCGGCCGCCATATTGAAGTTTCCAACGTCACTAATTCTCCTACTTCCCGTGTAGGTAGAAGGCTGAAATTTGGCAGGCTCATTCCTTACAGCTTACTTACAAAAGTTAAGCAGGTTTCATTTCAAAATTCTACGCGTAACGGTCAACAACGTCCGCCATGTTGAACTTTCTTATTCATAGGTAGAAGGCTGAAATTTGATACTTATTTTGGTGATATGATGCCACTGTCGGCTGCCATATTGAACTTTTCAACGGTCTTTGTTACTTATGGGCCCATCTTCAAGAAATTTGGTACGCGGGTTCCCAACGCTAACTGAATCCTACTTACGTACATATATACGTCCATAGCCTGCAGCTCGGTCACCGTGTGAGGCGCCGTTGGGTCCCCCATCCCAACGCCTCCCACGTTGTTGGCTGCCTGCCTATATAAGGCCGTCTGTCGCTCCAGTCTCTACATTCCCTTCCTTGCTTCGCCACTGTATTCACGTCTCCCTGCTGATAACTACAGCCTTTTTATTTAATCCACGGCTTCTCCTCTGTTTTATTGTTCATTTATTACGATTATAGTTATTGTATAGGTATTTTAGACTTACTTTACATTGTTCAGGTACCCATTTCCTTTATCATTCCAACCGTACCCCCATTAACATGTCTATCGAGGTAATCACCATCAATCAAAGAACTGTCACTTACCAAGTGGTTTCCATGCCCGGAGATGGCACCTGCCTTTTCCATTCTCTTTGTTACATATTGCACAGCCATATCAGGCTCACTATTGATATCCGGAGGAACATTGTGTCTTATTTATTGAATGACTGGGACAGGTTCAAGGTGTGGACTGATGACGGTACAGGAGATAATTATACTACACAGGAGCACTAGAAGAGTGAAATGCTTAAGTGTACCAAAATGGCCAAATATTTTACACCTTTGGACAACCGCCAATGCCTCTTAAACATCTTAGCTTCACAGGTGACGATTTCAGTAGTGGACACTTTGATGTTTAGAAATGTTTAAACTCTCAAAAGCTGGATGTGAAGTTATCAATGAAACTGGTTGTATACTTACAACGCTTGACAGATGCCGAATGTCTCTTCAACACAAGTCCTAAAAATACTGTCGTAACTGAAACAAACCATGAAACTCAAACCGATTATGACAGCAGCAATCCAAGCTGTGAGATTTGAAACAAGATTACTGTTCACATGGCCAACTGTACGTTGCATGCTCAAGAGTAAGCTCAGCGCACAGCTACAGCTTGGTCATATTACAACTGGTGGGCCAAACTGACAACGTGGCATACAAAGAGATCCTTAACAAATAATTATTGGTATATTTTCCCTCAGTTTAAAAAGGTTTAATTTTCTTCTTAATAAAAATTTTAAGGCAGTACTTCACCGCTGCGAAGCGCGGGTATTTTGCTAGTATAGAATAAAAGTAAGGTCTGATGGTCAGGAGGACACAAAAAACAAACAAACAAAAAAACTCCAGAGGACTGGAGAAAAAAACAAATAAAATCTGCAGGGGTTCCGAGGCCACAAGACCACCCAGCTCCCACAGGGCATTCTACCTAATATAAATGATCTAAATCAGTTCTCATGGTTTTCAGGCTTCACATGGAAGAATTAGATGATGATGGTCATGTGGACTTCTGGCATTCAATCTGTCAATGTAGGGACTGCTTGGTGCCTTGATCAGGTGGTGGTAGTGGTGCAGAATGCCACAAACTAGAAGTTACTAATAACGCTGAGGGATAGCACCTTACACTATGTACTGTGTCACCATTTTCAATCATTTTGTGTTTTCGTACACACATGTCACCAAAATGTAACCTGTGGCACCTGCAGCTCAGTAACAATTAAGCAGCTAGACTGGCAGCTGGATAAGTCCTAAATAGTCAACCCAAAAGTACTGTGTCATGGAGTGGTGGAAGTTGCACCCTGAGTGATTCCTCAGCAGGCACAGCATGCATCTCACAATTGTCAGTTAGTGGTGGAATTTAATGCCATCAGTATGCCTTTTCCAATTCATGAGGTAAGGTCAACATGCCAGATATAGCTATGGTTATTTGTGTTTTATAATTCAAAGCATAGTTATATTGCTTCACATTTTATTAATAAGTCTGAAAGCATTTTAGAATGAGACAAATAATAAAGAATTTTGCATTTTTTGCAGATTTCCCACTAATATACGTTTTCATTGCAAGTTTCAATATACATTGTGACAGATAGGGGTGCTGTTGTCACCTTGAACCCTCAGACTACACGTCAGACACCAGATAAAAGTCCAAGAAATTAATTTATTATAACAAAAGTGTGCACCAAGCACCTCCATCTCCACAGTAATCCAATAATCAATACAATAATCACAATCCTTCACTCCCAGACGCTTCGTCACCCTTCCTTCCAACTCAGCTCAGTTCGCTGGGGTTTCCCACAGTCCTTTTATATCTCTTGACCCAGAAGTGCTTCTATCCCTCAGTCCATGTGATTTCCCAGCACGTCCGGGTCAGATGAAAATGTCTTTTCTTCAGCCCGGAAGTACGTCATTTCTTCTGTCCCTGTGACTGGGAAGTACTTCCGGGCTATACGGGAAATACAAGTCTCTGGGCCTCCCTGCAGCGACCCCCATTGTATCCAGCAGGGCTGTAAAGCCAAACTCTATTGTCCATGATGCCTTGATGGAATTCGGGGCACCTCCATGTTGCAGGCAGGGCTCCATCTGGCGGCTTGGGGGTATTGGCCGGGATGAATTGCCGGCCATATATCACAACATACAAAATTGGGTTATGGACATCTGCAGGAAGGCAACTCGATTATAACCCGAGTCCTACTTGTAAACTGAAATTTTCAAAACTAAGTTGCCAGAACTAACAAGGAAATCTTAATCCAGATTTGATGGGGATTTCCACACTTACTTTATTTTTTCGTTACAAGACAAGCATAATAACCAGCCTCCAGAATGGTTAGAGATGAGTTTGGCCAAATGACATGGCATAGTTCACATTTTTAAATAAAATATTTCACTTACAAGCTTTATAAACTGCAGTATTGCAAGAAAGCCTTGTACTCATTTTCATGAATCTTGCGGGCATCTCTTTAGAAACCAAGCCGCTCCAAGCTTGAGATTTCCTGTCCTGTTTTGCTAAGGATGGCCAACATGCCCTGAGAGTTAGTTGATTTCTAGTTGCTAATTGCCAACCTAATAAGATGATTAACCCCTAGCATTCCTGTATAATTAGATTAAGTGGTATAAAGAACTGATTTTAATCTTGCATAATTTACAAGCATTAATTTATTACAGGATTATGGGAGCCTTTGGAATTCTGCTTAGTTCTGTTATAAATACAATACATTGACTACATTTTTATCATTAATTTTTCTGTTATTTATAATTTTTAAATGGAACATTTTTCATGCTTTCTCACATATTGAGTATTATTTTGTTTCTTTGACTATTCATTTTGTATTGTATCTGCTCCTGATTTTAGCAGATTTTGAAGAAATACTATAAGTCCACAAAAGGATAAGAGAGTTGCCTTAGAACTGAGAAGATAAACTCCCCATAACTGACCTGAAGCAGTAAGTGCTCCCAGGGGCACACTTCCACTATGCATTGTATGTCAGTCAGGAACAGTAATTGGTGATTTATGTGGATGCATAAGGTATATCTCTTTGCTGAGAGCCCATAGGCAGGGTTAACGACCTGTGGAATCAGCAATTTAGATAACTACACACCTTTTAATGGTGAAATACTGACACCAACCTTCCCATTGCCATACTGGGAGGTTAACGAAGGGTGATGTCTGCACTGAAGCCCACAGTAATTGCGGTCCCATGAAAGAGGGGTACCTAGAATATAACCTGAGATGCTAGAAAGGAGAGTCAGAACTCCATAATGTTTAGTGCAGACTCTGAAGTGATGGCCAACAGCAACCCAACGATAAGGAAGGGTTCTGTATCTAAAGTGTATGATAGCCCTTTTACTCACTAAACAGATAATGATATCTATAGAATGAAGAAGGATATACCAGCAAAACTTTTTAATCGTCCTGTATGACTTAGCATTGATGTCCAGGGAAGAAGTACTGGGGTACAGTTAGGGGATAGCACAGGCAAAATTGCATACAATTTTGGAGCAATCACTGAACTCAGAAATCTCCTCAGTCAGTGATATAACTGGCTGTGCTCTACAGAGTGATGTGGAGGATATGGACAAAGGAAAATAGCACTAATGTTTATTGGGTGAAAATGCAGTGTAATTGCATTGTAAACCAGCCATCTAAGACAAGTCTGCGTGGCCTAAACGGGGATATTTCACTTTTAACAAACAGTATGCTATTTTAAACTTTGATGAGAAAAAATAACAAAAGCTTGTTTCGAGTCAGATGTGGTTATTTGAGACATATATACTGTAAATGTTGACAAATGAGATCAGTATAACATAATGACCTAGAAAATGATTGATAAAGTATTTATATGCTCACATACAGCTTGATTTTATAATTGCTACCTGGTATACCCTCTGGTGATTCTCTTCTTCACTAGATGTTTTGGCCTTATTATGACATCTTTGAAATAGGTGCCAGGCAAGTTGCTCAGGCCCAACTTGAACAAAGTGGCAATTCGTTTCTCTTAAACAACATTCATTGTCCTACTGTGCTACAGATCGTTTCACTCTGCTGCCCCCTGATGTGCAGAGTCTTCAGTGTTATGCATAGCATTTGCGTTGGAATTCACCTGACTCCAGCCTCCACTAGCATGCAGTTCCAACCTTTCTTGATACACTCATCAAACAATTGCTCCTATGAAGGGACTTCTTTCTGAAATGACTCATCTATAAGCACTTCCTTCAGGACTGTCAACTCCAGCTGTTGTCTAGCCTGTAGAGGTCTGTACGTCCCTCCATGGATATGCCTCCCTAACCCATCACTGACCCACCACCAAACCGGTCATGCTGAACGATGTTACAGACAGTATAAAGTTCTTCACTGCTTCTACAGACACTTTCACATCACATGTGCTCCGGGTGAACCTGCTCTCATCTGGGAAAAGCACAGGGTGCCAGTGGTGGACCTACCAATTCCAGTATTCTATTGTAAATGCCAATCGAGCTCCATGGTGCAAGGCAGTGAGCACATGGCCCAATAGAGGACATTGGGCCCTCACGCCACCCTCATGAAGTCTGTTTCTGATTGTTTGGTCAGAGACATTCACGCCAGTGGCCTGCTGGAGGTCATTTTGTAGGGCACTGGCAGTTCTCATCCTGTTCCTACTTGCCCAAAGGTGCAGATAACGGTCCTGCTGATGGGTTAAGGACCTTCTACTGCCATATCCAGCTCTCCTAAAGTAATTGCCTGTCTTCTGGAATCTCCACCATGCCCTTGAGATGGTGCTGGGAGACACAGCAAACCTTCTGGCAATGGCACGTATTGATGTGCCATTTTGGAGAAGTTGGACCACCTGTGCAACCTCTGTAGGGTTCAGGTATCACCCCATGCTACCAGTAGTGACACTGACCATAGCCAAATGCAAAACAAGTGAAAAACACAGTCAGAAAAGATGAGGAGAGAAAAAAGTCAGTGGCCTCCACCTGTGAAACCATTCCTGTTTTGGGGGTCGTCTCATTGTTGCCATTAACACCAAAGCAGCTGAATCTGATAAACACCCCCTCTGCTACTTAACTGACCAGATCAATATCCCATAAGTTTCATTGACTTGATGCTATACTCTGATTAAAAAGTGTTCCTTTCATTTTCTGGAGCAGTATAAATATATATATTTCTCATAATTCCCAAAGTATGCTGGAAATATTGATGGTTGCACCACAGCTGATAATTACAGAAGTGTTTAAAGTAATGGCTTCATACTCTGCATTGAAAGCTGACACCTCCCACATTAAATCTTGTTTTTATGAGTCGTGCTTTTGGAGACCTGTGGCGTACTAAGAAATAAAACAGGGAAAGCCGATGATCTGACTAAAATAGACTTTTCGTGTCTTCTTTTCAACTGCTATTAGCAGCCGTTCTGTAGGCTGTTACCAGTGTACTGTAACTCTTTTCAGCATTAAAAATTCTAATTGGGCCAAGAATTTAAAACTCTTGAAAAAATGAAGAGAAGATAGATCAGCCTTGCAGTTCATTTTCCAATTTGTGAGGTTTTTTTATGCTTACTTTAGATATGGTACCTTTTCAATTAAATTTTCATTGGTTGCTTTTTAGTATAGGTTAATGGGTTTTGTAGCAGTCTAAAAATATTATTTGCCAAAAAAAGAGGTTACTGAACATGACCAACAAACAATAAATTATCAACAGAAAGAGATGTTTTTAAACATTTGGAACTGTCCAATGTAAATACCTGCCCAAAACCCAATGGCCCGGCAAATGTTGAAGTGTGCTAGGTACTGGGTCAGGACCAGGTTCTTTATTGGAACTGTAAAAGGTTATTATGACCACAATTCTTTCCTATTTTCCTTACTGCATATGCCTTGGAGAACAGGTGTTAGTTAGAGGTGACAAAGAGTGCTCAAAATAAGGCCTCAGCAGCAGACCCATCATTGCTCTAAGCAGCATGCTGAGTGTCAAATGGGTTTATATTGCTCACACTGTCTGTCTCTTTTCCTGCTATTTGGAAAAGCAGCGAACTTAACTTCCCACGGGTGAATTATTTTTTAAACAGGCAGGATTTGTTTCTTTTTCTTCAGACAGTTAAGTGCTGCACCAGACCCATTTACAAAAGATGGCCCAACCTGCTATGTTTAAATTACAACAGATGATTGCCACAGTCCAAAGGTTTATGTACAAAATATCGTTCCCATTTTACACATGTACTGTTAATAAACATTATATATATGATATAGTATATATTATTACAGTATATTGAGATAGGATTGAGTGGTCATTGCAGTTAATGCCACCCAGACAAATAACAAGGAAGTAAAAGATAAACATGCAGTAAATGATGACTTTTCTGACAAAATATTCAAGGAATGAAAGAACATAAAGAGACCACATAGTAAAGCAAACCCATGTGAAAATTATAACTATAGCCTCTCTCTCTCTGCCTAAACCACTGTTGAACCCTCAACTATCCAATGGGATGGTTTGCCTTTACCACCATGCAACATTAAGTACTCCCTTCTAACCTTCTGTATCTCTCTTTCCCCTTTTCTTCCTTTGGAAAATGAACTGTCTTCTTCTCACCAAATTCAATTCCCAGCTGTGTACTCATTAAGCCTTTAGCTTTTAAGTGTCATCTTGGGCAAGGTCTGAAAATACTACCAAGGACTTGGTGAACCCAACTTCCTTCCAAGAATTACAACTCTGTTTAGTGGACCATCCTGGTGGTAGACCACACTGGGCTACTGTAGTGGTGTCAAAGCACTGAACCTTCTGTTATCCTTCAAGGACTGTCGATAACACTTGAGGGATGGTCCAATATATTTTACTCTGGGACTATGTGTCCTTGCCTCCTCCTGTCATTCCTTCTGGACCTTATTCTTTTTGACTTTCTTTTTCAAGGTTGTTGTAATATCCTTGTATAGATACCCTAAAATAATTTATGCACCCTTAATAATGTATATAAGCTATATACTTACATATATCCATATCAAAAGTCTAAAAAGTCTAAACACAGTTATTGAAATTTAAGCTTGGATAATGTAAATGCTGAAATCAGCAAATATGTCAGTCCTTTTTTGCACATGTAATTAAGATCTTGTACCTTATGGGATCTTATTTTTGAAAGATACATATCAAACGATGAATAAAACAGTCGTTAAAAGGCAGCCTGTGTGGCATAGTTTTTAAGGCTTTGGACATCAAACCCTGAGGTTCAAATCCCACTAATGACACTGTCTAACCATGAGCAAGTCACTTCACCTGTCCGTGCTCCAATTAGAAAAGCAAAAGAAATTGTATTTTAATTTGTAAATCATGTTGGATAAAGGCCTCAGCCAAAATAAGTAAATATAAAATCATGGAAATCTGTGAAGACAATCAGGAAGAAGTGAAAAAAATATGGAAACCTGCATTCCAAAGTCCAGGAGGTCCCTCCAAAACTGATTACCTGGAAGGGAGGGAGCTCATCAGGGAGACTACGAAGAAGTCAACTATAACCTAAAACCAGCTTCAGATACTCATAGCAGAAGCTGTCCACTTCCATCATATTATAACCATTCTGTTCATGCTTCCTAAGTCTTAGGTGTAGGGTAGGGTAGCAAGATGAAAACCATTTCTCATAAAAAAAACACCCAGGTCTGTATAAATTTTGCATGTAGACACTTTCATCTTCCATAAACCAAATGGAAATATGACTTAAGGAGTTGAAGAGACCAAGGGAGAACTTTATAAGATTACTTCACAAAATCCAAGTTTTATCACACAAAGAACACAAAACTTACTGTCAATTATAGTTGGAGGCAGTATCATGCTATACGGACACTTCTGTTCCATGAGTCTAAGGACTCTGGTAAGGTTAGACATAGAAAATGAAGATCTCCAAGTCACAAGAGATTTTGATGCAAAACTTGATGCTAGAAAGCTGAAAATTTTCACTTTTCAACATTACCATAACTAGAAGCATCTTTTTTTTCTTCGATCCAGACTATAGAGCTATTCTGTTTTAATTTGTTGCTGAAATGCCAGCTTTCATGAGAGCATCCATGTTGACTTTCCCACTTGGGCAACATGAAAGCATGGTGATTGCAAATGACACAATTGCAACTTCTGACTTCCCAGCTCCTGTGTACGACAAATGTAGTATTAGTTCAAGGGTGTACACATATACTGTATGCCAATAGTGTGCATTTCCAATTAACATTTTGGTTTTATTTTTATTAATCTTTATTATGGGTATGTCTAGTGATATGATGGTATCCTGTCTGTAGGTTCATTCATACCTTTGGGTGCAGCTTCTCAAAATCCTTTATTCTACAAAATGGGTTATGAGAATTAAGAAATAGAGGCTTTAAATGTCTTATTTAATGTCCTTTAAAAACAGATATCTAATATTTCATTAATTCAGCACAGTACCTTAAAATAATTTTCTCAGGAATCTGCCCCAGATAGAATCTCTGAGCACACTCCTGCACATGTTCAAATTTATTGACAGTAGGCCAATTTAAAGACACCTAGTATGAGATGAAGACTACAGTGCCAGAAATAAAACTGGAAGGCAGGGGAGACAGTCCAGTGGCTAGGCTTGCCATTGAATACAGCTCTCCAAAGCTGTCATTCAGGATTGCCAGGCTAGTTCTAGGCTAGTTTAAAGATGCTGATATTGTTTTATTATCTTCACCGAAGTTTGTTTCGCAATGCCCAGAATCAAACATTGCCTTAGATTGTGATAAAGGTTACTTCAGAAAAATAGTTTTATTCCTGTGGAATGTTGTTTGATTCTTAACCCCATACAAAGCTTTTTACTGTATTCTGTATATTTGGAGCATATATGTCTACTAAAATGAAGTAATAACTACGGGCTAAAATGGATTGCATATTTTAGAGGGATGGAAATTCACTTGGAGACTGTGTAATTCCTGAGGTTCAAATTCTCTTAGATCAGAGAGAGGCTGTTTTAGCTGCCTGAAAAGAGTGTAGAAAGAAACAGATAAAGCTCTGTTGTTGCACAAAAATGCATTATGGATAAAGCCAGTCTCTGCTGGTGGGATAAGGCAATAAGATTTAAGCTCTATAGTCACTTATTCAGAAGCCGCTGATCTTATGCCTGAAGACTGTGAGGGATGGGGGGGGGGGGGGGGGTATAGTGTATTTTAGTGCTCCGTCCCCACGTGCCACATCATATTAAAATCCCATCACTATGATAAAAAGCGCCCCAAGATGCTCTAAATGTAAACATGCTGCAGTTTTCCTAATTATGCTAATTATATTATGCTCTGGTCTTAATACAAGCATTTTAAAAGTACTTTCTATAAATGCTACATATATTGTGGCACAAAAATATATTCATTTCAAGTGGCTTGGCATGTCTGTTTCTTCGCACATGTACAAGATAAACCAGTTTAATTAAAAGTGTAATCCTAAGCTTTTGCCAAGTTTATGGTTTCAAATAGTTGAGGATTTTTCATGCACTAGCTAGTCATTCAAGCAATTCAGCCAAAATACAGAGAACAAATTGCATTCATCTTCTTTGGTATATATGGTACATCAGAATGTTATGATTTTTTATTATTTCCAGGATTAGTAGTACAACACTGTTTTATTAATTTATTTGTTGTTGTTCATTGCACTTTATACGATTAGCACCACAGGACAGAAAAACAAATTATGTAAGCCAGAGTCAATGAAGAGTCTTGTCCTTTTGTGCTTAAATGTGGTGAAAATGTCCTAATTGTATGTAATGCATACTGTAAAGTACAGTAATCCATTAATGAGTATTACATTGCTGACACAACAAGAAACAATATAAGCACAGTGATGAAGGAAATAATTATGCTCAATCAAAACTTTTTTATTTTATGTAGCACAATTATCAGCATACATGACAAAGCTTACAAGAAGTGAGAGCCCAAAACAACAGATTTAGCACACGTATCTTGTCTTTTTTGAATTTTTGAAGTAAGGGAGTGCTTTTTGTTAGTAATAAGCAAGTTTGTTTAGAAAGGTTTAATGAGACATCAAAGAGAGCCCAAACAGAATGTACACACGGGGATTTTACCAATGTCCTGGTGGCTTATCTGATAAGGTCAATAAATACCAAACTTATGTATATCACATAACCATTTATTTAAAAAAATGAAGAGTGTGCCTCAATGCTTGAGTGGCACAGGACAGAAAACCAAAAGAGCAACAATAGAATTCTTTAAACAAACCAAAGGTAAACAGGAATGTACAGTTCCTAAGAAACAACTCTTGAACAAAGAGGACCAAAGGCAATGCCATAACAGAGACATCTAAGTGTTATGATTTTGGGGTTTATGGACTGGGGTCCCCGGCCGGGGCTGGAGCCCGGCCTGGACGCCCAGAAGGATGTGAGGAGGGCTTGTGCCTCCTCCAGACCGTGAGGGGGCGTCCGTCCTGGTTCTGTTGGGGACCGCGGGTCGAGGGCATGGAAGCCCTACCCTGTAGGGGCCCGTGGTCACCGCCAGGCGGCGCCCCGATGCCGGTTTATTCCATCTGGTCCTCGGCCGGGGCTGGAGCCCGGTCGGGACGCCTTGGAGGACCGGAGGAGGGCGTGTGCCTCCTCCAGACCGAGTGGGGGTGTCCGTCCTGGTTATGCAGGGGGCCTCGGGTACAGGGCTTGGAAGCCCAGCCCTGTAGGGACCCGTGGCCACCGCCAGGCGGAGCCCCAGTGCCTAATTATCCCGGGAGCCCGGCACTTCCGCCACACCAGGAAGTGCCAGGGGGAAGACGACAAGGGACACACGGACGGCTTCCGGGTGCGCAGCCGGCACTTCCGCCACACAGGGGTGTGGCCAATGCTAAGTGCCGGGAAGCAGCTGGAGCCCATCCGGGTTCCCATAAAAGGGGCCGCCTCTCTCCAGTCATCAGTGGAAGTCGGGTGGAAGTGGACGGAGCTGGAGTGAGGACTGGAGGCGGCCAGGAAGGCAAAAAGGACTGTGAGCCCTGGACATTGGGGGAATCGGTGCTGGAGGCACTGGGGTTTGTGAGTGCACGTTAATTGTATATAGTACTGTAAATAAACGGTGTGTGGGTGCGAAAATGTTGTCCGTCTGCCTGTGTCCGGGTTCAAGTTCACAGGACATACAAAAGTAATATTTTGCTTTTTTCTTTGGATTATGAGAACATGTTATTGTTAAATTAATGTTGCTTTTTGTGCCATCATTTTGTATGTCGTTTGGTATTGTGGTTTTGTGTTCTATGTTTTTTTAGCTCTTCCCTACCTCCTGATTACAGATTGATTCAGTGGGTTTGGTACTATTATGTTGCACATGTTTCTGGGCTATTCTATCAGCTTCATAAATGCGATGTTTGTAGAAAGTTCAAACATATCTCAAGGACAATTCATGTAACTTCAACATGCCATAGAGGGTTGAGAAGAAGAATTTGGCTATGACTTTGATATGTACCTTTTCCCTGTGCAGTGTGGTCATACCATCCAGAAAATTATAATAATTCTGCAATACAAGTTCTAAGATGTGCTGCATGGCAGGAGGTAGGAGTTTGCATCTAGTATATGCTTTTCAGTTGCTGTATGCTGCCTTTCAGGCTCAGTTTTGTTATAACCAAGATGTTGTCTGGTTAATATTAAAGGCAGAAGAAAAAATATTACACTAGGTGATGATGGTCCAAGTAAAGCCTTGAATGAAAAAATAAATGCACAAGCATTGGTTATACCAAGAGATAAATAATAAATCAAAGTGAGAGAACCTAACCATAAATAAATATTCCTTTGCCTTAATACAATAATGAAAAATCATCTCCAAAAAAGTTTTTATTTTTATTCAGAGCTTGGATGCACCATCTTAAATAGCATGATTTGATATGACCTGTGTCACATGCTTACCAATGACTATAGCAACTGGGTCCATGAAAATAATCCAAAAAATAGGGAAAAATAATTAAAGAAAATGTAAGCATAATCATTGTATGGATATTAATAATACAGCCATCCCAATTTTAGCCAACTTTAATCTGGTTTTTCACTACAATGGCTCTTGCGTTTTTTATACTACAAATTTGGTGACTAAAAAAATGAATAGTTGTTTAAGAAAACAAACTTGGAATTGATGTAAATATTTTACTAAATATATAATTACTAAAGAAAGTGTATTACTTATTTTACATAGTATCTGGTTGTGCTGTGCCCAACTGGCACTTTTTACCATTGCTTGTACTCACCCCTCACTCTAAATTTCTGGCACATCGGCAGTGACCATATGAATTTAAAGAATGGAAGAGTCTATTATGTGGTATAACAACTCAACAGATGCACCACTGAGTGTGTCCAGCACGAAAATCTATTAAAGCCTTGGCAAGAACAGAATAAGATCCTCGACTGCCTATCCCAGTCTCCCACTTTATATTTAAGTCTAATAAACTAAATTTTAAAGACAGTCAGTTACTGCAATTCCTACAAGAAATACCTGATATAGCAGACACTAACCTAGGGCTGAACCCCCAATTTCTCACAATGTTGTCATTGACTCTGGGTTTATAGTTGTTTCACAAATTTTCCTGCACTAAATATATTTTTTTTTGGTTTCAGGGTTATTTTCTGTTATTGTCTATAAAAAAATGTTTGAAATTTTGTTTATTTATGGGCACTGCCAGTTTGTAATCCCATTGACACAATGAGATGTGAGGTTGTTGTAGCATGATTCAGGAAGCTTTAAAAGTCAGCACCACAAACTCACTATCCATCCAAGATTATTGATTATTAAATATAAGTGTACAAATTACAGTTTAAGAATTATTGCAAGCATTATTTGACTATGAATTTGCCAAACACTGGTTTTGGTGCCTGAATTTTGTGATCTGCTGGTTTTGACTTTTCTTTCCTTTAAGGTTTATGATATACTAGCCGAAGCCCACCGTAGCGTACGGCTGTGTAAGAATAGGAACGGAAAACAGTGAGAAAGGAATTCAGAAATCAAGAAGAAATAAATACTTCTTGAAAGATGCAGTTGTGAATAGGTGTTTTGGTGGTGACGACAGATAATGAGTCGAAAGATCTAACCCTAGAAAAAGCCACGTACAACTGACCGTGGCTGAAGACTGGTTGTTAGAATTATTGTGAAGAGTAAACAGCATGTGGGTATGAGGAAGGCCGCGCTTCTGAAATTCGATTACGTAAATATAATCAATAACAACCTCAAAAAGATGTTGTTGTAGAATGTCTCTAAGTAATTCCTGCAGCTTAATCCAAAAGACTCGTACTACAATATCAGGTCTGTGCTCCGGTCTTTGGGCATCCGACAGTGCATGTAGAATTTCCAGCCAAGCAGAATTACATGTGAAAGTGATAAATAAATGAGGCTGTCCGAATTTATGGCCATGGCATCCTGCTAGTTTTGTTGCATGTATCTTGGACTTCCTGGAAATGTGGACGGTAATATGATCATTTTGCCTACACGTACGTTGTTATTTTCAGAGTTTGCTTGCAGTGCGTCTGACAGTTCTTTGTATTGTTCCACACGCAATCTTGTTGATCTAATCTTAGATAGTTGAGACGCGCACCCTCTGTTTTAACATACGCATCTATGATGAACTGTTGGAATAGTTCGCCGCTGGAGTGCAAAATACTAAATGTATTCCTCATTGCTAATCTGTACATGTAAAATTGGCATTGAGTAAGCCTTATTTGCTTGGCGGTTCTTTTATCGGGAACATGTTGTAAATGTTTGTGCCAGCCAATGTCTCTGTAAGGGAATAAAAGTGGGTAAACCATAGGATCGCAATTCATATTGAGCGTGGAAATCTGTTTACAGGAGTTGCCTATGGGACAGATGCAAATGTCCCTTTCGGCAGGCAGTTTGCCATCTTCTCCGATGAAAATCGCTGCAACATTGGTGTGACATGTCGGGGCATTGTATCGTCGTAAATCCTGCCTAGGGTTTTCCTCGAAAAGCATTCGTACAGATGCTGTTGGATTGGACTGAGCGATTTCATGCATGTGTTTGTATGATTTAGCAATGGTTTCAATGGTTCTGAGCATGGAATCTAGCTGAAGAAGTAAATTTTCGCTGCATGCAGAGTTTACTTTATTTTGTAAGCGTACTTCAGAAGCTTGGCGAGAAATGCCATGTCGGCTGCGTGTGGGCGGGACCAGTTTTGAAGAGGAGCCCCTGGGAGCATGGGGAGGGGTTTGAAAGAGGGACGAATAGGAATCGAGAAATGCCGTGTCAGTTGCGTGTGGGTGGGACCGGTTTTGAGGTGGAAGCAGGATGAACCAGAAAAGAAATATATATAAGAGATTTCTTGACTAATTTTTGCAGCAGGAATGCCTGGAATTCAAAAATCAGAAGAGTTTGACTATATTCCTATAAAACTGGACTGCTAACACTCTGGTATGGCATTTAACTTTTTTCTGCCCTTTTTATCCCTGGCAGAACAATAGTGAGAGAATTCCCTTATTGTCTCCCTTGGTAAAATGAGTGGAAATGGGATATTTAAAGAAACTAAGGTTAAGGGTTACTGAGGAAAGATTCAGCCTGTGGTCTCATCCAGTTATATATGTGCCAAAACTTGATGGACTGTGGCGTTTTTTAAATGATTTCTATCAGCTCATCTAAGTTACTCATGTCAATGCCTACCCTCTGTGAAAGGTTGATGATCTTATTGAAATGCTTGGCAAATAACATTTCCTAAGCACTATAGACATGATCAAAGGGTACTGGCAAAGAGATAGATAGACAGACAGATAGATAAATAGAGCTCTATTTGTCCCTGGAGGGAAATTTGGCTTTTTACAGGAGATCTTTAAATAGATAAACACTTAAATAGGTAGGTAAGTAAGTAAATAAATTAATATACACACACTTTGGTCTAAACAAATACCGGAATGACTACAAAGTAAGAAACTTCAAAAGAAAGAAAAGTTCTGCCTTGGCTATCACAGTCCCAGTGAGGCATTATGCAGACATATTGCTATTGGTAAAAAGGAACCCAGTAGCATTTTTTCACACATTTCTGCTGAATACTTTGTTGGCTGAAGTCCTCAGTGTTAGTGTGTCAGAGAGAGGATGTGCAGCATTGTTCGCAATGGCACTCAGTTTTGTTTTGATTCTCTCCTTTGCTATGACCTCCACAGGGTCCAGTGTGTTTCCTATAACTGAGCTTGCACTTTTAATTAGCTTGTTGATTTGATGGGCCTTTCTTGAAGTGATGTTACCAGTCCAGAACACCACAGCATTTTGCCATCACAGAGTTGTAGAAGATGTGAAGGATTTGACTTCTCACATTAAAGTCTCCTAAGGAAAAACAGCCTGTGCTGCGCTCTTATATACTGTTGACTACTACAGCCAAGTAAAAAAAAAAAACTTTCAGAACCACCAGTGGACTTTCTTTTTGGACCACATGTATCCATAACTTGTGCAACGCTTTAAAAGCCAACATCATGTGTCTTGTAGCATTGAGGATTCCTCTCAAAGTCTTTTGTGCATTGAGATCAATAGTATCTTTGCTATTTCAATTACTTGCTTCCAGTATTTTGACTAAGATTTACCGTTTACAATTTGGTTACTGCATTTGGGCTACCATATATACTTATGTATAAGTTGGGTCTTGAAACACAAAAAAATCGATCATAAAATCAGACTCAGACTTATACGTCCGTTCAAAAATGCAACACTTAATTTTTTTTTTTTTTTACATCTTTTTGCCTCCTTCAATCTTGCATCAGTTTCTCAGACGCATTGAATTTTGTTACAGCAGCGCAGTTACCAATTTCTTTTGCTACTTCAATGACATTTAATTTAAAACCAGCTTCTTATTTTCTTCTGATCAAATACTTCATCGTAGATAAGGGATGCTCTTACGATAAAGGTGTATGAGGGTGTGAGATACAAATAACACAAATCAATGCAAACGTTGCTTCGGAATAGTTTGGGTATTACTGTGTGGTCATGTAGGCACAATAAAGAGAGAGAGAGAGGTTAGGAGCACGCGCTGATACAGCGCATTGCCACACCCACATAGAAAAAAAGGCTGTGTGCTCCGTGGTTACTCTCTCAGGTGGGTGTTAGCATATCATAATTTCTTGGACCAATAGTGTGAGTTTTCCGCATTCGACTTATACGACCGACATAATAAAATACCAGAAATTATATGGTAAAATCAAGTCCTGACTTATCCCCGGGAGAGCTGCTCCGCGAGTATATATGGTATTTGATTTCCTGGTTACAAATTTTACAAGACTTTAAGTACACTCTTATCTTCTGGTTCTCATATATGCCCTTGAAGTTTGCCATTGTCTTTGTACTTGTGGCAGTAAAGATATTACATGCAGTGTTGTATAATAATAGAGAGCAGGTATGCCATCTCAAAGATATGCCCAAGTGTTCTTCAATTAGACACCACAATGGGAGGGCAAAAGAAACAATGAATCCAAGCACAATGCAAAGTATGTCTATCTTATGGTAGAGAATAGGATAGATTGGAAAGAGAGTAGGGAACAGCACAATTCATTTTTGTTGCAAGTTATGTTGGAGTATAAATGGGTAAGCTGACCCATCTTCACAACATTCGGAGGGTGAATGCTGAATGGAAGAGAGACAATATTAACAATATTTTATTTATCCTAAAATTTAAAATTTATTGAAGAATAATTATGCTTAGTACTGTATTTCTGAACAGTCACTTTACTTTTTAAATTTGTTATCACAATTTAGATTAACAGATGTTGGAATCTCAGTTATTTTCAACATGTACTCCATTTCATACCTTCTGCCTCTTCTCTGTTTGATACCTCAGCACTGCTTTTTCTAGATGTTGAGACATTTGATATAATGAATTGTGTGTTCTCTGGTCTGGTTGCCTTGGAAGTAACTGGATGCTTCCCTGTGGAGGTCTTACGGGATTGACCGGCTGGGAAGAGACCACGGGGAAGACCCAGGGCTCACTGGGAGGATTATGTCTCCCCGATGACCTGGGAACGTCTTGGAATCCCACAGTATGAGTTGGCGAGTGTGGCTGGGGAAAATGACATATGGGCTGCATTGCTAAGACTGTTGTCCCTATGACCCGGCTTCAGATAAGAGGTAGAAAATAAATGAATGAACAGTGACTCCTGTTACAAATCCAAGTGCTTTGCAGGAAACATGGCTGTGCTATGTCAAGTGAACAGTGGATGAGAAATCAGTGTAAGATAGGTGGTCAACAGACGGAGATCAAGGAATGGTTAGGAAAAGAGCCTCCTGTAGAAGGATCAGTTTGAAAAAAAATGGGGAAAGTTTATTTAATGACTTGTGGGAGATACAGTATGTTAGGCTGAAATGAGAGGACTATCAGGACGTGAGCTTCATAACTGGGCTGCCTATTAAGTGGTTGCTCTGTGCTCATAACTGGGTGCTGTTGCCCATGTACTCTTTCTCTAATCCTTGCTGGTGTGTCACCTGTATATAGTTTGCCCACTTTTTCAGTATTCATGTGGATCTTCTTCTAATCCAAAGAGAGCCATTTAGGTCGACAGGCAAATCTAAATAGAATTGTTCATGGTGGAAGCATGAGTACTAGAAAATAGGATTTACAGAATTAATAGATAGTAAATAAGTACCAATGAGAGTCTTAAACAATGAGCTATTTTATTTTACCTACCAGTTTCATCACTGCCACAAAATAAAGACACAGATAAGCTTAGTCCATTAACAATTTGAGGATGTGTATTACAAATTGTTCACCTGAAATGAATTTTAAACAGTTAGCTCTCAAGTTTAGTAAGTATAAGGGGATGAAGCAAAGGAATGAAAACCTGGATTTGGAAAAGCTGCGGTTGTTGATACATTTTGTAAATTTATGCTACTTTGAGAGGCTAGGCAAAAAAGGCTACTTATAGTCTAGTCAATACCAATAGTCAATCTCCTGTGGTCCTTCCATCTCATGGATGTCCCAGCCTGGTACGGCTACTGGTTGTCCCTTATTTTATATATATATATAATATACAATATATATATTGTGAAGGACAGCCGGGTCTCATGCCCGGCAGGGACGCCCCTGCTGCTTATGTTCCGGGGGAGCCGCCATGGGCAGTCCAATACCTCCCCCGGGACGCTTGGTGACAGCCTCCCTGGCCGACGGTGATTCCCCAACCGCACACAGGGCTCCATGGGAGATGGAGTCCTCCACAGCTTGGTTGGGGCCCGGGGTGGCCGCTGGGGGGGCTGTCTGCTACCAACAGCCCTACTGGACGAGTCTTGGGGAAGACGTGTCCCACAGCTAAAGAAAAATAAAAGTCTTTTGTACTTTTTATACGTGCCTCCGTGTCTTTCTGTGTCGGGTCAGGCGCCTATATAGCGCCTTTGTTACAATATATATATATATACAGTATATATAATATATAATATGTACATTTGCACATAAAGAATATAAAAAAAAAATAAGAAAGTACAAAAATTACCAAGTGAAAAATCAGAACTAGAATTATAAATAAGAAAGTTTCAAGGAACTTTTAATGGGGGCAGTTCAGCTTAACAAAGACATCAATAATTTAATAATAAAGTTTAAGATCACATAAATCATTGACCTTTATTAACAATATATAAAATTCTAAGAAGGTTAGCTAGGTATATCATCATGATCATCTTTTTTCACTCCACTTATCCTGGTGAGGGTTGCTGGCCAGTAGAGTGATTTAATCTCTCCAGCATGTCCTGGATGTGCCCTGGGTCTTCTCCTTTTGAGCCATGCATTTTATAACCATCTGGGAGACTCAAGGGGGCATGCTATCTACATTTTCAAGGCACCTTAACTGGCTTCCCTCAAGCTGGAGAACTGGCAGTTCTTTTTCAATGTTCTTCTGTTTTACTGGGCTATCATAGAGTAAACCAGGTTACCCTACCAGGAGCCTCATTTTAACTGCTTGTACTTGTGCTAAGTCACTCTTTTAGTCACTACACAATGCTCGTGACAGTAGGTGAGGGTAGGGATGTAGAGTGACTGGTAAATGGAAAAATTCATCTGTTGACTTCTACTGTACCACCACAAGCCAGTGCAACATTCACAAAACCTATGCTGCTGCACCAATTTATTAGTCAATCCCACAATCACCCTTTTTCCTTTACTCAGAAACAAGATCCTAAGGTACTTTAACTTGTCTGTTTGGGGCAGCTGCTCACTGCTTACCTGAAGAAAACAAGTCTCCTTTCTAGGGGAGGACCATGACCTCAGATTTGGAGGTGCCGATTCTCATCTTAGCTGCATCACACTTTGCAATGAACCATTTCAATGTTTACTGGAAATTACATGCTGATGAAGCCAAGATACCACCATCATCTGCAAACAGCGTAAATGAAATCCTTAGCTGCACCTTGATGTTCATTAAATACTCATGAATAGAAGAGAAGGCATTGAATGGGCTCAACTTAACGACAAGTATGCAAAGACAACTTTAGGTCCAAAAATACAGAATGGCATTCAACAGCAGTCCCAGAAGACCATTCTCATAAAGCAGCTCCCAGAATAGTCATTAGAACATGTGCCACTAGCTGTTTAGAAGCAGTGTACAAAATTTGTTTTTGGGCCCCCATTTTGCATGCATTTTATAAATAAAAATATTTAAGGTACTCAAAAACTGTATATACAAACATGACTGCTGACTCATCATTAACATTGGGAGGAGTGGAAAATTATAAGCTACAGCACAGGCAAAACAATAATTCAACATCAACAAAAAAATACTAAAAATAAATGTAAAGAACATGGCAACAGGATTACAACTGTAAGCTTCTGAAAGCATAGCTAAAGGTTGATTTAATTCAAAGTATAAGCATTTCTCAAACCACTTACAGTAAAATTTTTATTAAAACTACAGAGAATAACCATCCTCTGATATTCACCACTGTTTATGACTTGATAGGTTTCAACCCTCACTTTCGCTACTAGCATGTTAGAAAGGGTCTCAATTGTCCTTCGCTGAAAAAAAAAAGTTCTAAAGTTGTGCACTGATTGGATGGTGATATTGCACTGTTTGCTTATATTGATGAGGAAATAGTAAAAAAAAAAAATGGGAAAATGTTTAAATATAATTATTACACTTCAATTTTAGTTGAATTTTGTGGTTATAATTGGATAGTCAGTTTATTTCAGAGACCGTAATCCAATTAACATCTTTATGGTTTATGGAGTTGCTTGATAAAATTATGGATATGCTGTCGCCCTCACCTTAGGCTATCTTTTATGCTTGTGGGTAAATAGAGGCCTGTTGCCTCTATTTATTTGCCTGTTTAAAGATATTTTTTCGCTTACATAACACAGATGCAATCTTTATGGAGAAATACAAAATACCAAAAAAAAAAAGAAGATAAAGAAGGTCTGTCAATTTTACCAAATTGCTACTTGTTTCCTGAAACGTGGTATCCACGGTTTGTATTTCTCTGAGTTTAGCCGCCAGATGCTGTAATCTAATTTCTTCCTCAACAACCTGATATTGTTAAAATGTTGTTTTGTATTAAACCTCTCCATATCTTGTTTTTACCAGTTATGGCTCCACTCACGTGTATTCAGGTTTCTATGCGCAAATCTGACAATGCTGATTCCACTCAAAGCACTTCTGAGCCTTGCAAGCTGAGAAATTAGCAGACATCCAGGACTGTAAATGATTTTAAGTCAGCATGTCAGTAATTGGCATATTGCTGATATTTTTGGTTGTCTATTAGGTCACTACTGCCTAATAAAGTAACTTAAGTTAATTTCGCAGATTCAGGATACATATTTTTACACAGTCATATTGGATTTGAATCAGTTGCAAAAATATATTGACCAGTCAAACAAAAATTGGATACAAACCAAATAGTAGAACTAAGTGACATTTTTAAGTAAGGTCTAAATAAAGCCTTAATAGCCTGTAGCAACACATAGGCTCAAATGCGGCCAATATAGAGTTTGAACTAATTATTACCATTGCAACCATTGCTCCAGGATTTGGGGGGGAAGTTTCTCCTTTGCCCCGCCACAAACATGCCTATGTGTATTGATGTTCTTGGGGGCTTTTAGTAGTACTCTGCATAATCTGCATGTCACCTGTTTGCACCCCAGTTATAACCTTTTCCAAATTCACAAAGCACATGTAGACAGGACTAGTCGATTCCCATGACAGCTCAAACAGATATGTAAGGTCAAAGAGTTGATCCATTGTTCTACATCCTGAATGTTATCTGCATTGTTTCCCTTAGATCCAGAATTCAACTCTCAGATGGAGTCTTTATTCTAGCATCCTGGAATAGGCTTTTCAAGGAAAGCTGATGAATGTGATCCCTTTGAAATTAAAATACAGCCTCTGTATCTTCTGTTAAAAATGAAAATCAAAATTTCCAGTTTGCTAGTCCTGAGGTACAGTATGATCCCTTCCTTCCATGCAACAATAGAGAGAGAGTTAGCCAAAACACTCCCAATATTTTGTGCATTTGTTACTTCTGGCTGGACCTCATTTCCCTGTTGCCTTGCCAGTCGGGAAATTGTTAGGCATTGTAGCCACAGAAAGACTGACCTGACCCCATCCAATGCCTTTGACCCTGCTTCCTCCATAGAGGGCATATCCCTTGGGTCTAGGAATTCCTGAAAGTCCTAATTTCACAACTGTTATCAACATTTGCAATCAACATTTCCCTAACCTTGTTTAGAATAGCCAACCTTGTGTCTACCCGTGCCAAAACCTGTTCAGGCCATCTAAAATGGCCAGGTCATTCTCCATGGTTTTGTCAAAAATCCACCTATACACAGACTTTAGCTTTACCATTTTGCTATGCTATAACTCACAGTGAAATTTGCAGACCCTCCTGTTAACATTACATAGAAAAGCCCCATGCTTCATCTTAACGAAGACAAACTCTACATTGTATGCTATGTTGCATCCCCACCACTTTTAGCATTCCAACAAGATGTGCATTCCAACTACTGCTGGTCTTATAAGAGAGAGCTACACAAAAACACAATTATACTGGGGTGCTCGTGAAGCTTGATGGTACTGATGAGAGGCCTGAAGGCTGTATGCAGATGGAGTGAGGAAGTAGGCTATTTTCTCCTGAAATGAGGCGTGACCTCATGCAAATTGCCCCGTGGCAGATATGATGCGGTATTTGTCTGGTTCATTGTCAAGCATTGCACATCAACATTTATTCTCTTCTCTTGTAGAAAAATATATCTTTCCTTTGTTAAAGGGAAGCTGGAAAACAGCTGAGAGCAAAGTGATTATCTATTTCTCAACTCCATTTCATAGCTAATATTAAAGAAAGTTTTCTTTGTAGATGACCAAGGGGGAATGAGTCTTCAGATATAACGTTATTGTTTGATGACATTAAATAAAAGTCCTTTTTTTCCCTGCTGAGTTGTATTTTAATTATTTATGTTGCAGCAGAGATCTCCGGAAAGACTGGAGCAGTGGTACATAATCCTACATAGAAGTCAAGCCATAAGATGCCTTGGTGACTATGCACTAGCAGTGGCAAACTCTGATGGCCTTATCTGTGACATTGGTCCAGTACCAAAATGGGACATTATACATGTGTACTATACAGTATGGTTTCCGGCTAAAAACTCAACAACAGGAGATAGTGGTAGATCTGTTGCTTTAAGTGGGTTTTGGGATATGAAACTTCAAGGACACCTGGTGCTCTACGTGGAGTTCTAGTCAGGTAGTCCAAGGGATTCAAAAGGCCAGTCCTTACCCTGGAAATAGTTAGACAAGTTAACCCTGAAGTGATCTCAGGCCTGAAGTAATGTGGGATGAACAGGAAGTTTCAGTGAATAAATATTGTTAGTAGGTACCCTCTTTTATAAGTAGGCAGGAGAACTATCAAGGATGTTAAATATTATTTTAAGATTATTAACCAAAAGAAGATGAAGAGGTGAGATGATTGAAGTGTTTAAAATTATGAAGGAAATTAGTACAGTGGATCAAGACTGTTATTTTAAAATGAGTTCATCAAGAACAAGGGAACACAGTTGGAAACTTGTTAAGGGTAAATTGCGCACAAACATTAGGAAGTTTTTTTTTTTTTACACAGAGAACCATAGACACTTAGAATAAGCTACCAAGTTGTGTGATAGACAGTAAGAAATGTTTTTTAGAAGAATTAAGTGGATAGGACTGCCGAGCTTTGTTGGGCTGAGTGGTCTGTTCTCATCTAGATTGTTCTAATGTTCTAACATGGTTAGTACACTGAAGTCAAAACTAATTTTTCAAGAAATTACTAGGACAACACCAGAATCAAAAGCACAAGATAAAGCAAGAATCAAAACCAACAATTCCATCCTTAATTGATTTTATCTTTCCTTTTATTTTTTTGATTAAACAAGAAGTACTTCAGAGAGGTTTTCCCTTTAATTGAATCAATTTTTGTATGGTGCAGCCATGCTGATATTACACACAAAGCACTGAGACAAGTCACTAAAAGAATGACAAAAAAATCAAATAGCCCATGAAAACCAAATTGTGACACCAGCAATTAAATCCTAGCATGGTACTGGCCGGAACATAAAAGCCTCATCTAGTCAACATTCCAGTAGGTGTGGAGTTAGAAGGAAAGGTAACAGAAACACTTGAGAGGAAGACAGTGGGAAGAAGTAAGCTGGCTGGAAAAAGTGTAACAAAGAATTTTTAGATAGGCACCCTTCCCAGCAGACAGGGACAAGATTGTACAGCTAGATCCAAAGAGTGTGTTAGCTGTTTGTTATATTATAGTTTGTTTTGTACATTTCTGTCCCTGTTACCCTGTTTATTACATTTTTAATAAACACCCATTTTAAACTTATTTCTGTCTCTCTTTGCATTCTTTGTGTTTTTGGTGACTCTAATCTATAATTATGCCCATGCCAAACACATAAAATAAAGTTTCTTTTGACTTTAGGCACCGTTATTTAAACATAATTTAATTAGAGTCATTGGCCTCAGAGAAATTAAGCATGGTGAACTCTTGGCATGCCTATAGCTCACACCACTCAGCAATTTTCGTTCAGAGATTCTTTCATACCACGCACTAGGCATTGGTTAAGCAAAAGCTTTGTGACAGAAAAATCCTGCTGCTGAGAAAGGCTTTCAGCTTTGGCACATACAAGGTTTCATTTAACAAGGCTATGTGAGGTTTGAATCAGGGTATTTTATTTAAAAGTTTCTGTGTGATACTTTAATGTAGCCATGTTTGTCTTGTAAACAACCTTGTCTACATTGCTACTATTAAAATAAAAAAATCTGTAAATGATTTACTGATCTGCGGTGGGCTGGTGCCCTGCCCGGGGTTTGTTTCCTGCCTTGCACCCTGTGTTGGCTGGGATTGGCTCCAGCAGACTCCCATGACCCTGTAGTTAGAATATAGCGGGTTGGATAATGGATGGATGGATGGATGATTTACTGATGGCCTAGGAGGAGATTGGCAGGCTGCATACTATCACATGAATTATTTTTTGGTGTTCTTTTATAAGTTTATGATTATGCTGCTTGTTTCTAGAATCTTGTTTTCCAGAATAATAATGTTCCTAGACACCTAATAACACATGCCACATTTATTATATCATTTTGAAATATACAATCCAGGGATCAGTTTAATTAAAGTTGCATAACAAAGGTTTAACAGAAGCTGATCTTGGAGTAAAACACACTTTGTGACTTTGTGAAAGACTAAGACTAGCTGACCTGTAGTGAGCAGATCATTCCTCTCCGTTAATTTAATTTGGAGATTTTTTTCCAGCACGTGAAGGTTTTGTATTGATGAATTGAATGATCTATGAAGAGTCTGATATGATCTGAACACTTTCATCACTTAACATAACTGTGAAGAATAGTGAATAATGAGTATGTGTCCATCATGTCCTGTATTCAACTCCACATAGACAGTAGAATGTCTAGCAGTAGGATCAGGATATATCAAAAGCATACGGTATATAAAAAATACACTGCTGAATTTTATAACCAAAGTCTGGGTGTGACCTTACGCCTAATGATACAATTGAAATTGAACTTGAGATAGCATTTACATAGTCATAAAGGGAATACAAGGACAATATGGTAGAGCAGAAGAAGCTCATTCACGGTGTATGTTGCAGACCTGACAGCTATCACCATTTATAGAGTAGAGTTCAGTAAAATTATTAACATGCTCACTTCCAATTTTAATTATTAAATAATAATTAATTATTTAATTATTTACCTACTACATAGAGCAAAATATATAAATCATCTCCACAATGCCTGCCTTGTCATTTTTGTCATGTTGGAAAGTAACCATATTAATTTGGGTAAAGAAACCAAAGTATAATACCTGAAAGTCTACTGTCCAGTGGACACTCACTTCTGTAGCCATGAAACATTTACAAAGGTCAATGATGGGTCACTTTCATAACACAATTCCAGGCATCATAGACCTTCTCCAGCCTGTTTATCAAATTAATAGTTTGGTGGATAAAGACACCTCAGTGTCAAAGTGTCACTACACAATCAAAGGTAGGGTGCTCAGTTTAGGCAGCAATTATTAAATAATTACAGTCATACCTTCTTTTTTTATTTTATATGAAGAAAATAACATTGCATACAATCAAGTTGCACTGATACAACAAGTTAATTCATTGTCAAACTAGGAACAAAAAATGAAAAGAAAAAAAGCCATCAGAAACGTAAAAAAGAAAGCAGGAACAAAAAGAGACAAAATCTTACAAAACAGAATTCAGCCCCCACGTGAGAACACTTTAACAACTCGAAGTTCAACTCTATATCTTCCATCTAAAATTATCTTGTACTGCAGGGGTCCCCACACTTTTTTTGGCTTGCAAGCTACTTTTAAAATGACCAGGTCA
>JANRMT010062856.1:94034641-94061739 GCA_026402145.1 Polypterus bichir lapradei
ATATATATACACATATACATACAGGGGGTCCTCGGGTTACAACGTTTCGACATACAATGTTTCGAGTTTACAACGCTCATTCTCAAAAAAACTTAAAAAGAATTTAGACATAAGAAGGAATAAAAGTAAGGATTTTTTTACACTCATTTCTTCTGTTACTACAGTACAGTGTACAGTACAGTATATTTATGTCCGTTTTCTTTTTCTGAGGCTTAGATTTTGTGTTTTTATGTTCTAGATTATGATTTTGCAAATGTGTTAAGATAGGTAAGTTACTTAGGCTAGAGTGTGTTTCGACTTACCAAAATTCGGGTTACATCACTGTTGTAGGAACGGAACTGTGTCGTAACCCGAGGACCCCCTGTATCGGGAGGAAGAGGACGAGGCTGCCTGGGAGGAGTGGTGGTGCAAGGTGAAGAGTTGTTGTTGTTTGTGCTTTTGGGACTGTGTATTGCCTGTGGGTCACGGGGAAGACGTGCACCCACGAGTGAAGAAAAATAAAATGATTTTTACACATGCCTCTGCATCAGTCTATGCCGGGTCGAGCGCTTTATAGTGTCTTTCACTATATATATATATATACTGAGTATACTTTATACATAAAATATATGTTGTCGTACCTTGCACAACTGAATAACCTTTATGGCACAATAACAATTCAATACATTTATGGTCACTACAGTATTTGGACTTAGTAATCTTCATGTGGGAAAAGGCTGACTCGCATAAATAAGTAGAGCCGAATACTGCAGTCAAGGAAGTAGCACGTTTCCTCATGTTTTGGTACTTTTTCTCTGTAAGTAAGTTCCAAAACTGTCCAAGAGCCTCAGACTTCAGCTGAATGTCATCCTGTTGTGTCAAAATCTCATCCTCCACTGTAGAGGAGTTTTAGGTGAAACAGTGTTGCAATTCTTGATGCGAGTGAATAACCCTCAACATCTTCCCTACATGGATAGCACTTAAATGTAGCGATTGGTTCAAGTAAAGCTGAGTCTTGGAACCGTCTGTCAAAGTCTGACAGGCAATTTTCAATCTGCCCTGTGTAGCGTATGAAGTCAAGTTGCGCACACGCCTTCCATTGCTTCTCTAGCTTTGACGCGAGGTTTTGGATGTTCCCCAAATCAAGGCGCTGCAGCTTTGAGGACAGATGTTGCATTTTTTGTTTGAAAGCATTAACTGAGATAATCATATTGACCATGGAGTTCCCTTTTCCTTGCATCTGTAAATTAAGCTCATTCAAATGTTGGTCAGATCGGAAAAACAAATGCCAAGTCTAGCGGCCATTGATCGTCATTAAGTTGCTTGTATTTTGCGTGTTTAATGACAAGGAGAAACTCCTTTTTCTCCCTAGCTCTCTGTCTCAACCAAGACATCTTCTCTGTTCTCCATTCTACAATACAATACAATTTATTTTTGTATAGCCCCAAATCACACAAAAACTGGCACAATAGCTTTAACAGGCCCTGCCTTTTGATAGCCCACCAGCCTTGACTCTCTAAGAAGACAAGGAAAAACTCCCAAAATAAAAAATAGAGGAGACCTTGGGAAAGGCAGTTCAAACAGAGACCCCTTTTCAGGTAAGTTGGGCATGCAGTGGGTGTCAAAAAAAGAGGGTCAATACAATATACAGAACAGAATACAAGTAATCCTCAATGCAATATAATAGCGCAATAGAAATATTACAAGTGCAGAGCAGAATTCAACAGTTGATGATATGAAATAATAGGATTCGGATTTGTTCATTGTCAACCTTGACTGTTTAGGTAAACTCCAAGCTTAACCCTAAAGAAACAATGACCACAGCAAGAGACTGACTAAGATGTGGTTTAGATTTGGCAGAGTGGTAAAGTCACAACATATTGACCTGAAACATCACCAAGGTTAAAAGATGTCTTTGTAAACTTTAGAAAATATTTAATAAGTATTCTCTTTTAGAAACTGCCAAATAGCTGTGAGTACTCATTGAGTTCTTATTTGTCTGTCTTTAAATATCCTTTATTCAAGACCCTGCAGTAAGCTCCATGTTGAGACCTAATGGATTGGAGGACTGCAATTTACATCCATCCTGAAAAGCATATTCCTCACTCTAGTGTTTTTGTTTTTTTAATAAATTTACATGTGAACAGGTTACTAAGGTCAATTGGCCACTAGCAGGGACCAGCTCTACTTACAGGTTACTACTGAGGCAGTCAGGAATGCCCCTTCATTTGGACAGGTAAAGCCAAGCCTTCTCCTAGCTTCGAATGACCACTTTGTCACGTCAGACCAACGCAGTACTTACTCTGAAGACACCCTTTAAAGAAACAGAGCAAGCTTCCTATGTCACCACATTGGGACTTCAAAGGGCTTTCCAGTTTCCCCTTTTAATACCTTCATCTGCTGTCTGTACCCAAAAAGGCTCCAGTTGTTGAAAGATGGGAACCAGACCTGGGCATGACACTTCTATGATTCACTGCAAATTTCCTGACAAACTAAGATTCAGACTCATGAGGGAAGTTACAAATTTTAAATATGTTTGTTATGGTATTTTTGAGAGAATTCTTGTGAATATGGGAAGTGGTTGCATACTTACAGAAAGGGCGCTATATAGTTCCTCTCAATTGGGAAAAGGAAGCAAATAAACTTCTAAATCAGAGATCTTAAACTCCAGTCCTGGAGGGCCGCAGTGGCTGCAGGGTTTCATTCCAACCCTTTTCTTAATTAGTGACCTGTTTTTGCTGCTAATTAACCTCTTTTTGAATTCATTTTAATTGGCTTGTTTTTTAAGATTTGTTTCCCTGAATTTCTTCATTGTTCCTCTGAATTGCTTCATTTCTTTCCTTAAATGGCACCCAAACAGAAATGAAATGTGAAGTGAGTGAGCCAACAGAAAACCAACTAAGTCAGGGCCTCAAACTCCAACCAATTTCACTCCAAGCAGTTGCTTAATTAGGATCTGATTCTTGTTGTTAATTAATCCCGTTCTGTAATTCCATGGCTTGTTGCTGCATTGTGCAATAGCAGCCAGTTCTGAAATTGTTGATTTTCTCTTTTCTAAGTACACTGTTAAAATGTTTTGGGGAAATGAGCAGATCAACATTCCTGAGACCTCCACCCTTTTTATTTTTAGATATTGTATGATGGTCACAGTTTGCTGGTCATAGTTTGGTTCATTTTGTATCTCGTTATTGTTTGGTTGCAAAACAATTATTGGGTCTGAGTCTTTAAGAGCACGTCAAATAAAATTAATTCAAAAGAAGTTAATTAGCAGCAAAAACAGGTCACTAATTAGGAAATGGGTTAGAATGAAAACCTGCAGCCACTGCGGTCCTCCAGGACTAGAGTTTGAGATCCCTGTTCTAAATGGTGGTGCACTTGTTAGTGTTGCTGCCACAAAGCTCTACAGTCCTGAGTTCCATGTTCACTGGGTGTCTTCATGGATTTTCTGTTCACTTCCCAAAAGATGTGTATGTTGGATGTATTAGTGACTCTAAATCGCCTGGTTTGGGACTGTGACTAAGCATGTCCTGCGATGGACTGGCACCCATTACAGGGTGTGTTCCATTCTTGTTCCCAATGTGCTGGTATGATAGGCACCCTTTCAATGCAACTGTGAAGTGAAAGAGATGGTTGAATTAAAGTTGGATGGACAGAAATTTAAATAAAATAATTTATTATACTGTAATAGCTGTGCTGAGAGCAGTTTTAATAAGATTAAACAAGCAAGCAAATAACTAAATAAACATACCAAACCAGTTTGGATTTGATATTTTCCTAGTCTTCCAGAACAAGGCCAACAGAAACTGCACCTTTGTTGTCCAGCTGGCATCCTTGTTTATGTACTTACTGTACCATACAGTACAGGTAGGTTCATTCTTTCTTTCTTTTTTCCTGTAGGCACTGAAAATATTACTTGATATTTTTTCTTATTGACTTTTTAAAGACATTTCTTGACAATAAAGCAGAGCACAATAACACCATTAAGAAAGGAAAGGCACTTAGGAGCCTAGGAGGTAGATTAACAGTTTGTAAGTGCTATTTATAACCATAAATCCAACTCTTGTAGTCTGCCCTTGTCTTTTTACATGGTATGTATTGAATCTCAGCCTGTGTGCACTGGCAACAGAAAATTGTGGAAAAGCAGCTGTAGCAATGCGCAGCTGGATGATTCGGGGCAGAGGTGGTTAGGTTGGTCTGTGGATCATCCATGACATGACGGTCATTGAGCACATAATGCACAGGAGTTGTTGACCACCAACAGAAAAGTGTATTCCGAGAAAGAAGAATGGATTTCTCCTGAATGCCTCCCTTTAGTTACTGCACTCAAGTAATGGTTGAAGATTAGCATATGACATGACAGATTACATTAAGTCATGTCTTTCTAGTACTTTATGATGGCACTATCACATTAGCTTCTTAGCACAGGCATACATAGCCATGCAAATGTTTTCAGCTCCTCTTATTTAAATCTACTGCCTGACATGGCAGCTTTGATATGATTATTAGTCATTTGAGAGACTTTAATTCACATTCATCAGATAAGATATTCAGCTAAAAGGTTAAGAAAATTGGCTGCTTTTAATGAAGACCTCAGGAAGACCCGAAGCCACCTTGCAGAGGCAAAAAACCTTTGATATCTCTCAATTAAGGGGGTTGTCCTTTTGTATAGGCTTTTTAAAGAATAAGGCATATTTTCATGGCTTTTTTTCAATTCTAACAAGTTAATTGTTTTTTTTTTCTGTTCAGCTCGTTTCTCAGGCCAGTATAAATTATGGTGGAAGTTTGACATTGCCTGCAGTTTACCCTTCAAATGTATCGGCCTTGTTTTCATGTTCTTTGTGCCCACAGCCTTAGGACTTTACTCCCCAAATCCCATCTAATGAGAGGTGACTTGCTGAAAGAAGCAGGTGTGTTTCTCTATAACCTGATCCTGGTTCAATAACACAGCAGGCTTGTTTTAGCAGCATGAGGCGTCTTCTGCTTTCAGGTTTTCTTCTCATCAGGGGCAAACGTTTTCCATCCCACCAGTAATTATACAAATCCTCCCTTCACCTTTGTGCACTGCTTTTAGTGCCTGATATAATTATGCTCCAGGAAATGTCTTGGAATGCTAGATGATTGTGGCAAAAGATCATCTGCATTTCACGCTCCTTTGTAATTGGTATCAATTCTGCAGGGAGGTTTGGATTTTCCTTCATTCATTTCATTTTTTTTTAATTTCAGCATACTAATAATCTGTTATATTTTTATGCATATTTGTCTTCAAAAAAATCACTTCATATGTCAGCATCCTAAGAATTAGGTCACATTGGCAAGCCAAGATAGAAACACTGTGGCTTTGTTATTTCAATTTTTCTCTTAAAGGTCAGTTTTTTACAGCTGCCAAGCTGTCACCTATAACAAGCAGTACATTTATCATAAAATTAAAACATCTAAAGTCGACTACTGCTGTGCAAGAACCAAGACCGTTAAAAAGTACAAAGTGTTAATGAGATTTTCATCTTGCGTTTCCCAAGAACCTCTTTTTTTCAGACTGTTACATGCAGTGCTAAGTAATGGTGTCCTCAAAATTCTTCAATTGTTAAACTGCACATGCCTTTTTGGTTGCACAGATTCTTATTTATCTTCGTTTATGGTGTGGTGTTCCCCATGTTTGATTAAATCAAATAAATTGTGACGTTCAAGAGGTGCACTCTTGCCAAAATTTAGCTTGGTCTTAGCTCAACAAAATCTAGCTTGGGGCCTGAGCCTAACATGCTATATACAACCCCAATGAGCGGTTTCATGTGTCTGTGGATTACATAGCATAATGTGACCCTCCATTAGACTCATGTCTTGAATAAGCATTCATCCTAAATTGTCTTAATCAGTTGGCAGCATTTGTTCTTCCTTGCTTTAGGCTGTGGATTTATTTAAGAATCATAAGTGTGGAACATCTTATACAGGTATGCTTTACAGTTAGGTCCATAAATATTTGGACAGAGACAACTTTTTTCTAATTTTGATTCTGTACATTACCACAGTGAATTTTAAATAAAAAAACTCAGATGCAGTTGAAGTGCAGACTTTCAGCTTTAATTCAGTGGGGTGAACAAAAAGATTGCATAAAAATGTGAGGCAACTAAAGTATTTTTTAACACAATCCCTTTATTTCAGGGGCTCAAAAGTAATTGGACAAATTGACTCAAAGGCTATTTCATGGGCAGGTGTGGGCAAGTCCGTCGTTATGTCATTATCAATTAAGCAGATAAAAAGCCTGGAGTTGATTTGAGGTGTGGTGCTTTCATGTGGAAGATTTTGCTGTGAACAGACAACATGCGGTCAAAGGAGCTCTCCATGCAGGTGAAAGAAGCCATCCTTAAGCTGTGAAAACAGAAAAAACCCATCTGAGAAATTGCTACAATATCACGAGTGGCAAAATCTACAGTTTGGTACATCCTGAGAAAGAAAGCAAGCACTGGTGAACTCAGCAACGCAAAAAGACCTGGACATCCACGGAAGACAACAGTGGTGGATGATCGCAGAATCATTTCCATGGTGAAGAGAAACCCATTCACAACAGCCAACCAAGTGAACAACACTCTCCAGGGGTAGACGTATCGATATCCAAGTCTACCATAAAGAGAAGACTGCATGAAAGTAAATACAGAGGGTGCACTGCAAGGTGCAAGCCACACATAAGCCTCAAGAATAGAAAGGCTAGATTGGACTTTGCTAAAGAACATCTAAAAAAGCCAGCACAGTTCCTGAAAAACATTCTTTGGACAGATGAAACCAAGATCAACCTCTACCAGAATGATAGCAAGAAAAAAGTATGGAGAAGGCGTGGAACAGCTCATTATCCAAAGCATATCACATCATCTGTAAAATACGGTAGAGGCAGTGTGATGGCTTGGGTGTGCATTCCTGCCAGTTGCACTGGGACACTAGTGTTTATTGAAGATGTGACACAGGACAGAAGCAGCCAAATGAATTCTTAAGTGTTCAGAGACAAACTGTCTGCTCAAATCCAGCTAAATGCAGTCAAATTGATTGGGTGGCGTTTCATGATACAGATGGACAATGGCCCAAAACATACAGCCAAAGCACCCCAGGAGTTTATTAAAGCAAAGAAGTGGAACATTTTTGAATAGCCAAGTCAGTCACCTGATCTTAACCCAATTGAGCATGCATTTCACTTGTTGAAGACTAAACTTCGGACAGAAAGGCCCAAAAACAAACAGCAACTGAAAGCCACTGCAGTAAAGGCCTGGCAGAGAATTAAAAAGGAGGAAACCAGCATCTGGTGATGTCCATGAGTTCAAGACTTCAGGCTGTCATTGCTAGCAAAGGGTTTTCAACCAAGTATTAGAAATGAACATTTTATTTCCAGTTATTTAATTTGTCCAATTACTTTTGAGCCCCTGAAATAAAGGGACTGTGTTAAAAAATGCTTTAGTTGCCTCACATTTTTTTGTTTTGTTCAACCCACTGAATTAAAGCTGAAAGTCTGCACTTCAACTGCATCTGAGTTGTTTCATTTAAAATTCATTGTGGTAATGTACAGAACCAAAATTAGAAAAAGTTGTATCTGTCCAAATATTTATGGACCTACCTGTATATACTGTAGTAAAGAAAAAAAATAGTTGCCAAGAATACCTCACTATGTGCAATGCGTCATATGAGCACATCCCATGACATCACATGCCAGATATGTGACCATCACATCTTGTAGTCCTATCCCCAGTGACCGCCATCTTGGATCCCTGGAACAACAGGATATTTTCAGCTTAACAATAGAAAATAAAACACAAAAAACTGCATGATACACATGACAGCATCTGTCAAAGCTTTGATGATTTAGTGAGATATTAGGAGTACACATTTAGTACTAAAACCTTGAGCCAGGAGTGAAAGAAAATAAGGCTAAATAAAAACAAAAGTCTTACACATCAAAATTATCATAGATGCAATACACAGTAGAAAATCTATTGATTGCTGTTGCAATTCTAAAGCAGAATTCATGAGCTCAGCTGAAGAAGTGTGGTCTAATTTTCGTCCCCAAACCTCCATGATGTGATTGCCACATACCTGGCAAGAAAGTGAGTTGGGCAGAGTTATAAGCAGGTGGGTCATCCCGTGTCAAATCAACTGATTTTCCAGAAATCCCATGCACTTCAGTTCAAAAAATTCTGAAAAAAACACCAGTTGTACCCATGTTATCCCGGAAACACCCTGTAAAATTATTTTGATGTAACATCAATACTTTCCAAGATACAACCAATTTTGTGAGGGGTGTCAAATTTGTTGTGGTTTTATTTTTTCATCAATTTCAGAACACCATATCTCAAGAACTAAACCACCTAGAAGGCTCAAATTTTGCACACTGGTACCTTTATAGGTATAGTATAGAATGAAATCAAAATGTTTGGTCCAGAAGACACCACTTGGTAAGAGAAGACCTTCAAAAATAAAATATTTGGTGTCTTTGCCATGTTTAGGCGTTGAATTTTTTTCCATATTTAGATATCTACACAGGGCTTATCAATAGGTAATAAACCATCAAGAAACTGCAGCAGGGTTTGACCAGCAGACCTCTCAAATGTGAAATATCATTTTGGGTCTAATTTTCAGACCATCTTAATGCACTGTGGGAATGTTCAGACATTTTAAAAAATATTTTCCTGTATCCTACATGGTCCCTTCTTTCTCATAAAACAAGTTTTACTTTTTTATGTGAATCTTTCATTTTTAATTTTCCATTCTATACATGGGTTAAATTCACCATTTGTCAGTAATGATAATGTTCAAGTTCTTCATCACTGAGTTGGGTATAGGATTAATGGATAATAAAATAAGTAAATAATAAATAATAAATCACTAAAGGCACATTAAGCACAACACATGAACAACAGCTGTTTGGTTTATCATTAAATACAAAACTAGCTATAATGAAATGTTAACATTTAGGTATTGCAGCACAAGAATGTAACCCATTTTATTTCTGCTTCAATTAAAATGCAGAGTGTAGGCATCTTTGTTTTTGAGATCAAGATGGTATTGTCTCCCATTGACTGTTGTTGGTGCACTAAGCAGTGCAATGACACACTGTAATGGCAGCCAACAAATATCGTCTTTAGGTGGCTAATGGTAAGACAGTGCAGGATAGTTTCGATGCATGAAACCTATCAGGATGTCTGATTCTGCTTCACTCATCATACATGCACCCAACATAGCCTCCAGCCTGGTCTAATGTGAGGGATACATCTGATCGATCAGAAGTGTGATTGTGAGAGGGCAGGATCTCAGCTGCTGCTTCAGTGGTGAACATTCGGACAGTCAATTGATTGTCTTCACTAGACACCTAGCTCACTTTGAGTTTGCCATCATCTCCACCGATGTAACATGGGAATTCTCGAGTACCAGGTACTCTTTTGGCCATGGAGAATTGCATTCTCTGTTTAGCAACATGGGATAGGACATCGTTATTTCATATGAAAAAAATGTTGATGTTTTTGATAATTTACTGATTGAAAACTCAATGATTACAATTATTGACACATGGTGCATTCTACCGATGTTTTGGATGCAAAATAAACATGAAAGATTTGTGTTTTGAAAAAGAAGGGACCATGTAGAATACATGAAAAATATTTAAAAAAAAATATCTGAACATTCCCACATGCCATTAGGGTGCTCTGAAAATGAAATCCAAAACGATTTTTTGGATTTGATAGGTCTGCTGTTCAAACGGCGATACAGTTATTTTTCTGTTTATTGCTTTTTCAGGAGGCCTATGTAGATATCTAAATAAGGAAAAATCAAAAGTCTGTGATGGTTACAAATATGTGTTTCTGAGGCCTAAATATAGCAAAACCAAAAAGTCTAATTAAATTTTGGTCAGTTTCAAGGGGCTGCTTTGACCATGCAAAGTCATCTGGACCAAATATTTTAATTTCATCCCATACTATACCAGTGTGCAAAGTCTGAGCCTGCTCAGTGGGTTAGTTCTTGAGCTGTTATTGTGAAATTTGATGAAAAAATGAGGCCAGACAAAATTGACATCACTAGGTAAACTGTCTATATCTTGGAAAATATTGATTTTTACTTTAAAAAAATGTATGGTGTACCTCCTGACTAACAAGGGTACACCTATTAATTTTTCCATAATTTATTGAGTGTGAAGTGCATAGGCCATTGGTTGATTTTACGTGGAATGACAACCCCTGTTATGCTGCTCACATCGCTGTGTTCAAGATACACAGTAATTTTACATCCCCCTGCTCCCACCGAAAGGATAGACAGCACCATGCAATATTTTTCACCCCTCCATCCAGAAACAAGAGCAATTAGAAACAGGATAAAATATCTTGCAAGGCTTGATCAGTCCCTTCAGTGGCAGGGTGGGGCAAAATTTACCGTGAACACCCTTTATGTATTTTTGACCCAGCAATGACCACCTGTGATCCAAAAGAGGCTGAGAAACAACTGCTTTAAGTGTGTGTGGTGTGTGTGTTACTAGCTCTGGGGAGCTCTGTGTCCAAGGCTGTCAGCATAGGCTTTGTCTCCACAATGTAACCCAGCACTGAAAAAGCTGGTATGAAAATGTATGAATGTATGTATGTATGTAGTTTATTCCAGATGTGAAATGCAAGAAAAAATCAACAATAACAAAAATCAGTAAATAAATATATAAAAATACACTGAACTTATGTTGGGCAACTGCAACAGCGAGCACAAGATGTGTGAGTTGCAGCACAAAAAACCTAGTCTAGTGTACAAAATGCAATGTTTCTCTGTGTCTAGTGTTAAACAAATTATTTCGAAGACTGGCATGAAAAATAATTTTGAAAGTAAAGGTTTGGATGAGTTTGTAATTAGATAAACATAGTTGCAAATTGTTTACTTGTTATGTGACATATAGTGTGTGTGTATGCGTGTGTTTGTGTGTATGTATATTTTTTTTTCTAAAAAAACTGCAATACTTGTTTTGAGAGATTGTTATTGTGCAAAAGACTAAATGTTTTCAAAAAGGGTGACACGTTGTGCCAAACACCATAACTTTGCAATGCTGTGATATAAAACATTTAAACTTGGTACAATGATAGCTGACAGGTTAGGGCACAAAAGAAAAATTAATTCCAGGGTTTGTGCATCATAAAATGTCTTGGTTATGTACTGTAAAAACCAGTATTGGCGAAAGAAATCCAAAAGCAACACTTTTTGGGGAGTTTTATGTAGTTGATATTGGTTATAAAAAAAGATTTATAATCTTATAAATGCTTTTTTTTAAAAAAATCGGAGTGTTGTACTCATTACTTTCAGCCATTTGACATTCCTTTATTGTTTATGTAATTTAGGCTCAACGATGCCAAAAAATCTGAATGTCTATCTTGGAATTAATCTATAAATTTGTTCACAAGGTTATTCTAAATTCATTTGCAACAAGTGTCATTCATGGTTGTGTTGCCCTATGACCTGTGCACTGGGCTTCCTGTAAGACACAACATAACCATCATGCACAAAGTATATTCACACATTTTTCATTCCTGCGCAAACTATATTTTCCCATAATTTGTTTTGTCTTTTTTTACGCACTTAAAACATAGACATAAATTAGAAATGCTAGATGAAATTTTGAAAAAAGTGTAATTATTGCATTTAATTCTAGATTTATTCGTAAGTACTGTCAAAAACTTTGATTGACTTTTGTTATCAGCAGTTGTCCAGGTTTGGTCGATCTTTGTAACACATGAATACATATTTACTGTAATTGATGTTTTTCTGCAAATTTAAGATTAAAAGATTGTTATTCTGGTAGAACATCTAGACACGTGTCAGAATTATGTAGCTTTTGGTAGCTCTATCCTCATACTCTTTACTAGTATGAATTTGCAGTAGATATAATCTCCAAGGCAACATGTTTATTGATTATTTTATTACTTACAAAACTCATTTTTGTCTTTGTAGTGCTACACTATGCTACCATTCTGAAACTGCAATAAATACATTTGTCTTTTTGGTTATCCTGCCTTAGATATAAATAAATTTCTGCACCATTTGTGAAAGAATTGGGTCTTTTCAGACAATGGAGAGAAATCAACAGGCAAATTTACCTTTATTATGTCTGTGTGTTTTTTTTTTCTTGTTTTCTTGCAAGGAAATAAAATGGGACATTTTAACTTGAGAAGCTGTACAAATTGTGATTTTTGAAAGAACTGCATTTACTGGATGTTTTGCCTTTTGCCAGACTCCTTCAAGCTTTTTCTGATGTGAAAACATATGCTTAAAAACAGGGAAATAACAGTGATGATTTCATGGGTATAGTAACTCAGTGCCTTCTTTTAGATGAGTGTGTATATACTGTACATATTGTGGACCACCGGGGGTGCACCAGAGACCTCAAAACACAGACAGATGTGGGACACAAGTTCAGAGGTTGGAATCCTGTGCTGATTACGTTGCTGCACCCACCAATCAGTGAACTACCCAGATTAAGATCCAAGTGCAGCCGTACAACAGGTGATACCTTAGCAACATACTGAATGAACAGTGTGTTTTTTTACAGGGGCTGGAGTTCACAAGTTCAGCACACACGTTTTTTTTTTATTTTTCTTTCTTTCCCCATTTTCCACCTGTACTGCACAGTCCAACACTAAACCAAACACTTTGTTTCTTTCTCTTTCATTCTCCGTCCACCTCCAATCTTTCTGGCAAGCTTCATCCTCTTCCACCTGGCTCTGGCTCCCGGAGTAGTGGCTGCTGACTTCTTTTATAAGGCACCCGGAAGTGTTCCAGGTGCTCACTGACCGGCTTCTGGCAGCACTTCTGGGTGTGGCTGAAGCGCTGCAATACAGGGCTCTAACAATGGCCAAGCGCCCTCTGGTGGGTGGCCATGAGCCCCAGAAGGGTGGAGTTTCCAAGCTCCAAACTTGTGGTCCTACAGCAAGCTAGGACAACTGCCCTCTAGTGTTCCAGGGGAGATAATGCCCTGAACATAGTCTCTCCCCCAGTCCTTCCATTACAGGGCCATCCCTCACAATATATATACTGTATATACAAAGAGAAAGTGAGAGAGACAAGCAAATTATTTTATTTTAATAGTTAATTAATATTAGATAATATATAAACTACCTTAGAAAACACAAACCAGCAAAGGTGTATTGCTCTCTGTGCTATTTTCCTAATTAAAAACCTGTTATTCTAGTGTTAAACAATTCCTGCCAATACAGTAACAGCGCAGTACTAACACTGCATTAATCTTGGTCTTCTGTTGAACTGCGAGCAGGTTCAGAACAGCAGCTATCTTAAGTGGGGTTGTTTGGTGTTAGATGTGGTTCATTTACTAACATACACATTTCATGTATAAACTATTGGTTATCCTTTAAGATTCACATTTATTCAATAACATACTACAGTGGTGTGAAAAACTATTTGCCCCCTTCCTGATTTCTTATTCTTTTGCATGTTTGTCACACAAAATGTTTCTGATCATCAAACACATGTAACCATTAGTCAAATATAACACAAGTAAACACAAAATGCAGTTTTTAAATGGTTTTTATTATTTAGGGAGAAAAAAAATCCAAACCTACATGGCCCTGTGTGAAAAAGTAATTGCCCCCTTGTTAAAAAATAACCTAACTGTGGTGTATCACACCTGAGTTCAATTTCCGTTGCCACCCACAGGCCTGATTACTGCCACATCTGTTTCAATCAAGAAATCGCTTAAATAGGAGCTGCCTGACACAGAGAAGTAGACCAAAAGCACCTCAAAAGCTAGAGATCATGCCAAGAACCAAAGAAATTCAGGAACAAATGAGAACAGAAGTAATTGAGATCTATCAGTCTGGTAAAGGTTATAAAGCCATTTCTAAAGCTTTGGGACTCCAGCGAACCACAGTGAGAGCCATTATCCACAAATGGCAAAAACATGGAACAGTGGTGAACCTTCCCAGGAGTGGCCAGCCGACCAAAATTACCCCAAGAGCGCAGAGACGACTCATCCGAGAGGTCACAAAAGACCCCAGGACAACGTCTAAAGAACTGCAGGCCTCACTTGCCTCAATTAAGGTCAGTGTTCACGACTCCACCATAAGAAAGAATCTGGGCAAAAACGGCCTGCATGGCAGATTTCCAAGACGCAAACCACTGTTAAGCAAAAAGAACATTAGGGCTCGTCTCAATTTTGCTAAGAAACATCTCAATGATTGCCAAGACTTTTGGGAAAATACCTTGTGGACTGATGAGACAAAAGTTGAACTTTTTGGAAGGCAAATGTCCCGTTACATCTGGCGTAAAAGGAACACAGCATTTCAGAAAAAGAACATCATACCAACAGTAAAATATGGTGGTGGTAGTGTGATGGTCTGGGGTTGTTTTGCTGCTTTAGGACCTGGAAGGCTTGCTGTGATAGATGGAACCATGAATTCTACTGTCTACCAAAAAATCCTGAAGGAGAATGTCCGGCCATCTGTTCGTCAACTCAAGCTGAAGCGATCTTGGGTGCTGCAACAGGACAATGACCCAAAACACACCAGCAAATCCACCTCTGAATGGCTGAAGAAAAACAAAATGAAGATTTTGGAGTGGCCTAGTCAAAGTCCTGACCTGAATCCAATTGAGATGCTATGGCATGACCTTAAAAAGGCGGTTCATGCTAGAAAACCCTCAAATAAAGCTGAATTACAACAATTCTGCAAAGATGAGTGGGCCAAAATTCCTCCAGAGCGCTGTAAAAGACTCATTGCAAGTTATTGCAAACGCTTGATTGCAGTTATTGCTGCTAAGGGTGGCCCAACCAGTTATTAGGTTCAGGGGGCAATTACTTTTTCACACAGGGCCATGTAGGTTTGGATTTTTTTTTCTCCCTAAATAATAAAAACCATCATTTAAAAACTGCATTTTGTGTTTACTTGTGTTATATTTGACTAATGGTTAAATGTGTTTGATGATCAGAAACATTTTGTGTGACAAACATGCAAAAGAATCAGAAATCAGGAAGGGGGCAAATAGTTTTTCACACCACTGTATATATTCTCTTTTTTTAATAAACTGTGTCATTGATTCATTTGTTCTCATTTTTAGAGTCCAATAAAAACATTTGGGTATCAGGTATGGAACTACAGACTGTTAAAAGATTTTTGTATGTACAGGTAATAAAGAAAAAAAATCTGCAAATTCTCTGAAGTCATACAGTAACGTTTTTGTGAGCACATAAAATATAAATTTGATGTTTCTCTTTCTGGAGTCATTCAATTTGTTTTTTAAATAGTAAAACTTCAAAGGCAGCAAAATATTCCGTAGCTCATTTGTTTTCTGTAAAACATGGCTGATTTACTGGAAATACAGTATTTAATCTAGAAGATTATGAGACAGGTGAAAATAAAAAATCGACAGCCTTAGACTCTAGAGTTTTAAAAAATCTTTTCTATATGAAAGATTTGTATATTCTCTATGTACTGTACGCCGAACAATAATACTTATGGGCTATGGCAGCAATGATAGATTAGCAGGAAAATTACGACACATGTAGGGAGAAAGATAAAGTTATAATACAAGTTTAAAACATATAGACAAAGACTGAAGAACAAAACATCTCACTTAACACAGGGATTAATTGGAGGAAAGGCAGTACTTATCATTGTATAATGAATGGTCATTTCACAATAGATGTTGGGTCGGCAGATTATTAATGTATTAACTTCTGCCTCCGTGTTATACATTAAGTTTTCTTTCTAGTCTCCATGAATTAACAAAGAAAGAGTGAAGCAAGAAATCCGTCATTGGATGGACTATAAGCTGCAGAAGTGAAATCACAGTAGAATTAAGTAATAAACCTGTTAGGTTTTTGTAGTTTCCATTAAAATCATAGCCTACTGACTGGACACATCAATGTAAGGATGAAGGTACAAGGCAAGGAGGAAATCGGCTTGGGTTTGGTATAATAAATATTAGATGGATAGATTAAAAAAATGAACATCTCTTCAATGCTGACTCTGAATATAATTAGGACAGTGTTTAGAAGAATTAAAAATGAACTTGCAACATTGAATGTGATTTGACCACCATGAATAAAAGGAGAGGAGTAGGCCAGAGTGTTCCAAATAATTTATTACCCATTTATCTAATGCACCCACTCATCCATCCATCCATCGAACCTGCTTAATCCATCTTAGTGTTGCAGTTGTTAGAGTTTTAGTATACAGTATATTACATAATTTAGGTGTATGTTGTATAGTATAGCTGTATTGTATAGATGCATGCAAATGTTTTGTTCTCCTTTGTTAAATCACCAGATTTACTGATTTATTTTTCTGTGAAACAACGGTAACACAATTTCTGCAAGATAAAAATTTGAACTTGACATATTTGTGGCCACAACAGAGAGAGTGAGACAGTGGAGGCTTTGGGAGATGGCAAGGAAACCACAAGGCCTCAAAGTGGCAGCATTTTGTCTATAACCAGTAACGTTTGGACCTTGTTGCCTGCTTGTAGGAACTTTCTGATACTTTCCCACCAATACGCTGACTGTGCCTGTGGGAGGACTGAGACTATGTTGTCCTCTAGTACGGTTAGCCTGGAAGCTGCCTTATAATCAAAGGTCCATTGCTGAGAAATTAAATTAAAATCTCTTAATATATAACAGCTCCACTGCATGCATGAACTCAGTTGCCAAAGAAATTAAGTTTGTATTAAAAGAAACCCTCAACTTATCAGCAACCTTATATCTACTTTTGCTCAGCGACCTTTAAACCATTCAGCAGTTATTATAAAGGTGTAAATGGCACGTCAAATGGTAGTTTTTTTTATAACAGATGAATAATACATTGAAATTTAACAAAAGACACACAAATTCACAATCTCAACAAATGGCAAACTATCTACAAGTGCATCAATGCATAATACCTAATAAACCCCATCAGTTTAAGTACTTATATTGAAAGCAGGTCAGTTTGTGATGATGAATAATTTGAAGCTGATACACAGAACTAATGAAAGAAGTGGATATTCCAAACTCTCTCAGATAATAAGAAATAAAACACACCTCACCAGAGATACCTTATGTATTTATAGACACAGTCAGAGAAAACAAGTTGTCATCTGGCCACTGCAGTTTCCTTACAGCAATCAGCCTTGGCATTTCCCTGCACATGGTAGAGTATTATTAGCAGAGTGTCTTGTTTTTTGGCACTGATGTGACAGAAATCCACAATGGTATTGATGTCTTGTCCTTTTAGTTCTCTAAGCAAACTCTTTGTTGTTATCTGCAGACATCTCAAATAGAAATGTCAGACCTTATTTAGCCTGGCTCTACTATATGGTGGCCACAGAGGATCAAAAATACATGTACAGGTCATACAAGAGCACAGTAGAATAAAACAAGAGCAACTAAAAATATCGTGAAATGCAGCAGATAAAAAACAACAAATTAATATTCTATCAGGTTGACCTGGCTGGGCTGTGTTTAGGGATCGCCTGTCTGGCAGGTGTCTTGACAGATCTTTGTGCAACATTAAAATGAATTAAAAGCAGTTTAGAAGGGCTCTGTGACCCTGGATTGAAGTAGGTTGACTCAAAAGGGCTTCATTGTGTGGCCCCACAATAATGATCAATTTTGTCAGTTGTAAATGAGCATTTGTTTTTAAAAGTAAAATGTGGTTTTGAAGTTTTGGTTCTCACTTTCGCATTGTAATAATAATACGCCAAAGACATCATAAAGGTTTGGGGCAGCCACCCGTATATTGTTTTTCCTAACTGCAAAAGTTTGTTTTTGAAGCACGATGTGCATAGAACAGAGTCCACAACAGAACTGGCTATAGTAGCCCAAGATGGAGGCTTTAAAGGTCTGGAGAGGAACTGATGTCAGCAAAGGGGCCGGAACCAGAATTGACGTCATCAAAGGGGCTGGCTTCGGAAGTGACGTCATCACAGGGGCCAGCTTCGGAAGTGACGTCATCAAAGGGGATGGCTTCGGAAGTGATGTCTTTTGAGGCGCTGGAACCTTGCAGGATTTCCTGAAACAGGTCTGTAGGGAACTGAGAAAGACAGTCAGCGCACTCCACCGCCCCCTGGTCAGATGTTTCATTACACTTATTTAGACCCTTTAGCTGCCTCCTACTCGCACGTGTGTGACAGCATGATTCTGCATTACCTTTTTTGCCTTGTTTTTGAATTTGTGGCCGGTATTATTTTGACTTTGCATTACAGAAGGTTTGCCATCCTCAGTTACAAGTATTAATTAACAATCTAGTAAAAAAAAACATTCATTTTGAATATTTGCTTATTTATTCATTACTTTCAGACAAGGAATAATGAGACAAATGAACAAACACACTCTGGAGTGTATTAGGCCATGTAGTTTTGTCCCATTATTTTCTACATGTTTCTTTAGTTAATGAAATCTGCACCTTTCATGTCAAGTACTGCAAACGTTGCACAACAATTCATTAAAAATGGAAACAAGGAAGCTGCAACAATTTTTTTAAATCTCCATATTTTCAAATATTAAATACTTCTAAAATAGAAGTACTTCTCAAATCTATAAAAAAATGTTTGTGAAAGGTTGTAAATGAAACAAGGATACTATATAGAAGTTTTTAAAATATACATCCATAGTTTATTAATGAATCACAGGAAAATAAAGCTTTTATAAACCATGCAGGCAGCAGTGTAAAATTTCATATTACATTTTTTTTTTCATTTTAATGAAAATAAAAGCTGCATTCTTAAAATTACATTTTAATTCGGACTAAACAGAATTGAAACCAATAAGCTCTGTCTTGCTTACCTCATTTCAGCTGGCAGTTTGGGTAAGAATTAAAGTACAAGAGGAACGAGTGGGAGGGTCAGCGATGACATGCGCTTAGCCAGAGAAGTGAAACACCTAGCTTGCTCTGGCCTTTTCAGTGCTTCAAGTTTTATAATTATATTTGTCTTAATGGGTTCTGTCTGCATAGAAAGCAAAAGAGAAAAAAAAAACTAAAGAGAGATAATTGGATTTTGCATTTCACGCAATATCACCTTGTGGTCAATAGTCATAAATCTTCAGCATCAAACTCTTCATAAAAAAAGGTCAGAAGAATACTTTGCATTAATGTCAGTCTGCTTCACTGATCAATGTTTTCTTTTTTTCCACCAGTTTACAAGTGTCTTTCAAAAATAAAAAGGATCTAAAATAAAGTTTTCTTGTTCTCTTTGTTTTCTGTGAGTAGTGGTGAGATCAGCCAAAACTGGGCAGATACACTCTGTTGTCTCCTGAGTGAGAGAAATGCCAAACTTCACCTGACCAGATCAGGCATCACATCACAAATCCTCTAAAAATATCAAGAACTAAAGTGCATCCCTTTGCTACACAATGTCAAGTTCCACTGCCAGGCAATCATAATTGGTGCTGTTTTATGCCTCTTTTCATTATCTTTTTGAGTTTTCTTTTTACTTTACTTTCTGAAGAACTCCTGCTTGTACTACCCAAGGTGAAGCAAGAGAAAATTTGTCAAGAAAAGGGAACCAGAAGTTAAAATATAAGTCAGAACCTAGAAAAGTAATCAGAAAGTCAATCCTATCATATGTCAAACCCAAAAACCAAAAACCAAAAATTGTCAGAATTTAAGCAATAAGGTCGTTATAAGGAAACTGCAATGAAGAATCACACACTACAAAGTGTGTACTTTCTATCAGCTGTCTCAGATAACAAGAAAGTGCACAGTGTTGGCCTTTATGCAGTTGCCTTGATAAAGTCTTGCACTGCACACTCCACAGCATAGGAAGTGTAAAATAAATCCACACAACGATGGCACCAATAGGATACAATAATGGCACTGCAATTAGATGCAAAAAAAAAAATAAGACACTGAATGTAAAATTAAACATTAAATGTGGGTTCTCTAGTATTAAAAGACTCAAAACAGAAATCCAAATCTGCCATAAAGGAAGCCAAAAGATGGCAAAGAATAAAAAATAACAACATTGTTTCCTTTGTTTCATGATGGTTTCTACATTATGACGTCACTGGATATGGTTATGTGATATACTATGAATGGGAGACCACCTTCTGATAGTGTAAGTCAGCCAAAACTGTATGTTAACCATGTATATGTCTTGCTCAGCCAAGATTTGTTTATCCCTCCCTGTTGGAAATCACATTTAGAAACCCATTGATTAATTTTATATCAAGTACATTTTACTTACTGTTATTTTTCTTATTATTAAAAATTTTTGTTACTATTTTATTGACATTATTGTAATGCCATTTTGTGTTTTTTTTTTCTTGAGGTTGCCTCTATGTTCCAACTTCTTTTTCACAGTCACCACCATGTTGTTAGAGGTGGCGTTCGTTGTCAGACATTTGACCTTGTGCTGGTGAGACATGTGATGACAACACGCCAACAGAACAGAAGGTGCCAAACAAACAAAATTCTGCTGTCTTCTGGTTCTAATTTCCAGGTTATTGCCCTGCCTGTCTGTCTGTCTGTCTGTCTGTAATAAAGGCCTCCTCTTTTCCCATGCTACACCAAAGCATTCCCTTTCACTTCTCTTGTCTGGTCTTTTTTCCTTCTTGCTGGTGAGCCTTTGCCCCAGCTCTCTACCTAATTCTTGTCTAAGCGGGCAAGTTTTAGGAAGCACCATTTAAAGGACAATGACAGTTAAATTTAATATTCTGCTCCAGCATCCCAACCCAGGGAAAGTGTGCTGCTTCATGGCTACAGGGTTAGCAGGCTACAGCTCCATCTAGTGGCCCCTAGGTTCTTGTCGTACCTGGCCAGCCTGTCTTCTTAAAGATGCATTGTGGGCCCATTTGTCACAAGCAAGGAGCAAATCAGTTAATAGGAACTGTGGCCTCCTTCCAGGCCTTCTCTTTCTTAAATCCCACCAAAGTTTACCAATGTCCTGTATCACTTTTGTTTGCATTTAAATTCATAGCACCCCTTTAGAGCTGAAAACAACAACCCAAATACCATTTGGAAGATGGAAAAACACTTTAAAATTTGCTGTCTGACTTGGTCAGGAGGACTGTAGTTTCATCTACATCATAAATTCAATTTATTATTTTTTGCACTGTGCTAATAAACCATAGCATTTTTTCTCACTAATTTTCTGTTTTTTAGTTATAACAATAATAAACTGCCACTGTGTCTTTTGTTGCTGTTTAAAAATGTGTGAAACTGTGAAATATATCATTCTACATAAATTTATTATAACTGTGGCCAAAGTAATGAGACTGGAGACAACAGATAAGAACTGCTAAATTGGTGTTTATTGGCCTTCCATTGCCATGGCTATGGAGCCCATACAGCTTATACTGGCATTCATTCATTAACACACTTTGCCTTTATTTCTGAAACTAAGAATGTTTGGTCTTCTTCATTCCTCCAATTTTTTTAAAATTTTAAGTTGCACTAATTTGCAACTCTGATACTGCCAAAACTGCTCCAGATCTGGTCTGACTGTTTGTGACTTGCTACTGCTCCACAGAGGTACAGAACATGGACTCTGACTTGTTACCTTGTTTCCTGAACCTTTCCTCTCAGTTTTTGGTGGCATGCTATGTTCCTCTTTGCCTGGTTGTAACCCCCTCTCCTTTAACAATCTCCTTGGGTTTCAGCTTTTCTCACAGTTTGTGGTGGCATGGTACATTTCTAATGGGGTATAGCACCTCTCTCTTTTGCTGACTTATTTCTGTCCTTAAACCTATACAGTATATACTGTAGGTCCCACCTCTATAGGTCACACATCTACTTTAAGCCTGTTACACTCCTTCTTGCTCTGAGGTACGGCATGGCATGTCCTTAATAGACCTTCACCCTGGTCTTGCCTTCCTCTTCCAAACAAAGAGGAGCTGTCTTTTATTTTGCCAACATTGGGCTACTCCACCTCTCGCAGTTTCCTTGAGTAAAACCACAGATAGTACTTATTAGTATTGATTACCTTTACCTTTGCCAGTGCCCAGGGGTGAAGTTGAGGGTACCATCTGCCAGAAGAATGACAGACACCCGATCTGTGAGCTACCTAAATCTCCTTGACTGCTGAGGCCTATATCTGGATTCTCTCCATACACACCACTTCCTCTCTGAGTGGGTATTCTTATAGTATGCAGTAATGATGCTTATGTTCCTCTGCATTGGGCAGCCCATTTTTGAAGTCCTTGTAACTTTGCCACAACCTCCACTAAAGCATCTTCATTGGCTCACAAAGTTACAGGCACTTGTATTTGCACGTGGAGAGAAGGAGTGAGAAAAAAAGTGAGAGCCTGGTGATATATAAGAGATGCTCTCATAGTTAGAAGACCCAAATCACCCACTGTACCTAGAGGAGTTCTATTTTAGCTTCATGGGCTGAAAGGGGTGTACTGTAATTCTAGGGACCCAGGACTGCATCCTGCCACTGCTGTCTTAGAGAGGATGAACAGCAAAGAGGTGGCATCACCCTGAGTGAACTCCTCAGCAGAGACAATTGGTGCTCTTACCAGGATTTGCGGGAAGGGCCAGATACTATAAGGCTGAAAGAGAGACAGCCTGTTGCTGTGTTAGTGGCATACTGTACTTGGAGTTAGAAACCCAATCACCCACTGTGGTTTAGGTGTTCTCTTTCAGCTATTTTGCCTGAGAACAGTTCTGTATAATCTTAGAGTTCATAGTTTGCATCTTAATGTTGATATCTCATAGAGGATAAGTAGCTGAGTGGGTGGCCCTCCCCGAGTAAATTCCTACGCAACTTCCTGAGCAGAGACAAATTGTTGTGTGACCCCAATTTGCTGATGGATGGGGCAAGTGTAACAAGGCTATGAGAGATAAAGTGAGCCTGGTAGCTACACAGGAGCCTGTCTCGCAGCTACAGGACCCCAGCTGAATAATGTATCTAAAGGACATTTCTTTTAGCTACACCGATGAGAAAAACGCTCTGTAATTCCAAGGCCTGAAGTTGTTGGAGTGATGGGGTGGATCAGGGATTTTTTGGTATTGCTTTTTTAGTGAAATACTTAGCAGAAGCAGTATCTAATATAATACTTAACTTTTATTGCCTGCCCCTTCACCACTAACTTCTGGTGGACTGCCATTTTTAAAATATAAAATGTTGGCGTGAAAACCAGTTATGAGGTGTTTAATTTTTACAAAAGTTTTAGATAAGCAGTAAGCATATGCCAAGAGTGACTGTTTCTGTGCAGAAATCCACCTCTGCTGATTTTGTAAGCATTTGTTATTGTGTTTTCTTTGTCATCTACTGTACTTATTAAAATTTATGAATTTTTAAAAGTTTAACCATATACTCTGTCTTGTGGCTTTAAACTGTATGATCTATGATATGTATACTTTAACATGTATTTTAGTATTATTTAGTATTAGTATAGTATATATTTAGTATTATTTTTAACTCTTTAGCTTCAAGGATATTTGGTATTAATGATACTAAACTGTCATTTTCTAAGCATTTTGAATTTAACTCAAACTGCCTCATTGTTTTTTTTTTTTTTTGGCATGGGAACTAATATATTGTTTTGCCCTCTGGGGGTGTCACATGTTGGATTGCATCAACACTCCCTACCTATCAAAATCTTTTCAGAATTTAAGATAACTGAAAAGTTGCTGATTCTTTTGATACTTTAACATTTTGGCTATTTAAACTTCTTTCCTTTGTATTTTGACTACCATTTTCAGCTTTTCCATCCATCCATCCATTATCCAACCAGCTATATCCTAACTACAGGGTCACGGGGGTCTGCTGGAGCCAATCCCAGCCAAAACAGGGTGCAAGGCAGGAAACAAACCCCGGGCAGGGCGCCAGCCCACCGTAGCATTCTTCAGCTTTTGATTTTTTATTTTCTGATTTTTATATATCAGCCATTGGGGTTCAAATGTCTCAAAATGTTCATTTTTTTCTGTTAGCATTGGTCATTATGTAGTTTCTTTATGTCTAAGCATCTTTTGCTATGTGCCTTGTGTTTTTTAGGTGTCCCCAAAGAGGTGGGACCTTTTGAGTATTTTGGGACTTTCTTGTTTTGGGACTGTCGAGGTCAAAATACTAATTGGTTTGCCTTTTGTTCCTGGACTTAGCTTTGATTTTTACCATTATTTTGTTTTGTCCTTTTATCTCCTGATTATTTTTTTTTTCCCAGACCATTCATTTTTTTGATATGCTAACTTTCCACCATCAGACATAGCAATAACAATTCTCAAACTTAATTTATTGAGTCTAATTCAACACTATCAAAGCTTCATTCTTTCCATGACTGGTTGCATTTTACCTGTTTCCATGCAGACTAAGAGCCTAGGTGTTATTCTGGATAGCAGTCTTTTACTGCTCACGTAAGTAATGCTTACCAGATTGCCTTTTTACATTTGCAAAACACCTCTAGACTACATTCTGCTATACCACAACTTAGCCCAAAAGGTTTAGTTAATGAGTTGGTTCCATCTCAAATTAACTATTGTAATGCAATTATCGCTGGCATTCCTAATAATTTTTTTTCAACTTCAACTCATCCAGAACTCTGCAGCATGTATTACTACTTTCTAAGTTTATTGAACGTGTCACACCTCTACGCAATCAACTTTACTGGCTTCCTGTGTCCTATCTTTTCTAAAGACTGAGTTTTACCCTACCATTGATTGATGACCCCTTTTGACCACACTCTAGAGACCTACCCTGACCCATTTGAACACCTAGTGGTTGAGAAACACTGCCCTGGAATACACATTGTTCTGCCAAAGCTGAGTGGTTGTTTATTTCAGGATCAGAAGAAGAAATGGAAAAAAGTGGAATATGTGCTGGGATCAAAACCAAAGAAATAAACAGATCTTCTGCCAAGCCAGATAAACGTGAGACAAGAATCAGACCCATAAGACATAAAGTAAGTCAGGAAACTGAGAATGAAAAATACAGAGAAGTATTTCTGTTTAGTTTATCCAAACATGAATACGAAAATGGCACATAATATGAAACTCCTGGGGAAATCTGGAAGGTTGCTTTAGTAACAGCCAATGTGAAAATCACAAAATGGTGCAGCAAAAGATGCTAAATATTACAACTTCATTAGGAACAAAAATGGGATGAAAATGAAATGAAATAAATAATGAAATAAATGTTTGAATCATATTCCTCGACCTCAAAACTCCAGAATAACTATTAAGAAGACACAGAAACTCATCAGGAAAGTGCCAAAAATTGATAAAGAACACCAATCACAATAACACCTCAAAATTTTACTTCCTGATCCCTATGATCTTCATCAACAGATTTATTTTCTATGCCTGACTAAAAACTTAATAATATTACCCTGGCTCTCCACAAGACAAAGTCTCGTAACAAGGGGGAATTATTTAACAGCATTTATGTTAGGTAGAATCCCTAATGGGGACTGTGTCGTCTTTTGGCCTTGAACCCTTGCACATTTTTTTTCTCTGGCTTAACTGGAATGTTTTTTTGTTTTTTCTGTTCTCCTAACGATCTGATCTTATCATCAAACTAATCTTTAGAGATTTACACTACAATATTATACTATATATTCTACTAATCATATATCTATGTTATGTAAGCTTGTATTGATTTATTTTGTTACTTATTCATTATTGTTCTTACCTAATTTAATTTTTCTTCTCTTGTTCCTATTTCTTTGACATCCTGTAAAGCACTTTGAGCTACATCCTGTGTAAGAACATGTGCTATAGAAATAAATGTTATAAATGTTACTGTTGTTATTGGTAGTATGGCCTTTTCTTACACTACACCCAAACTCTGAAATTCCCTTCCTCTCTCATATTCAGTCACTGGATGCTATTATAAAATTTGAAACTGTTAAAACTCATTTCTTTAAGTTGCCTCATGGACTTTGAGTTATCTTTTTGAAGCTATAATATTGTGTTATTATGCTTTATTTAGTTTTATTCTTAATGTTACTGTTTTATAGTATTGTTGATGCTTAGAATGATGTGAGAGGCATCAACAAATAAATTATTATTATTGTGATTTTTATTAAATTATTAAGATTAATAATAATAACCCTCAGTGTCATGAGAGGCATCATCAATTATAATTTTGTTATTATTATGAACCGTTTAAATTCTGCTCACTTAGGATCACATATAGCATTAAGCAAATGATGAACAGCAGCAGCCCAATATTAAATGTTGTATTTAATTTAAATTGATTTGGTAAGAATTAATAGGACATTGAGATGACACAGTGGTTAGTGTTTCTGGCTTAGACCTCCACAGCTCTTGATTTGAAATTCAGTACAGGCGTTGCCTTTGTGGAGTCTGCATATTTCTGTATGTTTTGATTTTTTTTTTCCCTAGGTATTCTGGGTTACTCCTACATTACACTGACATGCTTGTTAGGTTCAATGGTGTATCACTCAGTCCTTAGCAAGCTCAGAATTTGGACCTGATGCTGTCCACCTCCAATACCCTAACTGAGCAGGCATTATGATTTTTATAATTACTTACCACTGCGGTGGGCTGGCGCCCTGCCCGGGGTTTGTTTCCTGCCTTGCACCCTGTGTTGGCTGGGATTGGCTCCAGCAGGCCCCCGTGACCTTGTCTTAAGATATAGCGGGTTGGATAATGGATGGATGGATAATTACTTACCAAAATCAAAAAGTGACAGTCAAGAACAAAAGTCAGACCTGTTTTCCCACAAGGGTCTGAAAATAAAAGTGGTTGTCTCACCTACCTATCACAGCCTACTTCCAAACTCATGATGCAGGCTTATGGCTTGCATAGGCCCAAAAGTTGGTGGAAGGGTTTTATGTTAAAATATAAGTAAGAAAGTGATGAAAACTATTAAAAAATGCCTCTGGCCCGAAAACAAGAACAATAATCCTTTGAGTAGGTAAAGATTGATCAACAAAACAGAGAAACTTCAAAAACAGAACTGAAACAATGCATATTAAAATTGGTTTTATCTACAAAAGGCAAACCAAGGACTAGCAAAACAAGACCACAATCTAAAAGTCAGTATCTTATACAGAACCAAAATGTCCAAAAAGCAAGGAATATATCCAATAACACATAATTCCAAAAAGTGAGTAGTAACAAATAAACATGAACAGTAATAATGTCAAAACAGCCCTTTGGTGGGCCGCTGGCCCTTAAATACTTCTAAGGGTTGCTCCTTCAACATAAAAGGACAAGCCAAATTAAAAT
>JANRMT010062856.1:94062139-94108739 GCA_026402145.1 Polypterus bichir lapradei
ATAAAGATAGAACAATATCTTAAACAAAATATTCACTCAAAAAATACATCTAGACAAGAAAACAAAACTATAATTAAGATAAATATTTAGAATGCATTTAAAAACAACAACAAGGTTATTTTTAATTAAAACATACATTAGCAAGGGATGAAATCCCAGCTGTATTGTAACAAAATGAAAAAGGGGTGGATGATTTAAGTAATATTCTTCATCTTTGTTTTTTTTTTCTTTGAAGACTTCAACTTTCAATTGAACTATTCTTTATAATTGCATGTTACTTTGTTATAGACGTGCTGCACGTAAGCATTTCAGTCTCAGCAATTCATGATCTTGTCATGTTAGTATTTGTTTGTTTATATATTCTTTGAATGATTTTCATTATCATTAAATATTTTAGTTCTTTAAGACGTTACTCTGCTAAGTAAAAAACAACCTTCTAGATAGAGTACTATGGTTTTCCACCGAAGACCAATAAATGCAGTGTAAATGACATGAATGGTGTTTTTTTGCATTTACTGCACAAATATCATGTTGATTTTCCAGTTCATACATAATGCATTAGAGGTGTCCTTCCGCAATGATGAAAAAGTGTTTACCAATTTGTGTTTTTGTATTTAATTGTGCTTCATCTAAGTCATCAAATACTTTATCTTTATTTCTGTAAGGGTTCTTCTTGAATTTCATGTGTTTTGTGATTATTTAAATTGTTCTAATGGTGAGACCTTAATATGTTTATTGGTAACTCTTTAGGTACTGTAAAAATGCATCTATTACTCAATTACTCTTATGTAACACAACCTTAACAAAGGCTTATTTTGGTCTTCATTACACTTACAAAATATCACTAGATTGGTTATTCATCTTTGTGCGGGGTGGCATAACAAGACCCTTTGATATGCTGGTAAAATTACTTGTTAATATGAAGGATTTACCGGTTTCAAAATTAAGTATGCAATATCAAGAGAACTATGTCTCACTTAAACCACCTCTTACCGTTCCAAAGTAAGCTTATTTAAGTAGGTCACGTTGCACAGATGACTAGCCACTTTACTGAGGCTTTGTAATTGTTATTTGCAATCGAAGATACCTTTGTTAAGGTCTTGGTACTTTAGAGTAAATGAGTAAGAGATGCACTTTTGCAATGCCTAAATTAAAGTGCAACTAATTTATTTGTTTAATAGTACCTTAAATGTGTTTTACATTTTCTACTGTCCGTCCTTCATAATCTAGCTCAGGGCCACAGTGATGAACCATACTGTACATTCATACACAACTAAACAAACAAACACTATAGATTTTCAGATAGGGTAAGCTTGAGTAGGCATGCCAGTGGTGTAGTAGCTAGCACTGATGCCTCACAAACCCCGAATCCTAAATTCACATCCCAGCCTTGGCACTGTCTGTGAAGAGCTCATAATGATCCCCTCTGTATCTGCCACCTCAGTGTTTGATTTTCCTGCCATACATCTAATGAATAGGGGAACTGACAACTCTAAATTGACCCATTAGGGATGAAAGGTGGTAAAGACTTGTACCTGCTTTGTACACAGACCTGCTGTTAAAGGCTCTAGCTAGATGAAATAGTTAGGAAAGGAATAGATAAGTGTAAGTGTATTCATGTTTGGTTGTGATCTTAAACTGCAGCTACTCCTTCACATGTGACTATGGAAGAGTATAGTTTTGAACATTAATGAGGCCATAAATTAAGAACATTAATGAGCCTATAAATATGAAACGTATTAAAGACATTTGATTTTCTGTGCCCTCAACTAGTTTTTTTGATGAACACTATATATTTATAATGTATAAGGTGCTGTTCATACCCTGATGGTGATCAGGTCTGTGCACACATTTCTACTGGTTAAAATAATGGAACTTTATTTGATTGGTTTGCATTAATTTCTCAGCCTTTCTTTAAAAGGGATGTAAGAAGCTTGTTTTGTGGCAAATCTATGTTCCAATCTGGGGGTCACTTAAGGAGTGAAGGCTTTGCTAGTAACTGGCAACAATAGGCCAATTACAATGTAAGGAAGAGAGCTGGGACAGATTGGAAAATAAGAAATGTCCTAGAGAGGTCAACTGTAAAAAAGGTAAAATACCTTTTCTGAAAAAAAGGAAAGCGTACTTATGTTCTACAGAAAATTACCTGTATATCTTAAATAATGCATTTCATCATTTTTTACAGCCAAGTTCTGTAAAATCAAAATTTTTTTTAACCTTCAAATTATGCTACATACCGTTTACTGATAAATTACACTGAAAAAAATCTCTATTTATTTCACAGTGTAAAACTGTTAAATAGTGAAGGTAAACAACTGTAAAATAAATGTAAAACGGTAACGCGCTGTTTCAGAAACATTGAAGTTACGATATTTGCTTAAGGACACGCCCCCTTTTATCATATTGTTCTGGTGAACCACAAACCTCTGAAAAAAACTTAAACAAAGTTAGCAGGCCTATTTTTCCCTGCATGCTGAAAGCTTTTTGAGGTTATAGGAGCTGATTTATGATGGGTTGTATTTGATAAGCTGGCACACCTGCAGGACACCGTACACCACAAAAGCAAACTTTACTTCTCCACCAGACAAGGTGCCATGACTTTCTTAAACACTGAATTCTTTTCAAAGTATATCATTAAATGATGCATGTTTGCTGTAGGTTGTTGTTATGTTACTGATGCACACTGTGCACTGGTGTTTGATCCTGACAGTATTTTCTAATGGTTTATTGATTGGCATATTTATTATATCAGGTTATGGTTAAATGTTCACTTCTAATAGAATGTGTTGTAAAGAAAAAACATTTATTTACTACAAAGTTATACCGTCAACCTAAAATATTGTGACCTTCTTTTTTATGGTAAAATTCTGGCAACCACAGCTGCCAGTACTTTACCGTAAATGTAACATTATTTTTTTGCAGTGTGCTGTGAATTTAGGAAACTTACAGAAGGTGAGTTTAAAACTCACTGCACTTTTTCTCCAAATGCCCTCTTTAAATGCATACTGCCATTGAGCAGGAATAGAAACAGCATTTTGCACAGAGCAGTTTCATAGAAAAAAAACTGTTGTTTTATGGAGATTACCAACTAAGCAGAGGGTCTCATCTGATACCTACTGTGTTAACTTCAAAGCTCAGGCTCAACTTTTACTGTTTCGCCTGAAGGCTTAGCTTCATTTGAAAGCCGCTTCATGTTTAAATGTTACGTGCCAATTAATTAGGTGCTTTCTAATATATGTCGAGTGCTAATTGTAAACTATTTAGAATGAATCAAGAGCATTATGATCTGTATAGATTCATTTTGATTTATATGACTGATGCTGCAGATAAGCCCTGGGAATGATTGCGCATAGAAAAGTTGGTCAAGACCTTTCAGTGCTGAAAGGATTAAAATACTTTCCTAGAAGTCTAAATATTTAATTTCTTAATAGAGGACATTGCAGCTGACATTAATTTTATGGGACCTGTGAAGTCACTAATGAAGCTGATGTCAAATGGCATTCTTCTTGACATTAATTTGACAAAAAAACGAGAAGCACTCATTTCAGTTTTCTGTCTTCACAACTTATTCAGAGAGCAGGGAGATCTGGCAGAATCAGGAATAATCATTCTTCGTCACGGCTTGTGAGTAATTCATTTATGCCATCTTTAAATTGATTTGTAACAGAAATAGAATAAGTTGGGGGAACAGACACAAAGAGGGGAGTGATAATTAATTAACAATAAAAAAGAAAGCAAGGTTTTTCCTCTAATTTTACAGAGTGATTGATCTGGGGTGGCTTTTCCCTCATTCTCAAACCCTTTATCTCTCTGTTTTTGCTGTATATTGTTCTTCTAATCAATGGAGAGTTTCACATGAAATATGCTTCTTGTCATAATGGTGTCCACCATGTGTTAAAATGCCCTGTAGATATTGTTTGGTCCTTTTCTTTCTGAACATGAACAGGGACTTTACAAGGTGGAAAAAGGATATTATCGTAACTGTTACTGTCATTAATCCAGATCTTTTTCCTGGCTCTGATTTCCTGTCATGGTCTAGAGCAGGGGTGCCTGATGCGTCTGGCATTATGGGCTGAAATGCAGTTTGCAAGGTGGGAAAAGTGATCATTTGGGTGGGATGAAGGTTCCTGGTGCCTCTTGTAATGTTTCTGTCTAAGCAAATATTTTAAATACCCGTCTAAAGATCATGTATAATAAAGTTTATCAAGGCACAAAGGCATAAATTAACAACTTCCTATGTTGGTATTACCTGTATTATTTTGTAAAACACTCAAATTGAATTAGCACAACTGAAAAGTAAGACTAAATAATGTGACTGCACTTACTTTCACTCTGCAACATACACTGTGTTCTGTTTCTACTTTGATTATTAGCTAGGCCATGGTGAGCAACTTCACCAGGATGTTGGGATACACCCGATGAAGGATGCCCAGGGATCTTTTATGAGCACAGTCATAACTTCAATTTTTCATTTCCTCCAAAAGACAGTGCCATTTTTACAGCACAGTGTCACCATCACTGCGCTACGGCCTTGAGATCCACATTCAGACCACAGGGTAGGCGCAAATTTGGCAGATTTCCTTTTGTTTTATCAGAGCGCATATAATACAGTACATAAAATACATTCAACAGCCCTATAAAAACAAAAGCTCTTCCGCTTTTCTTGATCACTGCTGCTGTTTTGTAGGTAGCTCTTCTAGCACTCTTCTGGATTTATGAAACTTTAAGTTAAGTGCTTTGAGACCTGCATCACCACAGCAGTCCTGTTGGACTCATAATTGAAGGAGGGAGTGGGTGGTCAAGGAATAAAATTTTTTTGATCCTTCCTAAGTCCAAATTATTGTTTTTAGATAATGTTGGTGGGACGGAGTCCTGTCATGTTGGCAGAGGCACATAAAAAGAATGACAATGAACACTGAGGAATCTCTTATAAATGGTGATTTTTAAGCCATTAAAAAAAAAAATGAGGAAAATCAGGTATGTGTTGAATAATTTTCATCATTGTTTATGAGAATTTACAATACTCACCATTTGCTTGTTGGAATGTAGGTGTTAAAAATGTAGTGCATAGTGACAATAAGGCGTAGACACATCAGTTCTAAGATGTCGCTCATGCACCTTTTGCAAAGGACAAAATAATATAACATTTACGACAGGTATATGAGGAGTGACCTGGTACTAGGAAAAAAGTAAAATCAAATAAGTTTTAGTTTTCAACATAATTCTCTTGAATACTGATATATACATGGCGTCTTCACCAATGGCACAGAACATCCCTTGGATATATAGCCCTTCAAGTGGTAGACACATGGTGCCAGCTCCTGAGAGAAGAGTGGATGTGACATCCTTTTGAGTCATCAGTTTTGTACAGCAGCCCTTGTAATCCATGCACTTTAAATGGGCCTTCATCATGAAGAGGAAGAGGGATGGCCCACAGCTTCTCTCATCTCTCTTTTCACAAATGCTACAGCAAATAGTGTAATTTTGAATGGTTATGTGGGCCTTTTGTGAGGTAAAGTCACCATCAACATCATTTGTTAATGTTTAATGAAGATTGATGAATAATGAATTCAGCTTATCCATTAACAAGTCCTATAGTGCTGGCTATCCCCCACACCAAAAATCTCTTTGATTTTTCCATTACGTTTCACTTTACAGTGGCAACATTTTCTTCTGTTATCGATGTTTAAGGTTTGCTAGTTGTGGGGCTATCTTTAAGAGATTCCCTGCGCAATTCACTTCTGTAGCCCATCTCTTGATTGTAGCATATGAAGGAGACTCCTGGTCTTGGTATACATTGAATTGTGAGAATGAAACTCAGAAAGTGTAGTGGTAGAAATTCAATGATAGCACAACTACTTGCTTTGAAACTTTTCAGCATCTGCATTAACTTGGCTCTGAAATCAGAAACATACTGTACTAAAAAGTACAAATGCTTATAACTTGCAATTCATATACTGTATTTCAGTATGCAGTGAGATAACACCTTGCCCCTCATAAAACCAACACCATAAAATACTCCGTTCAGGTTCAGGATTAGAAATGTTTGGCAGGTATTCCTTAAATTAAATAATCAATAGATGTACTGATTTTATTTGTCAATGATAGACACTATTTAACAGTTTGTCACATTCCCTGAAACGTTTTTATACGCTGTATATGTAGAAGAATGGAGAAGAGATACAGAAGAGTCATCTGGCACCTGACTCAGTAGCTTGTGCCATGGGCCATCATTTTAATGCTGTGGACAGAACTGAAGTTTAGATTTGCGCAGAAACCTAGAAAGAGGGTGGGAGTTCTGCGCATTCCACTGGAGTTTTGGTGTCATAGCTTAGATTTTAAATTGGGTGAAGAGATGCTCTGTGAACTAAATTGGAGTGGTATATTTAGTCATCCTACTTTTAGTTGATTAGCCCATTCACAATTCATCTAATATCTCTGGAATACTAAGAGCATATTTTATGCCTTAAAATGTTGTAATCTTTGAAGTCCACCACACTTTCTTGTTAATAAGACATATTGCCTTTTCTTTCACCTCTGTAAATAAGTGTTTACTCTGCCAATTTTCATTAAAACTGTACATTTTCGTGTTTCATTGGCCATTTCAATCTCACTTCATTTTCTGAAATTATGACACATATCAAGCAAATTGATTTATGAAGACCAAGAGACGCATATCTTAAATTCTGACCCCTAGTGGACTTTAAGAGTATTGTAGAGCATATAGCATGGCATGAACAAATTAAAACATTAGGACGTTAGAACAAATGTGGCAAAAACAGGCTATTCAGACCAAAATCTATAACATGCACTATTTGTAACTGACAATTTTCCAATTCTGGCACAGTCTCATGGTTTGGGCAGATAAGTTAGTTGTAGGCTCTAAATAGTAAGTGTGTGTGAGAGAGAGAGAAAATGCCCTGGGATGGTATGTTCTGCTGGTCTGCTGTCCTGCCTTATAAATAGTGACACCATAAGCTGCAATATCTAGAACTGGTTTAGAAAAAATGTGTTTGTTATTGTTGTAGAAAAACTAAATGAAAAGGTATTGACTGAAACAATGACAAACAAGCTATGTGTCGATAAATTGTACTCACATGCTGCATTTTAATTTTTTTTTACTTCTTTTGAAAAAAATGACTTAACTTTGGAATTTGAATGAAGACAGACTTTTTCTTTTCAACCTGAGGATCTTGCACACAATCGCAAAAACTGTACAGTCCACCACTCTTCCTCTTCCTATCAAGCATGTCTTCTATCTGTGTATTTCTTTTCAGCTGACCAAAGTCTGCAAGCAGCAAATGGCTCCTGAAAGGCCCAGTGGGATTCTATACCATTAGAAATTTAGAGGTGGTGTGCTTAAAGAGCAGGAATCAAACAAATGCTTGCCAGTCATCTTAACTTCCCTTAACAGGGTATTTGTGATTATTTAGCTAGCTCAGACTGGACACTAGAAGGAACCAGTGCCAGAGAATAATCCCTCTCTCTCCTAGTGACTTGTTTGGCCCCAGTCCCCCTTACCCAAATTCAAAATTCTTGTCCAACTGCCCAGACATTGCACACATCCTTATATATTATTTGATGTTCGCGTCAATAACTCGACTCAATTCAAGTTAGAACCATGCAATGGGACTCTGCCTCTGTAGTAAGAACATAACGTTGCAAACGCGGATGCAGTATTGCATGATTGGCTAAGAATGTTCGAATGCTTCAGTGACGCTACTGGACGGCCGAGTATAGTAAGTTGGTGTTGGTTCGAGCAGATAACAGTAAGTTCGGTTGGTTTTTGGAACGTTGGCTTGGTGGGGCGTACTTTACAGGACTAACATCGTCGACTGACTTAAACCCTTCGACAGCTCCGGAACCGTAAGTAATTTAGAACGTATCACCATTTGCTTGGTACGTCGAAATCTGTCTTTGGGCAGTTCGGTTTTGGCATCCGTCCTTCTGACATCTATTGGCAAACTGAGTAATGACGGCTGGGTATTAACAACGGTCATTGTTTATCACTAGAATTACCAGAGCCTATAAAAAAACTCGTAGATCCGTCCCACCTTAAATCGCTTCTTAAATCCATTCACACCTCTCCACCAGCATCCTTTGTCCTCTAAATGTGCTGATAAAGAGAAGCTACAAGCAGCCGGCTGTTCCATCCCCCCACCAATTTAGAATGTGCACGAACTTCTCCCAGCTCATGCCTTGATTGATTATCTGGGAGTGAAGTGGAGTTTTAGAGTGGAAATAACATATCGTTATTTGGAACACACGCATTTCATGTCTGTTCCGTTTCTACAGTAATCTGTGTAAACACATTGTTAAAACAGAAACATTTTTTATATTCTAGTAGTAGATGACAAAATGTAGGCATAAACTATATAATGTATGAAGCCTGAAGTCCAAATATCAAAGAAACACTTTCACAAAAGGTACAAATATAACACAACAATTGCGCTTTTATCCAAAAATATAACTGCAGAAAAAAAAGCCGCCTTAACATGCGACATTGACAGTTGTTTATTATGACCGCCTCCGTGGCGCAATAGAATCAGCTGCTGACTGGGAATCAAAAGGTTGTGAGTTTGATCTTACACCACTCTGTTTTGAGAAGTAAACTGTTCTTATTCTTACTATTTTAGAATAAAAGCAAACATTTGATTTCAGTCTGTAACAGCCGGTGTAATTGATGATACTTGTAAAGGTTAGCTTTTTTTTTTTTTTTTTTAATTAGTCAGTTTTATTATCTCAGCCACGTTCACAAGCCCAAACACACCCCACCCCCGCATCTGACACTGCTGTTTTCACATAGACGCGCTATAACAGAGGTAAACACAGCTCCCTTCTACATCAGAGCAAGAATGCACATACCATTGCTTGCATACTAAAGTGTCAGCAGGCACTTTTTGTGGCATTACACACATTTTTGAGGATGCCCTCTGCACACTACTTGTGACTTTAGTTTATAGGAAGTAAGTAAATAAATAAAGGTAAATCGTGTCATAAAATGATTTCTTCAGAACATCACATATATTTGTCTCTTTCTTTTTTTAAAATGTGCGTTGATCACCGCCAGCATGTTGTAGCACACAGCATCTTGCCACCTGCATGTTCTTACACGCACTGAATAAGCGCACTGAATAAGAGACAAATAAACAGTGCATCCTGTGCATACAGTGCAATATTATTTGAAAACGAACAGCATCAGATCGGGTGTGAATTTATGCTGTCGCTGTTAGAGTCAGATCAGAAGGGGGCGAGGGAGAGCGTGAACTTGACTGATAGAATCAGACTGAAAAAAAGCAAACATTTAGAAATGCCATACTTTTACAGCTGATCTGACGCTGTTCATTTTCAAATAATATTGCATTAGTGCAACGATGTTTTCTGATTGGTACTATTCAGGTCATAAAATGATTTCTTCAAAATGTCACATGTATTTGTCTCCTTCTTTTTATTCCACTGCTGCGCTGACATCGTGCACCAGAAGGCATTAGCTTATTCAGTGCGGCAGGAGCACACAGGTGGTTGGTTGCTTGTACTATCACAAGCTTTTTTTTAAAATTGGGTTGATCACCGCCAGCATGTTGTATGTAGCACACAGCAACTGGCCACCTGCATGTTCTTGCGCGCACTGAATAAGCTCCTGATCTGACTCTAAGTAATAGCACCAGCATAAATTCAAACCCGATCTGACGCTATTCGTTTTCAAATAATATTGCATTAGTGTGATGATGTTTTCACATATATTGTCTCTTTCTTTCAGATGTGTAATAGAAACCACAGCATAGAGAGAAGTGTGTACAACGCTTCTTACAGGAAAAGGCAATGGAAAAAGAAAAGATGATGCAGCATCAACAAGCTTCAGTTCTTTATTTACCCTTAGCTACCTTTATTTACTTACTCACTTCCTACAGCGTAAAGGCACAAGTAAAATGCAGAGCTTCCCATATACATATACAAAGTACAGCGATGGCAAAAGTGCGATGTGCATTCTTGCTCCGACGAAGAAGGGAGCTGAGTTTACCTCTGTTATAGCGCGTGTATGTGAAAACAGCAGTGTCAAATTCGGGGGTGGGGTGTGTTTGGGTCCGTGAATGAGGCTGAGATAATAAAACTGACTAATAAAAAATAAAAAAAAAAGCTAACCTTTACAAGTATCATAAATTACACTGGCTGTTACAGACTGAAATCAAATGTATGTTTTTATTCTAAAATAGTAAGAATAAGAGCAGTTTACTTCTCAAAATGGAGTGGTGTAGGATCGAACTCGTGACCTTTTATTCCCAGTCAGCAGCTGATTCTATTGCGCCACAGAGGCAGCCATAATAAACAGCTGTCAATGTCGCATGTTAAGGCGGCTTTTTTTTTCTGCAGTTATATTTTTGAATAAAAGCGCAATTGTGTTATATTTGTACCTTTTGTGAAAAGGATTCTTTGATATTTGGACTTCAGGCTTCCTACATTATATAGTTTATGCCTACATTTTGTCATCTACTACTAGAATATAAAAAATGTTTCTGTTTTAACAATGTGTTTACACAGATTACTGTAGAAATGGAAGAGACATGAAATGTGTGTGTTCCAAATAACGATCTGTTATTTCTACTCTAAAACTCCACTTCACTCCCAGATAATGAATCAAGGCATGAGAAGTTTGTGCACGTTCTGCAGCTGTGGGGGGATGGAACAGCCGGCTACGTGCTGCTTGTCTTTATCAGCACATTTAGATGAAAAAAGACGCTGGCGGAGAGGTGTGAATGGATTTAAGAAGCGATTTAAGGTGGGACGGATCTACGAGTTTTTTCGTAGGCTCTGGCTATTCTAGTGTTAAATTTTAGCCCATCTCAGATCTAAAATGAATACACCAACATAATTATTATTCTGACTCTGATTAGAGTCGTAAAATACTGTTTGTTTTGAAAATTTGTCTGCCGGAAAAAATCAAATGAGGTGTGCCGAAGAGCTGAGTTCACGTCTCGCAGCCCTGTTTAAACAGGAAGCTCTTCATTACATCGGCCGAAAAGGTCTATTTTAAGCACAAATCAGTGCCATGATAACAAAGTCATTTCAAGGACTTAAAAAAAAACAAATAATTCTTTGCAGAGAAAGTATGGATTTCACAAACGTATAATTTGTAGCCCGATTCGATTGGGCTCCCAGTCGCTAGTAGAGCATTAAATTCATTTAGTATCACATTAAGAGGCTTTTTTTATTTTCATTACAATGGGCTTGTACATCATCACCGTTTAGCAATTGCTTTAACACGTTGGACACCTTTTGATTTGTTGTCCAAGTTTCTTGCACAGACACAAACACCATTTTTGGGCAAAACTGGTGTGTAATTCCTGGAATTCTAGAAAGGTCTGCAGTATCATTTAATTGTGAAGAATATTTATGGTGGCATCCACTAGCTTTGTAGCAGTATTCATGGTTAAGCAAAATCCTTAAACTCAAATTAAGTACTGTATACATTAATTTGTAACTTTGTAGACTATTTATTAAATTTCGGAATTTTGTCTACATAGTTAACAAGTCATTCGCACTTTCATCAGTTAGGAAAGATGTGTGATGGTAGATAGGTCTGGTTCTATATCTTGATAATGAAGGAGTACCTGCTAACATTCATAGTTAATTTTTGTAAACAGCTCTCCTGTCATCATTGTTGTGAACAGTTAATTCATAGTGGGCACAGAGTATACAGTACAACTCATATTCATGGTGCAATGCTGGCCCTCAACAATTCAAAGTCTGTTTTGCTGAAATCTTGACATGAACTGTGATGAAAGTTGCACTTCAAGTCTTCATTCACTTATCTCAGAATTCATGGAGGTTTCAGTTTGGAAGGAAGGAAAAAAGACAACAGCACTATTGTGCCACTTTCCCACTGACAACACAATCATAAACTAGAACAAGGCTGAAGGTTGAGCCCCAGGTATGTGTTTGTTACTTGAAAAACTAGTATATCCACTTTGTTTTCAGTCCAATACATTTCCTAATCTGTATTACATAGAAAGCAAGTGCCGCACATTATGGCAAGCATATAGTGGGTTGGAAAATGACTGACTGACTATTTAGATAATAAAGTGAATTTTTCAAACTGCAGCCTCAGATACAGGCTTATCATGTCTACATATTGACACACGGGGAAAAGACCATCAGCGACTCAATCCCACTATAATCATAGTTAAGGCATTGCCAAATTTGATATTTGCAAAAGGAACTAACGAACCAAGTCAAGATATTTCATGATAGGTTCCATGACAAAACACAAAGGAAGCAAAAGAAGAATCTGCAGCATAGTAAGAGAATAGGAGAGTTCACATCAGAGGGAATTACAGTAGTGGCTGGTATGTCATATCAAATTAAAAATTCAGGAACTGGCTTACTTTAATGCAAAGAAGTTTGGCTGTGTGCAACTGCAGACCACTGCCACATTACATGAACCAGTCGGGCCTCTTCTGGTCTTTTTGTCTTTTTAACTGAAAAACAGAGAACCACTAATTGCTGCCTCTTAATCAAATTCCATGTTAAATGTATGATGTGGTATATTTGAGTGTATAAACTTGTATTACAATTTCATCATTGTACATAACTTTGTGACAAAAATCATTTTGATGCAGTATACTATGGCTTAGTGTGGCTCAGGGCCAATTCACATTTTCAATATGTACAGATCTGCACTTAAAGTACTGCTTGCAGACAGAATGATACAATTTTGACATTAACATGGAAGACCTCATTCATTTGGAGAGCTACCTATACATTTTCAATGGTTTGTGTCCACACTGAATTGACTGCACATGAGCTGCAAATTACACACAAGAAGGCTTTCAAGAAGAAGAAGAAATGGGCATGTGTAGACTGTGCAGTAACCGCTTTAGTATGAAGGGGCAGCCATTCAGCTTAAATGTATGTGCAGGCAAGTTTACTAAAGTAGTTTAGTCACCTGTACTTTGTTCACTATGGTTTTCTTACCTTAACAAATGTGTTTCTTACAGTTTTTTTTTTCTTCTAAACAAACCGTCGACTACACAAATGCAAATGTTACTAAGAGGACTCCTCTGGAAATAGTTTGCTGTTGATTGTGAAAATTTAATGCAAGGCTTATAGGCACCATTCTGAAAACAACCTTGGGAAAGGATTTATAGGTTACACTTCAGATCACATTTCTTCTTTGTTTCTACAGTAAGGAGGACAGTAATCCAGTAGAATTCTTGTGTGTCTGTCTCTGCCACATTTTTGAACCTTTCCCATCTCCAGAGCTCCAAAGATCCAGAAAATGTCTGTCAGCGGAGGCAGACTCTTGAAAACAGCACAGCAGTATGAGTGGACTATGGAATTCAAGAAGGGTAATTTTGTTTTTTTTTTTCTTGCATGAAGGCAAAAACAACATGGAGTTGTTTTGCATCTCCAACATTTTTTACACCTGCTTATATACTGCACATATTTTATTTTGACTGCGGATGGCTTTAGAGATGTCCAACAGGATTGTGTCAAAGTGTACTCTGTTTTATTAAATGGAGCCCTTTTTTGTTTTATTCAGAGGTCTAGTATTGCTTTGACTGGGACTGGTCATCATAGAGAGACTACCTCCTTCAAGATAGACAGATAAATATATTGTCAGAGAGCAATTTTCAGGACTGTCATGCTTAGCATGCCCTGCATTTGTTAAATTGTCATGTGAGGGGGACAGCACATGGAGCTAAGGTGTGTAAGCTGCCCTTTAAATTTGTCGGAAAAGGCAGAAAGGTGGCACCTGAATCCTGGAAAGGAATCTCTCAGAAGAGGAAAAATGAAACATGGTTATTGGAACATTGCTAAGAGTCAGAATGTGTGTGGCTCCACTTGAGGCCCATATATTTAGGGTAGAGTTTTCTGGTGGACACACCAGAAAGGTTATTCAATGCACAGAAGTTAAATGGCTTATTAGGAGATGATGAGTATATTAAATTAAGGGTAATGCTTTTGTTTTATTCTTGCTGTTATTCTGCAGAGTATTTTGTAAGTAATTTTTGAACACACAGTGTGCCTTTCCTTTTGTTCAGACAGCTGGAGGATGCAGTAGTCCCTTTTAGGCCATTGCACATTTGTTTTCCAGACAGAGGAAAAATACTCAAAGTGGTCATCAGGGCAAGATGTTGGTGAAAAACATCTTCTAATTTACTGTATCATCTGAGGCATTCAAAAGCTCTTTTTAAAACTTCCTTCTATAAAGGACGTAGAAAAAAATGTTTATATTAAAGAATATCAAATCATTGACTTAGTAAAGATACTTTATTCTGTATTTTTCACTTCAGTAAAATTATGTTGTGCTTTTATTTAATGCACCACTGCATATGACATTAAACACTTTATGATGGCGAGATTAAAGCCATTTGGTAAATTGGAGCTCTTTCTCGATTGCGACTTGATTTTGACCGTCAAGGACAAGCGTATCAGACAATCAGCTAAGGACATCAGAATTTAGTAACACCCTGCTTAAAAAACCATCTTGATCTTAGGCAGATAAGCTGAAAGTACATTTTTATCAAAGGAACACAAGTGACAATTGGTTTGGAATTATTGCAATGAATCAATTTTTATATTGTGCACAATCACTAAAAGCTTTACAAAGCAATTAGGTTGAAAGATATGCACAAATATAATTGTAGATATAGACAATGTATACTGTTTAGTACAATAACAGATTATAAAAGAAAGGGTATAAAGTCAAAACTTAACAGATTAACAGTGGAAAGGCAGTTTTTAAAAGCAATCAGAAAGGATGGCATTCCATCAGATCTACACAGGACTGTATGCTACACAATTAACAAGAAAATTAGTATAATGTACAACTATCTGCACAATTCAGGTGGTTCTCACAGTGGATTTTAGTATTTTTTTTTACATTTAAGAGATGTATAAGTATTTCTAGATCTCTTAAAAAAAGCCAGACGGACTATGTAAGTGTGATGGCACAGTGGTTATTGTTGCTAGAATACAGCTCCTGGGTTCAAATCCCAGCTCACTGGCTGTTTTGTGAACTTTGCACATCATCCCAATGACTGTGTGGGTTTTCCCCATACATCCTATAAACAAACATATTAGCTTAACTCATGACCCTGAATTGGTGAGCTGCGTGTAAATGCGTGGGTCTGGCTCACCATCAAGGAATTGTTTCCCACCTTGCACCCAGTGCTGCTGGAGTAGGCACCAGCTCTCCATGACCCAGAAGTGAATAATCTGTATAGAAAATGTGAAAGAATGAATTGGCAGGACAAACATGTTTTATTTGTATTACAAATTTTAATTATTTTACATGGGGCAGAGACAGTTGTAGGTGCTTAATGCTGCTGCCTCTCGGATCCAGTGTCACGTGTTTGAATCCCACACCCAATCATCATCTGTGTTGAGTTTGTAGGTTCTCCCCATGTGTTGTTTGATTTTCTTTTCCATTTCTCCAAATACGTGCTACTTAGTCTATCTGGAGGCTTTACACTGGTCCAATTGATTGTGGGTGTGTTTGTCTCATGTGATGGATTGATTGGTGTCCCATCCTGTGTTGGTTACTGCTTTATGCCAGTGCTATCAGGAATATTAACTAGATTTGAGAATATATGTATAAACTGTGAAATAAGCACAAACAAAAGCATAAAGGGTTCGGGCACCAGCTGATGATCCTCGTATTATTGGTGGAAAGCAAAAAAAAAAATGTGTTAACACAAATCGTAATAATGTCTTTCTAGACATGAGTACAATGCTAGTCTGACTCAAAATTGCGTTTGAGCTCGATCCTAAATTGTCTTTAGTGTTGGATAATGGATGGATGGATGGATGGTTATAAGGCAGCAGAGGCGGAAAGGACAGATTCAGATGACCAGAACTGGAAGTGGCCACAGATGTTGTCAAGCCATCGGAATTGCAGGTAGAAGAAGAGAAGAGGCATTAGGTGATAGTGCCATCTCTCAAATTGGGGTGGAAATATCATTCGACGAGCCATTAAATTGTCTCCCAAGTGCATGTGTGTGACAATATATATGTAAGTATGATTCCATTCATCTAATCGTCTATATTCAATCAGAAATAAAATTATGGTTCCAGCATCAATTTATAAAATTTATCTCAAAAATGGAAAGCAACATTTTTTTCTTCAAAACAAGTCCTTGGCATTATTATTATTATTCATGCACCAAATTATACAGTTATGGCCTAATTATTATGCTGACACATATTCAATAATGAAAAGCGATATTCCTCATGGTCACTGTGACTACAGCTTTTGTCCTTGGCATTAAGAAAATGATAAACACTGATTGAAAACAGATTATATGTTTCTCTAGTGGCAAGCTAAATATTAAACTATAAATGTTTTAGAAAAAATAAAGTGTTTCTTTACAGCAATACTTTAAAATGCATTAATTATTTGGCTATTTAAATGTCTTGAATAGGTACTGTATTTCAGAAAATACTCCATTTAAAAGTTCTCTTGTGCTAACAAGTCGTGTGATGTCAAAGTATTTTGTTTGCAGTGGCAGAAGCAGCCATCAACTGCACTTCCAGGATGCAACGTCGGCATCAGGGGGTCTCAGTGCCACAAATGAAGCAACATCTGAAGGTTCACCTCCATTATGATTTGCATTGAGTGACCCCTACAAGTTTCAATTGCATCTTGAAGTGATTCCAGGTGTTGTGTATAATGAAAACAGTCAAAAATGCAAATTATTTATAGAATAAGGCTTTCCAGAAAATCCCCTTTCATGTCCGAATGCTGGCGATTTCTTTCTAAATCATTCATCTCTGTGACTTTTCCTGTTTGTTCCTGAACTCAAACAGTAATACTGTGAATTAAAGAAAGCATTTATTTTAAACTGCTAACACAGTGGGGCCCACCTTCAAGAATTGTGGTTTGTATCTCAACCTGGAAATGTACTGTTTGTCGATTGCATGGCCTCTTTCTGTCAGTTTTGAGTGAGCTGACTGTTGCTCATCCAGGGATTTTTCAGAGCTTGCACTCTGTGCTGCCTACAACCTTGAGCTTGGTGAACAACTCATAATGCTTATGAATGAACAGCAACAAAATGACATTGTGTTTAGTTCCTGTTGCCATACTGTGCCAAAAGTCTGGGGGTGAATCTCAGACACATGCATCTTAGTTTAATCGGTGATCTTTAAACTTGCCCAGTATCAGTGAATGTGTTTGTATTATCTGGACAGCACCTTTCCCATGTTTCAAGAGCATGCTTGAAGGTGTGAACTCTGACTCCACAGTTCGATTCTGCCATGGTAAGACCCAGCTTCACTTGACTGTAAACTGGGCAAAGTGTGAGATAATGGATAGATGGTCTTTATACTTTGCTTAGTTACTTTCATTTTGCCTCCTCTCTTTAAATCTAATGTTTATGCTTGTTAGATTATTGCACATTTGTGTTTGTTACATTGTTTAATTTGTAATAATTTGGAATAGGAAATATTTAGTTAGTGTTGCTGCAGCTTGAACCCTGAGCCAAGTCATTGTCTGTTCAGCGTTTTTATGCTGTCCCTGTGTCTTTGTTAAAGTCCTGGTTTTTATCCCACTGTCCCAAAGATATGTGTGTCGTGTGCGTGTTGTGTAAGTGGGCACTGCGATGGACTGTTTAGTCTTCATCAGGTGTGCAACTGAAAAAGAAAGAGCGGGTGACAAATAAAGGAGGAAACAAAGCATGAGCAAATGAAAGGAGGAAAGGTGAGAGTGGGTGTGAACTGATCCTGTCTCGTGCATAGTGCTGCTGGGATAGGCTCTAGCCCCTGCACGTCCAAGTTACATTAAGCAATGTTAGGGAAGAAGCTTAATACTAGATTACTTCATCTAAGATTATACAATTCATTTTTTTAACATGTAGAATATTAGTTAAATGGAAAATGTACATGACATATGCTTTATTTTACTGCACTGGAACTGCTTGTGCCTATGTACCAAGAAATAATTATGGAACCAAAATAAAACTATATATTTCCTTTTTTGAATACTGTGCAGGTGTTGATTTGTTCCTGGAAGCTGTTTGGTTTGGGGGATGTGGTAAAGGGAGATGTTTTGACAAGAATTATGCTCTACAGTTCACTAACAAAAACTTTTCAGAAAGAAAGATAAAAAAAAAAAATCTTTTACGTATAGCTCAAGCATTTAACATTCAAAACTTTTATTACAAAGTACAGTTTTCTTTGTTACTCAGAAGTTTAGGATTTTAAATTTGAAGCTTTGCATAAGATGTAAAAGCTTATAATTCTGTTTAATATATGTAAAGAACGTTTGATTACTTACATCTCTAATGTGATATAATATTAAATATATTCCAATGAGCTTAACTAGGACCCTATTTATTCTTTTTAAAAAGACCTTTATCTTTATTAAGTTGCAGCAAGTACTTTTTTTTATGAATTTTAATTTGAATTTGAAATCTTAAGCGCAAAGTAGACACTTTTGGAAAGTAACAATGTGATAGCAAGTGCTGCCTCTTCAAATGTATTCAATGGCAGAATGTCACACACACACACACACACAAGGAAATGCACCCGGGCCTAGCCGTGATTTCAGGAGGGCACCAGCAAACATCAACAGTCAAAAACACCATCCCACCAAAAGACTATGGGGGAAAATGTTTAGCATTCTTGTCATCTGGCAGCAAAGAAAAAGTGACTTCACCTCGAGGAATAGCAGACGTAGACATGTTCTGAACCAAAATTACTTTTTTATGTCCTAAACATCAATGCCAGTCCACATCAAAAAGAGGTAAAAAGAGAAGTGTTGTCTTGCAAATTCAAAAACAGTCCACAATTCTCTCTTCAAATTTATCACACTGGGTCTGTGGTAGCTACTGTGATACTTTCTGAACAAACAAAAATGAATGTGTATGGTTCAGTCTGAGATTTAATGTCATGTCATGAAGATGATGTAAGTGCTCCTGACAGTCATTAGGTTTACATTTGTGTTAGGCTAGGCTTGTGTGGTAATAGTAGATGGCCATCCTTCTCTTTAAATAAGAATATGGGGGGTTAAGGAAGGAGACATGTTTCTGGTGTCCCAAAGAATAACCTGAATCTGCTAATCACACTGATCTGCATGTTCTCTGATGCCCTTATATCCCAGATATCATGACTGACTGCATCTGTTGCCCAAGAAGTTGTCCCTGCCATATCTATATCCTCTGTTTTTGTGAATGTCTCTTTCAGAGGTTTTACGTGAGACTTTCCCTTACCTTTTACTATACAGTCGGCAGTCAGGGACCTGTTCCAAGTTGTATCTTTGCATTTTCTTAAAGACAACTACACAGCAATATAACTTAGCGTAAACCAAAACGGCATCAGGTAAAAGCGCTGGTACTACCTATGTAAAGTTTGCACGTTCTCCCAATGTCTGTATGAGTTTTTCTTTCTGGGTATTCTGGTTTTCCTCGGTCAGGGTTACCTGTTGCGCCTAAAATAGCCTCATATGAGCGAACTAGATGTGCACTGAAATGGACTGGCATCCCTGTCCATGGATGGTTCTTAAAGAGCCACCCTATACTGCTGGGATTAGATTCCAAAATGAATTAAGCATGCCTGAAAAACTAATATTATATAATTTTAATATTTTTGAGTTAGGAGGAGGAGGCTGGGAGCATGTGCTGATTACAGCATATTGCCGCACCCACCACACGATGAATTGGGATCCGAGTGCAGCCGTGCAATGTTAGACTACTTTAAATGTAATTAAATGATTTGTTTAGAAAAACATGCATAATAATTTAAGTTAACAGGAGACTGTACATGACATATGCTTTATTTTACTGCAGTAGACCAAAACTAATTTATTAAAGAAAAGGGCCCTGAATTAGATAAGTAAGTTGGAAAATGGATGAATGTAATACTACTCAATTTTTCCATAGATTTCATTTTACTAATATTTCTTCTAATACTAATAAATATGTCCTTGCAATTAATAAGTCAATCTCAGCCTGAGCCGATGTTTTGTCTTCACTGCCATTAACACAGATAAACCTGCTATATGACACAATATTATGGTAAAGTTTGATTGATTAGGAATGACGCATTTGTCTGTCAAATAAACTTTAATTGTTTTCAAATTTCCCAACTTTGTACTCATCCCTGCCTCTCTTGGATAAACTTTTAAAGTTCCAAAATGATGTCTCTAAATACTGAAGTGACTGAATGAAAATCTCTGTCATTTAAATGTGCTTATACTTTTGGTAAAATCAAATAATAATAATGAAATATTTATATTATGACGTGGCAGCTTTGGATGTTTTCAGCAGCAGGAACTGGTAATAATAATGAGAGGCAAATGGTTGGGTGGATGGCTTTCCACTGTTAAAGTTTCCCACACGTTAGGGTTAGTGGCAGCACTTGCAAGAAGGTGAAGGATAACAAAAGCCCAGTAAGAGCAGAATGACAACATGCAAGACATGAATTAAAAATAACGGGCATAATCCAGTTGCACAAGGACTATGATAAGTCATAAACACGAGAAGTGCATTAAAGTTAAAACAAGGAGAACAAGCATCAAGATGGAATACTGTACTACATACCTACACCCAGCATCCAACCATTAGCAAATTTGGTTTCCCCAGTTTAAGGTCATGGGTACAAGAGATTATCTCTGCAGCAGGAGCAGGTGGTAGGTGGTGTGTACTCATACACACACCCAAGACTATTCATACAAGGGGAACTTAGTGCACACCAAGACAATTTTCAACACCACAGCACATGGAAAACACACCAAAACCACACACATTAGGACAACATGCAAACTTCACACAGCCAAGGCTATGTCTGCTTCTCTTGTCTCTAACTGTCATTATTAGGATATAAATAAGGGAGAAAACTCTGCATATAAAGGTGAATGGTTAGGAGAATGGCAAAAGAGAGTTAAGAATGATAATTAAGAGAAGAAATAAAGACCAGCTATTTAACCTTATTAGCGTTAGACCCGAGTGTCACTCAGGCTGTAAAAACAGCGCTAAAAGCGTTAGTCCTGAGCATCACTTGGGCAACTGTATAGGCGCATCTCACGTAAGCATCAGATCCCGGGGATTACTCGGGCTGTAAAAGTGCCAACGAGTGTTGATCAGGATATAATATAGGCATTTCTTGTGTAAGCGACAGGCCCGAGTTTTACCCAGGCAATGGGGCAGACACATCTTCTCCTAGCCTCAAGATGGCGTCTCGTCAGAAACGTTTTTCATTAGCCCAGGTGTTGCACGCTCTTGACAGTGATAAGAGAAGTGATGACGAAGTGACTCTTCAGGCTTCAGGCAATGAAACTGAAACAGACAATGAAATCGAAAGTGATTCTAATGAATCAGAAAGTGCCACTCGTGTCAATAGCACATGTGCCCTGTGCTGTTCCAAAGCTGATCAGTCTGGAAAGATAACCCGCAAGGAATCACGCTACTATTGTCCTGATTGTGATGTTTGATTGTGTAATTCACCATGCTTCAAGATATACCACACAAACAACACATTTTGACAGTAGGTATGGTATTAACAACAACAACAACAACATTTATTTATATAGCACATATTCATACAAACAGTAGCTCAAAGTGCTTTACATAATAAAGAATAGAAAATTAAACACAATATGAAAACAAAATAAATCAGCATTAATTAACATCGAATAAGAGTAAGGTCCAATGGCCAGGGGGGACAGAAAAAACAAAATAAAAACTCCAGACGGCTGGAGAAAAAAAAATAAAATCTGTAGGGATTCCAGACCATGAGACCGCCCAGTCCCCACTGGGCATTCTACCTAACATAAATGAAACAGTCCTCTTTGGATTTAGGGTTCTCACGGAAAGGCTTGATGATGATGGTCACGTAGAATTCTGCCTTTTAGTCCATCCATCATTGTTGGAGCATCATGAAGCTTTGAGTAGGTGGAGGTGGCGCAGGCCACCACCACAAAGAAACCGGAAAAAGAAACAGAGAAGAGAGTAGGGGTCAGTACGGGTTGTAGAGCTACCCTGAATAGTTATTATGAGGAAATTGAACATATAGAGTATCAGGATTAAGTTAAATTAAGTTAAATTGAAGTTATAGAAAGGCCATGTTAAAGTAATGTGTTTTCAGCAGTGTTTTAAAGTGCTCCACCGTATCAGCCTGACGAATTCCTATTGGCAGGCTATTCCAGATTTTAGGTGCATAGCAGCAGAAGGCCGCCTCACCACTTCTTTTAAGTTTTGTTCTTGGAATTCTAAGGAGACACTCATTTGAGGATCTGAGGTTACGATTTGGAATATAAGGTGTCAGACACTCCGATATATAAGAAGGGGCAAGATTATTTAAGGCTTTATAAACCATAAGCAGAATTTTAAAGTCAATCCTGAATGACACAGGTAACCAGTGTAGTGACATCAGAACTGGAGAAATGTGTTCGGATTTTCTTTTCCTAGTTAGGATTCTAGCAGCTGCATTCTGCACTAGTTGCAAACGATTTATGTCTTTCTTGGGTAGTCCTGAGAGGAGTGCGTTACAGTAATCTAGTCGACTGAAAACAAACGCGTGAACTAATTTCTCAGCATCTTTCAGTGATATAAGAGGTCTAACTTTACTTATGTTTCTTAAGTGAAAAAATGCTGTCCTAGTGATCTGATTAATATGCGATTTAAAATTCAGATTACAGTCAACAATTACCCCTAAGCTTTTTACCTCCGTCTTGACTTTTAATCCTAATGTATCCAGTTTATTTCTAATAGCCTCATTGTATCCATTATTGCCAATCACTAAGATTTCAGTTTTCTCTTTATTTAACTTGAGAAAGTTACTATTCATCCATTCTGAGATACAAGTCAGACATTGTGTTAGTGAGTCAATAGAATCGGGGTCATCAGGTGCTACTGATAAATACAGCTGTGTGTCATCAGCATAGCTGTGGTAGCTCACGTTGTGCCCTGAGATAATCTGACCTAACGGAAGCATGTAGATTGAGAATAACAGCGGACCCAGGATAGAGCCTTGTGGAACACCAAATCGGATATCATGTGTCTTTGAGTTGTAATTACCACAACTAACAAAAAATTTTCTCCCTGTCAGGTAGGATTCAAACCAATTTAAGACACTGCCAGAGAGGCCCACCCATTGACTAAGGCGATTTCTAAGAATATTATGATCAATAGTGTCAAATGCAGCACTCAGATCTAAGAGGATGAGAACCGATATATGGCCTCTGTCTGCATTCACCCGCAAGTCATTTACTACTTTAACGAGTGCAGTTTCTGTGCTGTGATTTATTCTAAAACCCGACTGAAATTTATCAAGAATAGCATGTTTATTTAGGTGGTCATTTAACTGCATAATGACTGCTTTCTCCAGAACTTTGCTTAAGAAAGGCAGGTTAGAGATGGGTCTAAAATTTTCAAGGGCCGAGGGGTCAAGATTATGTTTCTTAAGAAGGGGTTTAACTACAGCAGTCTTAAGACAGTCTGGGAAGACCCCCGTATCTAATGACGAATTTACTATGTCCAGAACATTATCAATTAGCACGCCTGATACTTCTTTGAAAAGTAAAATAATTAGCATTATTTGCATTATAATTATTATTATTAATAGATTATTCATTATTATTTGTGTCATTGTTATACTTTCTACACTTCTAACTTTGTACTTTTAGTGTTTTGCACGTTTACAGTAGAAAGATCAGATTTAATAAATATGTAGATTTTCAAGCCAAAAAATGCAACACTTTTTACATGTTTTTGAGAAAAAAATAAACATTATGGAGGTTAAACAAAGAGATCAATTAGAGGGGAAGTGACTCACTGATTCTAACATTGGTTAGAATAAAAACCTCCAGCCACAGGGATCCCCCAGGACTGAATTTGAAAAGCATTATGTTAAACCATACACAAGGTGGAAAGTTTCTGTTGGCTTGAAAACAGTAAGAAAAAAAATGTAACTAATTAGGTAATGCTTTACTGGCATGTGAATGCTTTGCAAATGGGTACACTGCTAACTGTATATGGAACCAAGAGTGGCAGTTTTATATTTATGTTCTGTTCTGTTTTGTTCTGAAGGAAAACACTAATTACCGAATGATTGAGCAGAGCCTTCAGAAATTTGAAATATCAAAACAAAGTGTTTTGAAGTTTGTGGAACTGTTTTAAACGTAAAATAAAGGGAAGTGGATGGCACTTAAATCCAAAACTTTAAGGGCAAGTCCCAGAGCAGCAGTGTAGGATCATTGGTCAGATCCACCTGTGAGTTATTTTCTTTAAAGGTTTGGCCTGTAAAGGAGTAAAATATCAGTTGAATTTAAAATGTTTCAAATATCTCTATGTGATGTCATTAACTGACCACAATGAAGTTAGTGTAGAGCTGTGTCAGGGTTCAACTGCAAAGGCAAAAAAGCTTGAAAGTTATTCCCATGCTCAAAAGGAAAGATGGTTAAAGGCACCGCGTTTCCACGGTTCATCCTTCATCAGGTGTGCAACTGAAAAGGAAAGAGCGGGTAACATATAAAGGAGGGAACAAAGCTTGGGCAAATGAAAGGAGAAAAGGTGAGTAGGTGTGAAAAAGCTACTATTAGAGAAGATGAAGGGAGAGATTGAATTGTTAGTCAGTCATTAAGACCTGAGGAAATATGTGATCCCAGGCCGAAAGTGAACTGAGTGTCTTCTGTTTTTCTTTTTTAAAGTGTCTTGGAAGCCCTGTGAAAGAACACAAACAGAGAGGTCAGTGTGGCTATTATGAAAGGATGAGAAGTGATGTACAATAGGCTTTGTGAAGTCTTTGATTTTAACGGCTCAAACATGCTCTTTGAAATGGTCTCCTAGCTGTCCCCCTATTTTAACTACAATATGTAGATGGCTGGATGCTTCCTACAAGGTTGGGAGTATTCGCTGATAGCGCATTGCCACACTTACTACACAACAAAGAAATGCAATAAATACAATTTTTAAACTGGCAACGGGCCTGTTGTTTAGTATTGAATTTACCAGAGGAACCAGATACAAGGGTATTTACTGGTGACATATTTGTAAGTGAGACAGCGGTTTACTCGAAGTACCTGGAGAAAAATGTGGCTTTCCTCTGTGAATTGATCGTCACTGTAAGTGGTGTGGAAATAACATTTAACCTTTTTTTCAAAATAATAATATAATGATACCTAAAAACAGTATGACACAAATGTAGCAATTTCCTGGAACATTCAAACTAGCAGAGTTCCATTGGCCACTCTGAGGGTTTTTTTTGTTTTTAATGAACAGACAAACTTGTTGTAATATCATGTTTGCTATGTGACACACAGTTGTGCTCGAAAGTTTATGAACCCTTTAGAATTTTCTATATTTCTGTATAAATATGACCTAAAACATCATCAGAGTTTCACTCAAGTCCTAAAAGTAGATAAAGAGAAACCAGTTAAACAAATGAGAGAAAAATATACTTGGTCATTTATTTATTAAGGAAAATGATCAAATATTACATATTTGTAAGTGGCAAAAGTATGTGAACTTTTGCTTTCAGTATCTGGTGTGACCCCCCCTTTGCAGCAATAACTGCAAGTAAACATTTCCGGTAACTTTTGATCATTCCTGCACACCGGCTTGGAGGAATTTTACCTTATTCCTCCATACAGAACATCTTCAACTCTGGGATGTTGGAGGGTTTCTTCACATTAACTGCTCGCTTCAGGTCCTTCCACAACATTTTGATTGGATTAAGGTCCGGACTTTGACTTGGCAATTTCAAAACATTAACTTTATTCTTCTTTAACCATTCTTTGGTAAAACGACTTGTGTGCTTAGGGTCGTTGTCTTGCTGCATGACCCACCTTCACTTGAGATTCAGTTCATGGACAGATGTCCTGACATTTTCCTTTAGAATTCTCTGATATAATTCAGAATTCATTGTTCCATCAATGAAGGCAAGCCGTCCTGGCCAAGATGGAAAATTTCTATTTTGGTCTCATCTGTCCACAAAACATTCTTCCAATAGCCTTCTGGTTTGTCCACGTGATCTTTAGCAAACTGCAGACGAGCAGCAATGTTTTTTTTGGAGAGCAGTGGCTTTCACCTTGCAACCCTGCGATGCACACCATTGTTGCTCAGTGTTCCCCTGATGGTGGACTCATAAACATGAACATTAGCCAATGTGAGAGAGGCCTTCAGTTGCTTAGAAGTTACCCTGGGGTCCTTTGTGACCTCGCCGACTATTACACACCTTGCTCTTGGAGTGATCTTTGTTGGTCGACCACTCCTGGAGAGGGTAACAATGGTCTTGAATTTCCTCCATTTGTACACAATCTGTCTGACTGTGGATTGGTGGAGTCCAAACTCTTTAGAGATGGTTTTGTAACCTTTTCCAGCCTGATGAGCAAATCATATTATGTGATGTCATCCACTGTTAAATTCTGCCACGTACTTCTAAAATTTTTACTTTTATACTGTATTGAGGATTTGTTCTGTTCTATGTATTGTATTGTATTGTATTGATCCCCTTCTTTTTGACACCCACTGCACGCCCAACCTACCTGGAAAGAGGTCTCTCTTTGAACTGCCTTTCCCGAGGTTTCTTCCATTTTTTTCCTACTGGGGTTTTTTTGGGAGTTTTTCCTTGTCTTCTTAGAGAGTCAAGGCTGGGGGGCTGTCAAGAGGCAGGGCCTGTTAAAGCCCATTGTGGCACTCTTTGTGTGATTTTGGGCTATACAAAAATAAATTGTATTGTATTGATGAGCATCAACAACTCTTTTTGTGAGGTCCTCAGAAATCTTCTTTGTTCGTGCCATGATACACTTCCTCAAACGTGTTGTGAAGAGCAGACTTTGATAGATCCCTGTTCTTTAAATAACACAGGGTGCCCACTCACACCTTATTGTCAATTGCTCCTTGTTGCTGATTCAATTTTCTCAAAAGATCTTTACATTTTGTGACATGTGAGTCCCTGTCTTTCACCCCAAAACACGAGGCTGAGGCTCAGTACTTTAGCAAAACCAACTTTATTCCACTTGAAAACAGGAAGAGCACGGTTATTTATTGTAGCGGAATCTAGCACTCTCCTATACTCAGACACAGCAATCAGGCAGGGTCTGTGGCCAAGTAATACTGTTCCCTGCATTTATAATGTTCCTGATATCACCCATTGGCCACAGGCACTTATAGCATGAATGCGATCAACTTGGATTTGCTTTTGCTGCAAGCTGCTACATTACTGGGAGCCTGCGGTTGTCCCAGCAACTAACAGGCTGTTTTCCACAGACGTGACAATCGCTCTTCGGGACGCTCTTTGGCGTGTCATCCCTTTAGGGGAAGTCCCAAAAGTGTTTAAAAACCTTACAATTTGTCCTTTGTCGGTTTTGAATTACTGGTTACAACTATTTTTGTCCTTCTTTTTGTATACAGTTTGCAGTTTTGGCTCTGGTGATGTGTTCTTCTCTATTTTTTGGTTACCAGACTTTCTTGCACTGTTTTTTTGACTTTGATTCTTGAAACAATTGCTTAACTATTTGACTATTAGACTACTGATTCCTGTTTCCTCTAAGGGTGTACTCACCCTAGGCACATTTGTTGCGTACCTTGCCTGAGCACGATTGTCCCTGCTCCCAACTCCCCCACTGGCCTGTACTCACATTGGGCTTTCATGTTCAGGGCCCGGGCACACTTTTAGCATCAAAATTCGACTTTGTGTAAAGCCAAAACAAGATCTGAAAACCAAGTGACAGAATGCATGTCGAAATGATTTTCCTTATTTTATGTATTTTTGGAGTCGTGTAGGGTGGGATAACACTCTACCCTCTTACAGATTTATTGAGTGTGCAGCTCAGCATTTTGCTGTTAATCGTGTTAAACGTACAAGAAGATTTTTATTGAGACAAATGATGTTAAGGGAGAAATTTGCAGCTTTTCTTGACAACTACAATTCACCTTTATCTTTAAGGTGAGAATAAAAACCTCAACCTTTTTAACTCAAATAGTATTGAATGAAATGATGGTGTATTGTTGATGTCATGTCTTTGATCTGTGCTCGGGCACCTTTACCGGTCACACTGTTCCTGAATCCTACTGAACCGTGACTGGGCCCACCTCTTCCAAGCGGGCCAGTGCACAGTACAGTTGGCCCCGCACAGAACGATTTCACTAGTCAAATGAATTAGACTTTGGGAGGGTTACATGCGGACAAATGTGCATGGGCACGAAACTGATTGCATTTAGAGTACACCCTAAATGCTGCTGCCACACTGTATAGTCAGTACAGAACTCTTTACCACTGTCATTATCCGGCCATCCATTTTTAAACTTGCTTAATAAAATTTTTAGGTACAAGAGCCAGAGTATATCCTGGAGGCATTGAGTGCAAAGCAGGAACCAACCCTGGACAGAGCACCAAATGACGCACCCAAGATCACTCATAACAGGCCAAGTTTAAGTTGCCGATCACATGTTTGGGAAATTGGAGGAAACCAGGAAGTTTGAGAAAAAGTCCATAGAGACATGAATTAAACCTGCAAATGTATCATATATAATAATTGAGCTTGAAATTTAACCCTTAATATCAGAGCCTTGAAGCAAAAGTCCTGAACAGTGCAGTGCTTTCTTGTTAATGAATACTAAATCAGTTATTTCTATTGTTTAATTTTATATAGAATAAGGTTTCTATATCAAGGTGAAATGAAGCATTTATTAGGTGTCTGATTTATAACTGGAGAAAAACATATTGGCAAAAGGAATCGATGTTTCAAAATTGGCATCAAGTAGACACAAGTGATTGGCAATAATAATAATTGTAGTTATAATAGACCCTTGATTACACCAATATAAAAAAATGTACACTAAGCTATGGGAATAATCATTTTACAAGAATGCACATAGTGCCATTCAAGGTTAACTAGTCCTTAGAGTAAATAATAGCAGCAAAACACGCTTGGACACATGATTTCACATGTTTTCAAATTCCTTTCTGTGGTCGAAAGTCTTGGACCGAATCAGTCCCCCCTTGGGTTTAATCCCCACCTCTCTCCCCACCGGCTCTCTCGGTTTAAGAGTTCCTTCTTGAAAGTTTTATGAGAGTGAAGTGGTGATTCAAATTTAAACTTGACATCTTGTCAGAAAGCCATCTTTTTCTGAGTTTGGCTGTGTCACAAATACTAACTTTATTTACATTTCAAGAGAGCTAGTTAAGAAAAGGCTTTCAAAGCTGGCTGTAAACAGCGTTTTGTGGTGGGCGGGGGGGTGGGGGGGAATTGCGGTTTATAGAGGTTAATGTGCCTTTCTCACTCTCTCTTTCTTTTTTCAACTTTTTTCATAGCTTTTAAACAAGCATTGCAAAATTTAGTTTGGTATGTAACTGCTAATTTATCCTTTCAATGTATGATATCCTGTCATCTCCTCATTTTTCTCTTAGTGGTTCTAATCTTAGATAATCCCAGTCAAATCCTTTGATTGTAACTTTGGACCTGATCCACCTATAAAGAAGGAATGTAATGGGCTTTATGGCACTTAGTTTAGAGTCATTTATCTAGTGGAGCAGCTGTAGATGCTTGTTTTAATAAGAGTGTACTTTATGAAAAGTAGGATCTGCCATTTAATTAGCCAAAGTGAAAGCAACTCTCACAGCACTTTGATGTAGTAGTCTTCTAGGGCAAAGCAAGAACTTCCTGTTTGACTTGTCCTTTGTGGTTTAGATTTTTCTTTTCTTTTTTTTTTTTTTTACACATTATGCTTTTTGCTGTTGTTCTGGCTCACTAAATGTAGCCTTACTTTGAGACATACTTAAAGTATTACCTGATCTTAGAACAGGGTTGCATCTCTCAACTTTGTAACAATTTAATGTTTTGAAAATATTTTTTAAACAAACGAATTAATATTTCCAGAGTGCTGGTTTCAGATTCTGGTCCAGTCGCTGCCTATGTGAACTTTGAACAATCTCCCAGTTATCTGTGTAAGTTTCATTCCAAGTAGTCTGGTATTCCTCCCAAATCACAACTTAACATACCTAAACCTACTTAATTTCATTTAGAAAAGACATCTATTCTTGTATCAGGTGGGGACAAGGCTGGAGACAGGCCTGGACTTTGAGCAATTCCTTCACAAGAACCCGTCAGACACACACTCACACTCATACTGGGGATATTTGGATTTATCAATTTACCTAACCAGCACATCGTTTGGGGATATAAGAGGAAAACTGGAACACCCAGAAGAAAATCCTTGAAGACAAATGAATGGTAATTGGTGACAAAAATTTACTCCATCTGGGGTGTGTACGTGAGTGTGCCATGTGACACATTGCCCACCAGTGCAGCACTGATTGTGCTTTAAACCCGATGACACTCGGATGTGCTCTGACCTCCACAATTCTGAACAGAATTAAAATATGTTTATGAATGGACACATGAATGCATGAACAAAGGAATGCGGAACATCTGTAAGCAGTATAGTGACACGGTAGTAAGCACTGTTGTATCAATACTTGAATATGCACCTATTTGTGATGTGCTACTCTCCTCAGGGTATATGTGTGTAAATCTCTCACAGACAACATGGAAACTTAAAATTTATTTTAAACAAGACACCCTTGGGTATGTAAAAATACCATTTGTGCTTTTGATTGACTTGTGGGTTTGCTGCAATGTACACAAACAACTTTGAAATATGGCTTTGTCCTGCCAGTGGGGCACTTTGTGCATAAGTGGCTACCGAGTCTGTCCAATGTGTTTCTCACAGGTTGCCAGACAGATTTCTCTTCATCAGTTCATCCTTGAATCAATCAATCCATTAATTCATCAGTCTCAACCTTTATTGTGCAGCAGGTGCTTTAAGAGGAAAATAATATTACAAAATTATTACAATTTTTAAGTTATTTAAATTTAAATATTACATTTAATATTACAAAATATAAAAAAAAATAATTGAGCTGTAAAACAGAAAAGGAAGAAATGCACTGCTAGTACACCAGGAGGATCTTGAAAGCATACCTGACAGGTTATAAATAACATATATAAAATGGGTCTAAAAAAGTCAAGCCCAGCTACAACGAGTCGATAACCACAATAACAGAATGGCGTGCATTCTGGGTAAAACTCTCAGGGCTAGCTGAACAAGTAAGTAGAGTATATAGACCACAAAAGGGAGAAGGTGAGCCATCTGTTACACTGAAACAAACTGGAATAAAACGCATACTTGTGTTCTCACTGTTATTTTATTTACAGCATATCCAGTAATTAGATGTTTCTTGAGTAGTCAGAGGAATGCATAAGTGGATAACATTCTGTGTCATTTAGATTAGGGCAAAATTATAGGTACTAACTTTTTGGAACAATGCAGTTGTTAATAACAGTTTCAAAAATGTGTATGTGAAAGCAGATCTGTAATTCTGGTATGCCATGTAACCCATGTGTTTTACACTGAGACTGATGGCTGGAGACAGTCCACGGAGCTGGACCACTGTGCACTGCTAGCACATAGAGAAGTAGTATTTTCATGCTTTTAATTATCAGCTACTGAGTTCAAGTCTCCAAGAGGGATGAGGCTAAGGTCGCTTCAGGTTAATTTTTGAATCTCATTGCATTGAGCTCATTTTGTTACAGAATTGCTGGATCAAGTATTTAATTAACATGGTATTTCAACCTCAAGGCAAAACCTTATTTACTGTGGTGGCCAGCATGCTGTTAAGATTTTGAATTAAGATAACCAAGTTGATTGTGTAGGTTCAAAAGGATAAATCTCATGGTTGACTGGTCTGAAAATGTCTTTGCTGTACATATTTTGTTGTGTACTTTCTCCAAGTTCTCTGTTCTGCTAGAAAGGACTGAGGAAATATTAGCAGCTATCAACTATAAACTGTCCCAGATTTATTTTAAATGCATAGAGTTGCCCACCAATAATGTTGTGTTGCTTTGGTATAACAATCAAAGAAGCAGAGCAGTGTGCTTGACCAGGATGCTGTAGGTAGTACAGTAATGCCAATAGCTTTATTTTAAATAACATATTTCTGTAGTGAAAAAGATCACAAGGTGCATTCCAAGTACAAATGTATATTAAAATTGTTACACAGGAAGGTTAAGTGGCTTGCTCATGGTTACGTGGTCAGTTAGTGGTGTGGCTTGAACAAGCAGCCTGAAGGCCTCAAGATCACTGCCAAGAGGAACCACAATGAGGTCTGAATCCTGGAAGTTCTTCTTTGCACAAAGCACTGTAGATCACAGTATCAAGTCACATATTTAAACTGGGGTGTGTTTCCTGAAAATAATTAATCTTAACGATTAATGAGCAACTTCACAATGGATGTAGGTAACATACGGTCAACTTTTTCAAGTGTACGGCCCCTTTACAAGTGAAGATGAAGTACTGCTTTGTTAACCCTGCCCCTGAAATGACAAAGAAAAGTGGTTTGAAAAAAATTCTACAGACAATACTTTTATTATAGGTCATTCAGTGGGATGGAACTAAGCTGTGAAAAGTAATATAAAGTAAACATAACATCATCATTTAATGACCCATTAGGACAAAGCGTATAAGCAAGAAGTGACAGACATCCACCACAAAACAAAGCCCCAGTTTTATTTTATTTTTGTGACCACACAGTGTCTTTGTTTACTAAGGCACACGATATTGCGGTAAAGCAAAAGTGGGATGAAACAGTGATGAAAATAAGCAGTAGCACATCACAGATTAACTTTACTCTCTTTCAGACTCACAGAAAGCCACCTGCACTGCCTAACAATCTGTACAATGTTCATATATATATACAGTATGTATATATACAGTATTTGATTTATGTAATCAGTTATGTTTCTGGAATCTTTAAATTAGATGTGTAAATAAATTCCAGTTGTGGAAGATGGCCCAGACACAGACAGGTGGGCAGCGATGGTTCGCCCAATACACGTTTATTATACATTTCCTATATACAGTGCAGCACACAACCCCAAACAACTCCCCCAAAAGTCCAGGCCTCTACACAATGCCTCTTTCTTCAGGCCGCCTCCTTTCCTCTCCACCAAGCTCTGTCCTTCTCCTCAACCGACTCCAGCCACCTAATTTAGGGAGGTGGCCCCTTTTTATCCCCACCCGGACGTGCTCCAGGTGCCTCCTGATTAGCTTCCGCCAGCAGTACTGGCTGCGCACCTGGAAGCACTCCGGGTGTTCCTGGTCTTCTTCCCCCCAGCACTTTCGGGTGTGGCAGAAATGCTGAAGGCCAGGGCTCCAAAGGCATTGGGGCGCCCCCTGGTGGTGACCACGGGCCCCTATAGGGTTGAGCTTCCAAGCTCAGTTCCCGTGGTCCCCAAAGCCACCAGGGCGGTCGCCCTCACGTGGTCTGGGGGAGGCGTAAGCCCTCCTCCAGTCCTCCGCGGGGGCGTCCTGGCTGGGTACCACCCCCAGTCACCTGTGACACAGTATATATTAAAAATTCCCACACTGCCATGAATGGTGCAAGCTGTGTTTAATTAATATATATGGAGTGACTCAAGTACAATGAAATGCAAGCACTCTCTTGAGTAGATACTGAAGAATATAGCAAAAAACCTACATAGAAATGGCAGTGATGACCTGTCTAGCACCCATACTTGCAACCTCTTAACTCCCCTTTTTCTTCTTCACTAGATAAGGGTACTCCTGCTCCAATGACAATGTTGTGCAGCACAACACATCATACAGTCACAGCATAGCATAGCTGACGTGAAAATATGATTTATGAAGACAGCAGAATAGAATTTTCCGTTTAGCTATGCCCGTACCTTGCATTCCATCAGTCTGCTCTTTTGCTAATGTGCTAAATTGTATTGTTTTTTGGCCGCTGCCTGAGAGGTACATACTGTACCTGTGCCAAAGGATGTGCATGAAGGGGCTATCACCCAGTGATCATCTTCTGCTCACCCTACTCACCCTGTTTTGCTTTTTGACCTGCTGTCAAACTGGTTCAGAAGAAGGCATAATGGGTACTCCCTGGCCACTTTGCCACAATATCAATGAAAAATTCTTAATGATTGTAAAATAACCGGTACATTCAATGTGGAATACATTTATGGCAGGTGTCACAAAATTTCAAAAGGCTGGGAGTATGAAAGAATATTGGTTAAACTCCATGTAATTTATATAATGAATGAGTGCTGGGTTAGAAGGTGGTGGTCTGTGACTCGAACACAGAACTCAACTGACATTCTTCCAAGCAGATTTTTTTCATTGCAGTTGTCCTGTTCCTCACTATACATGCAAGACCATCATTGTTATCATTCCCCATTCCCACCAAAACCAATAATTCCAATTAAGAAAATGTCTCAGTTAAAGTTAACAGATGAAGCCCTAGATCACAGATTTTTCAAAATATTTAAAGAACATATAAATATGGACCTATAAAACTGTAATTATTAACAGTTGAGAATATTTATCTATAAAATATTATCCACAGATAAATAAGTGAATTTCATCAAAAAATATCATCCCAAGTGTAAATATTAGTATTCTAAATGCGCAAAAACTGACATTATATGTATTTAATGTAATCTGTGTGTGTCTCCAAGGTTGGCGCAAAAGTTAGCCAGTGTAACAAGCATATAGAGATTAACAAATGGGGCAAGAAGCAAGGAAATTTGACATGCTACTTTAGTTATGATGGATGTTGAGAAACTATGAAAAAAATTAATGACCATCTTAAGATGGAGTTTATGATGCTCTTAGAATTACGATGCATTTGTGAAATACATTTCTGAAATCTTTTGACGTTTTTAACATATCTGCATGAGATTTTGAGGTTAGGTAGCCAGATAAGTTTAATGGGCTGAATGGTCTCCTTTCATTTGTAGAACATCTTATTTTCTTATCTCCTCATACTGAAATATACCAATAAAGGAGCAGAGATAATATGCAATGGACTTTTGGATTTTTTAAAATTTTGGTTTTACAGTATATCCAATCTATGGTTTTAACAAACCTCACAAAACTTAATCTTTTTTCTTTTATAAATAGTATATAATTGTATACATTGAAAACTAACAGTTTATAGGTATATTCTCTGTATATATTGTATGATGTTTCTCAGTTAATGTTTCAGCCAAATGTTTTTTGTTTATATTGCACATCTTTTGCACATACTGTATTTATAATTATTGTATAGTGCACCAGGCTCTTAAGTGGACGTGCACTTCATAAGAATTAATTCAGTTGAATTGAAAGAGTTCATTTTAAAGTATTAGAAGTTCCATGCAAATCAAAGTGAAATGTGTTTCAAAATTTTCAGAGCTCCAGTAAGTGCTGTTTGTGTAGTAAAAAACGAGTGATTTACAACATTTACCATGTAAGTGTGCCACAAGGAGACATTTCTGTGTCACGTTTGTGCTTTACAGACAGATCAAGGGCAGTGCGATAGAAATAACAACTGAGAAGATTCTATTGCACAGGTAACATATCTCTGATGCTATGCTGTGTAACCTTAAATGCCATATTATTCTTATTACTTCTGCATTCTATCGTCCAGTGCATTGGTGGTGTTTTGCATGTGATTGAGATAAACATATCTATTTACAGCAAAATAGAACTCAGGCGTAAATATAATTTCTAAAACCTCACACCTCTAATTGAAACACCTTAATTAAATACAGTTTGTGCTCTGTAGAGTGCTTTTTCATTACTGAAAACCAATTTCTCTTAAATATGCTTTCTTATTGATTAAGTTGTGATATATCAATAATATCATTAATCTTGTAGAGTGCTCAGCTTCTCCTGCTTTTTCCGTTCTAATAGATAAAAGATCTAATGGCCTGAATCCTTGAATAGTCACTTAGCGTGCATGCTGTTTGGCTTCAGGGTACTGCTTAACTCCCATATTTTATAAAATGTTTCTTACGCCTCTTTTACAGAATGTTGTTCATTTGAATTGCACCGTTGTATTGCCATTGTAAACAGAATTCGGAACCAGGTGTTGTCTGGGTGGGGTCACGCCAAGGAAAAGAAGTGGGTGTATCCACAGCGTTCTGGTGGCACCGTCTCCGTCTATTCTTAGCCAAGACTCGTGTTAAAGTAAAACTTTCTAAAAGAAGCTGCTTCATCTAGGAACATGTGCCAGGGTGAGTTACTGGAGAACACATGGGCACTGTGGTGTCTTTATTATCTTATGTAAAGAACTTTAATGAAGTGCTCATTATTGAAGCAGTAACAGAAAAAAATCAGTTATGAATTATGTATTATAAAGGTACAAGTTTGGAATTGACACCTAATATCATGTCATCTAGCCAAATAAAAAAAAAAACTGTAAAGTTTGATTTTGGTACATCTGTGATAAGCTTCAACAGTTGGTTTCTGCTGTCAGGATGGTCTCCTGCCCCAGAGACTCTTATTTGGATTAAGCAGGTTTGAGAATTTTATGTTAGTAATCACCTATTAGCCGGGTGTGGAATCCATTAAAAGTTAAAAATTCATGTCATACTATGATGCTTTTAACACACTGAATATGTTGGAGTGAGACAAATTTGTTACAGCAGTGTGCATTTCAAGCATGGACTCAGTTATCTGCAATTAGAAAACAATAATGTGTAAAATTGAATATTGAGTGAAACAGTAGGGCAGTGGCTAGTGACATAGTCTCATTGATCCTGGGATTCATGGCTGGATTTCTAGGCACTGCCTGTGTGGATTTTATACATTCTCCGTGCGTCTATGTGGATTTTTCTCTGGGTGCTCAAGCACCTTCATATATCCAAGTGGTGTGGTGCCCTCATATATCCAAATGAGGTGTATATTGAGTTATTTACTGACTCTTTGTTGTTTTGCAGTGAATGAATGTGTACCTGAAGATTCTCTGCTGTGGAATGGCCTTTTCCTTCCTGGGCTGATTCACAGTTTCAGTACAGACTGTAGCTACTCATGACAATGTAATGGAGAAAATTAGTTGCATCCCACCACACCAGCAGTTCAGGCAAGAAGAAGCTTTGATAAAATAGTTCATTTTCAGCTTTGTAACATACTACAATGTAGTGAATAGGCCAATTCTTGTATAATAATATACATATAATAATGAAATACTATGTTTTTATTAACTTATCAGTTACAGGAAAACTCCCAAATGACTATGTGATCAGTTATTCTTCATAATACTGCAATTATGGTGATTAAATATGAAAGGTAGCTTATATCTTTCCATTATCATTTCCATCTTCATCGACTGGTGGCAAAATAATATTTCTGCTGTACTAACTTTCTATCATTAAATGCTTGTTAATTTCTCTGTAATGTGTCACAGTAACTGACGACATTTAACAGCTATAATTAAAAACCCTTCAACCTCCAGATGTAGCATGATTATCATAGAAGATATTCAAATAGCTAAAAGTTATGAAAATACTGTACATTGGGTCACAGACATAATGTTAACCCTGCGTTCTTTGACAAGGACTTGTTTTTTAGTTGGAAATGTAAATCTGCTCTGCATCTTATTCTTTGTGGCTTGGCTGATCAGTTCTGTTGATTCTTGATGATAATACAGTATTTGATTAGATTGTGAAAGGCCATCTGGCTTAATTATTATTCAAAATGCTTACTTGCTTTTACAGCTTAATTGAGAAGCATTCACCATTCCTTGGTATTTCACCTGTCAGTTAAATTATCTACAGAGGAGAAAAAAAGTATTTTTGATAAGATAATGATTCTACTTGCCAGTGATTATTATTAAAGGTAAATGTGTAACAGAGAAAGGCAACTCATCAAGATGAAAGATGAACAGAAGAGGCATGTTGGAAAGAGCACTGTAAAAAAATAAAAAAATAAAAAAAGCCTTGTAAGAAGTAAGCAATAAACGGACAGTTCTTTGATTTGATTTACATCGAGTGAAATGTGGAATGTTTCTAGAACTGGAATTTATGGTTGTATAAATGTAGATTACAACTCTTTCACAACCACCTGCAAAATCTGCTAACTTTTTCACAGAAAACTTCAGCCTCCAATTTAGATATTCATGTTCTCTTCACGTAGTAAAGCAAAAAAACTTGAGGAAATGTTTATTTTATTTTTGCCTGGACGCGTTCTGTAGTTTACAGATCAGGGAGGAAAGAATCCAATGTAGGATGCCGAAGCAGTCTACTGTCCTGTGGCTGAAAGATTTGGCACACTCCAAAATTACAAGAATACCAGCACTAATTCTCACCTGAAGAACAAATTAATATGACTTTTCATTTTGTCTGATACACTAGACTTTGACAGAGTGGAATTTTCTGTTAAGAATTTTAATGTGGCATGAAAAAAGGGGCAACAATTTGACAGCCAAACAGCATGGAAGTTAGCATTACATCTTATCTTGTTATTGTGTGTTCATCTCTGTTACATTTTTATGGGCTTAGTTAAACATTTTAAGATTTTTCACAGTTCAAGGATTTCACTTAGTCATGGTTACGCAAGAAATTTTGAAAGTTACCTTCTCAGTTGCATCCAATAACAGACAGAAATAAAGGGGAAAAAAAGCCACAAGACAAGTTAGATAGTAGTCATACAGTAGGTTTTTACCTAAAATGGTTACATGATACATATGAAAACTCTGCACTTCTAGAAATTTGTATTATCTTTAATATTCCTTTTTCAAAAAAGGTATGGTACAGGGAAGAAAAGAATTTCTGGAATGGCTTGTGTGGTCTTTTAAAATGACTATCCTCCCTAATTTACTGAAGTTAAGTTCTGCGTGTAATGGGTGTCTGTCATTAGTTGCCCTCTGACACACACTTACCAAATCATCTAAGTCAGCCCTAATAACCTTAGCTATATGTTTGGTAACCTGCTGGAGTTTTTTTAAAGTTCGGTTTGTCAAACTACTAAACTAGGCAATGAAGCTGAAAGTGATGACAGGCTGGATCACACTGTGATAAAAGGGTAACACGTGGTCCTTGTCCTTAAAATAGTCTGAATTTATGGAGGAGAAATAAGCATGCATTGCATTCATAGTATATGTTTTGTGTATTAATATCCCAATTAAGATTGTAATTTAGGATAGTTTTTATTTTAAGTGACTGTTTCTACCTCCTCCCCAGAACAATGTTGGATGAACATGCAGATTTCTGCCTCAAATATAGTCAAATATAATTTGTTCAGTCTTTTTGCCAGAGTAAGATAGTTCTAATTGCACCAATTTACTAAACAATCCACTTGGCTAAATTAATGTCTTTTCAACCTACCCAGATATGCATCCTATCTTAATCCTAATTAGCCTGTCTTGCCCAAATTAGGCCTACAGTATACACACTCATCTATGTTACTAAACGAAGGTTGTATATATGCACGGATGCCAGAGGCCAGATGCGCCGAAAGCACATGCGCACAGCGCCCCAGAGTCGAACCCAGCGGCTTCCCAGAGTCAGTAGGTGGCACCCAAACAACACAACACAACCTGTAAACTAAACTTCAGGTCACAATACAACCGCCGTCCGAACACGAACGTGCACACCACTGCATATACAACCTATTGACGTTGACCAGATAAATAACCAAGTGATTGGATTGCTTCCTGGAGAAAGCCTTGTCTTTCTAAGTACTGACAGTGTTGATTCTGAACACGAAACTGAGCATCTTAATTTCCCATATATTTAGAATATTTAAACACTATTAACCCGGCCCGATTACCACAACACAATCTTAACCTTGCGTAGTCCCCTTCTTGTGACATAAAACTCTACAAATATTAACCTGAAAGTAGGGACAATAGTCATGCTGTTAAGAAACCTTAATACTAAACAAGGTTTATGCAACGGTACACGGTTGGTCGTAAACAGCATGAGAGAAAATGTTATTGAAGCACAAGTGCTTACAGGATCGCATACTGACAATACTGTTTTGATTCCCAGAATTGACCTTACAAGTTCTGACCTGGAATTACCTTTTAAACTTAAACGACACCAATTTCCCATTAAGACTGCATTTGCCATGACGATCAACAAATCCCAAGGACAAACAATAGACAAAGTAGGCATTTACCTATCTGAGCCTGTATTTGAACATGGACAACTTTATATTGCCTTTTCAAGAGTTCGGCGTTCATGTGATGTTAAAGTGAAGGTTTTAACTACTCCGTACCAGAGAGAACTGATTCAGCGATGGGAAACCATTTTTACCAAAAATGTTGTTAATAAGGAAATTTTTGATTAACTATTTTGAATTTACCATTTCATTAATTTTTTGTTTCCAATTTACTTCACTTAAATCTTTGCACTCCAATATTTTTTTACTGATGAGTTCAACAACTCAAAGACATTTTGGACTTAAATGATATAACAATTAAATTTTAATTATAGTTTTAATAAATTGGTTAATTTTAGTACAAATATATTTTTTAATTAAATGAAAACTTTCCCAGGACACTCCCACCCTCCATGATTTTTCATCCCTCCAAAGATCGGAGGGAACAGAAAGTGATTGCCATTGTTGGATTTGCGATTCTTTAGAGAGTTTACTAATGTCCATCTAAACTCCACAGTCAACCTACCTCTTCTGGAACATGGGAGGAAAATGAAGGAGTCCCAGAAAGACACAAGGGAACTGGCAAACCCCATTCACACAGTTCTTGGGTTATGATCTGGCATAGGCACTTTAAAATCAGTCAGTCATTACCCAACCCGCTCATTTCCTAACACAGGGTCATGGGGGTCTGCTGGATCCAATCCCAGCCAGCACAGGGCGCAAGGCAGGAACAAATCCCACCGCAGGTCACACACCAAGCACACATTAGGGATAATTTAGGATCACCAATGCACCTAACCTGCATGTCTTTGGAAGGAAACCAGAGCACTCAGAGGAAACCCATGCAGACATGGGGAGAACATGCAAACTCCACGCAGGGAGGACCCAGGAAGCGAACCCGGGCCTTCTAACTGTGAGGCAGCAGCGCTACCACTGTGACACCGTGCTGCCCCCACTTTAAAGTTGTAATTAATTTTTTGATTGCTCTTGCCATGAAATCTGCTATTTGACCTCCATCTCTGTGTTTTTCCGTTTGCCAATTCAGTTTTCCCTGAGAATCCCAAAGCCAAACATTTTAGGATAACTGAAACTGGCCTTGTGTGAATCAGTGAGTGTTGGTTTAGGCAACTTTGAGTGCTTTACTACTCATTCTACATGAACAGGCGCTGGCCCTAAAATTGAATATACAGATTCAGTAAATGAATGAAAGCCAGATAGATTATTAATTGGGCAGCTATGCAGACAGACAGGGCAGCAGGGGTCCTGATGGTTAGGTGCAGGAAGGTGATCTGGTCGACCCAGGGTTGCAGGAGTAACTACGTGTACTGCAGTACTTGTTGTTTCCATACCTTTGAAATAAATTCAGAATTTTGAAATTATTCTGACTGGTTAATGGAACGTTACAATTTTATATAAAGATATTCTTGATTACTATTTATTTTGAAAATTGCATGAGTGAAAAATAAATGTAATAATATCTGATCAACATAATGAGTAAAGGATAAATATACACAGACATCATCATTTCTACTCAATTCAAATTAAAGCAACAGGAAGCCATTGTTAACCTCAACATCAACAGAGGCAAAACTGGATCCTTATCATCAATCTAATAGATCTGCTCTTTGCCTAGCACTTAAGGACTTGGCTAAAATGTTTTCACTTACTGGAGGGATGGCAGGCTGGGTCTTGTCCCAATGAAAACAGGAAACACAAAACTAAAGAAATAAAGCAGATGCTTCTAGAGCTTGCTTTTCTTACACACCAATTTAGCATGACTGTGAGCCTAAAACATAAAGTAGATATGCACATAAACACACACATCCATAGGACAATTATTTAATACTATGAGGATGGTTTCTTTTATGTCTAGACAGAAAGACAAATCAATCAATTATTCTTTATTGTCCATTGTGCCTTTCATAATGAGTACCATCATAGGATGATTTATAAAGCAAACAAAAGTGCAATAGTGAGCAAGATAATGTTAGATTATGAGATCATTTAAATAGGAGACAAATGATAATGCAATTCTGTGAGGAATTAACAACTGTCCTGTCACCAAGTTGTTATATTAAATAATGTATAGACTATACAGAATGTAAAATTCAACAGAAAGTAAGAATTTAGTAACAGTACACTCAACACCAGGACAGAGGGCTCCAAAGAGTGTGTCTTGAAAAAACTAAACACAAGAATAGCAGATGTAAAATGCAAAAGAGAAATAGTGAGCTTTCAAATGAGATCAGACTGAAGGGGCACCTTAGCTGCATTTTCACAGTGCTAGAAGATTTCAAGCTACATGACCAAAGAGAAAAACGGTGCAGAATTGTGTTACTATATATTTTAGATAAGCTATTTTTTAATTTAAATAAATGGTTTAGATGAAAAATGCAGCTAACTACTTAGTTCAGTTCAGCTGGATAAGCAGTGTATTGGAAATCAATGTAACATTTTGTATATAGGATGTAAAAACATTTAACCGGGTGGCATTAAAGCAATGTACAGATGTGATTAAAAAGGCAAAGAGGATGTTGGGTTATGTAGCTCACTGCATGAAGTACAAGTCAAGACAGTTAATGCTTTAGCTGTATAAGGCATTTGTGAGACTAAATTCATTTTACTGTGTGTGGTTTTGCTCCATATTTCAAAAAGGACATAGCAATGTTTAAAAAAGTACACACAAGCATTACCAGACCTATTGTGAATATAAAAAATGAAAAAAATCTGAAAAAGCTTAATCATCTAAACCCAAAAAGACTAATGAAAGAACTGATACAAGTATTTTTTTTTATTTATTTAAGGATTAAATAAGCTAGATTGGTGGCACGGTGGCGCAGTGGTAGCGCTGCTGCCTTACAGTTAGGAGACCCGGGTTCACTTCCTGGGTCCTCCCTGCGTGGAGTTTGTATGTTGTCCCCGTGTCTGTGTGGGTTTCCTTTGGGTGCTCCGGCTTCCTCCCAAAGACATGCAGATTAGGTGGATTGGTGATTCTAAATTGTCCCTAGTGTGTGCTTGGTGTGTTTGTGTGTGTCCTGCGGTGGGTTGGCACCCTGCTTGGGATTGGATTCCTGCCTTGTGCCCTGTGTTGGTTGGGATTGGCTCCAGTAGACCCCTGTGTTCGGATTCAGCGGGTTGGAAAATGGATGGATAAGCTAGATATCAACCTTTAATTTCAATTCAGTTCTTTCAGAAGACCACAAGGTTGTAGGTGGCCAAGTCTGCTCTCAGGTTAGGAAACCTTCCTACACAATGAAAGTTTAAGGCATGGAATAGGTAGCCTGTTGGAGACCAGCTCCTTGGACCTTCAAATTTTGAGTCAATGAAACACCACATGGAAAAGACCCATGGTTGGCCTCTCCATACGGGTGAACTTTGTGATTTCCTAGAATGGCACTTGAGCAAGGATTGTGTCAGCCAAATTTCCCGTTTAAAGTATTGGAAACTTGATGGCAAAGCATGTTAACCTACCCAGCTCTCTCCAATCACGTAGAATGGCAGAGAAGTGTGTCAATCTCAATTGGAACCAATTCTGATCAGTGGGGACAAAGACTTTGGATTGACGGTGAAGTGGAGCAAGTTAAAACAACCAAAACTGTCTTCTTAAAATGTATCGTCTTAGACAATGGCATTAAGAAGGCCCCTCAATTTTCCAGTGTCATGAGCCTTAGGAAAATACAACTTCTCAAAGCTACAAAAAAGCACTACCTCTGCATCACTTTGACACGGGACTAACATAATGGACTGGCTATAATTTCCATAGAGCTTAAAATTTAGTTTGTGTGGGATTTAGACTTTGATTTTGTGTTTAACATACATGGGAGAGAGAGATTGTGCATTACCAAGAGATTTTCATTGATTTAGGATGTGTGTATTGAATTGTCATTAAAGCTTTGGAAATCTTGCAGTAACATAATGTTGCAGCATTTACTTTGATCTTGTCTTACATTGTAGGGGCAGGTGTCTGCATGAGAGCTGACAACCAATGAGAGTTCACCTGCAAGTACAATGCATACTGTGTTGACATGAAGAAAGAAGAAACATGGGTGTTTTGGATCATGCAGCAGATGACAGTCTCATCTGTCTTATGTCTTGTGAACAGAAAAAAAGAAAAAAAAGACTAAGTTTGCATGTAAACTTGCCATAACTGTAAGGTCTTCACACAGGCACTGGTGCTATCAAGTAAAGTGTTATTGGCTGTCAAAACTCCTGATACTGGAAATGTGAATTATACCGAAAAGTCTTCACAGAACACAGTAACCTATCATCCCCTGTGCTTTATGTAATCTGACATCCTCAAAGTAATGAGATGAGCAACTGTAGTCATTAAGCCTGACTTCAACCCCACTAGAAGTTGTGTAATGTGCTGCTGGTTTTAGTCAATATATATTTAGGTTTGTAGCTTTGTAAATTAGCAGTAGAGTATTAATATTGACACACAAAATAGAGTATAGGTTAGCGGAAATATGGTGTGTTGCCTACATTTAGTTGCTACTCTAAAAGTAACCACATTTTTAAAATAAATATTGGTGACATATACTTTTTAGATGCATATGACCAGTGACAAAATTCTTCACTACCAATTCTTCTTGGTATTTGGTATGCTGTATTAATCCCGTTTCTGGTTAATATTTCAAATATCTCACTGGAATACATATAAACAGTATTGGTCAAATTAATTTCCAGGTGTATTTGAACAGTATGAATTGTGCACAGGCACCCAATTTCCTTTTCAGTGTTCTAAAAATGTTACAGAATATTTTGGGCCGTAACACATAGCAGACACTTCTAACTCTGTATAGTACATATTGACAAACACTCATCCCTCGTTGCTGTACAGCATTGCTAAAACCATGAAGTACTCTTTGATTTTAATGCTATTTTGGACTGAAACTCTTGTTGTTGCTCCATTTTCCCTCCTCACTACATGTAACCTTTATTATATGAACTTTGTTTACCAAACCATTTACCACTGGGATGCACGCTATAAAAGACTGAAGTTGTGCTGTATTTAAGTGGGTATTCTAACTGTCACAGGACCACATATTAAACAGTTTCAAGCAATAAGCAAAGAAACTCAAGAGAAGCTTTGAAAGAGTTCTTTTAGAGTTTGAATACCTTAGCAACATACCAATGTATCATCTATAAAATGGTGTTGCCAGGGTGTGGAAATGATAAACCAAACATTGCATATATTTCCAAAAAAATGCAAAGGTCACACATCAGGACTGTAAAAATGGAAAATTTCTTATACGTCTATTTTTTTTGCATTTTATTTTATTTTATCTTCTAAATAACACTTAACATTGGCTTGGATTTTATTTTTCTTTATTAGTTAGTTCTAAATTTTGTCAGATAGTTTCAGCTGCTTCAGTTTTCACCCTGTGGTAATAAAGAAGCTTATAGTATGTTCAAGTAAATAAAAGAACATTTCAAAAAAATAAATCCTTGGGGATTCTTCAGTGCAAGGTTTCTTTATGTATGAGCACCATTGATTCTGTTTTAAACTGGCAAACTGCTGTTTGCTTTTGTTTAATCATTTCACTTAACCGGTCAGCTTGTGAAGCGACCACTACTTGTAGCAGTCTAGCTTCTCTGGAATGCGCTGCTGCATGTGTGTATTTCTTTGTAAGTTGTCTTATTCATCCCAGATGGGCTTTCCATGGACATAACAGAGGTTAATGAGGGTCAAGGTTCTTGGAGTCTCAATAGTGGGACAAGTGCTTTACTGTAGTGTGCTTTAGAGCAGCTAGCTCTGCTACACTGATGACACAAATATGGTGTGTCCTGGTGGTACAATAGACACGGGAAGGTCAAGGTGAGCTCATCATTGTCTTAAAGTATTACATTTGGTCTGAAGCAGTGTGTGAACTAGAACACTGCCTTTATGTTTGTAGAATCAACTCTGTTCAATTCAATACAGTTTGTTCTTACATTACGCTCTTTGTTGAAGATGGTCTCAAAGCACAATTAGACAAATATAAAAATAAAAAAGTAATTGAAACAATCATAACCATGTTGCATGTTGATATACCTAATTACATATCTATTTAGTAGAAACAGAGATATCCACTTTTCTTTAAAATGTAACTGAAGATTCAGTTGCTATAAGTATTGTCAAATTTAAAAAGAACAAGGAAAAAATAAAATGTCCAGTTAGCAGCATTAATGGTAAAAACAAACTCATGCAGTGATCAGCAGTCCTTTGTGATTAATAAAGTCAAACTCTAATTGACCTGAGCCAAATGGCTGCCCTCCCTTTCCCAGGGAACTTTTGCAGGATCTTTTAGAGTCTGTATCTATAGCAGGCATGTCAAACTCACTACCATTGGTGGGCTGCTTCGACTGCCATACGTGCGTCAGTGGGCCGCACTGTAACATATACTATTAAACTATTATTCAAAGTTACTGTAGCTTTCTTCCCAATACTGAAAACTTTAAAAAAATTTAGCACTTAAAGTTTAAAGAAAAGCAATTTATTTCCATACAATCTCCGTACAGCAGCATGCAATTAGAGTCTTAGCCTCTTAGCTAGGTCCTTATATAGGATTCTTACAGTGTGAGATCTATTTCTTTTGTCCCGACACTTGGCATCTCTTGTTAGTAAACAGTTCTTCAATACCAGGCTTGAAATCTTGTGCAGCTGCAACTTTTATGAGAGATGAAAGGTGCTTGACAGTAAGTCTTGAGCGATGTGGGGTTTTGGTAGCTTTCATTAACGAAAA
>JANRMT010062856.1:94114013-94151225 GCA_026402145.1 Polypterus bichir lapradei
CACACACATATATAAACATATATATACACATCATATATATATATATACATATACATATAAATATATATACATATATACACATATATATACACATATACATATCTACATATATACTGTATATACACATATATATATACAAATCTACATATATATCTACATATATATATTAGGGGTGGGACTCGATTAAAAAAATTAATCCAATTAATTAGAGGCTGTGTAATAATTAATCTTGATTAATCGTATGTAATCGCACACGTAAATTTGCCCCAAATCGCAAATGTGTTTTTTTAATTTAAAAGGGTTTTAGTGGGCGACAGAATCAAATAATAGACATGGACATGAATATTGTAAACTCAAGCTCTTTTAATTTCTGAAAAAAAAAATGCTTTTAAACTGCATTTGAATTCAAAACAGAAACAAAAATATCATCCCTGGTTAAAATTGGGCAGACTTAAAAATAAAGTGGTAGTTTAAGTACTTTTAAGTACATTTTCAGAATGGTATTGTCTTTAAATAATAATAATCAAAATTTCAACATAAAGTGCAGTTTTTCTTCTTAAAAAAATAAGTCAGAAACATAAAAGGTAATTTGACCAACTTAATCTTTAAACTCTGAGTAACCTTAGCCAAAATTATTTTGTACATTAAGCTAAAACAGTGTGATCATTGAACATTTTGTAATTAGATGTAATTAGAATTACTAATGGTCACGGAAGTCCAATGATCCCCAGTAAGAGCCACAAAGTCCGCTTTCTGTAATGCATCTAATTTTGCTTACTTTTCAGTGTGCACAAAACCATGCTTTTATCAAGGCTTCGCTCGGTAGTTTTTTGAAATGAAATTTTCCTCCGATCAGGCGTAGGAACGCGCTTCATTCCGACTCTAACATTTTTGTAGCTGTGATGTGTGCATCAGTGTAATCGATGTACCAGGAAATCATGCATTGACAAAAGTTCCCCTTTGCTTGGAATTGAAAGTGTGATTAAATGCGTTATTTTTTGTTATGGAGTACATGCATCGAAGCTTCTCAGCTGTGCTTGTGCTAAGAATAGGAAATATTTTAAAAATAACGTAACATGATTCTGCGTTAACCGCATATTTTTTCATGCGTCTCAAACCAAGGAGATGCGAGGTTAAAATGAACCAAGAAGCATGCGTACATACTCAGTACATCCCCTCTTGGGAATCGAACCTCGGATGTAGGCGATAGAGGCGAAGCCTCTACAATTGCGCCACGGTGTGTGGCTTATCTATTTGAGAGTATGTAGATCGGGGTATATATATATATTCGCAGTGGAGACGTAGTGTGTTAAAGAAGCTATGAAAAAGAAAAGGGAACATTTTAAAAATAACGTAACATGATTGTCAATATACAGTAATTGTTTTGTGAATGTTATTGAGTGTTGCTGTCATCAAGGATTCGATTATCATTATTTGTTTCAATCAGGGTCGTATTTGTACGATTTGTTGTGTTCAAGTTACATTCCGTGTTTGTCAATCGTTGTAAAGATAAGAGGTTTCATTTATCGATTCGTTTCTTACTGCATCAATAAACAGCTCGTCTTCCTCTTTATCTGAGATGTGACACACTGCATGCACGGGTTTTTTTTTACACTGTCTTCCTTTAGCGGGACATTCACTTTTTGCACCGTGTGCTTTGTTTCTGCAGTAGCTGCACTTATGAATACGCTTGTATGTATCAGACACTTCATATTTTTTTGCTGCCTTCTCAATTGTGTAATTCGGTTTTTGTTCAGTGCTCTTTGGAACTGTTGCTTTTTGTCTGTGCACTGCGTCAGTTCACATGAGCCGCTCGGTGTACATGCATCGAAGTTTCCCAGCTGTGCTGGTGCCATGTCGTGCGATGTCCATGGCTGTATCTAATGTTACCGAAGTCCCGGCACTTAAAACTTTCTCTCGCAGTTTCGCTGAGTTTGTGCCAAACACCACCCTGACTATCTCATCTTCCTCTGCATAAGCACAGTCCTTCACCCGTGAATATTTAGTGGCAGTGTTTCTATTGGATTGCCGCTGACGGACGGCCTTATATGGGCAGGCACTAAATTACAAACGCCAGCGGCAGCCTGTCTATGAACTTAATTTAAAGTTTAGGTTTACATCGTGCTTTGTTTCCGAAGTAGCAGAACTCATGAATATGTTTGTATATTTCACTCGCTCGCTTCTTATTGTTTTGCTGCCTTCTCAATTATATAATGCATGTTTTCTTGAGCGCTTTTTGGGGCTCTTCCTGGTTTTATACGTACTGCGTGATTACGTGGGAGGTGTGATGATGTCACACGAAAATCCGCCCCCACGGCTTTCAAGCTCATCTCCATTACAGTAAATGGAGAAAAACAGCTTCCAGTTATGACCATTACGTGTAGAATTTCGAAATGAAACCTGCCCAACTTTTGTAAGGAAGCTGTAAGGAATCAACCTGCCAAATTTCAGCCTTCCACCTACACGGGAAGTTGGAGAATTAGTGATGAGTCAGTGAGTGAGTGAGTGAGTGAGTGAGGGCTTTGCCTTTTATTAGTATAGATATGATGGTCTGCTGCTGTGCCACCCACCATTAATGCTAAAGTTTTCCAGGTTGATATTTCATTCTTTGATGAACAGTAGGAGCTTGAATATGGTTTATTGTTGTGCAATGCTACCAGTAGTGACAAGGTGGAAGCATAAGTTTAATATGTCACTGTGATCTGGGCAAATATATCTTATAAATCTTTTTTCTGCTCACATGCACAACTGACACATAGCCAGATTAAGCACAGGGGTTCACTTGCAGTCAGACTGAGAGATGCTGTGTACTATTTCTATCTGTTTAAGTCAGCACGGAACAGTATCCTTGTTTAAGCACTGTTGCCTTGTTTGGAAGTGCATGTTCGCCTAAGGGAGGCCCTGCACGTGATGAAAGAGTATAAAGCCTTGGAACATTGACCAGCACACCTTTGATGCTCACAGATGGATGGGAGATAACGTCACCCAGTCCTGAAAACGCCTTCAACTGAAACCGACGAGATCGACAGACTGTACACATTGGGCCCTCACTCCTGGACTGGGTTTTGTTATTGGCTTCATTCGTCTGTTATGCAGAGTAAGCCGACATTAATGACTGGTGGAAGTAATAAAATAGGTTATTTTCCAGGATAGTTTGCAAGGGGTGTTAACACAGGGGTGTGTTGCTTCAGAAAAATAACTGGCTCTTAACTGTTTTGTATTGGTATCCACTGTGTTAGGAATTTGTGGCTTTAGAAAAGGAAATTAGTACCCAAGAGCATCACTGGGAATATTCTACTCTATTTAGTTCTTCTTCTTCTCCTTTCGGCTGCTCCCATTAGGTGTTGCCACAGAGGACCATCTTTTTCCATACCTTCCTGTAGTCTGCATCTTGCTGTGTGACACCCACCACCTTCATGTCGTCTCTCACTACATCCGTAAACCTTCTCTTAGGCCTTCCTCTTTTCCTCTAGCCTGGTAGCTCTATCTTTAACATCCTTTTCCTAATATATCCAGGATCTCTCCTCTGCACAAGTCCAAGCCAACGCAATCTCGCCTCTCTGACTTTGTTGCCCAACCATCCAGCCTGAGTTGACCTTCTAATGTCGTCATTTCTAATCCTATCCATCCTTGTCACACCCAATGCAAATCTTAGCATCTTTAACTCTAGCTCTGTCTCCTATTTTTTGATCATTACCACTGTTTCCAACCCATATAACATAGCTGGTCTCACTACTGTCTTGTAGACCTTCCTTTTCACTCTTGCTGATGACACTCTTCTCCACCCATTTCACCCAGCCTGCACTCCCTTTTTCACCTCTCTTCCACAATCCTCATTACTCTATAGTGTTGATCCCAAGTATTTAAACTCCTCCACCTTCTCCATCTCTACTCCCTGCATCCTCACCATTACACTGATCTCCCTCTCGTTCACACACTTGCATTCTGTCTTGTTCCTACTGACCCTCATTACTTTTCTCTCTAGAGCATATCTCCACCTCTCCAGGGTCCCCTCATTCTGCTCCCTACTCTCACTACAGATCACAATGTCATCAGCAAACATCATAGTCCATGGGGACTCCTGTCTAATCTCATCTGTCAACCTGTCCATCAACATTGCAAATAAGAAAGGACGTAGAGCTGATCCCTGATGTAATCCCACCTTCACATTGAATGCATCCATCACTCCTACCGCAGAACTAACCACTGTCACACTTCCCTTGTACATATCCTTACAACTCTTACATAATTCTCTGCAACTCTCGACTTCCTCATACAATACCACAACTCTCCTCGAGGAACCCTATCAAATGCTTTCTCCAGGTCCACAAAGACTCAATGCAACTCCTTCTGACCTTCTCTATACTTCTCCATCAACACCCTCAGAGCAAATGTCAAATCTGTTGTGCTCTTTCCTGTAGCTCACTAATCCTTACCTCCCTTCTTAACCAAGCTTCCACTACTCTTTCCCAAAACTTCATGCTGTGGCTCATCAGTTTTATCTCCTGTAGTTACTACAGCTCTGCACATCCCCCTTATTTTAAAAAATCGGTACCAGTACACTTCTCCTCCACTCCTCAAGCATCCTCTTACTTTCCAAAATTCCATTAAATAATCTGGTTACAAACTCTACTGGTATCTCTGTCTAGACAACTCCATGCTTCCACAGGTATGTCATCTGGACCAACGGCTTTTCCATTCTTCATCCTCTTCATAGCTGTCCTCATGTCCTCCTTGCTAATCCATTGTACTTCCTGATTCACTATTGCCACATCATCCAACCTTCTCTCTCTCTCATTCTGCTTCATTCATCATCCTCTCAAAGTACTCTTTCCATCTTCTCAACACACTATCCTCGCTTGTATGTTTTCATCTTCATCCTTTATCACCCTAACCTCCTGCACATCTTTCCCAGCTTGGTCCCTCTGTCTAGCCAATCGGTACAGGTCCTTTTCTCCCTCCTTAGTGTCCAACCTCTCATGCAACTCATCATATGCCTTTTTTTTAGCCTTCGCAACCTTTTTCTTCACCTTATGCCTTATCTCCTTGTACTCTTGTCTACTTTCTGCATCTCTCTGACTCTCCCACTTCTTTTTCGCCATCCTCTTCCTCTTTATACTCTCCTGTACTTCCCCATTCCACCACCAGGTTTCCTTTTCTGCCTTCCTTTGTCCAGAGGTCACGCCAAGCACCCTTCTTGCTGTCACCCTTACTACTTCTGCTGTAGTTACCCAGCTGTCTGGCAACTCTTCACTGCCACCCAGTGCCTTTCTTACCTCCTCCCTGAACTAAACCTTACAATCTTCCTTTTTCAACTTCCACCATTTGATCCTTGGCCCTGCCTTCCCTCTCTTCCTCTTCTTGATCTCCAACATCATCCTACAGACCACCATCCTATGCTGCCTAACTACATTTTCCCCTGCCACCACTTTGCAGTCTTCAATCTCCTTCAGATTATAATCTACCTGTATGCATCTTCCTCTACTCTTGTTTGTCACCCTATGCTCCTCCCACTTCTTAAAATACATTTTCACCACAGCCATGTCCTTCCTTTTCGCAAAATCCACTATCATCTGAACATCTTCATTCCTGTCCTTGACACCATACTTACCCATCACCTCCTTGTCTCCTCTGTTCCCTTCACCAACAAGTCCATTGAAGTCCACTCCAATCATCACTCTCTGTCCCTTGGGTATACTGTCCATCACTTCATCCAACTCACTCCAAAAATCTTCTTTCTTATCCATCGCACACCCAACTTGCAGAGTATATGCACTAGCAACATTCATCATCACGCCTTCAATTTCCAGCTTCATAATCATCACTCTGTCTGACGTACTTTTCACCTCCAAAACACTCTTGACATACTGTTCCTTTAGGATAACCCCTACCCCATTCCTTCTCCCTTCCACACCATGATAGAACAATTTGCATCCACCTCCGATTAACCTGGCCTTACTCCTCTTCCATTTAGTCTCTTGCACGCACAATATATCAGCCTTCCTTCTCTCCATCATATTAGCTAACTCTCTCCCCTTACCAGTCATACTACCAACATTCAAAGTTTCTACCCTCAGTAACTCAATCACAAGACAGCAATTGTGAAGCTGCTAGAAAAAAAGGTCAGGTAAAAATTCGATGATTTCTTCCAATGTTTTTATTAAGTTCATTTTGAAATACCTGTGCAATATAAACTTATTAATTGATTGATTGGCAGTATTATTTATCCTGTGAATATGTATCCTTATTTTTATATGTTTCTGCTGCGATATGCATTTACATTTCCCTGTCTGATTAATAAAGTTTATCTAATCTTATCTAAATTTAAAATCTAGTCTGTAAAGACCACTGCTTATAACTGTTATATACCTAAATGGTCTGTCTCCAAACAGCTTTTGTAAGGGTTTAGAAGTAGGAGTAAAATTCCAGCACATGTAAAGGTCTTAGTAGGTGGAATAGAGGAGTAGTTCATGTGGAGCACACTAGAGACAATACAGACTACCCAGTGTGCCAGATGTTTATAATGGTTTTATAAATTGAGATGTGCTCACATTCACTGCTTGATTTCCTTAGTATGGAGCTGATCTATTTTAGCTCACCAATCTCTTTGTCTTTTCCAGTATTTATTTTTGGGTGGTTATTCTTCTCATTTACCAAAATATTTTAATAACATGTTTACAACCATTACATAATAACTCAATCTGATGGGAACCAAAGGGGGGGATACTTGTAGACAAAGGAGCAAGATGTTGTTCTTTTATGACTGGCAATTTGTAAAGCCATTTTTTAGAATTCTGGCAACTCTATGTTAACAATGTTTTTGCTCATGGTAACTGAAAAGATGTGACTATTGGTATCCATACTAGTTTTTTCCTGCTTTACAGATCACTGATGTTGCAGGCTATTTGTATCTTTTACCTAAAAAATTACACTGGAAGAGCTGATGCAACATTGTGAGTTTAAACATAAGATGTTATTGTGGTTTTGTAATTTATGGCTGTCAGGGGGTTGCATTTTGAATAGTGAGCCAAAGTAATTATACTGTAATATAATTAACTCTTAACTCCACCCCATACCATATGTTTAACCTCATTAATGTCTCACTTTAATATATCTTCATATATTCCAAGGGGTTTAGGCAGATTTCATATTATAAGTCAGACTTTCAGTCCATCAATTTCAACAACTGGAGCTTTTGTTTTCCTCTCCTCCATTGCAGACTGGCCTCATTATTTTCACACCTTCTTTAATTAACGTTTTACATTATTAGAGGCTTTGAGTCAGAATTACTCCCAAACATTATATATCCTAACTTTTATATATATGAATATACAGTATGTCTGTATGTAAGAATCTGTTGCATGGTGTCAGGTACTGTGTTTATATATGTATGTGATGGTTTGAACTTGTCCTTTGCTAAGAGTGCTATATAGAAAAAAACCAAATGTATCTAAATTGGTATCCACCTTAATAAAAGGATGTGTCTGTCTGTGTGTCCATCCAGTTGCTATGTCTCTGTCATTCCAAAAAATGGCACATCACAAATATTTTTTGTAATAAAATGCATTGCATTTGTCATTCAGTTAGATAGTGCATCACAAACATCAACACTGCTTTTAAAAATCCCAAACCAAATGGCATATAACGGAGGCATATTCATTGCATGGTGCACTGCAAATGTTCACAATGAATCTACATTGATTATGTAGCTTTCAATTCATCCTAGGCATGTGGTCCAGTTAGCGCTATGAATAACATGGATGGATACATAAATCTTTCATTGCAAGCACTGTTACAGAGTGCTACAACAATACACATTTCAGTGAAAGATGGTAAATGGTAGTTGAAAGTGGTGCAGTGGTTGTGTGCATTGGAGTGGGCTGTTCAGTGTCAGTAAACATTCCAGCAACTTCATGGCCCTAATTAAATGGGTAGAAAATAAATATGATTTTTTTTTGTTAGATTAAAAAAATATTATTGTTAAAAATAAACATTCTTTTTGAAAAATCTTATCTTGGTTTAACTGTAAATACTCTTTTGTCTCTTATGACATGTTTTTAATTGTACTTACCAAATGCAAAACTTATCAATGACAGGCGTGTTTAATCTGAGCATGATACAGCTAATTACTTTTATTGAGACACTTGGGTAAATCATTCAAAGGTGGTAAATCCTCTTTCTATTTATAAATTGGAAGGATCTGCAAGTATCTGTTTCTGAAAGTAAGCTAGCAATTTGCTATACTTAACAGTTATGTTCAAAGAAAGTAATTGTCAATATTTAATATTCTGTGAATGTGGCACATTTTTATAACATACATATGCATTGGTTGTCAGAAATGATTGGGACATAGAATTGTGCAACCTTATCTTGTTAAAGGTCTGACCTCTATAAACTCTGTGTAAAAACTCCTATAGTATTGTACAACGTAACATACTATATATCTAATGTTATTATACCATGAAAATTATACAATGTATAATGATACAGTACATGCTATTAGTTATTCATTCTCTATGCAATGTTTGTTGTTTCTAATAACAAAATATCAACACTTTATTTTTAATGGAATATCTATGTAGAGTGCATAATTGTGTGATATGATGACAAAATTAATGGATGATCTGAAAAGCAGTATCTGGGAATCCTTTAGTCTTAAGTCATTCTTTGTCTCATTTTGTATACAGTACCTTTGTGGACTGAACATCATCTTAAGGAACTATACATTTACAAAGCCCAGGAATAATTGTTTACAGACACGTTTGTTTTTGGAACTGGTACACAGGCAGGTTAAGTATCATCCTCAGGGTCACACAGTGAGACAGTAAACACATCAAACAACCCTGTGATTTAACTTTAAACAGTCTTGTAACACGGCCACACTTAATGCCCCTTAAAAAATTCAACACATTTTTATTTTAATTCTAAAGTGAGTTGTAGCTTATGTTACCTCCTAACTGCAAGTATGAAGTGTATATTTGTTACTAAAGTAACTACAGCATTAATGCTTGTTATAAAGAATACAGAGCCTTGCAAAATTTTTCATACTGGACCTTTAAGTTTGTAAGATATGATGCAGATACTTTTATAAATTCTAACTATTTAGTGTTATAGTAAATAATGGTATAAATTATTAAATTACATTGCATGAACTGTCTAGGCAAAATAAAGAAAAAAAGGGTCCAAAGCAAAAGAGAAAGAGACCAAATGTGCCCAGCTATACTGTACTGCAGGTCACCACTTAGGCATGCAGCTTTATCTGATGCACACATTGCCCTTTTACACAACTACAGCAGATGGGATTTGGGAGCCTGCAATGAATTGATCTTGAACTTTGTGGCCCCTTTTCAGCTCATTGGACTATTCTTTCCGCAGACTATTTTGGTGGCCAGCTGAGACCTACTGCGTCAAACTATATTTTCGCTGTTGCTTTTTGGAAACCTATTGTTCACGATTTTGCTCCAAGGAATATTTAAAGGCCTCACCATCAGTGTTTAAAGGATATGCAAGATATTAATGTGGACGTTAAGTGAGTATGCACTGTGATGGACGTGTATCTTGCTCAGCATGGTTCCTGCGTTGTGCACAGTGCTGCTATGTTTGACTCCAGCTCCAAATGGTCCTTCACCAGACTTAAAGTATTCAATAAATGAATGAGTGTCTCCTGTAGATCAAGTTGCACTGTAATGGTCTGCTTATCTCTAGTATTTGTTTGCTGTTGTTTCTGAAGTGCATATTTTTGAATGAGTGAATAAACATTTCTTTAATGCTTCAATTAAATTGTCATTGAGATATTTCGATCTTTTATAGAAGCATGTACCTCCACCTTGACCAAGAAAGAACAGCAGCCCCTCCACCTTTCTTTGCTAGCTGAAGAGGGCTAGCCTTCTATGCTATATACTCCCCATATTCTATAGGGGCACCACTGTCTGGTATACGAACTGTAATACGTTCTTATCAAAAGTCAATACAATGAATTGTGTACAATGTGGAGTCCATCGTTAGGATTTGTCTCCTTCGCATCACAATCTCTTTTTCCTACTTCCATCAGGCAGGCAGAAGGTATCAGAATCTGCAGATCAACACGGCCAGACTGAACAACAGATCTTCCCTCAAGCAGTCAGGCACCTAAACACAATTTTACCCCCATCTCTGTGTGTGCACCTTTATCACATATTTAATTCTTTTTCAGTTCTGCATTCCTTGTTGATTGTACATCTCCTATCATCACTGATTGCTGTTTGTCAATATATCATCAATTTTTACAAACGTTGTTCCTTTTTGTACATTCCCTTTGTCACACACGTATGCATGGGGTGCAGTCTAAGGGCTTAACTTGGAGTAAGATGCAGAGCCAGGAGTTGATAAATGGTTCTAATGCCTCTTCTCCCTCTGCCACAGACCACCAGAAGAAAAAAACAGCTAAGACTCCGCCCACTTTCCACTGCTACATCACACCTTCCTACAGACATCACTTCCACCCGAGATCCCAACCCTTCCTGTCCTTCACCTATAAAACCCTAAGCCTTCACTCTATTAGTAAGTCGATGTTTGACTCTGTCCTTTGTGATTACTCTCTTGAAGTTTATTTTTTGGCTGTTACTACTACAAATCTTTATCTTTGTCCCTTTGCCTTCTTTATACCTTATATACAGTAAATTACCAACCCCTCTGTATTGTTATGTTGTCATACTTATTGTCTAAATATTGCACTGTGATTGTTATTGCCCGGAAAGTACAATTTCATACCACTGTACCAAGGATTGTGTGTAGATGGTATGACAACAAAATTCAGTGGACTTGTTTTGACGTGGTAGTGATTTTAATTTTTAAGAGCTTACCACTGGCTGAAATTATTTTGAAACAATGAAGCTTTGCATCAGAAACTTAAACAAAATGAACAAGTATACAAGACGAGAAAAAAAGAAAGAAAACTGTGCATTTGCAATTACAACAAGAGTTTCTAAATATAATGAATGCTTAATATGTTGTAAGCTCAGCAAATACAATTACTTAGAATTAATCTGTGAATCTAGACCTGGTCAGGATGGAAATATAATTTTTTGTTACTGCTAACAATGCAGTAATAATGGAAAGACAGTGGGGGATACATGACGAGGCACTGTACATCCACCAAGATGTTTTGTTACAGCAAATAGGTGCAGCTGCCTATGTTGGTTCGGCTCTTCCAGAGTCACCGAGAACCAATCAGGTTGCCGGAATGTCTGAGGCCAACAAGAAGAGCTTTGGCAGTATAGCGTCATGTGTTTTACAAGGCTATGCCCAGCCCTGGATTCACCCAAAAATGCTTTAGGACTGCCAATTTTTTATGACCCAAACCGTCTTATTCCATTTCACTGTCAGGGGCATATTGTACTGACATGCAAAATACAGTAATACCTCAGTTAATGAATCCTCTGGAAATAATGCCCTTTATAAAAAAAATCAGCATAGAATGAACCATGGTGCAAATTCAAATACCAGTCTGCTAGAGTTCTGTGGTAGTCTTTGCCTGTTATTCATATTGTGTTTGCCATAGAAAGCAAAGTTAAGTCAGTGCTCAGTTATTTCATGTATACAGTAGTTATATTCATAATTTTTTGGAAAGTAGTAATTCTAATTTGCTCAGCATGTCACAAAAACATAAATCAATATCTTTAGAGCACAAAATGCAGATTGTGAAGAGGGTAGAAGTAGGGAAAAAGAAAATCAATGTAGTAGAATCAGGCCATGAAAGGAGCATGTCAGAGGGGGTGTAGATAGAGACCACTAACCATGCAAGCACTTTGCAGATGTTTCTCTGCTGCTGAGGTTTCCTTAAGCATTTTGGCTTGGATCATTTTTGGTTACACCAAGTTAAGATTATTTAAAATGAAAGTTTGTTTTTTTTTGCACTATTTTTTCAATCAAACAAAAAATAATTTTTTATCCAAAATTTTAATTTGTATCCAGTTAATTAACCCAATGCATCCACTTTTAGGGTCACGAAGTTGCTGGAGCATTTAATGACACTGAACAACCAAGTCCACTGCACACAACCCTTTGCCACTGCGCCACTTTCAACCGCCATTTTCCCTCTTTTACTGAAATATGTGTTGTTGTAGAACTTCATAACAGTGTTTGCAATAGCAGATTTATGTATCCATCCATCATAGCACTAGTTGTGCTATATGCCTAAGATGAATTGAAATCTAAGTTACTGTATTAATTTAGACCTCAACGTTAACATTTGTACTGCACCATACAATGAATATGCCTCTGTTATATGCCATTTGGAATGGGATGTCTAAAAGCAGTGTTGATGTTTGTGATGCACCATCTATTGGAATGACAGAGACATAGCAGCTGGACATAAAGACACACACAGACTCTTATCCTTTTATTAAGATGGATATTGCTGATATGAATGAAGTCTGAGTGTGCAGAGTGTCCTTAAGCATTCTGGCTTGGATCATCTCACATGATGGTGCTGCCTCTGAGCCCAAGTGAGGTGCAAGATTCACAGATAGCAAGGGAGGTGCAAGTATGTGGAGTTAAATGGAAGGTGGACACTCATGTCAGCAGGATTGTAGGGTGGCCAAGGAAGGAGATGACAGGCGGTATGAACCCCACGCCATGCTGGTATTAAAGGTAAATATAGATTTAAGTGTGTCTTCTGTGTTTTTTATGGAATGTGAGCTCTCACTATATATACTAGTTTATACAGTAAACTTTTCTGAGGTGAAGGCAAAAATGTACATTTGCATTTGTAATTTTATTTCTAACCTTCATGCATTAGCATTTCCCAGCACTTGAAAAATCAAGAAAGGTTGTTGCATGTTACCTAGCATTCTTCCTAATATGAACTCTCATGGCTGATTTTCAAGAAACAGCCTCTGATTTATTGGCGTTGAGGGCCAATCACATGATGAAAGGAGGCAGATCTCATTTTCTTTATGTCTGACTTGTCGTCTTCTTTCATGGTCATAAGAACTGTTTGACTCTCCATTCTTAAACCTGCTTGTCCAGGTCAGTGAAAGACCAAAATGTTTAGCAATATGCAGCTGAGCTTTTTATGCAGTAGAAATAAGAAAAAACATACTATATTGGATTTCTTCTAAGTTATCAAAGGCACAGAAATATTGACTAATAAAAAGTAGGATCTTTGCATGGCAGTACTAAACATCTAGCATGCAGATAAAACATTTGAACAAGAAAACACAGGCCTTGAAAAACGTTTTGAGACATGCCAAAAAGCCTTAATCTCTTTATATAAAACAGAATGTATTTCTACCTGTTCCATATACAATCCTAAACATTAATTTGGCACAGTTGCCCTCTAGGACCATACAGACAAGATAGGCTGTCATGAAACCTGGGCACCGAACCGCTTCCCCGGATTGCATCCCCTTAGAAATATACAGTAGGTACCATTTCTTTATTTATTCAACCAGAATTGGTACCAGGGTTTTTCCGAGTTGCGCATTACGAATCTGAAATTGATTTTTTCAAAATTCAAGATTGCAGATTCAATATGGCGAGCCACAATTTTTCTATATGAAAAATGTAGGTAATGTATTGGGGATCATTACTTATTTTATTTTTTTACTTAAACATTATATTAAGTGTTTTTCCATTCAGATTGCCCCAAAAAAAATGGTAAAAAGTGCTCTTGATGTCTGTCTGGGTCTCTTTTCTATACTGCCCACTCGTGTGTGCAATCGTGTTTGCAATACATCCAAAAGTTTGCTTCAGTACGGATTGTTAACATATGAATGTAGGTGACATTCAGGCCATTGATGCTTCTGTCTTTAATGCTTCTGGGCACTTCCCACCACTTTGCACAACACTGTTGAAAGCTTTGCGGTGCTCAGAAGCTGAAGGGGACAGCCAAGAATATTGCATATTGCAAAGCATTTGATTAATTAATTAGCCATATTGTAAAAACACATGTATCTTCTTAGTACAGGAGAAAAAAATCAGAATCACATTTAATGGCACACAATCAAGGAATTTGAATCCAGGTTTTTGATGACTGTCCAAGTATATTTACATGACAGATATACACACAACTGATAAGTACACACCTGAGATAAATACAAGACATAAATGATACACTATATGAGTTTGTAAATTAAATATCACTGAATTAATATGAACATCTTTATTTTTTCATTTTCATATTTCCACAAATATCAATGTTCTAGACATACTGTACATTTACATTGATCTGCTTAGCAGACACTTTTATCTAAAGTGACTTACAACAGATGTAAACAATTGAATAACATTAGGCCGGGGCCTGTTTGTTTAGCAAGTATAGTAGGACACGTAACAAAAGTTGATTGCCACAAGTGAAAAGATGTAATAACTTATACATTTACAATCATAGATTACAATCAATAAAGAAATTAAACCTAAACAAATAACCAAGAATATAAAGTATTACAGCTCAAAGTTTTTTTTTTCTTTTCAGTTAGATACAGTATAAGAGGCCCAGGCAGCGCTGGATAGTATTAACTAGCTCACTATAAAGAACGAACCTCACTTTATATAGTGTGTTTCTTGGAGAGACCACCAGGTGACAATATGGCAACAAATACTACTTAACAGCTCAGATGCGCCAGGTTCAACCCACATTCTAGTCTTTGTCATTTAGTATTCTTTGATTTATCCCAGGAACTTTTACTTCGTTTTTGTTAAGATTTTCAGGACTTTGATCATTTTTTCCAGGGTTCAGAAATTCTTCTTAATGACTTTCAGGTCAGTTTTGTACATTTTTAAATTGAAGGATTCTAAATATTGATTTCATTTTTTATGAATTAATATTTATGTATAATATACATTAATTATTATTTGTTTTAAATTAGCCACAAGCCCATTTTAGTTTTCGTATAAGCGAAGTCATTTTCCGGTTCTGTTGCCCTGTCACAATTGTTGGTTGGGAAGGAGAGTGTCCTAGAAGTCATGTTGTATGACATAATCAGGGTGTCCAAATCTATCCAGATCTGCATCCAAGTTTGTGGTACATTACCAAACGTTCAGTATTTAACAGTTTATGAATTTGTGACTTTTTTCCTGACTAAGACTGTTCAAGTTTTGATGAAAGGTTGGTTAGATATTTTGGTTTTGATTTAAACACAGTTCTAACTTACTTCTTATCTTCGGAGCCCTTGTGGCTGCCTCCTTCTATCTCTTGGCAGTACAATCTCACATTCTACAAGTGAACGTTTTAGACCAAACAAGTCCAAATCTATTTACTGTATGTGACTGGCATAGACAGGTGTTGTGGCTGTTATAACTGTTATAACCTTTTAAAGGGTTCTTATTCTTTTTCCCTAAGGTTCTAAAATGATCTTTTTTTTTAGTTCCATGGTTATTTTGTTGAGTCACTATGTTATAACACTAGTAGCTTTAGTTTATTGTTATCTCATGACTTTGTGTTGTTTTCTATACAGGTGCCTCCATTTTCCAATGTGGATGCTTAGACACAAGTGTCTGATACTACTGTATGTGTCTGAGAGGGCACACTGTGTGATGTCATGTGTGTGTGGTGCTATTTAAACTGGCACTACATATAATACAGTGTCCAAGTATGTGGATACAATCTCTAAAAATCTTTAGGAAGTTCTTTTTCTTTCGATGTTTGATGTTACTGGCTAGGGATTTTTTGACTTTGAGTTTGGTTTCACACTTACTGGTTTTGTCAAATGATTTTTCATCCTTCCAGTTACAATGGTTCAAGATTTCAACAGTGGATCCATTTTTTGTTATTTTTGTATCATCAGAATAATAGCACATGCATTAGTATTGTCAAAGGCAATATTGAAGAAAAACATTGTTTGGTGTTATCTGTGTTTCAAGGGTAGACAGAAGGTTTTGATCACCCTTTAGCAAATGATCCTGAAGTGATTTTGATATTTAGTTACAATATTTAACTCTTTGAGGGCTGATTATTTTCTTCCAAAAAACATATTTTTTTGAAAAGCACACCAAGCAATGGTTTCACACATTAATGAACATAAAACATCTGTTGCTTCATGCAATGGACGCCAGTTCGCCATCTCTTGTGGTGGCCTTCATGTGGCGGGGCGTGGGTGGGGCAACAGCGGCAGGCGCAGTGCAATGCGGTCTGGTTTATACCTCTTGGCGTTGTAAATGGTGGTCATCCCCTGCAAACATTGCTGTAGCCACATCAGCTACACAAACCTGTTCAGCACCACAATTAGCTGGGGACCAATCAGCTGATACTGGTACCTCAAATTCGCTTTCAATCACTGGTATCAACACCAGAGTCCGATGAGTCAGAGTCCAATACAACGATAATATGCAAAATGTCATCCTCGGAGTATTTTGCTTTACACATTCGCTTTGATCTCTCGCCAGATGTCAATGCCATTTTTGCCATCGTTTGCTCCTCGCTGCTCACACAAGCGCAGGGGAATCTCGATCAAACCAACACAGCTAACGTTCCTTCTAGCAAACAGAGTGGAAGAAAAACATAACGGCAAGGTTTGTCACCGTTTACACTTGATTACTGCTGTCAGCCCCTCCTGTCAACAAAAGTCGACATCCGCCCTGAAAGAGTTAATTACAATAGTCTCTGCTGCATATTCTTAACGGTTATAAAGACACTCTGAGAAAACCATTCTAGCTGCAGAGAAATAAAATCTGACAAAAAAGTGATATGTTGGAAAAAGTCTTTGTTCAACAGATGAATAATCCAAAGTACTCTGGCAGAGCAACCCTGCTCAGTCTTAAAGTGAAGAAAACAGACGTTCTTGTATTTTGTTATGATTCTGTGTATTTTTAAATTTTTAAGCATTCGTTTCAGCTTCAGTTATTATTGTTTTTAGTTATTAATAAAATAATTGTGCTGTTTCTGTTGCAGTTTTGTTTTTTTATGGGTGCCACCCTGGTGACTTACCATCATTACAATGCTGTGTCAGTTGCTAGAGAATGTGTCTCCAGAAATACTGTAATTACAGTAATGTAATTCATGAGACAATATAAAAAAGTGGCTCATCAAACACATCATATCATCAAAAAACAATCTTACATTGTATGGGTTTAGTTCTTGTGCTTTAGATACATTGTTTCTAATTTTTGTGGCAGCGAATGTAAGTCAGATCTCTTCTTTTGAGTTTGGCTTTGGTTGGTGTTTTCCCTCCCCATCATCCCCATTTCTCAATCTGCCTTTCCCGGGGCCAGGCGTGACATATTTTATTAGAATCTGAACCTATGGCACGGCCACAACGTGTTGGTCCACCATCATTCCTCATATAACATGACACTTCTAGAGCAATTTTATAGGGAATTTTTCCAGGGAGAATAGAGATGGTTCAAGAAAATGTTAATCCGGAGGGATACATATTTAAAAATTATTTTTTGCTATTTTCTTTCTTTCTGGGAGGTATTCAGAAAAAAAAAAACGTGAGTCACAATTAAGACTTCTTAATCTAGTAGGTCTAGCTACTCAAGAAACAGACTACAAAGCAAAGTAAATAAACAATGACACTCATGATTTAGCTCATGAAATCTTTTTCAATGAGGTGCAAGTTATAGGGAGTGTATTTATTCCGCAGACCTGGGAATGCTGAGGCATGAGAAAGTAAAACAGTCAGTTGGCAGGACTCTGTTTCTGTGGTTTTCACACATTTGTGAAAATGTGTCCTACATTGTCAAAATACACACATTACACAAAGATGAATTTTTAGACAAATGAAAGGCTCAAAAGTTTCCTTTTTGTAAGTAAAAAAGGAAATAAATCTGCAGTACTGAAGTTAGCAATCAGTTTTTATTTTATTTAACACAATAAAGTGTGCCCCTAATGACAGCTTGATTGCTTCCATCACATTAATTTGAGCATAGTAAACCCTAAGCAGTCCTGAGTTGATTGTCAATTCAAATTCATGCTCTATGTACAACCCCAATTTCAATGAAGTTGGGACGTTGTGTAAAACGCAAATAAAAACAGAAGACAATGATTTGCAAACCGTTTTTAACCTATATTCAATTGAATACACTACGAAGACAAGATATCTAATGTTCAAACTGATAAACTTTATTGTTGTTTTGCAAATCTTCACTCATTTTGAATTTGATGCCTGTAACATGTTCCAAAAAAGTTGGGACGGGGCAGCAAAAGATTGGGAAAGTTGAGAAATGTTCAAAAAACACCTGTTTTGAACATTCCACAGGTGAACAGGTTAATTGGAAACAGGTGTTTGTCATGATTGTGTATAAAAGGAGCATCCCCAAAAGGCTCAGTCGTTCACAAGCAAGGATGGAGCGAGGTTCACCACTTTGTGAACAACTGCGTGGGCAAATAGTCCAGCAGTTTAAGAACAACCTTTCTCAACGTACAATTGCAAGGAATCTAGGGATTTCTTCATCTACTGTCCATAATATCATCAAAAGATTTAGAGAATCTGGAGAAATCTCTGCACGTAAGCGGCAAGGCCGAATACCAACACTGGATGCCCGTGACCTTCGATCCCTCAGGCGGCACTACATTAAAAACCGACATCATTCTGTAAAGGATATTACCACGTGGGCTCAGGAATACTTCAGAAAACCATTGTCAGTTAACACAGTTCGTCGCTACGTCTACAAGTGCAAGTTAAAACTCTACCATGCAAAGTGAAAGCCATATATCAACAACACCCAACGCCGGCTTCTGTGGGCCCGAGATCATCTGAGATGGACTGACGCAAAGTGGAAAAGTGTGCTGTGGTCTGACAAATATACATTTCAAATTGTTTTTGGAAATCATGGACGTCGTGTCCTCTGGGCCAAAGAGGAAAAGGACCATCCAGATTGATATCAGTGCAAAGTTCAAAAGCCAACATTTGTGATGGTAAGGGGGTGTGTTAGTGCCCATGGCATGGGTAACTTGCACATCTGTGAAGACACCATTAATGCTGAAAGGTACATACAGGTTTTGGAGCAACATATGCTGCCAACCAAGCGACGTCTTTTTCAGGGACATCTCTGCTTATTTCAGCTGGACAATGTGAAGCCACATTCTGCATGTGTTACAGCAGCGTGGCTTCGTAGTAAAAGAGTGCGGGTACTAGACTGGCCTGCCTGCAGTCCAGACCTGTCTCCCATTGAAAATGTGTGGCGCATTATGAAGCACAAAATACGACAACGGAGACCCCGGACTGTTGAGCAACTGAAGTTGTACATCAAGCAAGAATGGGAAAGAATTCCACCTACACAGCTTCAACAATTAGTGTCCTCAGTTCCCAAACGCTTATTGAGTGTTGTTAAAAGGAAAGGTGATATAACACAGTGGTAAACATGCCCCTGTCCCAGCTTTTTTGGAATGTGTTGCAGGCATCAAATTCAAAATGAGTGAAGATTTGCAAAACAATAATAAAGTTTATCAGTTTGAACATTCAATATTTTGTCTTTGTAGTGTATTCAATTGAATATAGGTTGAAAAGGATTTGCAAATCATTGTATTCTGTTTTTATTTACGTTTTACACAATGTCCCAACTTCATTGGAATTGGGATTGTAATAGTACCATTAATGTTGCCCCCCACTCCACATGTAACAGGTCATATGAACCATTAATGCACACTTAAAGTGATACAATTTCATGTGAGGTGTTCACTTTTGAATTCTGATGATGTGTACATCTGCTATTTTGGTTGGCATCTATATGGTCTAATCTGCCTTATAGCACCTATAATTACTTTCCAACCCAAAATTCAGCAGTGTCTTCAATATACTTAGAAGTAACTGCTAAGACAAAAAAGGAAGCAAACTGGAAACCACTAGTTGACTTTTTAGCATGATAACCTCACATTTTCAAAATACATAAAAACAGGCATTTTTCCTACTTCACAAACTTTGCGATAATAATTAAAAATCAAGCTAATATATGTCAAGCAAAATAAAAACATTATGAAGAAAGAACAAAATACATTACATAAATATAGGTACATTTTTATTGGATTTATGTGTTTACTGGTTTAGGTGACGTCACAGTTGCCACCATTGTGTGTGTCTGTTCATCACAGGTGTAGCAATTTTGGGGATTTTGGTTGATGCCAAACTAAGTGTTGCTAGGGATGTAACACACATGCTGTATGTAATGTAACATCATGGCAATCACTTTATTAACTAGAGATGTATGGTTGGCATGAATCTGAACTTTGTTGCAAAATAAAGAACGAAACTCAATCTGAGACCAGTCACCATTCATGGGGAGGACATGGAAGTTGTGCAGAGCTACAAGTACCTGGGGTTTCACATGAACAACAAACTGGACTGGTCTAACAACACAGTGATGCTGTAGAAGAAGCAGAATGTACTTGCTAAGGAGACTCAGGTCTTGATGTGTGCAGTAAGCTGCTGGAAATGTTCTACCAGTCCATAGTAGCCAGTGTGGTGTTCTACACTGTGGTCTCAAAATAAGCACAATGCCTGAGCAAACTAATCAAGAAAAAAATGCTCCAGCACAGGGATAACCCTGGGCACACTGGAAGCTGTTGTGGAAAAGAAGATAGAGAGAAAATTGGATTCCATCATGAAGAATCCCTTCCACCCTTTCCAGGAGGCACTCTATTGGAGCACATTTAGCCAGAGGCTCATTCTTACCACAGTGTGATACGAAGCATCCCTGGGGGTATTTCTGCCCACTGCTATCAGTGCTTCTACCCAATGTAGTCGTTAGGTTAATTTTTATTGAATTATTTACTTATTGATCGATTGATTGATTAATTGGTTGAATTATTTGTCCTGTGATAATGTATCCTTGTTTTTCATGTTTCTGCTGCTGTGTGCACCTGAATTTCCCCATGGGATTAATTTATCTGATCTTATCTATTTTAGAAATTTCAGTACTCAATTTAGCATGCACTTAATCATGTAGTAGATGCGTCAAGAATATGGGTTTCCAGTGCTGCTATATCCAGATGCTGTATTTGCTTAGCTAGAGTTATTTCTCATCGCTTATTCAGTGAGATCATTGGGTCTTGGTAAGGTTGTGTCTTTTTTCTGCTCCTGTTCATGATTTTCACAGAAAGGATATCAGTGTGCAGACAAGGCTTGAAGGGTGTCCAGTCTGGGAACCTAAGAGTTGCGTCTCTGTTGTTTACAGACTATATCATCTTCCTGGCCTCATTAGACTGTGACTGTGAGGCTCATACTAGAACAATTTTCAGCTGAGTGTGATGTGGCTGGGAAGCAAAACAGGTTATTAATTATGAGGTTGTGGTCCTCTCCCAGAAAAGACTGGCCTGTTCTCTTCAGGTAGGGTGTGAGCAACTGCCCAGTAGATGAGCTCAGGTACCTCTGAGTCTTGATTATTGGTGAAGGTACGGGTGACAGTGAAACCAACAATAGCAGTTTTTTAGATTTTGTACTAGACAGTGGAAGTTTGAAGGCTTTTTAATTGGTTTCTTTATGTCTATGATTGAAAGACTACAAGTGCCTTAAAACAGGGTCCTGAGCTTTATAGGCAGAAATTTAATTTTCTTCTACACATTGTAACACCAAAGAAGGCGTTAGTATTCAATATAAGATTTTCTAAGCAAGCAATTAAAAGGCAGGTAGAGTATTTTTAGCACTATCCCTCATCAGCATTCTATTAAATATATTTAAACAAAGTACTTTGTTTTTAATTTCATAATATAATGGTTATTTTCTTGATCAAGTGTGAGTTTTTTTTGAGTAGTTGATTTCAGTAGCAGATTTCAAAGAGACAATTTTTCATCATATTAGAACGTGTGCATATGGTCAAATCTTTCCTCTATTTAAAACTTTTTTCTTTTATCTATGTTATCTATGCAATGTTTTGAGCATCTGAACCTTTGTCTCCATGTCAGATGTGTAAATACACAGTCACACCCCATTACCTCTTCATCAGATAACTGCCATTCTGTCATCTTCAGTTGTATTCTTGTCAGTTTTTAAAGCACCTTGTTTTGGTGTTTTCTGTAAATGATGCTACAATATTTAATTAAATAAACTGTGAGTGATTTTATTATCTTTTAAAAATGATCTAGCTTGGTAGGAATGGCAAAATATTCGTCTTCATACATGATAATTAAGAAGAATAAGAGTATCATTCAATTATAAAGAGTTTAGTTGGAATGAAGCCTAGCAGACACCAAGGCTGCCAGGAGGAAGATTGAAAATGCTGATATTGCACAATATGCGTGTCTAGTTATGTTTAAACAAGAAATGGAGATCATTAAAATTATTTTAAAAAACTGTAATTTATCAGTTGTTTACCTGGATTTTCAAATAAGTCATGCATTCATTTAAACAAATGTGTTTCTTTATGTTTTTGATGTTTTTTCAGTGTGTTTCTAAATGCTACTTAACACACTGTAAATTACAGTACATCTATGTAGAAAAGGCTACAGTTTATAGAAATATAGTATGCAAGTCTTGATGGAACAGAAAGTATTTTATTGAAGCTACTTAGAACACTATATTATTATTACACTAAGTACAATCCACATACAGTGGAACGTCGGGTCACGAACGTAATTCACTCCAAAACTCTGGTCGCAACCTGATTTGGTCATGACCCGAAGTAATTTCCCCCATAGGACTGTATGTAAATACAATTAATCCGTTCCAGACCGTACGAGCTGTATGTAAATATATTTTTTTTAAAGATTTTTAAGCACAAAAATATTTAATTATACCATAGAATGCACAGTGTAATAGTAAACTAAATGTAAAAACATTGAATAACACTGAGAAAACCTTGAACAGAGAATGCTCGAATCAGTCTCTTTAAAAACAAGCCCAGTGCATTCTTTAACTGCCTTCTCGGCCTTACGCGGCCAGCGCTGTCTCTCTCTCTCTCTCTTGCTCTTACTCCCTCTCTCTGTCTTGCTCGCTCGCTCGCTGCACAGGGAATGTACAGGGAGAGACTGAACATGTATGGAAATCATCGGCGCATTCGAACTGGAAGGGAAACTGGCTTGTTCATCACCCGAGTGTGTGGTCGTGAACAGATGCAAAAGTTTGGCAAACTTTTTGGTCGTAACCCGATTTGTACGTGGTCCGAAACGTTCGTGAACCGAGGTTCCACTGTATATTGAAATCATAAATACTCTATGCACCATGTGTTGTCATGCATATTACCATTGTTTAAGTTTATATTTTTGTAAATATGACATCAGTACCATAGGGAAGGAATGCCTAGTTGCACCCCTTCATGGCTGCAGTGGGTGCAAAAGTTCATTCTAATTATGTTCTTAATGAGAAAACACCTCTTTTTGTTATTGAAGCCTAGAATGTAATTAAATGTTCTAGAGCTTGACATTCTGGAAATTTTTGGAGAACAAAGGCCATTCGATTAGAAAAGATCTGTTTATATCCAAATCTCTATGAAGGGAAACAGAACAGATCTTTCAAATCACCATTTCACATTCAAGCAAGGTAATGCTAAATGTCCTACAAGCAAGACCACAGCAACATACAGTATGGACAGAGAAATGGCAGATCTCTACAAACAAGATTTAGAAAAAGAAGAGGCACCAGAGATCAAATTGCTAGCATACTTTGGATATTGGAGAATTCAAAGGGGTTCCAGAAAAACATCTATTTATGTTTTATTGACTACTCCAAAGCCTTTGACTGTGTGGACCATAAAAAACTATGATGCTTCATTAAAGACGTGGGGACACCAGGTCATCTCATGATGGAGCAACAAACTGGTTCAAGATAGGGAAAGGAGGACGACAAGGCTGTATACTGTACTGTTACCCTACTTATTTACTCTTTATGCTGAGTATATCGTGTTAAATATTGGTCCAGAGGACCTCAGATGCTGGAATCAAGATGTCAACAAACTTAGATATGCGGATGACACTACTCTAATGGCTGAAAATGAGTAGGATATGAAAAGACTTTTAATCAAAGCAAAAGAAGAAATTTCAAAAGCTGCCTTGTTGCTTAACATCAGGAAATCAAAGATTATGTCAACCAGCCTTGTCAATTCTTTCCTAATCAATGAAGAAAAAGATGAAGCAGTAACACATATGCAGCTGGAGATGGCAGCCATGAAATTAAATGGTTAATTACATTTCTGGGAAGGACAGCTATGGTAAGAACAATGACATCACATTGTCAGCAAAGGTCCATATATTGTAACAGCTGTGGTGTTTGCAGCAGTGATGCATAGCTGCGAAAGTTGGTGGTCGCTAAAGCTGAATGCCAAAAATTAACACTTTTGAACTTTGGTGTTGGAGAAGACTGCTGAGAGTTCTTTGAACAGCAAGAAAATCCAGCAAATCAATACTTGAAGAAACAAAACCAGACTTCTCACTGGAAGGCTTGATTGTCATAGTAAAGCTCAAATACCTCAGCCACACAATGAGAATTCATCGAAAAAGAATGTCATGTTGGGAGAATTTAAAGGCCAAAGGAGAAGAGGACTAAAATGGATAGACTGTATTACTGAGACTATTGAAGGAACTCCAAGAAGCAGTTTAGAAAAAGGCCTGGCGTGCTAAAGTTCATAAATTCATGAAGACTCTAACTAGACAAAATAATTAAGCAACAGCAAAAGTATTAATAATATATTCTTTACTTCTCTTTGCAATTAAGAAAGATACAAATAACAGTTACAGCATTTCGTCCTGAGAGACCTGTCAGTATTTGCATCCAACAGTTAGCATTATCTCCACAGACTGGGAAATGCATTGTGCAATGGTAATTCCACTCACAATTCTTCCTCAAAGCAGCAACAATGCAAAGATAGCCCCCATAAAAAAATCAATCAGAACACCAAAAGTAATTGTATGCTTAGCTTGAGTTAAGGAATCTTTTAGCATTACTGGGAGACCCTGAATAAAGTTGACAGAGGCAAATGCAGCAGTTAGCTGATGTGCTACCTTCTTCAGAAACTGTACAGACATGCTAAAGTTCAGAGCAGATCATCAGCTGTGGTGCTCAACCTTGTCTAGGATTTGTTGGGGCCTTAAATGCCAATGTGTGGTAATACTTTTTGTTACTTTAAAATAATGTTCTTTTAAAATAATAAACCAATAATTGTCTAACTAGGAACCTAACCACCCAATCCCTTTGTGTGAAAATCTCTGGAAACAAAGAAATTTTTCAGCAGTTTTCCTGGCAGTGCCAAGAAATAATTTCTCACAGTCTATCACCATAATGGAATTAAAAACCAAGATTGGATAAAAAAAAGGGAAAGCAAACAATGTATTATAATAATAACAAGTAGACAAAATATATACAGTTCCTGAAAATAATATTTAATTATCAGGTTAAATACTTGGAAAGCTTATTGAAGACATACTTGTGACGTGTGGGTAACAGACTTGAACAAAAGAAAAGGAGGTAAGTCCAGGTTTCTGAAAAAATCAGCTTTATTGTTGTGAAGACAGGAACATTCCCAAAGTATTTTTTCAAACGGGACCTGTCACTCAAACACAGGTAACATGCAAGCAGTGATGATGACGTTGTCCAGCACCCGCTCCCTTCTCAACTCAAAAGAACAGATAGCCTTCCTACAAAAGAGAGGAGACGGAAAGTGAGCACAAGGCCAGGTCAGTGGCCTGTTTTAAATGTTCCCCACATGAACCATTGGGTGACAGACGTGTTTCAAGGTGAGTCATGCAAACTTGCAGTTGCACCGGCAATGGACAACCAATCCCTGCTTCAGGGCACAGGGCAGTTGTGGGGTTGACGGGGTCTCAAAAAAGTTTTTTTGTTCATTTCAGGTTGCTTGATTGCATGTTAGAATGGTTTCATTTTTTCTTTATCAGCAGGTAGTTAAGAATGACACGCAAAGACCAAGACAGCCAACAGGAGATCATCTTGTTTAAAATCATTGGTAACCATGTGTGCATCATAAAGCTAGGATTTTTAAATAAAGCATTTAAAAAGAAATGAGATTAAAAAGCTGAAAAAATCAATCCATTCTACAATTTTTTAATTGATATTCACAGGAAGGGAATGTTTAGACTGATGTGACAGAATGAGAGTAGGAACATTAAAACAATCTGGACGAGAACAGGCCATTCTTCCCAACAAAACTCGCCACTCCTATCCACTTAATTCTTCTAAAATAACACCAAGTCTAGTTTTAAAAGGCCCTAAAGTCGTAGTGTGTATCACATTGCTTGGTAGCTTATTCCAGGTGTCTATGGTTCTCTGTATAAAGAAAAACTTTCTAATGTTTGTGTGAAATTAACAAGTTCCCAGCTTTGTCCCCATGTTCTTGATGAACTCATTTTAAAATACAGTAACTGTCTCGATCCACTGTACTAATTCCCTTCATAATGTTGAACAATTCAATCACATGTCCTCTTGATCATCTTCTGTTTAAACTGAAAAGGCACAGCTCTTTTAATCTTTCCTTACTTCAGTCTTGGATTCAGCCTAATCGCTCTTCTCTGGACTTTTTCTAGTGCTGCCATGTTCTTTTTGTAGCCTGGAGACCAAAACTGCACACAGTACTCCAGATGAGGCCTCACCATTGCATTATAAAGCCTCAGCATAACCTCCTTATACTTGTACTCTTCACATCAGGGTGTTATATAACATTCTGTTAACCTTCTCAATGGCTTCTGAACACTGTCTGGCAGTTGATATTATCGACACCACTATGGCTCCTAAATCCTTTTCATACGTTGTACTTTCAATTTTCAGGCCACCTACAGTATTGTGTATTTAAACCTAACATTTTTACTTCCCACATGTAAGGTGGCAGGAATTGAATAAAATAACCAATTACCACAAAGTTAGCTTCTAATGAAGAAAATAGAACAAACTCCTGCACTCAGAATAGAGCTCTAGGACTAGGATTCAGACCTCTGAAATAGAAGGCCATGTTTTTTGTTGGGATTTGTTAATACCATCCATTTATTTATTATTGAATCTAGTAACAGGTGGAAAGCATATTCGCAGGGCACTCACACCTCCACACACTGGGCCAATTGACCTAGGTGGTGACAGGAAAACCAGAGTATGCAACAACAACATTTATTTATATAGCACATATTCATACAAACAGTAGCTCAAAGTGCTTGAATGCAGCAAACGCCCATACAGACACAAGAACAATGTACAAACATTGAAAGGGACAGGACTTGAACCAAAGACTCAGCACTAACATCTGCACCATCATATCTAACACACTGTACTTCAATGGAGCAGTTTTAGTACTTCTCAGTAACACTCAACCTGATCTTGTGACTGAGCTTCTTCAGTTTCTTATCACATTTCTTCCAGGACATTATTGCTTTAAGTCTCATTTTCACTCTTTACTTATTATTGAGTGATCCTTTTAAAGTGCACTATGCTCATATACCCACTATGTGCATGCCACTGTTGGCAGCGTAAAATGTGTCAAACATAAATTGTGTTAACATCTTATGCCAACCACCCAAAAAAAACTTCCTGTTGTATTGCCAGCAGAATTACAGTACAACCCAGACTTATGTCTCTTTTGTTTAGCAGTAAAGTAAGACACTGACTGAAGGAATTAAAGGTAAGATCTGGTTCTCTGTATAGCCCCTAAAAAAGATACACCACTTGAATTAAATCCGAGTTCAGGTTTCACAGAATAAACAGCTTATTAAAGTTAGTCCTTGTCCTTTTTTTTTTTTTTTATTTGATACCTCTCAACCAAGAAAACTGAGAAAATGCTGCAGATATTAAACCACACCTAAAGTATAAAATCAATATAAAATATTTACATCTCAGTTTTTTGGCAGTCTTAAGAGTATTTATTTTTCTACAGAGCAAATGTCATACCTTGATGTTTCATATTCTTTATGCAGTACATATACTGTATTGCATAAACTGTTCTGTGAACCACCTGCATGCCATGTACTCTAAATCAAATTTGTATACAAAAATATAAAAAAAAGCTTCATCTAAATTAAATAAAATGGGCTGTGCAATATGTTACAGTACATATTAACCAATTAAGGGAAGTTGTGATATTTTAAATATATGTAGCGTCCCCACACATAACCCCTGATTTAGTTCCTCCTTGTCCTCCATAACTGAGTTAAGAAAGAAAGAAAGAAAGAAAGAAAGAAAGAAAGAAAGAAAGAAAGAAAGAAAAATGCAGGTAATTGGGGGTTCAGTAGGTTGCAAGAAAGTATATTGTGCTTAAATTACGTTAAAGGGTACTGGGTAAGGAAAGTGTGGCATGGTAACGCAGTAGTCAGTACTGCTTCCTTATAGATCTAGTGTCATGGGTGCAATTATTTTTCCGTGGGTGCTGTTAATGTTTCATTTGCACGTTCTCCTCTCTAACTTGGCTCATCATGAACATGATTGATGATGACATATACTGTACATCTCCCAGGACTGGTCACTCATTGCCTGTGTAGAGTTTGCATGCTTTCTTCTCCATCTTAAAGATGTGCATGTGAGGTTAATTGGCCTGGTATTTGTTTGGACTGGTGCCCTATCCAGATATGGTTCATGTCTTTCTCTCTAGGCTGTTGGAATGGGCTCCAGTTTCCATGTTATTTGACTGGATTATGTGGTGATTGCATAGAGAGGTGCACCAAGACAGAGATGGAGGAGATGAGGCCACAAGGAAGCCCAAAAAAAGGCATGGTTGAAGCTGGTGTTACATGATATCAAAAGAATGGGTCTCACCCGAAAGGATGTTCAGAGACGATGATTTCAGTTGAGCAAGATGAGATAGTGGTCTCAACACCATCCCCAGAGATACCTTCAGAAAATATACTCAGTTTTCTGTGTGTTTGTTTTCAGCAGGGAGTATTAGCTCCACAAATGTACAAGATTAAATTTTAGGGTTTGCACTGAGAAAGCCAGAATGTTTACAAAATAACCACAACAAGAACACAGATCAGTTGCAGCATGTGTAATAAGTTTATGTTTAAGTTGTATAAAAGCATTAAGTACAGTATTTAGGCTGTATTAGGAGACCCATTATAAAAGTTGGCAGAGGTGAACACAGTGGTTAGCTGAGGTGCTGTTGTCATCTCCAGATGCTGTGGAACTGTGCAGAAGTTTGGAGTGTTTGGTTATGGAGAGCAAGTATTGAGCAGACCAGCAGCTATGGTGCTCCAGCTCTTCTGGAGTTCAGCCGTCTCAAATGTCAAGGTGTTAATAACACTATTTGTAACTTCATGATAAACCAATCAGTATCTAACTAAAAGTCTATCCACTCCTTTTTTCTAAAGTCTTTGCAAAAATACAGCCTCCTCAACCTTTCTCCCAGCAGAGCCCAATAGCTTTTATTTTGAAGTTTTTAAAAACTTTTTTATGGTTTAATACAATTTACCACAAATATTTACTAATGTTACAAATTCCCTTATTTCATTACACAGTCATTTGGGTTTGGAGTTTACCCAATATCATTGACTGTAAAACAGAATGAGAAACCAGCCCTGGATGGGTGAGTCCCTAAATCATAGTGCACTTTCCACACACTCCAACAGGCTCAATTCACCAATTAACTTAATCTGAATTTCTTTGGTTGGTGGACCTCCACATTCACAATGACAATAGGTACATATTCCACACGACTCACTTAGAATTTGAATCTGACACTCTAGAGTTGTAAATGGTTTGGTTTGAATTTTTGGGCCTCACTAGAAGGAAAAATCACAATCATTATGTGTGCTTCATCTCATCTGTCTCAGTAGCCATACTGTCTGAATAAAAAGGGAATGTGAACAAGAATGAGAAATTTATCAAGTTTTTACCATGAGTTACCTTTTCTTCACACCACATGTGATGTAAACCATTACTTGGTCTTAAATCCTTTGAGGGTCATTTGCAATCTTTTGCTTATTTTCCCACCACTTACTTTCATGTTGCTTGCATCTAAAATGGTCTATTCTGAGTCACATGAATAAAGCATATTTATCCTATTAAAAGAAAATCTTTTTACCTTTAGTCAGACTATTAAATGATATTACTTGCACAGCCTGAGAGCATTTCCCTACATGCACCGACCATATGCTGCCAATTTTTATTTTTTTATGTTGTTTTCACAATGGTATTCAGCTATAAAGAAAAAAGAAATATAAACAAAAAACATACATTTACCTGTAAGGTATGTGCCAAAAATGGAAACCCATTACATCACCCTTCTACAAAATGCTGATCAGAATGGAAATTATTTAAATGAGTAGTATTTGAGTGTAATGTGTAATGAGCATACTGTCTCACAGCACTTTGCTTTCTGCTTCTCTCAGGAGTTTACACGTTCGGGTGCTTGTGTTAAAGGTGTACAGTAGTGCTTCGACAATTTGGGTACAAATGACCAAATTTAGATATGAGCGACATGTGACTTAAGTCGGTGAATGTGGTTAAAGAATCTCCAGGTCTTGAGTGCTACCCAGTAACATTCAATTTAGTGTAACACTTAGTGAGCCAAACCAGATTCTATAAATACAAAAGCTTGAAATTAAGAAATATAAGTCCTGTTCTGTTATACCACAATGAAAACTGTATGAAATCTGGAATACCTTCGAAAAAAACACATTCAGAAGCAGAGACAGAGTGTTGCGGAGCTGTGAGATAGCTGCACTAATTGCTGTTGGTCCTATCATTAAATATCAGTATATATTTAGGCTATTTTAAAGTGGCCGGGGTTTGGAGGGGAATCGGATGCAGTATAAATGTTTTAACACTGTTTAATTTAATCTGTATTTATCCATTGAAATGTACAGTTTAGTAAATTGATGTTATTGTTTAATAGCTTTAAATATGTTAGCGCTCTGAACCTGCACTCAGTGAACAGTGGTCTATGAGAATAAACTGAACTGATTTGAATAATAATATATCATTTGTTTTTGTTCATTTCATTATATGCATCTTTGTATCCTTTGGCTGGACTTGTCTTGAGAAAGGGCAAGGACTACTTTTCCAGCATCTAGTCATCTCTGTGTCCTGAATCTGAAATCTCTGCACAAAAACTGATGAAAGAGTTAAGCCATTTACAGCAGCCCTTAACTGGGAAACACTAACCCATACACCTCCGCTTTCTCATGCCAGCCTAATTCGGAGTCAACAATGAAGCTAAAATTATTTTTAATCTTGCAATGTTTGTCACTAGTAAATAGCTAGTAAATAGTAATTAAAATATGTTATTTCAACACATGATACTCTCAATGGTTTTTAAGCATTTTTAACTAGATGTCTGGATAGGTGAGGTGGTTTGCTTAGGATTGCCCACTGAATCCGAAATGGAGATCACATCATAACATCGTTGTTTAATGTTCAGTACCTTATGACTACACACAATCCACTTCAGAGCATCTTTCACTTTTACATCTAATTTGGTACGTTACTTTTCCTGAGGCAAATGACAAGATTACGATACATTTTGAGGAATTAACAAGTACTTACATTATGGAAACAACTTGCATAATGAACTTGACTGGAATGTCCGTTTCCGATTCCTGCAGCAATTAGGTTGTGACACTCAGCAACTTTCCCTCAAAGTTTTCAGTGCATACTATATTCCATAATAAGTTTTTTTTTTTAGTGACCTAAGTGACACTCTGACACCATATTGTACACACCTGAGTGCTAGGTGTGCCTTAGGACTAAAAAGAGGACATCCATACGTTAAACATATGCTGTCCTGTGACATATCATAACCAGCAAGTTGCAAGTCTTAGCTGTGACCCCACTGATCTGCATTGTCGAATAACACTAATCTTTCAAAACAGTCACTTAATGAGAGAAATAAAGAGAATAAACATAGCGGTCTAGCTTTCACTTGTGCTGTAGCATTGTGCCGTTTTTCCATTTAGAATTTGGTGCTTTTTGACTTCTTATTGGTCCTTTGGATTTTTTCAAATATTTTTGAATACCTCTGCTGGAATTTTGGTTTCCTTTTTGCTTTATAACTTTTTGACTGCTTTTGGTTTACTTTTCTGAATTGTGAACATTAATACTGTATAGTATATGTTCATTTTTACATTTATACTTATTCTTACCTGGCTCTTCTATCCAGCAGGGGGTGCTAGCTTCCTGGTTGGAATAAGTTCTTTTTTAATTGCGGCATGTTACATAACCCGAAACTATATAGATATAATGTTAAAAGGCGATACCCCTTTCTTAGTGATACGGTGGTAAGAAATTACATAGGAGAAATAACTTAGCTTTCTTTAATGACGATTTATGCGGCATAACAGACAAAGGAAGCCATGACAAGACTATTACCGAAGTGGGAGCTCGATGTATACAGTTTTCCATTTTCGTCGCCTTGTTGGAAGGATTTTCAGGATTGGATGACGTTACCTCCCATCCGTCCGTCGGCTTCAAAGGTGTGCTGGGGAAATGTTCCAAGGCTTTATACTCTTTTTCCATGTGCAGACCCCCACTTACGTAAATCATGCCATTCCAAACAATGAAAAGAAGATCCAATATCATGCTGTCTCAAACACACAGAATGCACGTTGCCCATTTCGCACTTGTCCTTAACTTGTCTTAAGATGCTTGCCAAGCAATTCTAAGTACTGGGCACCTGTACTAAATCTGGCTTTGTGTTAGCTGTAGATGTGAGAAGAAAAGAAAAGCAGATTTAAAATATTTGCACAGAGCACAGTGACATATTAAAATTATGTTCTGATTACAGCTCTGTCATGACTCCTGTCCATGCTCTTGATATTCCTGATCACACCTCCACTTTGGTTTCTTCTGCTTTCAGACAGCCACACCTTAGATCATGGACAGTCAGAGTGTGCCCAACTTGCAAACAGAAAAACAAGACACTGTACAAAATAAGTGTGGTGTGATCAGTTTATACTACTTGCACAGCCTGAGAGCATTTTTCTCTACATGCGCTGACCAGATGCTGCCAATTTTTTTTTTTATGTTGTTTTCATAATTGTACTCAGATATAAAGAAAAAAAATATAAACAAAAACACATACATACCTGTAAGGTATGTGCCAAAAATGGAATGCATTACATGCCCCTTCTACAAAATCACTTTATGCACATTTCTTCTTGATTTCTGCCTTTGCAGCTTATGCTCTAACTTAGGCCTTGCATTTACTTTAGAAAGTACCTAATGATTTCAATACTTAAAGATTTAGTTTGGTTAGTATAATTGCCTCAAAACTCGAGTGCCATTATTTGAATGCCAGTCTGCACATTAACTCTGAGTGGCACGCTTCTCTTCTCCACGCCTGCTTCTGTTTGCATCCACATCCCAAAGATGTCAGTGTTACGTTAGCTACTTTCTGTAAATCGGCCCTGTGCAGGTGTGAGCTCAGATTGGCTGATGTGCTTGAGTCTAAAGCTATAAGAATAAACTGTAGCCCCCACCCGGAATTGGACAAGTGGAGTTGTGTTAGTTCACAGAATAATTGTATAGCACAAGAAAAAGATGTAAGCCAGTGGTTCTGTCCGGGGTAACCCCTGTTGTCTTTTATTTTACTTTATTTGGCAGCCCACAGAGTGCACACAAGTGAATATGACATTGAAGTACTGTAGCTCTTATCCTTTAGCATTCAATGTCATTTGCACCAATGTCTGCATTGCTTATTAATAATTGTCATAATTTGGATACAATTAAGAGAGCAAACTCCACAGAAAAGGATGTGGCAGAGATGAACTTGGGAGCCAATAAAGTTAGCAAAGATAGTAAATGAGGAAGAGAGGCTTCCTGACCAACATGTTAGCTCAGCGATTGGCTTGTTAGCCTCAGCCATCATCAGACTGTTGTTTTAGTCATGTTCTGTTTAAACTAAATCTGAAGGGATTTTATTTCCAGCCATTTATGATAATGTAATGTCAATCTTGTTTTTAATTGAACTCTTCATTTATTCAGATTACACACTCAAGCTTGTCCTTTTGCTAACTCCGAAGTTTACTTCGATTTCTGTTTGAAATTCAGAAAGATGCTCACCAGCTGCCACTACTTTAAGTTTACAGGAGTCTCATAATTATTTTTGTGCTTCACTTTACTTCATTTGTTTTTCAAGAGTATTAAATTCTTTATTATTTCTTTTTATTATCCAAAAGGTAATTTACTCTGAGTCGCAAATAACAAGGGAGACAACAGCTAATCAGCTAAACTGTTGCCACTTTCATCAGAATGTGTGCTCATTATTAGATATTTGCTTTTGAAAAGGAAAAAAAAATGATGCCTCATATCTTTTGGCTGATCATTGCCTTCTAGCATCCTTACAGCTTCATTGTAATAAATGGCAAAATCAGCAGTGAACAGTATACCTAGAGAACAATGCACATTTACATTTTTTAACATAATAGAAGACTCCTCAAACATTTCATTTTCAACAATGTACTATTACACTTTGCTCATGATCTGATTCTAAATAAATCATAAGAAACATTAGGGGCTGTTGACCCACAGACAAGTGGTTAAAAAAATGTAAGGGGAAGGAGATTATCATTTGCAATGAGTGAGTCAGACGAAGACAAGCGTCCTTTGCATTGCTTAAACATCGCTTCTGAACTTGTGCGTTGCATTATGATCTGTGTCTTTTGATGAACAATCATAAAAACGACATTTTAATACTCACTGTCATTAGCTTTGAATATTGTATGAGAGTGCATTACATTCTAAAGCATCAAGTCACTGTTGTGCCAGGAACTTGTTGAGCAATTTAAGTACATTTCCACTTTTTTATTTAGCTGTTGCCGTTAGTCAAAGTGACTTTGAAATCAAGGTAAAAATGCTTCCACTATTCTATAAATGGAGCACTGGTTGGTTGGTTTATTGTGCTGTGCTGAGCCAGGGTGCGGGAATCACAGTCCAGAAGCTAAGCTACAAGACCTCACTACTTAATATATACAGAAAATGTGATGATAATTAATGTAAAAAAAGAAAAGCTGTTAATGTTGCAAAAAGAATTTTGATATCAGGAAAATTCAACCTATATGTAGGTGGCTGAGGTATGGCGTTTTGTAGGCTTTGCTTTTAGTGTCGCAGATAGCATAAAAAATGAATCTGTCCATCCACATCCATTATCAAAATCACTTTATGCAGTTTAGAGTCACAGAATGCCAAGTCTAAGCAGCAGCATCGGACACAAGGAAGGAACCATCCCTGAACAGGGTGTCATTCCACAACTGGGTGCATTTACCAGTATGGGACCAATGTGGGAGCACATGGAAATTCAAAAACATGCAGAGAACATGAAACCTTTGCACAGACAGTGGACATGCTGGAATGTGAAGTCATTAATATGGAGATGTGAGGCTGCAACACTAAGCACAATACCACTCCACTGTAAAAACTAGTAGCACTTTTAGGGAGTCCATTAAACTTTTGTTAAATTCATTATAGAGTATATAGCATCTTTCTCCCCAGATGTCTGCTAGCAGGTCATGTTAGGCAGGTTGGGGGGCACGAACTGGTACAGTGCGTTGCCACATCCACCACATGATGAAACAGCTCGGGATCCTGGTTGGCAACATCCCAGGTAGAGATGCGGTCCATTCCCACCCTCCGAAAATGACCATCTATCTGCTACATACAGGTGTTACGTGGGCGTCCACTTGGCTGGTGAAACCACTCAGGTCCTCTGAAAGCTGGATCACTCTCAGAGAATCACGCCACATGGCTGTAGCGCCATAACTGATGCTCCCTCCCAAAGTCAAACCAGTGGTACCCAAGGATTCTCCAAAGTCTTTGTCTCAGGCATTCCAGTCTTTGTCTCAGGTCACTGTATAGCATCCATGTCTCACAATCATATAGCAACCATATATAGTCTGCTAGCAGCTATTGCAAAAAGAAGGCTTCCAAAACTAACCTTGTTATCTTAAGGACTCCATGGCAGAGAAGATCTGAACAGGTTTGCTAAGTACACTTTCTTCTGCCTTTGACTGCCACATAGTAGTCTTAGTCTGGAATGGTGGCCTGGCTGGTCATTAATGCCAAATGTCACCTCAATGATAGGAGACAAGTGTATTTCAAGAAACAAAAAGAGACAAAGAAGCTGCATAAGCCTTTATTGTATCACAGTAGAGTCCTGTGGTCAAGGAAATTAGTCTGGAGTTCACAAATTAAAACATCCATATGCAAAAAGCACATAAAATAAAAGACTGCATCTGTCCAATTCATGGACACCCCCAACAATTTGGGAATCACTAGGCCGTCTGGTTTATGTTTATGTCACCATATTGTTGGTTAGGCTCTAACAATCAACATTAGTTAACCTTCTGTACTGCTGGAATGAGTGTGGAGTGTAGTTATTTTTTCCCATTTTTGTCACTTTTAAATATTAATTGATTTTTAATTCTCTCTGCCTGTTTACTGATCCAGCCTGACTAGTTTTTGTGTTGCAGGGTGACAGAGGCTATTGATTGTTAAACAGGTAGGTCCTAATCCAGATTCTTTTTTTTTTTTTACATTTTATTGAATTTTTTAAAAGCTAGTAACATTCCATACAAGCCAGTCAAAATTGAGAAAACAAAATTCAAATCATTCCCCAGCCACAGTAAAACTTTTAAGAGTAGAAGAAAAAAAAGGGGGAGAAAATCCATCCTCCCATTTTAAGTGCTTATTCTGAAATGTTATTGATTAGATCCTGCCAGGTTTTAAAAAACGTTTTGAACAGATCATCTAAGTGAGTATTTGATTTTTTCCAATTTCAAATAGTATATAACATCAGTTGCCCAATAGTGAAGTAAAGGCAATTACAGTTTATGTGTCCTTCTCCAATGTGGTTCACGCCAAAAAGATTATTTTTAAAAGATGTCAAAGTTTCCACTTAACATACCTGACTGAGTAATTTGTTTTAGACTGCCATGATCTTCATTGTTTCCTTGTTGGTGCACTTTATGTTGGTCACTAGACTATCAGCCATAAAGGACTTCACCAGGTTCAGTGTTGGTTCAGTAAGGCTGTCAAATTAGTTACTACCCTCATGGTTTTCTCAAGTGGGTTTGCTCTTGTTGTATTATGTCTTTCTCTTAATGTGCTTACTTTTTATCTTGAAATATAATAACCTCCTATATATTTCAGGACATATCTTAAGGACTGGCACTTAGTACACTATATTTTAATTTCTTCAACATCAAAAACGTTGTTTGTGCCTTTTTAGAAAAACAAAAACATTCTTGCTTTCCTTGCCTCAGACATATAAATGGACTGTAATTGAAGGCTGAGGGCACTAAATGCAACTGGCTGCACATGTACAATACAACTTTAACACAGCCAATTCTTTTTTTTTTTCTAACCTTATAATTTATACAGTATAGATAGATAGATAGATAGATAGATAGATAGATAGATAGATAGATAGATAGATAGATAG
>JANRMT010062856.1:94151235-94163847 GCA_026402145.1 Polypterus bichir lapradei
TAGATAGATAGATAGATAGATAGATAGATAGATAGATAGATAGATAGGGAAGAGGAGAGACTAGTGATTCATATGAGCCAAAGGGAAACTGCAGTATTACAAGAGCCCAAACATATTGAAAGAAGTCAGATATAAATGAAAACTACATTATAGTCTAACCAGTAAAATAAATACATTTCTTATTGTATTTAAAATCAATATATTAAAATGACAGAACATTATTTTGCAGCCAAAACATATATTGTAGAGTCTGAGATATTGCATAGCCAGCAGCCATACCACATGCACTTCAGAAGAGGTCATCCTCCTGGATGGATGGGAAGGGGTGTTGGAGAGGCCAGAGGGGGGGCTTACCATGGGGTCTGAATATGGATCCCAATGCTCCAGCACAGTGACCAATGCTCCAGTACAGTGACACGGAGACTGTGCTGTAAAAATGGTGTCATCCTTTGGATGAGACACAAGTCCAAGGTCCTGACTCTATGGTCATTAAAGATTCATGGGCATTCTTTGTAAAGAGTAGGGTTTATCCTAATGTCCTGGCTAAATTACCCAATATGACCTAGTCATTCTGGTCCCCTAATCATCACATGACTCGAATTGGCTAACTGTCCCTCACCCCTTCACCACCTAACAGCTAATGTGTGGTGAGCATACTGGCGCAATAATGGCTGCCATTGCATCATCCAGGTGGATGCTGCACATTAGTGATGAATGGAATGGTTCTGCATTTACTATGTGAAGCATTTTCAGTAGTGAGAAAAGCACTATATTAATGTAAAGAATTATTATTATTATTATTATCCTCATCTTAAGGTATTAACCTTGTGCTTAAAGTCCTCTATGGGTTTATCAGGGTGTCATGGAGATGGTGTGAGACATTTTCCATCCAGTTTCATTAATTTAAATATAATTGATTTTATCTAAACTTTTGTTCCCTCTAATAGATAATTTTGTTGATTTTGCTGTCAGTCAATTGGTTTTCATTTTGTTTCAGTGAATTGATTACTTTCATTCATCCATCAGATTTCTGAGTTTGCTTGTGACCTCACAGGTTTGCATCATCAGACATAAAAACAAAAACACTGACTTAGACTGCAGTCCTTCTCAGGGTATGACTTGACTATTATTTTATTAGTTGAGTTCAGTAAATGAATGAATTGATTATGTGGGTTTAATAAATGGATGGATGGATGTGTCCAGTAAATTGGTGGATGGGTGGTTTTATTAAGTATGTTTAATTTTATGTAGGTCACTAGGGTCAGAGTTTTTTTTTATGAATATACAGTATTCTGTCAACCAATCTATTCATGTCTTGAATCTTCTGATTCCATTATAGAGTTTCAAGGTGTGGCAATCTGACCTGACATCACTGAGTACAACTAACACTGGATGAGATGGCAGGACATCTCAGACAATGCCTAGATCATTACTTTATTTGAAAATGTTGTTCTTTACTTCTGTGAATCTAAATAAGGAATTAACAAATTAGGTAACACTACCAGAGCTGTTTGTCTGTTAACATTTGTTTCAAGCAGTGCAGAATATAACTGCAAAGGGACATGTAGCTAAGTTCATATAAATTCATAATAGATGCCAAACACCCAGCCATGTTTTGAGGTAAGATTCTGAAAGGGACCTAAAGAGGTGCTTTCTTAGAAATAAAAAGTCTTGCTTTTTTAAAAAAGCAACCTTGGGTGCCTACGCTCTCCGAATAGATTATAATATTTTCTTTTTAGTATCAAGTATGTTTGTTTTTGGTAGGCTACACTTATTAATTCTGTATTGCTAAAATAAAGTCGGGCATTTTTAGTGAGGTTGGTACACTTCCAAATTCAACACTAAATTGAGAATTGATAACAAAGAATGACAAATCACAAGATATCACTCAGATAATCAACACTTTTTGGGAAACCAATCACTGACTGGTCCCTATATCTCATCCCACCTTCTCTTAATTTTCACTATTGCTCTCAAGTTCATAATTCACCATTCAACAGACAGACTTTATCAATGCATTTCAGAATTTTGAAGGCCTAGATTAGGTCCCCATATAGGCTGACCTGTTAAAGGCTAATGAAGTTTACTTCCTTTAACCTGTTACAGTTGGACATGCTCCTTTATTTCTTCTCTTTGCAAATCTTCTATAGCTGTAATGTCTTTTATTGGAGCATGGTGACAAGGATTGCACATAGCACTCCAGATGTGGTTTCATTATAGAGTTGGTTGATTTATACTGGAACATTTTTATAGTGTAGCCTAACATTTTAGTATTTTATTAATACTAACAAAAACAGTGAATACAGTCTTCTGCACCATCTCTATTTAGTACACAAATATAAACATGCAGCATCAATTTGGTATTCTAACACAAAACAGAGCCTGAATGAATATATTTCAACTGATCAATTACATTTCTATACATAAAACAGTCTTTCTTACTCATTTTGCAATCACTTTTGGATGGTAATTTGTTTCTGGTAAAAGAATTGCATAGCATGTCTTGATATTTCCAAAAGGCATATGGATCACCTAAAAGTTTGGGTAACCTACTACCCTCAAATAAACATGTTGTCTGCAAAATTTAGAAAATGTATACTTGTGCTTGGAATAATAATAATTAAGGAACCAAAAGCTGTTAAAACTACAGGTAAGTTTTTTTTTCTTTACAAGTAAGAAATGACTAAGGTGATCATGACACTTCATCACACATACTGTGCTATTCTGCTGTATTTTAAAACTAAAAATTAACATCTGTCAGACAATAACATACTTGTGTAAACTGCACTGGTTTTAATCAGCTTCAGAATCCTGAATTGACCTTTGTTGAATAAATAACAAATGTTTTTTATCAAGAAAACAAAAAGTATGTCAATATATCACACTTGGAAACTTCTCTTTTTTCAATTTCAATTGCAAGGTATTGGTCATCCATTTTTCTTCCTCCATATTTTACTCTTCCTAGTCATCCATTTTCCAAACCTTCTAATTCCATCAGAGGGTTGAAGATAGCTGGAACCTATCCTGGCAGAACTGGGCATAAGGCAGAATCGAGCCCTGCTGGGATGGCAGTTAATGACAGAGCACACATACAATATATGCACACCACTGTGTTGACAGAGGTTTGTGGCATTCCTTATTTAAAATAAATAATTGTGAGTCCCAGAGCATGCAGGTACAGATGCGCGTGCCACTCCAAAGTTGATTGGGGTGCTTGGCTGATTGCACATTCACATGCAAATGTGAGCGGGTCAGACAAGTGCTTCATTTACACCTTGGATTAGGTGGAGGAGACCATCTATGCCCTATCAGGGCTGTGAAGGGCACCTGTACAGCAGAATCGGGAGATCAAAAAGAGGACAAAAAAATGGATCAAAAGAAAAGGATCAAAATGAAAGATGAAAAAAGCAAAAAAAAAAACAATGAAAAGAAGGAATTGAGAAATGTGAGAAAGAGGCAACAGGGTGATTAAACCATATTGTAATGAGTGGAGGTAGGAGGTCAGGAGTATGCGGAAGCAAGTGGCAGAAACCCAAACCTGGGATTATTGGATGACTACACTGGTTGTTGTCGGCAAGTGTCTCCTCATGCTATAAGGACCTGATAGGATAACCTGAGGATACGCCAGATTTTAGAAAGAGGAATTGGGGCTCGTGACTGTTTAACAAGAAGAAACTTCCTGGGATTTTAGTCTCATTTTTATTGGATTGTTTATTCATTTTAACCTCCATGTTTTTCTTTTCTTTTATTTATTTATTGATGGACTATTTCGAAAGCACCACACTTTTGAACACTGTTTGTTTTTTGTTTAAATTTAAAGCACTTGAATCACTTTGGATTAACCCCTTGCTGACTGTGTGTGTCCTGATTTCTCTGGCTAATCCTCGGGTGCTTTATCCACAATTGTGGGGTTGAGAGGCTCTTGGAAACAACCAGGAAGCATGGAGCCAACCTGGACTGCCACAGCCAGCAGTCGCTCACACTGGGCTAGCAAACTGGGCATGTTTATGGGGTGTATGGGCATCCCGAGTACACATATTGGAGCCACACAGACTGCAGGGTCAATGTGCAAAGTCCACATAGACAGTAACTGATTTGAACCCAGGATTCTGGGAATGTGAGATGTCACCATGTTGCCCTACATTACCTTTTTTTGAATTAATCACAGAAATTCTTCCTTTTGCTAACATGATTGATTTTGCTTTACTATAATTCATTCCAGATTTAAACAATATCTTTGTTCTCATTTATTAAGGCCAAATCTTTTTTTTTAACAATTTTCTACAAACTATACTCTATGTAATTGTACTGGTCTGTTCCTGATTTATTGATAATTAAATTAAGGTGGTGAAATTCATGCAAAGTGTTTTCATTTGCTTATTCTTATCTCATTGGGCACAGCAGATTTTTCCTCTTTATTTTTTTTCCTTTACTTGTCCGGTCTATGCTCAGCAGAATAGGTTTCATCTGTGGCCTGATTGTTCACACAATATATTATTCTGATGAGACCATTATGAAGGACAAACCAAATGCATTAGCAGTTTTTCAAATCTTGTTGAAACATGCTAATCAAAGCCGCTGGCAGTCTCAAGCACATCAGACACTGAATGAAGGCCATACTGAGCAGGCCAAACCTTAGGCTTATGGTTTGCACTTCTTTTTCTTTGTAATGCTGACCCCTATATATGCCATTTTCAAAAGGTTTGGACTCAATTATAATTTAATTGTTCACACAAAATTTCTTTCTGTTGAGATCATTTTTATGGGAGCTATAGTGCTTCTAGTTGGATGGACTGAAGAATAAACCTAATGCATTAGCGGATTTCAACTCCTGCATTACTTGAAAGCCAAGCATGTAAAATTAATATGAGTGCTACATACATACAGTATGTCAATTCATATTTTACCCAATTGCAAATGTTGGCCACCATAACAATTTATTCAGACACAAGCAAGTGCTCAAATCCATTTGCCCCACAATTGCACTCGCCTTGTCTTTGGAACATTTTTCAAAATGAGCTTTCTGTATGAAATATTTGTGTTTTTGTTATTTGTTTCAGTGTTTATTTCCTTTCCGTATCTTTGTCTTAATATCCCATCAACTCATGGCAATGGAGTTAAAGACAGCCAAGTGTAAATACAAAATGCATTTTTTAGTATTAGCTGTTGTGATTATTTTAAATGAAACAATTACTAGCCCAGGTCATTTTGAATCAAATACTACGGACCAAAAGGCTGCATTACTGTCAAGGTAAGAGGGCACATGTCCTGAAAAAGACAGTTCAAAAACTACCCGGAGTTGAATAAAACGGGGCTTCCCAAAAGACTTGTCAAATACAGAAAGAGGTTAATTAACTGAAGGTCAAAACGACTTGCTAACCAAAACCAAAATGAGTAGCAAGATAAAAAAAAATTCAGCCAATGTCAGCAAAAGGGTTCAATGCACAAAAAAGGCAGACAAAAGAAAGTACTAAAATAAACACAAGGCAAATGATTTAACCAAAAACCTGAGCTTTATATTTGGGTCTTGATGACAGATCATGTGATTTTCAAACATGTGACTATCACAGCACGTTAAATAACATTAAAGCACCTGTTAAATATTAAAGTGGTGTCACACAGGTTCAAAATAAAAACAATAATAATATTTACCCATATGAAAAAAGTATGATATTTAAACTCACAAAAAGTTGACTTTAGCAATGAACAATCACATAACAGAAACAATAAGAGATTATGAGATTTTTTAGCTCTTTTGAGACCCTCCCAAATGGTGCTACACGCTGAAACGTGATTGACGCCTCTGTCAAGGGTTACTTGTCCACCGGCTTGCAGCACCACCAAGGCAACTGCAAGTTCACAGTCTCCCCATGTAACACGTCTGTTACCTGATGGGTAATGCAGGGAATATTATAACTTAGCCACTGATCTGACCCTGTCCCTGCTTGTTTGTTGTATCTGTGTGTATTGAAGTAGTAAATACCCTGACTGTTCCTGTTTTGATTGGAATAAAGTTAGCTTTCTTGAAGCCTTTGGACTCAGAAATCTTCTGTCGAGTGCAAGACAGTGATTCACACATGACAAGGTACTAGGAGTGGGGGTCCTGCACCAATGGATCCTCAGCAGGTGCACCATGTTTGGCTTTTACTGGAGCCGGAAGAGTTTCTGGCAGACACCCCTGACATTGTCTGTCCCAGAGATGTGCTGGTGAAGGTGGCTCCATCGGATAACCCAGAGTGTTTCCTATTCTGTTTTAAACACACAGCAACACTAATGCACTGAAACAAGAGAGGATGGACAGGTATTTTGGCACCCTTTTTGACAGGGGGGGCCTACAGATCATGTAAAACCATCCTCCTGAAAGGCTTGATGATTATGACTTCCTGAAGCAGCAGATCTTCCTCTGTATGGCTATGAGCATCTTGACCAAGGGACATCAGTTTCAGCTATAGTGGATTGATCTGGGTTGCCCCATCTGGGAACAGGTCCAGGACTTAGTGGATCTGATCCATAGCTGGTTTTGTATAGACACCTTTCTAGCGCATTGTGGAAAAGCTTGCTGTTGACACACTCTTGCCAGGGATAAACAAAGACCTTTGTAATGAGATGCTCTGGAATGATGTCCAATCACTGCTAGACCTTACCCACATATCGGAGGGCTCCAAAGCCACCTGGAAACAGAGGAGCTATCCTAACTGGACTCCGACTATGACCCAGCCATCGCATCCCCATCTAATGTCCAACCACCAAAGCTATGGGTCGCAGCCTTCAACTCCACCTTATCCTCGCCTTTCCTCAGAGCGATGTCTGCTGCCATGCCCTTTCTCCTGCTCAGACCCAGGCTCCTAGAGTCACAGATGCCACTAAAGGGTGCACACGAACCGACGCCACAGGCAGAAGGCGCTATTGTAGGAACTCCACAACTGAGATCAAATGCAGGTGCTTTTGCTGTGATCAACCAGGACATTGGCCTCGGGAGTGCCACGTTCCACCTGCACAGTCAATGCACTTAGGTTGAGTCCATTCACTGTGTTCATTCACTGTGTTCACTGTGTTAATGGAGATGTTAAAGAACATGAAACTATTTTTTTCCCTTTGAAATTTAAGGGGAGGAACTTTAAAGTTTGGACTGCCATATCAGATACTTCACTCTGGCCTCTTTTAATCGGGAAGAGGAATGCACTGAGAGACTGAACCTAGTTTGTCCAGTGAGGAATGGGACAATCCCTCACCTGAGAGTTTGGAACAACTAGAGGGATTTTTGAACCAGGCACTTCCACCTTCAACCTCTACAGACCAGCCAGCAGCTACGGATACTGGAGAAACAATGGCTGTAGAAGAGCAGAGTGTGGCGTCGGGTCCTGAGAAATAAGAGACACTCCAACAGAGTTTGCATGCCTGCAATGGGCTGACAGCAGCCTAGACTTCACATTAAATCAAGCACATGTCACAAACAATAGCTGCTATATGGAGCTAGAGGGCCTGTATTTCAAAACACCGCACTTTCTGATTAAAGATGGTTTCTCATATCAGGTGATTTCTGAATGCATAGGGAAGGGTGGATTGGCCAGATTGGTGGTCCTGAGCAGACACAGAGAGATGACTTTAAAAATTGCTCACACCCATGTCTTGGGGGGCCATCTCGGCATGGAGAAGACAAGGGGTCGCATTTCAAAACGCTTTTATTGGCTGAATATGGGCTGAGATATGGAACAGTTTTCTTTCTGCTCATAGTCCTGCTAGGGCTCCCTTCTCATTGATGCCGCGAGGAGGTGCTTGAGCTGGGTGTAATTCGCGACAGTAAAAGGGAGTATTGAAGCCTAATTGTTCTGGTCCCAAATGGCTCTGTTCAGTTCTGTCTAGATTTTAGACACTTGAATAAGATAAGTTTAATGCCTACCTGATGCCACGTATTGAGCAAGCCTCATATATTTCCACCCTGGATCTCATGAAGGGTACTGGCTGGTGCCCCTAGAGGAGTCCAATTGTGAGAAGACTGCATTCCCCACTCCGGCTGGGTTATTCAAATTCACCAGGCTTCCTTTTGGTCGTCATGGTGCGCCGTTGACTTTCCAGCAAATGATGGATCAGATTCTGTGACCACATTCTATATATGTTCGAGCGCATCTCAATCATGTTATCATTGTTAGTAATGATTGGAGTTCGCACCTCAACCTGTGTCTGGTGCTTGACAGCTTTGTCATTAATTTGATTTTAACTCCACCTTTTCTTTCCATCTCCTTTTCTCAATCTTGTCTCACTTCAGTCTCCCTTGCTATCACTTATAGAACCCTTTTATCCCCAGTGAGTGCATGTATACCAAATGACCCACAGAGCCTCCATGAGGGACACCTGTTTTAACTGTTTGCATGCATGTTAAGAGCAACTATCAACTAACCTCAACAAGATCCATGCAGCCACACTACTTTTCTCTGGCACACCTCCATTGACAGGGTCTACGTAGCCTCACTGTTTATTAAAAATCATGCACTGCCACAGACACTTAATGCACTTTACAACACTCATATAAAGGCTCAAGGAAACTGAAGTCCCTCTGGAATACATTGTATGCTTTTACTTCTGTTTTTGGGGTTCTGATTTTAGGATAATGTTTCAGACGTTTTGCCAAGAATTGACTTTTTTATAAGTCTTTGTCTTCTTTTTTGCTATTTTGAATATATTGTTACATTTTCTGATTTTTGTGAAATACAGTAAATCTCTTTTTATAAAGATTCTTTGTTTGCCCTTTCATCCGTAATCCAGGGTTTTACGGCCATCCTTCCTCTTTGATCTTTGGAAGTTATGCACATTTTGGCATGTGCCAAAATGTGTGTGGTATCAGCCAAAGTCAACCGCTACAATTAACACTCAAGGTGTCTTTGAGTGCACGCTGTCTGGACAGGCATGTGAGAAAACTGACTTTCTTTGCTTGATATTCTTGGAGACCTCTCACCACTATGGTCATTTTGAGTGAGTTAATCATAATAATATCCCTTGGTTGGATAATATCCTTGAACTTCTTATTAGAGAATGTTTGCTTCAATACAAGTAGGGTATAGTGTTAGATTTCATTTTAGTTTATTTAACCCCTTTCTGTCTTTGACTACTAATTTCTTCTTGTCCTCATGTTTGGTTGCCTGTTCATTTGTCTCTTTTAGTTACAACCTCGGCTTGCTCTCTTGCTATGACTCTCTTCTCATGTAAATCATCACACGGTTTTTATATTCATTTCTTACAAGAATCCTCAGATTTAGTGTCTATCATAACAGCCATTTTGTGAACTTTTGTTTATGGTTGCTACCCTTGTTGCTACCATGAGACAAAAGTTAGTGTGCAACATGCGCTGTCATTATTACCACAGTGTAAAAGTCAGAGTTGTACACTTTCTGGTTGTGGATATTCTGAGTTGTTCTGAGAGTTAAGTGTGACTTATAGACTTATATGTTCATTTTACTGACTTCTTACTTTGGATTAGCATTTAGGATGTGGTGCTTGTTAAGTTACCTTTCTGTTTTTTTGAACCATGCTTTGATTTTATCCTAGTCCTTCCTCATTTAAAAATCTTTTCTGGGTCCATCAAGGTAAAACAAAATGTATCTTAAATAGTATTGCTTTAATTATTGATTGTTCTGCATCTTTTATTCTATTTTGACTTAGAAAAATAAATGAAATAAAAAAGAATTTTGCTTTACGTTTTGCAGTGTAAACATATCTGAATTGTATGTAGAAGAAATTAATCAATATACAGCATATTTCAGTTAACAATGCCTGTATTTTTGTACACTTTCTTGGCTTAATGAATTTAAATTTTTTATCAGGGTTTAAAATATCAGAGAATTTAGATTCACTATTGTTTTATATTAGTTACTAGGCGTCCCCTGCGATTTTGCCTGCATAGTAGTGAAACAGGACAAACTTTAAAAATCAATAAACAAAAAGTTATCACTAGCTAAGCAGAGGCAAGTTACACTCCCAAATGCAGAGGTAGACCAACTCCCTACTCCTAAAGTCACACTTCTCCCTCCCCTTGGCCTGCAGCCTCTGTCTTGGATTAGCACTCCTGCAAGTGAACTATGATTCTTAGAGTGATGAGAGAAGTCACAAAATCAACTGGAATGTTCAAGCAAATTATAGAAAAAAAAAATCTAAATCTATTAAGTAGTTCTCTCGTTCGCTAGCTAAGCAGATGTAAGATATGCCCCGAGGCTGGCACATGAGTAAGGAGGGCCCCACCCCCCTCCCCGCAGCCTGATGAGTCTCTCTCGGATTCGGGCAAATAAATTGGTACCACAAGAGAGAGGTCGCAAAATCAACTGGAATGTTGAAACAAATCATAGATACAAACCCAATCTAAATCCGTTAAGTAGTCCTCTCGTGAAAAGCAGACAAACATACAGACAGACAGACGTTGGATTTTATATATAGAGAGATTTTATTTCTTCATTGTATTTAACTTATATTGCAACACCATGTTGCTTTTGATGTGTGACACCATTTTGAATGTCCATTACTATAACACAATAGTCTATTTATTCAAATTTATGGATACTCTAAACAGCTTCTTTAGCGAGCAGTTCTTTAGATTCCATGATTATCAATACTCAGGACATTGATTCATGCTTATGTCTGTTTTGTCTTTATGGCTTTGATTCCTGCTTGGTATCTGGTTAAAATTTTCATCTCCTGGTCCTACTCTGCTTTTCAATTTTCATCCTGTGGCAGTATAAAGTAGAAATGCCTTCACTGTTTTAAAAGACAAGCAGCTCAAAACGTCAACTTGCTGTGTGACTAGTGTCCATTTGTTTGCAACGCACAAAAAGCCATTTTGCCTTTGATTCATAATTGAAGTGACTCCAGTCAGTGATCATTCAAACAAAATAAATGTTGGCCTCTGTGATATGATCATCAGCTGCATCAAAAACTGAACTATCTTTGACCCAGTTAATAGTGCATAAAAATAAATAAATATCTTAAAGAACATTAAAAATGCATTGTAATAACATCAAAGGTGCATTAAAAGAAGGCAATATTACAATGTAAACCAAACAATACATGAAATTTACATTGTCATAGAGGAAGTAAGTCAACAAGACAGAGTTCCTGAAAAAGGCATTAAGAGAGAGCTAGATAGTCAAGAGTCACAATTTAATCCATAAATGCCAATTGTAATAAAAAAATGACTGGTTGTTAGACTGTATTTGAATTCCAGGACTTAACTGATCTACATGGGGCAGAATCAAAAAAGAAAAAAAAAAAAGATCCAGTGAGTTGCTAATTAAAAAATTTAATCTTAAAATACTCAGAAGTTTGGCTTGTATAAGGTGATCAGCAAATGTGGGTGTCCTTGGTCTTGTGCTACACATGAATGGCAGTGTCTGGATGGAAAGCCTCAGTGTGTGCCTATTCCATTAGAGAATGATATTCCATTTAATTCCATTAGAGATTAGATATTTTTTGGAAGAGCTCAGTGTTTGCTTGTTAGTCCTTGGTGGTCACTGCCTCTCATTAGCACAGATAAATAAAGAACTAATATGTATTGCCACCTCTTCTGAGCATATGTGCAAGTGTCTTCTGAATTATCTGTCTGGCTCTGAGAATCAGTAATTTAGTACACATGTGTTAAATCATGTGGTCGACCTCATTTGCATGTGTTGAATATACCTGTTTTGTTTTTTTTTCCCTTTACAAAATGTAAACTGTTACAATCCAGTACTATTGCCAGAATTTCAAAACTGAGAAAAGCAAATTGTTTCTTTTCTAATGCTCTTGCCATTTTCTATGTTCTCTTAAAGAATGTGCCATTATCTCTTTTAAAGAGAGTTTCCTGCAGCTTTTAAAATTACTATCTGTAGGTACGTGCATATCTAATCTGGTCACAGCTTCCTGGCTGAAGTATTCATTTTAGCACATTGGCAAAACTCCACTCTTAGTGTTTCTTTTAGATTTCACCCTCCCATCTGTTTAACAACTTCATTTATTCCAAATGCAGTCTGTGTTATTTCCACTAGTATTCATACTGAGGGATCATTTATTTATCATATTCTAAAGAGACATGTAACACGACAGCAGCTGCTGATTTTAAGAGTATACTGCTTCACTTTTGTTCCAATTGTAAAATTTCCATCCATCATTTTATTAAGTTAATTTTAAAAACAACAAATTGTGCACTTTCTATGTATATATTAAAAGTACGTATAATTTTGATATCCTTTTTGCTCATTTCCTTTATATTCCACACTGTCATCTTTTTGACAGGGAAATAATTACAATTAATGCTATTAGCATGTGGTATTTTACTTTCTCTAAAAATGTGGACCAGATGAGCTTAGTGGGCAGGAGATCTGATTTTCTCCCATCATGTTTGCATTATAGTGGGAGACCCTCAGAAGATTCTAGATATGAGGAATGAAAATGCTGTGACAGTTGTTGGTCTAACAGATGAACAACTTTTATTTTATATATATTAAATACAATTTCAAGGTGTTTTACAGATTAGAGAGATGTTTAATTTCACCTTGGGGACAAATAAAGTATCTATCTATCTATCTATCTATCTATCTATCTATCTATCTATCTATCTATCTATCTATCTATCTATCTATCTATCTATCT
>JANRMT010062856.1:94163857-94192685 GCA_026402145.1 Polypterus bichir lapradei
TCTATCTATCTATCTATCTATCTATCTATCTATCTATCTATCTATCTCTGTCCGTCCGTCCATCCGTCTAGTTCAATACAATTGTGTATTTTTCAAAGGCATTTAATAGCTTCTTCAGGTTTAATCACTAAATTGGAGGTGGAGACCAAATTGACAACCTTGAGCTTTTCACTCCAATGCCTTAGTCACCAGGACACCATGCCTGTCAATTGATCCACAATACTGCGGTTGATCACAGATGAAATGTAAGCCCTAGCTACAAACAGGCCTCTGGCAATAAAGGAAAGCCACTTTTAAGTACAGAATATATAAAATTTTATGTTGATATCTTTTTGTGTATTTCTTAAAAGATGCCTGGCCTACTAGCATCTCTCCAAAAAGAATATTTTAAAATTTATAAAAAGAAACTGAGAAAAAAAAAAAACAAACAAGAGAGAACAAAAATTAATAAATAAATGGAATGCACACAAAACCTCTGCTGCTCAACTGAACCTGCTTTTCGAAATAGATAGATATTATTGTTACCCTCGTATCCTGCTGGATGGCCCACTCACTTATCTATTGTACCTCCAAAATACCATCAAAGAGCTCTTCCATTCACCTCCTTTCACCAAACTGATTCTGGACTCTTCGCCCAGCCAGTGAGCCTTAGAAGACCTCTTCTCCAGAGTATAGACTCCTAGTGATCCTCCCTGAGGGAAGGGATCATTCCAAGCAAATCAATGGAATCCATAGAGGGTCAGAAATACCCTCAGGAACACCAAGCACATGCTCATTCTAGTGGTCTCTGGTGTCTCTGAAACCCTGAGTCTTTTGTAGCTGTTAATTGGCTGTTTGTGATACTCCTTTTTAATATAGGGGAAATGTGGTGCCTGCCTCCTTAGCTGGGGGTCATGCCACTGATTCTTTTTGGCCTGACGAGTGACTGTAGCATCTTTATGATACAAATGTCTAGGCTCTTACATGGACAATCTGTTTCCAAAGACCTTCTGCTACCCAAAAGAGTGTGTGGTAATTCATCAACCATACTCTACAAATGGAGAATTCAGCACAACCAGCACTTTCTCTGTTAAGTGCCCACTAGCATCTTGGGAAATTTGCTCTCCTGTCCTTTCAAGGCACCAGTCTGTCTTGTCTTCTTATTCTTTGTGCCAAGTCAGCAAAAATGTATATGAATATGAATAAACCAGTAACTGCGCACCGCACGACAACGTGCAGTGACTTGACTTGAGCATTCCTAGTTTTCATCATCTTCCTCTGTACGTTTAGCATTCGTTTGCTCAGTGGTTGATGCGCTTGCTACTTCGTGAGCAGCTCTTCTTTTCTCCTTCCTAGTGGCCCGCTTCTTCTCTTCTTTCGTCGGCATCTTTTCGTGTTAAAACTGATTAAGTCAGTGTTTGTGTTGAAATTACTTAGTACATTTTGCTTAATCTTTCTCTTAAGCTGGCACTTAAGTCTTGAATCTGCCTCAAGAATGATTTAAGATATGAAGAGGTAGGGAAAGTGACGGCGAAGGTTGTAGGGAATGATAACGGCGCCCATACGCATGCGCCACATGGCCGCCTGGCTGGCCACTGGCGAGAGTTGATCCTATAATAAAATAAAAATAAAAAGAGGAAAAACCTTGGAGGTCAATCATCACCCCAAAAGCAGATAATAAACTTCACATAGTATATGTGTACCAAATTTCAGGTCAATACTTCAACGGTTTGCGAGCTACAGGTGATTTAAAATCCTGGACAGACAAACGGATGGCAATGGTAGCGTATTATAGAAGAAGATATTAATGAAGTAATGCTGACATAACAGTTAGTTCTACTGCCTCATCCTCCCAGGAACTGAGTTTAAATTGCTGTGTGGTCACTACCTGTGTGATGTCTGCACATTCTCCCAGTGTCTGCATAAATTTTTCTCCCAAATCCCAATAATGTTCAGGTTAATTGGCAATGCTAAATTGTGAGCATGTGTGAGTGTGTCTCATGATAGACTGGCACCCAATTCATGATTGATTTCTGTCTTGTACTTTCATTAATGAATTAATTTAATTAATGAATGATTTTGTTTTTAGCCAAGTAGACTACTGTAATGTGCTTCTGTCAGGATTACCTAAGAAAGACATAAATCGGCTTCAGCTAGTTCAAAATGTGGCAGTAAGGATCTTAACTAAGGAAAAGAAAAACCTGAGTCTATTTCATCAGTTTTAGCTTATTACATTGGCTGCCAATATTCTTTATGATGGATTTTAAGGTACTGTTGACCATATATAAGGCTGTTAACAATCTCGCTCCTGCCTATGATTCAGAATGACTCTCATTCAATGTTCCAGCTCACAATCTGAACTCCTGCCACACCAGTCTTCTCAATTTTCCAACAACCAAGCATAAAATAACTCGTGAGGTGGCTTTCAGCACTTACACTTGAAAATTGCGGAATGCTCTGCTGATAGAGATATGCCAGGCTGGTTCTGTGGAAATCTTTAAAACATTTCTAACGACCCTTTTTTTTTTTAATTGGGCCTTTGCTTAGTCTACCATATACCAATTCTTTAATATATTAAAATTGACATTTCAATATTTTGTTTTAGTTTCAATCTGTATTTTTTTTCTGTTTTCTGCAGTGGCACATTACACCATTAGTCCTAGTTAACACTCTCTGCTATTGCTCCTGATGCAGATGAAGATGATGACTATCTATACACGTCTGCATAATTGGACATGGAATCCATTAGATGAACTTTGTATTTAATTTTAAAATTCTAATGCCTTAAATTCTTACTGCACTGTTATTTTATGTTATTTATAATTGGAACTAAGCAATACAAAACCTATGTGATGAACTCTTTTTTCTGGATATAGTCATCTATTATTGAGATGTATAACTATCACAGTCATCTAATACTGAGACTATGACTACTTCAACCCTGTCTGTACTTTAAAAATACAATATAATGTATACCTGCATTAGTATTTTCTGTCCAGTATTGACCCTGCTTTAACACCTACTGCGTGCCCGTTGAACCTGGAAGGGGGTCTCGTTTTGAAATGTGATTTCTTTCTTTTTTCCTGTAAGGTGTTTTTTTTCTTCTCTTCATAGACAGTCTAAGGATGAGATGTTGTCAAACAGGGCCTGTTAAAGCCCATTAATGCCTTTGATGTGTAATTTATCAATGCATTTTTATTAGATTTTTGTATTGTCTATTTTGGTAGCTGTGAAGCATTTTCATCTACGTTCCCCTCAACCCAGATCTGGATAAACAGGGACAGAAAGTGGATGGACAGAATAGTAATTCTTATTATAACTAATAGAATAAATATTCTACAAAGGCAATTCTCTGGTTTCAGTAAGCTCAAAAGCAGTAAAAATAAATAAGTAAAAATAAGAAGATTAACATATGTTTAGGGAAGATAAATGACTGTAAATGGGTCAAGCTTTGCTTCTTAGTTTTGTCAGAAAAATAACAGGATTGAAGGTTTGTTTGGAACTGAAGCAATTGAACAAGACTATAATTTCCTCACGTGTGGATTAATTCTGAGGGCAATCAAATAGCCCACCGCAGGCACAGGCAGTTGCCCGAGCAACTAAAACATACAGCATGTGCATGACTGGCAGCTGACCCAGAGTGTTTTAAAATGACAGGTCGGCCTAGGTTTATCCATATTTTAAAATGGAAAAAATGTTCATTTTCCCAATTTTTTGAATCTTAGGAACCAAATAAGGAACACATTAAACCTCATTACAGCATATGAAAACTGTGTTTACTTTACAAATTTACATTTTACAGTTTTTGTTTCCAGGAAACCAATTGGTTCAAGATTGCAGACAATGACTCCTTATGAGCAGAAAATGTAATAAAGTTCTGAAATTCAGATTTTTTTTTTTTTAAACTCTAGGTTCTCACTTTTCTATTAATATATAACCATGAATATTTGGTTTTGGATGAGATAGAAATGAACTTTGTCTTCCTCATTGCCCAGCACTTTAATGTGAAATGTATTTCTCAGTGCATACTAATTACTCAGGTACTTAGTATTGTCCGTTCATTTAACCGTGCATTTTGTGAACTTACTCAGTCTAGTTGTTTGTTATGGGGTGCTGACGCCTATCCTGGCAGCAAAGAATGGAAAGTATGAAACAATGCCATCTGTGTGCCAGCCTATTGTAGGTCACACACAAACACACGCCCAAACTTGCTCACACAGGGTCACCTTAGAACCGGCAATAATTTACTTTGCTTGTTTTCATTTTGTCTCTGTGAGTGCCCGATGTTTGTGGTGTTAGTTACACTTATCCATTTAAAGGTCACATCTAAATTATCACTAGCGGCTGTTTGTTATAATTTTAAAATATATTTTGTGTGTCATATGAGTCAGGTTGAGGAATAGTGTAGCAGAAAAATATAAAATTGGCAGTGGTGTCTTTAGTCTCTCCAATGGCTTGCCAAGATTTTCTGTAATTACATTTAATTTTAATTCATTAATGAATTACATTTATATTGTACATTTCTCACTACTCAAAGCGCTTTTGGACAGACAGGCACCACTTCAGCCACCACTAATGTGTGATGCCCACCTGGATGTACTGACAGCAGCCATTACTGCACCAACACTCTCACCACACATTAGCTATTAGGTGGTGAAGGGGTAAGAGAAAGCCAGTGAGAGGCAGGGGGTGATTAGAGGGCCAAAATGAACAAATCCGTCTGGGAAATTTAGCTAGGACATAAGGATAAGCCCTACTCTTATATCCAGGGATCTTTAATGACCACAGAGTCAAGACCTCGGTTTTATGTCTCATCAGAACTACGGCACCATATTCACAGCACAATGTCCCCAATGTTGCACTGCGAAATTGGGATGCACACACAGACTACAAGGTAAGTGCCCCCTACTTGCCTCATCAACCTCTTGTAGCAACAACTGATGGCATTTTCCTAGATTGTCTCCCATCCAAGTATTGGCCCAGGCTAAAATGTGCTTAGCTTCAGGTGGATTACCTGTTCTGAAGTAAAGGTGGAATGGCAGCTGAAAGAATTGTATTTAGATTCTTATATGTACAGCAGCTTTAAATTCAGAAGTACACAGAATATATGTTTCCTATCTCTACAGTATTTGGATACAATATTTATTGGCATTATAAAGAACAGTCTCCTTTTTTATGACCATTTCAATCTTAATGCCCTTTTGAGCAACACTACAAAACACAACACATCGTGTGAATAACAGTGTAAGTAATAAAATACTACAGAAAATGCTGATATGACAGGGTGCCCTGCAAATCAGCTCTGCTGATACCGAGTCTTTAAGTTTAATGATGACCACGCTAAGGACTGAAAAAGTGCAGGTCTACTTTCAATTGCTAGTCTTCCAGGATTAAAGATTACTAAACTTTACTAATGCCAGAGATGTCATGTCTACATATATCAGTTATAATAACAGTCATACAATGTCATGGACCATATAGATAGACTTTGGCTACTTTTGGCCTATTAATGTTGTCAATTTTGTTGTCTTTTGTTGGATTTCGCATCTTCTATGATTTAATTACATTACATTATGTTATCTGCAGTGGGCTGGCGCCCTGCCCAGGGTTTGTTTCCTGCCTTGCACCCTGTGTTGGCTGGAATTGGCTCCAGCAGACCCCCATGACCCTGTAGTTAGGATATAGCGGGTTGGATAATGGATGGATGGACATTGTGTTATGTTGTTTTCATATAAAAACCTTGGACTTTTGTAGGAGCCAGCACCAATGGCCACTTATGTGTAGTTACTTCACACTACTCATCAGTCCATGTTCTATGGGATGTTAAAATAAGCTAGCAGGATAAAAAAAAATACTGAGCAACAAAAATAACACAGAGACCATGTATATGAATATGTTAAGTTTTTATGAAAGAAAATGGAGTACCACAAACCTGTAATCAATTTTTAAAGCCAAACAGATGAGAAAAAGCCTGTTATGGACACTAATATAGACTTTTCTATTGATGCAAACTGTATCGTCATTTGCCAATGAGTTAATCTGGCAAACATATTTGCAAGGAGACTATTTCTTAAATGAATGACTACTATTGAAAACAATGAGATGAAAAACGTTGTAAAGTATGAGGGAAATGTGAAGAATGCTGAAGAATGTGAGTACTATTCCTAATTTTATCATTACTGACTTACTACTGTTAAATTGAGATGCAGGTGTGATGTACTGTAGGAGTATGTGCAATAACATTTGAGTGTTATCAGTGTTTATCTGAGTTGTACACTTTATATGTGCTTGTGTGGTGTATGTATTGTTTCATCTTCTAATTCCAGTGGGCAGTGTGTGACTGTATTCACTGGTAGCAAGTGTGACAGCAGATCTGTCATAGTGCTCATTCCAAATGGAGTGAATCTGAGCTCAAAATCATGCTGTTGTCACCAATCAATCCAATGAAAAATAGGAAGAGTTTGGTGATCTGTGACGTTGTGGCCAGCAAGGTGGTAGGTTGTCATCAGTATGTAACAGTGTAACAGAGCCCATAACAGTAAATATACTGCCCTTTCGCTCACTGTACTATATAGACTCCAGGGACTATGGGAGACATAAGCTATAGTCTAAGACTGCCCTTATAGCAGTAAAAAAAAAGAATCAGAAAAGGCAAAAACAATAATTTTAATAATTCCTTACATTTTTATAGCACTTTTCTAACTACTCAAAGCTCTTTGCTAATTCCATGCAAGGAGAAACTGGGTCACAAGCCCATGATCTCCTACTGTGAGACAGCAGTGCTAACACTAAGGGACAGAATTCCTGATGTAAGCTTGTCTTTAGAGTGTGTATAGTAGGTGGTGTCCACTCTTGCAGAGTTTTGTTTTATCACAGTCAACACAACGGCAGTGTAAGAAGTCAAAAAATGGAGATAGTCACAGTTATATCAAACAATTATGTAAGTACAGTAGTATTTTTATATTCAGACCATCGATGGATTGCACCAACTTTGGACCGGAGGGTTGAAAACTGAGAAATCTGATTTCTTGAGCAGCCAAATATAATTTTCTGTATTAACAGTTGAGTTGCAGAGAGTGGAAATAGCAGACATTTTATTATTTATTTATGTATCTATTTATTTATTTAGCAGACACCTTTATCCAAGGTGACTTAAAGAACGAGTTATAATACATAAAGAAATGATTAGAAGGTGTAAAGGCATCAAAAGGAACAGAGAACAAGATAAAAACAGCAAGAGGGAGTAGCATTACTACTAAATAATTATACCTGCAGCATAAGACAAAAATCAGTATCCTAAACGCTTTGTCAGTACAACAGCAGCTATCCTGTAGAAGAGACAATAAGCAGTTTGGAAAAATGTAATGAAAAGGTGCATTTTCTAAAGTTGGGTGCAGTTCAAATAGCCAAATGAAGATCATTCCTTATCTTTGGAGCAAGAATGGAGATGCATTGTCCAGTCTTGGTACATCTGCAAAGAGGAGGGACAGTCAGCAGACAGGCAGTTACAGAATGGAGACTTCTTGAGGGGACATATGGAGAGACCAAAGACTGAAGATATTGAAGAGCAGAATCATTCAACGAACCCTAAGTTAAGACAAGAGGTTTGAACTGAAACTTCATAGCAATGGGAGGCCAGTGAAGAGACCGAAGCAAAGAAAAAGTAGAGAACAGAGAACACCAACACCAGTCAAGCAGTTACATGTTGTAGGAGTTGAAGGAGTTGGATAGATAGTAGAGAGTCGCATTAGTCTAGCCAAGAGAGAAGCATTGCGTAAATAAGGGGTGGTGGCATAAATAAAGAGGAAATGATGAATCCTCTGAATAATATGAAGAAAGAAATGACATGATAAGGTCACTGAAGTAATATATTCAATGAATAAAATTGGGGAGTCCAAAGTCACACTGAGATTCCTGACCATGACTGATGGTGAAAGGGTGACATCTAGAACAATGCTTAGAGACAAATATGAGGAAGGAGAATCAGAAAGGAAGTACAGAATGTGTGACTTTGAAAGGTTAAGCTTAAGGTGATGAGCATCGATCCAGGATGAGATGGCAGAGAAACAGGTGGAGTTCTGGGGCCTCATTTATAGAGCTTGCGTATGCACAAAAAAGAGGCCAGAAATGTGCCTAGGCAACGTCCCATTCAAATGTTGGTATTTATAAAAGAAAACTTGATGAGGAAACATGCATATATTTATAGCTTCTTTGATTCTTGCGTATGCAATATTTCAGATAAACTTGGAAATGACAATGCTCTTGATAAAGTAGGGAAATTCAGGCGAACCAGCTAAATAGCAACTCACACACATAATAACTCATATCACTGAGCCCTTAGCAGAGGTGGGTAGAGTAACCAAAAATTGTACTCAAGTAAGAGTAGCGTTACTTCAAAATAATATTACTCAAGTAGAAGTAAAAAGTAGTCATCCAAAAAATTACTCAAGTAAGAGTAAAAAAGTATTTGGAGAAAAGACTACTCAAGTACTGAGTAACTGTTTGGTCATAATAAATAATTTATTTTTTAGAACTGTATTAATAAGACAGACAAAAAAAATAAAATAATGTTCAAATTCTGCTATTTCCAAATAATAAAATAAAAATGAGTAAAAATAAATAACATCTTTACAAAATAAAGATGCAGAAGTAACACAAAGTTACAAATCTCAGTTTTTCACAACAAAGCTTTTGAAGCCAATACCTACAGTAGGTAACATGTATGTTTGAACAGAGCAAACTACTTACAGTGACAAGACATACTGTACACTGACAGTATAACATTGCATATTTACTTGCTCTCCAAATAGCACAACTGATAGAAAATAACATTAGAATAAGGCAGATTGTGGACGTACAAGTCTCACTTTACCTTGACTGTCTGTGCATGCATGCTTGGTTAAAACGTGCTTGTTCTTCACTCAGTGAAGTGATGGTTAAGCTCCAGCAGGAGCTGGCTCTCCTTTTTCATGTATTCTTTCTTTCCCTGTCCGCGGTCCATTAGGAGTTTGTGCCGCTATGCTGCCACAGTTTGTGTGTGGTCATGTGACTGCATGGCTACGTCTGATTTGTGAAGCAGAGCCATGTAATTATTGTTACTACGCCTGATTGGTGAAACGGAGTCTTGTGATTATTGTTGCTGCGTCTGATTGGTGAAACAGTCATGCAGTAGATCCACTGGCGGCTTCTCTCTGGCAAAAACACTGTATAGCGTATCTACTGGAGAAAAAGTAACGATTTGAGTGTTGCCCAATGTAGCGGAGTAAGAGTAGTGTTTCTTCTTCACAATTGTATTCAAGTAAAAGTAAAAAGTATGGTGCGGTAAAACTACTCTTAGAAGTACAATATTTAAAAAGGTTACTCAAGTAAATGTAACGGTGTAAATGTAATGCGTTACTACCCACCTCTGGCCATTAGTATAATGTGCATTGATGTGACAAACATACTGTATTACATGTGAAAACTGATACATATGATGAGTAGACAGTATTTTAAATCCCTTTTTTGTCAATTTATTTTGGTACCCAATGTTACTTATCAGAGAACTGGCCAAAAGGTCAGGAATATCTCAGCCAAGCTCCACTTCATCATGTCATTAACCAACCAGAAAAGCACTACATCCATTTTTTCATATGTTGTGTGTGTACATACATAAAAAATAACATGTTTTTGCCAACATAAAAAGGCAATTTGCAACAGTGTCCACTTCTCCTAATTTTACTGCACTGATATTACAATAAGGGCACTTAATGAGTATGAAGATGTTTTATTAATTATAAAACGTTCCATTACTGCACAAGCCATCTGTGATGCCAAGATGTGGCTACAAACGTCATGTCTCAGTGGCCTGGGTCAACCCGTAATTCAGTTATCTTGAGGCAAATTGACTTTGGCAGATGTGACAGTACTGTACATCTACATCGTAAATGGCATGTTGATAAGGTAACTAGCTAAACCCTCAGTGTTTGATATGGCCTGTACCATTCACAGTAACAGCAATCGTGTCATCAGATGCAGGCACATTATGTCTCTCCCAGACCCCTAGAATGCAGAAAAGAGTGGCTATAATGCTGCACGTGATCATGTCCTCTCAGTTGCAGAGTACAGCCAGATTCTCCTTAATGCAGGTGGCTGTTTCTCTTTGCATTAGGTTTGACATTGCTCTACCAGCCAGTGAAGTTTTACAACATCGTGATTGTCTATGTATGAAGTTGATTAGCATGATCCATATATGGATGTTTCAGGCATGTTCATGTACACATATAAACAACATGATTATCTCTATATTTATTAAATCCAACGTTTGTCAGTCTGTATGTCTGTCCACTTTTCACGAGAGAACTGCTTAACGGATTTAGATCCGTTTTTTTTCTATAATTTGCTTGAACATTCCAGTTGATTTTGCGACTTCTGTCATTGTGCTATGTATCATAGTTCGCTTGCAGTACAGATTTATTAGCACAAATCCGAGAGACATACATCAGGACAAGGGGAGGGGGATGGGGTGCTCCTTACTCACGTGCCACCCTCGGGGCGTTCCTTGCCTCCACTTAGCTAGCGAATGAGAGAGCTACTTAACAGATTTGGATCAGGTTTTTTTCTGTAATTTGCTTGGACATTCTGGTTAATTTTGCGACTTCTCTTATCGTGCTAAGAATCATAGTTCACATGCAGGAGTGATATATTCGCACTAATCCGAGACAGAGGCTGCGAGCCAAGGGGAGGGGGAAGCCTGATGTCAGGAGTGGGGAGCCGGGCAGGACCCTCCTCACTGTCCATTTTTCACTGATACGTAGGTGGAGCCACGTGCCTGGCTAGTTATTCATAAATGATAAATTGTGTAGACATGTGTATATGCCATGTTTTAAAAATCTGATTTTTTTTCTGCTGTTTGTATTTGTACGCACATTTTCACGCATGAATCCACACAAAGTTTTATAAATGAGGCCCTAGGGATGAAGCCTGTGGATTTTAAGGGGGAAATGAGAGGAGGATCTGTGCATTATCAAAGCAGAGGCAGTAGAAGCCATGAGAAGAAATAATAATGTCTAAAGAAAAAATATAGGCAGAAAAGATAAGTGGACCTAATACTGATCCTTGAGACATACACCTATGGAGGGTTTCTTCAGAAAAGACAAGGAGTTAGACCAGGAGACACAACAAGACCAATCAGAAATGTAGGACCTGAACCAGTCCAAAGTACAGCTGAAGATTCTGAGTTTATCATGCGAAGAGATGAGCAATGAGTGGTTAAAAGTATCCAAAGCTGTTAGAAAGCCAAGAAGGAGAGGGACAGATGGGTGAGATGTAGCTCATGCAAATTTAAGTGTAGATCTTTTTGAGATCCTTAAAATGAGAATTGGCTTTTGTGCCAAGAATTATGTTATCTAAATAAATTAAGACACTTAGAATTTTCTAAAACATCATTTGCATTGTTTTCTGCAAATAATTCAGAGCAGAAGAAATTCCATAGGGCATATACATTAACAATGTACATACACTGTACGTACAACCCCAGAAATATGTGTTAACAACATTCAAGCTCATGATACGAGGGATAACTACAGACTGTGTTGGCATATACTGAGCTTTGGATAATCTACAGTATATTGAGCTTTAATTTTGAACACCCAGTTGTGAAAAAATGGCTTATTGTGGGTTCTTCGAGCATAGGAAGCTGTTATTTGACAGGCACTGCCTCCTTGTTCACTACATGGATGCTCCAGTAGAAGTACATGCTGGAAGATATCTTCTTAGCAAGACAAGATTTGAAACCAAAAGTGAAATGTGCACCAGTTACACAGAAACCTTAATATTTTTTGTGAAGAGCTAAGACCACCATGAAAGCAACTGGACTAAAGGAGCTGCAAAATAAGTGACTGATAATTTCTGTGTATGAACAACATGAGCCCAAACTAGCAAAGACAGTAGGCCAGGAAAAAGATAAAAGGGGAGGCCCAAGCATCCATGATGGAAAAAGTCACACAGGCATGATTTTTTTTGGGTTTTGTGCTGGAGCCAATTCCAGCTAGAAAAGGACACAGGTGCTAGGTTGTCATCAGTATGTAACAGTTTAACAGAGCCCATAACAGTAAACATACTGTACTTTTGCTCACTGTACCATATAGACTCCAGGGACTACGGGAGACATAAGCTATAGTCTAAAACTGCCCTTATAGCAGTAATAAAAAAGAATCAGAAAATGCAAAAACAATAATAATAATTCTTCACATTTATATAGCGCATTTCTAACAAAAGCGCTAACAAATCTAGACACAGGGCGAACACACACCCACACACACACACTCCAATCAAACACTAGGGCAAATTTAGGGCCAGTCCTCCTAACCTGCATGCTTTTAGACGGTGAGAGGAAACTGTAGCATCTGGAGAAAATCCACACAGGAGAACATGCAAACTCCATGCATGGAGGACATGGGAAGTAAACCCTGGCCTACTTAATTGTACTGCACGTGAGGGAAAAAATTAGCTACATAAACAGACCTATTTTCATAACTCTACTTCCTGCCTGAAAACATGAAACTGAAACACTTTTGAGATATCTGGCAATATACCAAATGAACAGAGAGAGGATTCGGCAGATTTCAGTTTCAGCTTTACTGCACCACCGTAGTCAGAGCATTTAGCAGCATGTGGTACAAAATTTCTGGCAAACTACTTTCACACCTGCATTAATGTTTAATGTCAGGAAAATATGACAGCTGAATTGGATTGAATCTTCATGAAGATATGAATAGTACTGAGGCTGCATGCATGGTTGCTTGAGCAATTAGGGACATGGAGGCCATGAGCCACAGCCAAGGAGAATGGAATGAGTAAAATGGCTTAGTTCTAAGCACTTTTTATCTTTGCTTCATGGCTGGGCATTTTGTGGCCCTTACTTTGCAGTTCTCACAATGACTCCAGGTAGAATTGTTGCAATGCTTCATTTGCTGGACTGGTACTGAACATGTGTTGTCATTCAGGCTGTTAGGCAAATGAATGAACTTAGAAAATGTGAACTAAGTAATCCTTTACTACCTCAGCTTGGATGACAATTATTGCTTTCATGTGAAGTTGTCATATTCTAAATAGAGCATTTCATTGATGTATATGCTTAAATTATCATAGAACATAGTGGGTCACCAATCATCTCATCATTGCCATGGCCAACAAAGATACATACTTTCAAGAACCCTGATATATCAGGAGTCTGTGAAAAAAGATGACCTGGCATTGCAGGTTGCTGGGACAAAGCAAGGTGGCAATATCCTGCACCATCTGCATTGTTATCTCTGGATAAGAGAACAGAAAAGATTTGTTGTCCCTCCATGCTTTCATGATGAAATAGTAGGCCAGTTTATGGCATAGTCAGATCCTCAAGTTCAGAAGTAGATGGAACGTCTGACAGGCGAGCTTGGATTAGGCCATGAGGCAGGAATGGCGATTTGTGTTCACTTTTATATCAGATATATCTTTGTGCTCCAGCTCCTTACTTTAATGCTCTTGATCATTACATGGTATATTGAGATTGGCACCAGGGTATGTGACTACTAGTGTTGAAACTTGACAAAGTGTTTTTCACAAGAAATATGCTGTGTTCACCAGTGACCTTGTTCGCTGAATGTTTTCCTTGAATGTTTATGTGCGGCCAGCTTAGACTAACATTTTTATTACTAGTGCCCTATGATCCTATGATGAGCTGTAGCAGCCATGCACAAAACTTAACTCCAGCTCTTATTGTATGTCACTGCCCAATCTGCTTTATGAATGCATGATGTAACTACCTGATTGGTTCTTTAGCCACATTTGAATACTGCATGTGTTTACAACAAAACTCAAAGTATTTCCATTCGACGGGAACATTAGCTGACCATAATGAGAATACTATGAGTGCTGCCTCCAAGTAAAACGCTGCTCTCTTTACATTAAGTTACTCCCCACTGCAATGTGTGGCTAATTTCACATGCAGGCTGAATGCTTACGCAACTAGCCAGGGTGATGCATTGATGAATTAAAAGAAACCTTAAGGAAGCCCTCCAACTCCACTTCCCTGAGTCAGAAAACACATGAGACGCTATGAATGAAAGATGTGTTCTTATTTTTAACATGTTTCTATCTTCTTTATTGTGACAGGTGCTCTTTATTAATTTTTTTGTGTGATTTCATGAGGAGTTTCTGGGACTTCTTGGTGGCTATTACGGGGTATTAGGGGTAGAGTAATGTTATTCCATTTATTTTGTCCTGGTTTGATTCATTAGGAAGTTATAATATTTTTGCATCTTATTGCAGCACCATTTTTAATATTGCCACCATTTAGTAGCTTTCACATTGACTGTTACTCAGACAGCCTCCCAGAGGCTACTGTAAAGGAACATATTATGACTGTTTTGGTATCCATGTTTAGATAAAACTAAAAGAAAAAACTGAAAGTCTTAATATACACTTCTCTGTATTTTGTTTCTTGGTTTTGTGATGTACTTTTTGTCTTAAAGGTTTTAATTCTTGTCTCACGATTGGCAAAAGATGTATTTGTCTCTCTAATTTTGACTCCAGAGTGTTTACTTTTTACTTTTTCGTATACAAAGTACAGGGAAACTATTGTAATCGTCCAAAAATTCGATGTGGACATTTTGATGAATCTCTGCTTTTTAGACCTCCCTGACTTTTTCGTACAAAAAGTATAGGGAAAGTATTGGAATCCTCCAAAAATTCAATGTCGAGATTTTGATGAATCTCGATATTTTAGACCTCCCTGAGTTTGAAAGTACCATTTTTAGTATTATGCCTGTGAGTCTGTCGGTCTGTGTGTGTGTGTGTGTAAACACGATAACTTGAGTACGCTTTCACTTAGGTCAACCAAATATTGCATACAAATATTAGGTACAAAACGGGCCCATGCACGGCCGGGACACCCCTTCTGTGTATGTGCCAGGGGAGCAAGCATGGGCTGCACAGTACCTTCCCAGGACCACTTGGTGGCAGCCCCCCTGGGTGACTGTGGTGCCTCAGATACCCGCAGGGCTCCATGGGAGATGGAGTTCTCCACAGCCCTGTTGGGATCTGAGGTGGCCGTCAGGGGGTGCTGGGACTCCTGAGCCCTTATGGGCAGTGTTTTCACCACACCTGGAAGTGCAGCTGAAACTCGGCAATCACGCACCTGGAGCACTTCCGGGTGAACTATAAAAGAGGCCAGCAGTCACCACTCTGAGAGCCTGAGTCGGGAAGAGGAGGACAACGCTTGCCAGTGGTGGAAGAGACCAGTGTGTTTTGTGTAGTGCATGAGGTGTTTTGGGGACTGTGTTCTGCCTGTGGGACAAGGGGAAGACGTGGCCACAGGTGAAGAAAAATAAAAGTCTATTTGGTTTTAATATGTGCCTCCGGTGTCACTCTGTGTTGGGTCAGTGCCTATATAGCTCCTATGTTACACTATCAACTTTTTTACTATTTCTGCTAACTGGAAGTGGTACTTTACCTTTTATTCATGCAGCTACAGAGTCCAATTAATTCAACTTTACTTTTATAATAATTGTTCAATATATTATTAATTTGATTTGATTTGTTGTTGATGGTTCTTTAATGCACATAATATTAAAATATAATTATTGTCTTGCAGTTTACTCTTCATATATCCATCCCCCTATCTGAGTATATGAGAAACTCTAGGGGAGACCACTCCCGATTTTTTGTTTTCGCTTCATCTTTTGATCTCAAATGAAATATTCCCTCTGCTTTGGAAGGACATTCTTGATAAAAGAAAAAAGTGTAAAGCATCTGCACAGATAGAGCAGAAACAAAAAAGACATGCCAGCTGCGTTGAATTACACATGTCGGCTGCAACGCTAATTTGACAACGCATACATTCTAACTGAATGGCCTAAATGTCCCTGCGGTGGGCTGGCGCCCTGCCCGGGGTTTGTTTCCTGCCTTGTGCCCTTGTGTTGGCTGGGATTGGCTCCAGCAGACCCCCGTGACCCTGTAGTTAGGATATAGCAGGTTGGATAATGGATGGATGGATGGCCTAAATGTCAAACAGTTACTAACGTATGAGACATACAATTTGCATGTAAGTGAAATTTTAAAAAAGCAAAATGAAATCAATCATTGAAAAAATACAGCAAAATGAGGGTGAAAAAGACTTCAACATGTAAGACAAAAGGAGCCAACATTATACTACTTAGTTGAGGGCAGAGAAATTTGTAAAATTTATAAAGGCAAACTTCCATGATGCTGTATTGAGCTAAGAAAGTTTCAAAAATGAATGAATAAAGGCAAGCTTTATATATTTATCATTCAAACAAAGTAGATAAAATGTTATAATGAATACAAATGATTCTCCAGCACATTTATTTTATCTTTTTTCCATTTAATGATAATAATAATAATAACCACAAGAGTGAGAACAGAGCTCTAGCCCTGGGTCTAGCCCTGCACAATATCAATGTACGTCTTCATTCCTGCATCCTGTTCTTACTCTGTCTGAAAAACTAGCCATTTTTTTATATCTGTCTGCTATTATTGGGCTCTTTAGCACAGCTTTTCACATTGGAATGCTGTTATGCTTAAACCATCTGGCTTTTCACCTTGACACATTGATATTATGCTCCTTTTTTGAGTTTCTCCAACAGTGTCCTCAGAAGTATTTTGTTGTATATCTTGCAAGCACTTTGATTTTTAATAGTCTCATTCAGTTCCAAATGTGTTAGCAAATCTGAAATGCACTGCCTATACTGTAGTTACTTTTAAATTTGATTTTTTTCTACACACTTCTTGAATCCCAGGCATTAATCCACCGCCTGAGTTTCTCTTGTGTTTATACACACTGCCTGACTAATTTCTAATATGGGCCTCATCTGCCTTAATAAATGCGTAGATTAAGTAGGTTTTTATTTAGGGACCTTTTTCTAATGAACAATATCAAGTGCGATCAGTTTATCTGATTTATTGGCTATCCAGCCAAGCTATCAGTTATTAACCAATATATGCTGATAATTTACTGTATACTGTACAGGGAAGAGCTCATAATTAGCAATATACTTTATTTAAATGAAGTGTATTGCCTGTGTAAATTCTTCAGGCATTGTGTCTAAATATTATTCTTCAGAGGCCAAGAATTGTACATTTTGAAATATTGCAGGCATTCAGGGAGGTGAAGATTTTACTTGTGCCTGCTGCTTACATTAAACAACTTTTGTTTATTCTCTTTTAAGATCTACTAAAGATGACAAGTTTAAAGCCCAGTTTTATTAAAGCAGCCACAGCTGACCACAGATGGTCTCTTGATGTTTTATACAATGTAATGTTTCTAACACTTTACAGTTTATACATACATAATTTATTTTGTATATACATGGAGCTTTATGTGCTGTGTCTGAAATCAGGTCCAAAGCTCTAAGGAAATGCCCGATACAATAGTGCCAGTGCTTTTGTGGAGCTTTATTAGATTAGATATATTTTAAGCAATTTTTAAGAAGGAGAAAACATACCAGAAAATTCAAGCGATGAAAAGCAGAATATTATTTTGTGACTAGTGAAATCCCACTTTCCAAGTGTTTAAAATCTCCACAGACAGGTTATTTTTATTTACACTTCCATTTCAGCTCTTTTCCAAGACTGCTGACATCACAACTACAGTAATCTATTTGATCTGAACTCTCATGGGTTTATAATATCCTTACCATCACATCACTTCATCACTCACTGGTGCCATTATTGACGGGTATAATTACCTTACCTTGAAACGCTTGTCTTCCTTACCTGAAACAGCTATCTCACCTCTAAACCTCTAACTTCCATACTTGAAACATCTTTAAGAATATGACTTCTCTGACATCAACTAGGTGTATATGCCCAACACAACAAGATACACATTAATGCTTGTCATTGCCCAGAGGGGACTGGGCGGTCTCATGGCCTGGAATCCCTACAGATTTTATTTTTTTTTTCTCCAGCCGTCTGGAGTTTTTATTTTGTTTTTTCTGTCCCCCCTGGCTATTGGACCTTACTCTTATTCGATGTTAATTAATGCTGATTTATTTTGTTTTCATATTGTGTTTTTTATTTTTCTATTCTTTATTATGTAAAGCACTTTGAGCTACTGTTTGTATGAATATGTGCTATATAAATAAATTTTGTTGTTGTTGTTGTTGTTGTTGTCATCACAATAACCACAGCGGTAACATTACTCCAGTTCAAACAATACCAGTGGAATGATTGTTTCACCAGCAAAATGGCCAGAAAACAAGAGAAAAATAGGTTTAAAGGTTTCTATAACTACCTTAACTCAAAACTTCTTTTTTTTCCCCTCCCTAAACATCTCAGAACATATTGGACTACATAACAATGGTTAAAATAAAGGTAGGAAAATAAAATGAAAACTTCAAATAAAAATGGAAAGAGGTATTCTTTATAGAGGTCATTTTTCCCTTATTTTAGATATTTCAGGTTCCTAACTATTGCTTTCATGGCTATGATTGGTGTGTCAAAATATTTTTTTTGGTGTTTGTCTTCAGTTTCCAATGAACCAATTAAACTTCTGCCACTGAAAAAAACTAAAACCAATGACACATTTTTTGGAACAAATATTCTTTTTTATCAGAATTTGTCAGTGTTTTTGGCTGCACCAATAAGAAAAAGAAGGATAAAACGTACTATGTGAATTTTTTTTTGTACGAAAAATTTTTTTTGGGGGGTGGGCAGGGGGTAAAGTTTACTAGATGATGCATTGGACATAGCGTTGGTCAAGTATTTAAAATTTAACAATTCTGAATGAAAGAAAATGACCTCATGTTACATTGACCTGAGTTCATTCATTTAGGCTACTGTAGATCACTTTTGATTTCAAAATGATTTTACAGCACTGTCACTCACCTTCCACTGGAACAGAGCATTTCTCTTCCTAAATTAGCGTACTATGTGAGAGATGCTGGATGATCACATTTTAGAGTTTTGATTACTCTCAGATGCACCTCATAGATCTGCACATCCCAATCCATCACACACAATTCCTTCAACTCTTTGACCTTGTTTAGGACTTTTTTAAATTAATTTCTGCATTCTTCTTGACACACTTCTTGAATATTCTGAGGTCATGTTTTAGAGAGACATCTGCTCATAGTAATACCCGTACAGCAGGGATTCTTAAGCTTTTTTTGGGCTACCACCTCCAGGAACTGAAATGTTTCTAAGTACAACATTTTTTTTTTATTTTACATTGTTATGTGCTATATTTCTTTCCTAAATTAAACTCGGCCACAAAAACTGCATTTGAGGATTTTAGGAAAGGAATTATATGTAGGGTTTTGAGTCTTAATTATTGTTATGCCCACAAAATGCTTTTAAAGTTATTATTATTACTATTTATTTATTTGTTTTTTTAATTTAATTTTTTAAGGTAAGAATGGAAGTTTGGTTTGATATGAAATACATTTTCCATAATTTTAATTGGAAAAATTGCACATTTTGAGGAGTTCGGATGCAAAGAAGGAGAATGTGACAGCTGAGCCAACTTCATGGTACAAAAATCCTTTATGTTGGGTTCCAATGTTGATAACTTGAAGAGCAGTTCAATCTATTCCTGTATTTATTTTTGAAAGAAGCTCGAAGGTTACCAGACCTTAGTGACACTGTCCCAAACAATATTTTTCTGCTCTTGATTAATGTTAGTACCCACTAAAACTAAATATTAGGTATGTTTATTTTATTATGAATACTTTTAATATTTCTTCCTCATATACTCTTCAGTATGTCTGCCAGTTTTTAAAACTGTTGTTAAAAGGATTGTGGACTAAATAGGTTTTTAAACATTAAAAGTTAGTTTAACATCGGCACACCAAATATGACAGAGAGCTCACACAGACCATGGGGTGGTAAGGAACTCTATTTCTCAAATATTTATTGGCCTTGGTGAAAGGGCGTCTCCTGGCATGGATTGGCTCAAGGAGGTAGGGAGAAAGAGGGATCTGTAATTTCAGACCTTGTATTAGCAGTGGTAGACTTCAAATTGGTATGGGTGGTGGACATAGAAAAGGTAAATGAAGTCAAGTGGAAGAGACAGGAGTGTAGACTTACAGCAGGAGCACCACCAGAAGGAGCAGTGGAACTGAAATGTGGCCTGTGATTCAGACTTGGGTTTGGCCGCTGTGTAACAAACAGTTTTATTAGGGGCCATTTTCTCCCCTTGCATACAACCTGACAACTGCTCATGTACCACATGCTGAGCAACACTGATCTACACATTAAACTGAAATCATTGTATTAAGAGTTTTTCTTCTTGTGGCATTAGATTTATTTTCTCCTAAGTGCAACATTTTCTTAAATTAATTTTGGAGATCTGTTCAGCTAGGATGTGTCGTAGTTGGCCTTTCAAGTGTCATCCACACCCAAACTTTCAGAGACAATTACAGTCGAACCTTGGATTGCGAGTAACTTGGTCTGCAAGTGTTTTGCAAGACAAGAAAAAATTTGCAATAAATTTTGACTTGATATAAACGAATGAGGTCTTGCAATACAAGTAGTCCGTATACGCTTTGGCTGCCGAGCGTCACATGATCACAACTGAGCTGATGGTTCTTCTCTCACTCTCTCGCTGTGGGATTGTGGGTAATTGACTCCCATTCTTGGGCTCAGTCGGCATGCCTCACTCATATAGTCAACATCTGTACAAGCGTATACTGTTTACTATAGCATAGTGACCACGTGTGTGTGTTGCAACGTGTGAGTCCCTGTCTTGCACCCCAAAACACGAAGCTGAGTCTCAGTACTTTAGCAACCCCAGCTTTATTCAGCGTGAAACAGGAACAGCACGGTTATTTATTGTAGCAGTATCTGCCACTCTCCTATACATAGACACAGCAGTCAGGCAGGGTTGGGGCCAAGTTAGTGGCTGAGTAATACTGTGCCCTGCATTTATAATTTTCCTTGTATCACCCATCAACGGCAGGCGCTTATAGCATGTCCGCAATCTTTTCGGATTTGCTTTTATGGCGAACTGCTACAGCACTGGGAGCCTGCGGTTGCTTCAGGACGCTCTTCCGCGTGTCGTCCCGTTGAGTGGAATCCCAAAAGAGTTTAGAAACTCACTCACACCAGCCATGATTCATTTCAAAGGTAAAGTGCAGGTTAATTTGTTTTACATATTTTTACTTTATATTTTGTATGAATCATTTTTATATGAATAGTTTTGGGTTGTGGAATGATTATTTCTTATGGGGAAATTCGCTTTGATATACGAGTGCTTTGGATTACAAGCATGTTTCCACAATGAATTATGCTCGCAATCCAAGGTTCCACTGTAGCTCTTTTTATAAAATTTGGAAGTGACACAATGACAAGCAAATCTATTTTTTAGCTAACTGTGGATTGTGTTTATTTCACCTCACTCCTTTCACTTCCAATAATCGATTTTTGCAATGTAAGAAGTATGTTTGAAAAGCACTACATTGCAAAGCATTAGAACTGGACAAAGGCCATTAATCTGTTGGCAATGAATTCCTGTATAATTACCAAGTTAAGTTTCCTAACTTTTTTTATATCAGTATGCTAATTGTTTCATCTAACCTAGAAAAACAAATTTCTATTGGGGTCAAATAAAATCTATCTATCTATCTATCTATCTATCTATCTATCTATCTATCTATCTATCTATCTATCTATCTATCTATCTATCTATCTATCTATCTATCTATCTATCTATCTATCCAGTTTTTTATGTATTTAATGCCAGGCTATTGTCAGTATATAGTAATATAGAATATATGTTTGCCTAGCAACCTTGTATCTTTGCCTAGCAACCTTTTATCTTTGCTTTGTCTTCAAAAGTTTTCTCATGTTTGTTGTACATGAGTTAGGTTCCTGCCATAAAACATCTGGACAAACTGTACAGCATTTAATTTTATAGGTAATATTGATAGTCACAAAAAATTAATTGCAATTACATTAAGTCGTGTATACTGGCCAGGAGCAGGTGCTGCAGTATAGTCATGTCCCCTTGAGAAGGGACCTGCTGCACTGTTTTCCATCAGCACAGACACTCTCACATTAACTCAGAGACAAGCTTACAAAAGCCGATTCCAGCTAAAAAGGCACAACATCAGTCTTAAGGGGTTGAATAAACTTTATGTACTCATCAGATTTGAAGTGTAGGCTAGAAACGTTAAGTGCTACAATAGAGAAAAAAAAAATTGCATCCTTTATTTATCTCTTTTAATTGCTTGGCTCCATTTTCTTTTCTATTTTTCATCACCTGTGAGTACTCAGGTAAGAATGTCTTTGTTTTGAATTTGAACACAGGGACATTATAGAAGATTTTGTTTCGCAATTCTGCCATTGCTTAATATAATCAGTTTAGAGTTTGCTTGTCGGTGACACCTTCAGGAAGAAAAAAATATGATAATGTGAGAAAAGCTAATCACCTTTCAAATTAAAAACAAGACGATTCACTATAAAATATTTATTAACAGTTCAAAATGACACAAACAACACAGATAAAAAGCTGGAGTACCTCCTTCATAACCCAATATATTTTTGAGTAAATAAACACACAATTAGTTGCAGAGATGTCTTTACAGATGTGAGTCCAAAACAGAACTGAAGTAAGTAGCTGGTTATCTGGGTTAAGAAAGATGGCAGGAAGGGGCATGTCCAGGAGGATGGACACCAGAGATGATGTCAGAGTTGGAAGGGCTGTCAATCACCTGGGGCCTCATGTATAAATGGTGCGTATGCACAGAAATGTTGTGTAAGAACGTTTCCACGTTCAAATCGCAATGTATAAAACCTACACTTGGCATAAAGCCACGCACTTTTCCACGGTACCTCATACCTTGTCGTACGCAAGTTCTCCGCTCGGTTTTGCAGACTGGTGGCACCCAGCATCAAAGCAGTGCTACTGTTCCTGTGTGGTTACCCTTTATTTGTTAGAATCACATTCCTGACGCGGCTTTATAAACACACTGAAACTAACCGCATATTGTTTATTAGTGTAGTGCATCTGATTGTAATTAACACACATTACTCTCACTGCACCACTCGGAGTATTTATATCACTGTATCTGAGTGGGGAATCACAGCAGCAGCTGATCGGAAAGAGAATTATTGGTATACAGTATCAAGCCCACTCTGCCTCAGCCACTGCAAAACGTTTCAAAGCCTTTCCTGTACGGACCTCAGCGGTTTAGAAACAGTTTCATCCCAAGAACTATAAATGCACTCAATCAAATGCTCCTTGTAGAACTGTTTGCACTTATTAGTACAATCACCCCACTGTAAACTTGCACTACAGTTATAATACGAGTACACAACCTGCACCACTTTATAAAGCACGTATTTACATATGATGACGATATCATTTTTAAGATGAAATGCAGCAAAATATGTTGATTATATTATACAGATACAACTTTAACTTCATTTAAATAATCTGTATTGTTAATATTTAAATATGTGAGGACACTGTGCCGCAGCGCTAGCAAGTTCACGTATTGTTCCTGCCTCGCGCTGTATATTTGCTTAGGATGATGCGACACTGGAAGGACAGATGGATAGAATAATTAAACACGTACTATAAAGATATTTCAATGTTCCTTAAAAGTTTTGAAGAATCATCGTTGTAAGCTTACAGATGGCTTAACGTCTATTAAAGAGCTGATTGTGTGGCGATTGGGTATTTGGAGAAAGAAAAGTAAGGACAGGAATTGGAGGATAGTACATTTGAAAGAGACATTAATGTGCTTTAACTCCTATCATCATGAAAAAGATATCACGTATACATCTCAGTATTTTAATTATTCAGAGAGCTGTAATATCACGAATGTAATGGATTCTGTGTCCTGTCGGAGAAAGAGAAAGAACGGAATCATGTAGTGTTTCACACACATAGAGTACATTGAAGATCAAATACAAAATAAAGCATTTAACGTACTACTTTAGTTACGATGGGATTTGAGAAACTAGTAAATTAAACGATTTTAAGATGAAATTTATGTTCTACTTTAATGACAAAATAAACTACGTGATTAAAGTGGATGTTTTGAGATTGAAGTTAACATTTTGTGCTTTTTTCCTACTCTGTGCCTTTTTTTTCTCACTGTACCCTAATAAGCTTCCATATGACACTCGGACGGTGAGCTACGTCTCGCCTTTTCACGGCGACTTTGATATGTGACAACTACTTTTTTATGTTGGGCACTGTGCGACTTTGTGAACTTGAGCTTGTTTCTCCAACACGCTATGTCACTGTATAAACCAACAAATAGTACGTTTTTCTTTGCCTCCACTTGGAATTCTTATATTTTCCCTCTTGCTTTTGCCATTGCCTTTTCACAGAATGCTGAGCTTAAGGTCTATTTATATTGATTTGCATATTCAAATAGGCGTAATTTTGGGAGGAGACAGGGCAGGGCAGAAGGTGCGTGCACGTGCATTAGTTTTCACGCTGATCGGGATTTATGGAGCAGAAGAACGCGGAAGTTGGAGTATGCACAGATTCCTGCATCTGGAATTTTCTGTGCGTAAGCATATTTCGGCTTTTGTGCTTATGTCATGTTATAGTGCGAATTCTACGCACGTTGTTATACATGAGGCCCCTGGTCTGCAGAGGGAGAAAGAAAGAGAGGATCAGAAAACAGTGCCAACCCCTGACTCAGCAGGTAACGACATTCACTAGAATCCTTAAGCTGCCTCCCACGCGTACACACATGAAAACAGATAAACATTTAAAACTCACAAACACGTAAAATCAATAGATTACAAATAGTTAATCTTTACAGAAAAAAACTAAAAAAATATACCTGAGGTAGGGCTCAAGTAGAATCATGACGGGATGGAATCATAGCTGGATTAGAAAGTTTAAAAAACTATTAAGCTGATTCTATTTTTACCAGGACAACAGAAGAATTTAAGAAAAAGTATGAACAAAAAAAAATGCTGCAAAATGTGACCTTAGGAATGAAGTTTAAGTCATTTCATGCATCACTAATTGAACTTTCTTTTAATCAGTAGACAATACGAAATGGTTATCACAAAGTAGCTGTTATTATTTAGATGCCTCCAAGAAAACCAAGACATAACAACTGCACTCTCATACTGTTGGATGGACTTCTCAGAAAGGTACTGGGTTTCCTTTTTTGTCTAACCATCTATGGCAGTGGTTCTCAGCACTTATTGTATGAAAATCATTTGCTCTACATTGGAATATGTTGAAAGAAGAGGTTGCGTGATGATAAATCTCTTCCTCTAGCAAACAGCAATTTTTGAAGACCAATGTCACAACGTTTTCTTTACCCCTTACAGTTCATTGCCGCACCCACCACATGACAAACCAACCCTTGGGTGACACCTCAGCACCACACTATTTCAGATGGAATGGAACAGTGTGAGGTTTTTTATGGTGGCTGGAGTGCCAATTCTGCCACCAAACCCCCAGGTTTTTCCCTACAGGTTGGAGGGCCTACATGCAGGGCTGGATGCAGATTAATGTCATACCCAGGATGGAGCAATTAGAGGTTTGAACCAGCAACCTTCCGATTGTCAGTGCAGATTCCTGTTAACAGTAGAGCGTGACGGAGTGGTGGCTGCCTATGAAGTTCTGCAGAAATCTAGCAGTACTTTCATTGGGCTATTGATACTTTCAGTTTGATATTCATCAGGTTATTAATTATCACCTCATTTTATTAAGTGTTACCTTTCTGTGACAGCATGTTTTTTTTTCTGTGGGACTTGCTTTGACTGTGCTGTCATTTTGCTGTGTAAACACATGATGTGCGATGACATTGTGGCTTTTGTCTAACAGGGTGAACTTTTCTAATAGAGCTTGTCTGAATTTAGTTTTTTGCATATTTAAAAGAAAATATTCTCTTAAAAAACATCAAGCACCTGACTTAAGAACACCTTTTGTCCTAAAGTTTAGTTTTCCCCTTTGAATCACAAAGAAAGATTTCTAGATCAAGTGGTGTGACCTCTGCCTGACTTTTACCACGTATTCTCCAAGTGAAACAATAAAGAAAGATCTCCCTCACACACAAATAAACGCTACCTAAGCTTTATGGACATATCTATCTGGCTCCAACACTGTGGTGGCACCATTCATCTCTGATTAGCTGTGCATTTTTCTACTGCCACTGCCACTGCCACCAGTGGAACTGAAATAGCTTATCTGACAAGAATAATGAAGCAGACGCAGATCTAAGGAGAAATGAGACAGCCTTTTTACTAATATCGCCACTGCTCTCTTAGGGCTCACTAGCAGCTTCTATGTGTTTCTTACAGGTTCCAATCCACATATAAACAGACAACTCATACTCAAAGCCAGGTGGGGCTAGATAAATGGACCACCCTTCACATACCCTTTCTCTTAACCTAAATGGGAATTTGTGCACTCACTAATCAAAGTCACCTCACAAACACTCACACAGTGGTAAGAGATGCAGTTGGTACTCATAGGGATTTGTACAGATGATATCTACCTATGACAAGAGTATGTTAAATCGCTTGCCACATGTTGTGAAATTCTTACTTGTTCTCACTGCTGGCATGAATCGTTTTTTTACAGAATTGGTCTCTGGTGTTGCAGAACATTTTGTATTGGTTACTATGTGTCTTTCCCCTTGGTGGCAGTGGTCAACACTAAAAAATAAAGAAAAAGTACATTTAATTGGCAAGAAACTGACTTGCATGTACAATCCTATCTATATAAATTTTGATAAAAGGACATACTACAAATATACAGTACTACATTAAAAAGTGGAAAACATTAGCAACAACAGAAGAAATGTTTTTACTTGTGGCTGCAGAACTAAAACTGCGTGAAGTTTCCTGGGTTGAGTCCAACTTGGAGGAGTGACCATCATACTCAATATGATGATTGCTTTCAAAACATCAGTATATGATGAAGTTAATTATTTAATGGTGGACAGGAGTGAATTCTGAGACAAAATTACTTTGATCAAAATAAGTTTCACAAATAAGAGGAATTACATAAACAAACATTTAAAAGACTATTTACACTATATAGCCGTGATGTTTCTAATGGATCATTGAGTATGCTGCTGAAACAATAATTATAAAAATGTTAAATGAATTTTACATATTTTAAGCATACTGTTAAAGCAAGAGTTACAAAGCTGCAGCAGATTAGCATCCTGTCCAGCATTTCATTCCTGCCTTTTGCTTGCAGGATAAGCTCAAACTCTTCATAAACACGTACTGGAAAATATGATTTCAGAGAAGTCCTTTTATACTCTCATGCTATCTGAGGCTGAACTGACAATAATACTTGGAAGTTCATAATAACATGGGCAGCATTTACTTCAACTATGGAGCTAATCCTGTCCAGCTCTGATTTTTTCCTTGTGCTCAATCCTTTTGGATAATGCTCAAGCAGTCCATGACATTACATTGAAAAAAGCAGCTTCACAAAATGGATGGAGCAGAAAAAGACTAAATATTTATGATATAACTAGCCAAAGTACCTGTCATATATTTGTAGTATGGGTTAAGGAAAGAAAGCAAATATTTATGTGTATTTTAAATGTTATCCCTTTGTCATTACTGGTTGAAATTCTTCATGCCATCAACACTACCTCTTTATCAATTTCTCTGCTGTTATGAGTTGAGAATTTGTTCATGTTGTGTATGAGTGGAATCCATAATTGTGGTAACTTCCCACTGGGATGGAAATGTGAATTCTACTTCTTTGTATCTCATGGTTTAGTGTATTTTCACAAATAGATGTTTAATCTCACATTAAAAAATTGAAGACTTGCTGAATAATTGAATCCATGAACAACAGAAAGCCGCTACATTTGGGGTCCGGGAGAGAATGGGATTCACAGACATCACTGCCAGTTTCTATTATCTATACTAATAAAAGGCAAAGCCCTCACTCACTGACTGACTGACTGACTGACTGACTGACTGACTCATCACTAATTCTCCAACTTCCCGTGTAGGTAGAAGGCTGAAATTTGGCAGGCTTATTCCTTACAGCTTCCTTACAAAAGTTGGGCAGGTTTCATTTCGAAATTCTACGCGTAATGGTCATAACTGGAAGGTATTTTTCTCCATTTAATGTAATGGAGTTGAGCTTGACCGCCATGGGGGCGGAGTTTCGTGTGACATCATTACGCCGCCCATGTAATCACGTGAACTGACTGTCAACGCACTATGTAGAAAACCAGGAAGAGCTCCAAAATACGCTGAACAAAACATGCATTATATAATTGAGAAGGCAGCGAAACATTAAGAAGCGAGCGAGTGACATACTACCATATTCATCAGTACAGCTACTTCGGAAACAAAGCGAGGTATAAACCTAAACTTTAAATTAACTTAATAGACAGGCTGCCGCTGGTGCTTTTCGTGCCCACGGGTAATGCGGGATACAAGTTTAATGAGAGGACGCAGGATATAAACGAGAGTTTTGATCACTTTGTAACTAAGTTAAAATTGCAGGTGAAGGGGTGTGCTTATGCAAATTCCGAGAGACTGTGTTTGTGGGGGATTGACAGTTAAGGCGGGTGGGGGAGTCACGTCATCATCTCCCCTCCCATTTACCTCATTTCGCTCTGAGCTGAGCTCTGCGGCTAACGCCGTCTTCCGAAGCAACTTCGTCACACTGCCACCAAATACAGAGAAATCCACAAGTTAATACACACTCTGTCTCTAGACTTTCTCCACACTGAATCCTCCAGGCACTACTTACAAAAGGTTACATTGACAATCGTGTTACGTTATTTTTAAAATGTTTAATTTTCTTAGCACAAGCACAGCTGAGAAGCTTCGATGCATGTGCTCCATAACGCGTTAAAAAATAATGCATTTAATCACACTTTGCATTACAATCAAAGGGGAA
>JANRMT010062856.1:94197685-94207685 GCA_026402145.1 Polypterus bichir lapradei
TATATATATATGCCAGCAACACTCATGACAATGACAAAACAATTATATTGTCAATCATGTTACGTTATTATTAAAATGTTTCCTTTTCTTTTTAGTTCTCTGCTGCCAAACTATATATATAGATAGATAGATAGAGAGAGAGAGATGACAACACTCATATCAATGACAAAACAATTACATTAACAATCATGTTACGTTATTTTTAAAATATTTCCTTTTCTTTTTCATAACTTCTTTAACACACTACTTCTCCGCTGCGAAGCGCGGGTATTCTGCTAGTTATGTTATAAAGATGATTCAAAGTTGATTTATTCAATGTTGGTTTAAAATTGCTACATATCGTACCACTGTATTGGCATCCAAGCCTAAAATTACAACTGCCTCATCAAAAAATGGACTTGAATAAATGTCTACCATCAAGAAATAGTAAAAGTTGTTAACGCTGTCCCCATTTTTGTTTTACACCCTCTCCCACCATAACCTATCATCTATGGGGGAGGAGCAAAAGCTTTAGATTCGTCAAAAATGTCGATCTTCGGTTTTCGATGGGTCTCAACATTTTAGGGTCCCCTGATACCAAAAACATTGATCTCTTGATGATAAGTGTGTGTACTGTATGTCTGTGTGTCAGTTTCTTAAAGGTCTAGAGCTAAACCGCCTGGACGATACCAAACTTGAAACTTAAGCCTGTTATGAGATAATGATGTGCTGATTAGTTTTTGAGCCAAATCGTTCAAGAGAAAGAGCCACTCTAGAGGAACCCTTCCATACCGTAATTTTGCAATTGACTATTAATTCTTCTTGTCAATTGCTATTGTAATGACTTATTTTATAATCAGAAAGATCTGTTTCAGAGCAGTAAACAATTACTGAAATGTTATAGAATAGTTCAGGTAACTTGGTTTCTAAGGCACAAAGCCTATACTGGCCATATTCTGAATAGTGACTCATCATGCTTTAAAAAATTATCTTTCATTTGGTTTCATCGTAGCTTATATCTATTGTTCTTTGTAACAATATGCAGGTATACAATAGCATTTTCTTTTTAAATGTAAGATTTTGCTTTGATAAAAAAATGTAGTGTCATCATTTCATTTCAGAGTTACTGTCAGGTGTACACAGTGCAATGAAATTCCTATCTGCATGTTTGACCATCATGGAGCAGGCCACCAATGTTCTTGCCTTGAGACCTGCATCTCACTCCTTTAATTATGTTTAACATCCATCCAAGAGCAACGTTTAGGTGTGGCAAGTGAGGCAACCGTCCCAGGCCCTGTGCCTACGGAAGCCCCGCTTTTGAGGTCCGTGTGTCCCATTCAACTGGATTTGTCAAGTTATATTCTCCAGTTATATTTTGATAAAGTCTGCAAGTTATCTTGCAAAAATTTAGATAAATACTGTAATGAGAAAATCCAGTGTATGTTAACATTATTTTTATTAAATTTGCATGCAAGTTTATGCTGTCCACACATACCTGTAAAAGCATTTGATGAAACTGGCATCCCGTGTGGCAGTGGTCAACCCTAGGCCCCGCACACCCCTATGGCCGCCTCTGCATCCATCCATTTACTAAACTGGCTTCTAATATTACACATCACAAAATAATTGGTAGTGGTGAGTGAAACAGCCAAGTCATGTACATTTTTGTAAAATTAACACTAAACCTCATTTCACATGTGATTTCACAATTGTGAAACTCACTAAGAAGGTTGATTACAAGTTTTAAAAAGTTTGATGGGTTGAAAGAAAGAAATATTGAAAGGTCAAGATGAAAAAAACAGATTAAAGGAGTCATTTAGAAATTCAGCATGGCTAAACACAACCCATTATGTGACAAAATGATGTACTCTTAGACAAAAGCTATAAGCAGTGAGGCAATATCATTGTTATCCAAATGAGTTGAGAAGAAAACGCTGTACCTGTAGTCTTAGATCAGATCCCACTTTGACCAGTGTAAAACTTATTTAACAATATCCTTCCATAAGCACCAGTCCACTCCTGCTACCTGATAGGAATTGTAGTCCCCATGTTGGCACTGATTTTGGGTTGCTCCCCTTCATTACAAGCCCTCACCCTAAATACACCATATCTTAAGTTGCACCAATGACAACACACATGCAACATTTTAAACAAATCATTTGAGATGTTTTTGCATGATTTGAAAAAAAAAAAGAAACAGACAAACAAATGAACAAGCAGCATACCATTTTATTTACATAGATTAAACACCAAACATCTTTGGTACTGGCACATAGCTGGAGTTATATTCATACAGAAGAAAGTTTACTACACAGAATGAAGACAAAGTAAGGTTCTTACTATTTTAACATGTTGACTAGCTTATCAGAACCATTACACGTCTTATTTATGGAATAACTTTCAGCCAGACACTTGTAAATTGATTTGCATTACAATGAACACTTGATTCTGCAGTATTTTCTCTTTAAATAAAGATGTGTTGACTTGAATATGAATTGAAGCTTCAGTTGTAAAACAACTGCATTAAAAATGGTGCAGACATATTACAAATAATAATGAATACTGAGTACGCTCATTGCCGCTTGGCAGGGTGTCATCTTTCTCTTTTTCCTTTGGTTCTTTTTAATAGTAGTAGTGGCATTGTAGTTCTGCATCATGCATGCTCTTGCTGATGCAATGGATTCTCACTCATTTCTTTGCTCTTTAAGGTAGCTCATTACTGTTACACATTAAAATGGCAATATTAAAATCGCAGTATTAACTTGTTTTTTAACTCTGAATGTGTAAAATTAAAATCTGATACAGCAAAATGGCTCTCAATGTTGATGTTAAAAGCTGGAGATAAACTGTGGAGTCAAGTTCAATGTTAAACTCTGCCCATTTACAGTATAAGAGACAGCCAGCAGCTCAACCTGGCCGGGACGCCCCTAAGATAGAAGGATGGGGGAAGGCAGCTCTTCTAGGATACTACCCGCCAACCAAGACGCTAGATGGCAGCTCCCCTGGGCTGCAGCAGTGTCCCAGGTTCCTGCAGGGCACTATGGGACACGGAGTTCTGCAACACAGCCCTGCTGGGTACCATGGACGCCGCCAGGAGACCCTGTGGGAAGATGGTGGGAGTCTAAGTGCTTCGGGCTGACAAGAAAACTAAAGTTCTCCATCTGACGTGGAAATGCTGGCAAGTCACGAGGACAGAAGGAAGGAAGGAAGCACTTCCGGGTCAAGGACTATATAAAGGACTGTTGGAGGCCCAACAAGTGAGCCAGAGTTGGGAGGAGAAGGACAGAGCTTGCTGGAAGGTCTGGAGGAAAAGATTATTGTGAATATTGTGTTTATTGTGGCTGTGGTGCTTTGGAGGCACATTTAGAGAAGAAGAAGAAAATTAAAATACTTCTTGGTGCTTCTAACTTGTGTCCAGAGTGTCTGTCTGTTGGGTTTCAAAGTGGCAATAGTGCCCCCAAGCTTCCAGTATGATGGGCTTTGATTGGATGACCACCATTTCTTTCACATTGTCTGTGTAAAACTTTTGAAGCATAACATATTGTTGGAAATATTAAAGTGAGTAATCTGTATTTGTCATGAATGATTGTATGGTTCAAATGCAATAACTTTAACAAGAGAGATTCTTTTTTTTTTAATCATAACAAATAGTAAGGTTTTAGTAGTATCACAAACCTCCAGAGTACTTTATGTAAAGGTAACCCAGCTGAGCAATATGTATCACTATATAATGTATGTGAATTATATGTAAATCTTCAACTTTAGAGAATAAAGAAACTGTCAACTTAACAGTGTACTGTGGTACCTGACACATTACAGAGTGATAAATGGAGGTTTAACTGTACCGTATAGAGTAATTACTAACACCCCACAGAGTAAGAGGGGAATCTCTGAGTACATTTGTACTGTGTACACTTCAGGGAGTTAAAGTAGTGTCAGAGTAATTTTTATTTAACATTCAGGGAGTTTGATAGTATCAGTGTTATATATATTTTTGACTGGTTGGTATAGTGTAGTGTTACAGTCTAATACAAAGTAGAGTAAAAACAACAGTGGAAAATTTAAGACTGTACAAAAAGTACTTTTAACACTGTGTAGGGCAGGGCCAAATGTTATGTAAGACATTTTTCAATACTTAAAGTTTTATAGTGTTTTATACTCTGACAAATAAACTTTGTAGAAGGAGCACTTGCTTTAGCCACACTAGAATGGAGGTTGTGTGAACATGGAAGGATTGCCCTTTTTTAAATGATCCTGTGTAGCTATTTATTTCAATAATGGAATTCCAGCTTCTACTGCGCTGATGTCATCCCCGGCTAATGCAAGAGTCAGTGCCATTACAATATTGTAACATGTGTGGTGTACTTCAACTCCCAAGTGTGGAAATACTGTAAACAGGAAGAAAACATACAAGGTGTTAGTTATTAGTCATTAACTTAGGCCGAAATGGAACAAAAAATCACTAAATCACACAGAATGGAGTCACCTGGGCTGCTTCCTGTGTCGAGTCAACTATCGACAGCCACTTCCTATGCAGAGGTTTTTTTTAAAGTCAAGATACTGGGAGTGGTATTGTCAGAGGCAGTTATTTATTTTCATCAAGGTCTTTTTCCTCAGATCTTAGGGAAAAAGAAAAAAAAGGTAAGTGGCCATACTACACTTAAAACTTAAACACACAACTACCCTTAAAATCAGTCCCCAAAAAGTCACACCAAACCCACACATGTCAAAGGGAAGACGGGGTGAAGTGAAGATGGAAATTTGAATGTCTGAGCCTGGGGGTGATATATCATCCTTTTGGCTCGAGAATGGTCAGGCATAATGTACTACCACCTTTTTTTCTTTTTAAACTTTCCATATAGTGGACAATCAAGAGGCTTAGGTGGATTAAAGTAAAATAATAAAACATATACATAAATGTTACAAATAAACAAATCCATGGATTCCTACAACACTAAACTGGATAAATGGATTATAAAACAATAAGGTGGATGTTCTTTGCTCCTTGTGAGAATGACAATAATATCAAAACAATAGGTAGCTTATTACAGTGGGTTTATTTTTAAAATTTGGCTAGGAAAATCATACATAACATTTAGAACTGAGTAAAGGCATCAAATACCGACTGGAGGATACTTACTGTCTGGGTAATTAGAAAAGTTGAAAACAAGCAATAAAAGACGATCCCAAAGTAGTTTAAATTGCAGCCTCGCAAAAGTATTAATTTAAACCACCGGGGTATAAGTCAGTTAAGTGGTCATTGCAGGGTCAGACTGAGAGAGAATGGTGGATAGTGAATCTACAGCCTTCTGCTTCCCACGCCTGCTTTTCAGCCTTGGCACTGCAGTGTCTACTAAAGTTCTTGTTCAGTCCATTTTTCAATTGGTGGAAACAGTACTCTATTGTTATGAGACTAAAATATGTTTTTGGAGAAAGTGATGTTTTTTTATGTGGTGTTGCAGCTGAATTCTGTAAGTGTGTTTGTAGAAAAGGCTTTCATTGAGTTCAACTTTTTGACATGTCGTTTTATAATAACGGTGTCCTGAATATATTAATTGAGACCTGAAAATGCACACAGAACATTTTTGAAAAGAATGGAATAAAGATAAAGAAAGCTTGTCAGCCTACTACTAATAACTAAAATACTGGACTTTATTTATCTGCCTCCGTAAAAGAGTGTGACCTTTCCTGAAGTAAATGTTATTCTTATCCATAGGCTACATGACCTCAATAAGCACTAATCTAAAGCAGAAGAAGAGTACCTAAGCAGAACTAAACAAGATGAGGGGTACAAATTAAAAATGATTCAGTTCTACTGTGGAAGGAATATGTACTGTACATATAGAACACACGTTTTCAGCAGGTTACAAATTTACAAATAGATTTATGTCATCTGTATAACTAAAATCAACTCGGCACGCTAAGGCTTACACTAGTGGGATTTGATCACATCTTAATTGGCTCAATAGCATCTCTATTTTAAACATTTCATCTCATCTTTCTCTAGATGGTAGAAGTGCTTATTGATAAAAAATAATACAAAGTTCATACTGAATATTTTTCTTTGAAAAACATGAATTTTTGCAAATCAACCCCTGATTCCCCAGGTACCCAGATATCCCTTTTGCTGACACTGCAAGTCATGTTTTGCTACCGCCTAAGAAAAAAAAAAAAAAAACCTTGAAATACTTGTAGACCATCTTCATCGTTGAAGAAAAAGATGGATCGCACAGCGTGTTGGATTATTTTTGGTAATAAGCATCCTTTTTCCACTCCGCTCCAGGGCCAATAAGAGACAGATCTTATTATTTAAGTTTAGTACAAAGTGGTAAAAATCTTCAATTGTCACTTTATTTTTTTAGGTACCAGTTTTTTTCTTAGTTACTTTACAATTTATTTCAGAATGTAGAACTATGTTTGTTAATGATTATTTCCCAAAGTTTAAGGTCAAACAGCCTAATACTTTATTTAATTAGTCTATATTTTAAATATCATGTGTACCATCTCAGTGGGTAGTGCTGCTGCCTCGCATTTAGGAGATCCGGGTTCTCTTCCCGGGTCCTCCCTGCATGGAGTTTGCATGTTCTCACCGTGTCTGCGTGAGTTTCCTCCGGGTACTCCGGTTTCCTCCCACAGTCCAAAAACATGCAGGTTAGGTGCATTGGCGATTCTAAATTGTCCCCAGTGTGTGCTTGGTGTGTGTGTGTGTGCCCTGCCCGGGGTTTGTTTCCTGCCTTGCACCCTGTGTTGGCTGGGATTGGCTCTAGCAGACCCCTATGACCATGTAGTTAGGATATAGCGGGTTGGATAATGGATGGATGGATTTGTAGCATCCCTCCTGGGACTTTTACCTTGTGTACCCACTTAGAACCAATGTTCTCTGGTGGTATCTGCTTTTGTCTGGGTTGCTTATGGCAAATTGGACTAAAGGGATGGGTCAGATAAAGAACAATCTATAAGTGACCATCATGAAAGTTTCAGTTAAGTTCAAGAGATCCTTACCTGAAAAGGCATACCAAAGCCTGGCCTGGGTGTGGTCACATCACCCAACAACAACATATAGCACATTTTCATACAAACAATGTAGCTCAAAGTGCTTTACAAAATGACATAAAAGGAAGTTAACAAGATGAGGCAATAGTGTTATACAGTATGTAAAAAAGAAAAAGGTAAGGTCTGTAGCATGTGGCTGGAGGTGGTACCCAGCCAGGACGCCCAAGAGAACCGGAGGAGGGCTTACGCCTCCTCCAGACCATGCGTGGATGACTACCCTGGTGGCAGTGGGGACAGAGCCTTTGAAGCTCAGCCCTGTAGGGGCCCATGGTCACTGCCAGGGGGCGCCCCGGTGCCTACAGAGCACTGGACCCAGAAGTGCTGGGGGTAAGAGGATCAGGGACACCCAGAATGCTTCTGGGTGCAGAGCCGGTACTTACGACAAACTGGGGAGTGCCGGTGGAAGATTGTCGGGAGGTACCTGGAGCACATCCGGGTGATTATAAAAGGGGCCGCCTCCCTCCATTCGATGGCTGGAGTCGGGTGGAAGAGAACAGAGCTTGGAGGAGAGGAGTGGAGGAGGACCAGAAGAGGCACTGTGAGGCCTGGACTTTGGGATGATTGGTGCTGTGACACTGGGTTGTGCGTGTTCACCATTGTATATATTTGTAAAATAAACATGTGTTGGGTGATACAACGATGTCTGTCTGTCTGTGTCCGGCCTGCTTACCACAGATTGTATGGCCAGGAGGACAGAAAAAAAAAAAATGAACAATAAAAACTCCAGTTAGGATATAAGAAAAAAAAATAAAACAAACAAAACAAAACAAAAAAAACACTCAGTTATATCTCTCAGATAGACTGGGACAATCTGGAAATTCTTCATGAGGCGCTGGATAAGTGTTTGGCAAAAATATGATCTGCTCAGCCCAGCTCAGCATTTTGCCACAGCAATTCTCGTTAGGAAAAACAAAATTAAAATATTATAATTATAATCATTCATGGGCAATGTAAACAAAGAGCATCCATCTACTTTTCAAAGCCTGCTCTCTCAAGACCAACCCACCTCAACCAGTCACATGCAACCTCCACATGGAGGGTGATCTTTCTGAGAATGAAACTTCAGTATGTAGCACTGTAAGGTTGGAGTGCTGACCACCCTGGCCCACTCTGGCATTCTTGTAGTTAACAACTAAGCAGAATATAAGCAATCCATCCTCGCACCGAGCAGTCATTGAGAATTAAAAACTTAACTAATATCTTTTTTTTATATCAGTTTTATGTATTTACTGATTTTTGTACTGTTGTACTTTTTTCTGTTTGTGGCAACAAGTACATTTCATTGAACTTAAAGGTATGATAACAATGAATTGAATTAAAATGTTATCTACATAATAATCCTTCCAGTCTAGTTGGGTATATTAAAAATCCAAATTTCCAGATGGGCACATTTAGTGACAGCGTGCCAGCCTTCAGCACAGTTATGCGTACCCTATTTTGTGACAGCCAATAACCTGCTGCCTGTCAGAGCCAGTGCTATATGAAGGGTTAACAGGTAAGGCAAGTTCAACCACAATCTCTCACTTTTCTTTTTCTTTTTTCCATTCCGTCATGGCCTGTAAAATACAAGACATCAGACACACTAATGCATTTTCTGTTTGTAAGGTTTAAAACACCCATAATCCTTATTCTTCATTGCTGTATTATATTCAATGTACTTCTGGATGGGCATTCAGTGGTTGTCAGCCCTCATGCACACAAGTCTTGCCCACGAAGAAAGACAAAACCAAACCTGTTATTGACTAGTTGGAGTGAGATACTGGGCATGTCACATTACACGATAGACTTCATGGGACATGCTAAGATTATATAAATCACTAAGACTAAAAATTGCTAGTAAAGTCCTCAGATGTGACATGACCTTAATCCAATCGAAGTGTATGCTTTTGCAAAATGACTTTAGTGTGAACCATATTCTCTTGAATTGCTCTCTCTTTTAGTTGGAGAACTGGACCTTTGCGATAGGAAGTCTGTGGCAGCCAGTGACATCCATCAAGGACCAGAAGGAAGCCATAAAACAAGCCTCTTCAAGTCAGATGATGGCTAGAATGGGTATAAACAAAGAAAAAAATGAAGTTGGCAAACAGTTACCCAATGGTCACTGGAAGTGACTGATATCTCAGTTTATTTTTTTACCCCTTCCCTTCTTCTTCTGGAAATTTAATTTCTTACTTTAAAAAGTGAGCCATACTGATAACTAGGATCAGACTCTTATATACTTATTTACTTATTATACATTTATCTTACATACTTATATGCTTATTTCCAAGCTGTTTAAGACATTGTTCTCAGATATTAATAGTGGAAATAAATGCTCCTGTGTTTTATCTTCAAGCCTGGTATCACAGTTGGGAGAGAGCTTCCCCCAGTGGTCACAGTGAACTAAGCATCGATTGTAATGAGTAAAGTAAAATAAATTAAGTATTCTATCCATTCAAATTCTGTATATCATTTTATATATTATAATGTATTTTTGACCTGGAACCTGTGTTTCCAGCATTGCACTAACTAACATAAACGTAACATTATCAAATATGCTTAAAACCAGTTTAGGGTCATAGAGCATGTATGGCAGGAACCAACTATGGGTGGAAAACTAGGATATCACAGGGCCTACTCACACACATAATTTTCCTCACTCATAAAGTACCATTTCACAACCTCCAGTAAACATAACACACACAGATATGTTGGAAGAAAGAGAGCACATGGGCTAGAATTATCATGCCATTTATTGACAGCAGGAGGTAAAACTAAACAACGCTTGCCCTGCCTCTCTTTCACCCTGGAACAGACTTTGTCCGTTCTGTTTTTCTGGTTTTCAAAATTTCAGAAATGGACAGTATACTGTACTTTTTTAGCATGGTTTCCTGTTTTTGAGGAGACATAGACACACATAAGGCTTCTAGAAAGGCATTCCACTGTGAATGAGCCTGACTTACAGCCAGCAATGCGAACCAGCCTTTTG
>JANRMT010062856.1:94212700-94243775 GCA_026402145.1 Polypterus bichir lapradei
TATATATATATATATATATATATATAATATATGCTGTACAGTATAAATATATATACACACCTCAATAACCTCAATATACAAAAATGACTGGTATCATGAAATATAAGTTAGTTCTAAAAATTATTGTACTAGTAAAACTTAGTTCTTCAAGCCTTGAAAAAAAGTGGTTCATGTGCCTCACAAGAAACGAACCACTCCAGATCACTTTGCCAAGGTTACTTCAATGTCCTTCACTGCAATCCAACATCACCACGGCTATTTTCTACACAGATGTGTCACATGCTCATATGGCCATTGTTTTCTTGTCAGCCATATACAGTATCCGAAGCCCAGTAATGTGGCAGAGGAAGCCTGCCGCTCCAATTCTTTGGTCATGTATGACTTTTGGTTACACTCGGAGTGTATGACTGTATGAAAATGATCAGTCAGCTAGTGCAATGTGCTTCACTGTCAGCAGAGCTCACTACGGACCTTTTCCTTTCAGCAATGCCCCATGCCCACGGTGCTTTGCTTTTCCTATCAGACACATATCATGGTATAAGCAAGGTTCAAGGCCCAATGGTTTCACAGTTTTTGTGCAACTGACAGACAGAGAACCTTTAGCATTCTATATACAGTATATGAATGTTATAAGTTGAATTTACAGTACATTAAAACAACTTGTAATAGCTTTCTAAAATATATTGTACAGCTTATGATTCCTACTAGTTTCAAATTCATATTAAGAAATATATTTTTTATTCGTCCTACGGTGGGCTGGCGCCCTGCTCGGGGTTTGTTTCCTGCCTTGCGCCCTGTGTTGGCTGGGATTGGCTCCAGCAGACCCCTGTGACCCTGTAGTTAGGATATAGCAGGTTGGATAATGGATGGAAGGATATTTTTTATTTTTGAAAATATATCACAATATAAAAAAAGAGAAGGAATTTACATTTTTACTATGCTTTTAATATACTTCAGGATATTGTTGGTTATTTCTCCTTGAAGTATTTTTAGGTAGTAATACATGTATAATTTCTTAAAATATATTTTACACATATTTAATTTTTACAAGGGATATGAATCAGACACTGTGGTTTCTGCTTGGTCACTTATTCAACTGTAGGCTGACTTCAGTGGCATAACCAAAAGGAAAGGTTTGAGCCATGAATCTTGTATGATTAATATATTACAATCTGCAGCAGGTCAGTGAGTACAATTCTTTTCTCTTCTGCAATAATAGATGTTTTCAGTGACTTCTCTCTTTTCTCTACAATTAAGAATGGCCTTATAAGCTTGCAGTTTTACACGCTATGGTAGATGTAGCAGTCGTGGATCTCCAAGTCCAATAATATTTTCTGCACTGCTATTCATGCAGGTCATTTCCTTTTTTTTGAACCCCTTTCAGACCTTTAACAGTTAATGTCAAATGAAGCTTGCATTTGATTGAGATATTATTGTTTTCCTGTTGAGAAACTGTGTACATTCTATAAATACAGGCTATGAGTACCAATTACACAGTAGACGAACAGCAAATATATGCTGTGCAATGACAAGAAAAGCAATAAATTCAGCTCACTGTAGAGGAAAGTAAATATTCAAAATGCATACTGCTTTCAGCACAAGGTTTTGTATGTTGCATATATCTAGTTTTTAGGGGACTGTCATACTACTGATAATCAGTATAATAAAGCACTGATATGTATGCAAATTGGAGGAATCAAGGATTAGATGAACTTGATGACTGAGATAGAAAATAGCTTATAATAGTCCTAATAGCCTAGAATTGTACTAGATAGTTTAATATGGTAATAGGATTATAGAAAGCATGTACCCACTTCAAAATATAGGCAAATTAATAAACTTTTAATACATCATATGATAGCTGCTTCACATCTACTTTATATACACACAGTACATATTTTTATAACACACTGTATACTGTCTTGTGTTTGCTACCTGCACCTGCAGTTATTCATCTGCCATGTATTATTTCATCTCAACTGTAATGTTAATTTCTTTGCATAGCATTTTGTGGAAGTATTGGCTATAAAAGGCACTATGCACAATAAACCTTGATTGATACAATAATAGTTCCAGTGTAATTCCTGTGGCTGTCTAATTAAATTTATTGTGAACACTTAGTGAGTGTGAGAGGTTGCCTAGCTAGTGAGGGGGAAGAGATAGGGGACACAGAGGAGCTCCAAGAAAAAGAGACACTGCATAGAGCAGTGTAGAAACGCAGGGTTGCTGTACCACATAGTATAATGGGAGAAAAACTGGCAGGGACCTCTGCATATATGGGAGAGGGAGAAAAGCCACATGCAGGGAAGCATGTTGTTTTTCCATAGGATGCAGTTGTCGCAGTAGTGGCCAGAGTTACTTGACCCCCTTCAAAGCGAAGGCTGAAGTTGTGGGAAGAAAATGCCAGAGATGGCAAAGTGTTAACCACCACAAAATAGAGTGGAGTGTGGAGGAGCCACCTTGGAATAAAAATGGAAAACTAAGCACTGCAGCATCACACAGAAGCTGCTCCTGGACCAAATTGAATAACACCTGGAACAGCTTTGGGGGCTTGGTCTGAAGTATGTTATCATGGTGTGTAAAGTCTCCTCTCCAGCTCGAGGTAGTTGAGTCAAAAGTTGGGAAGACAGTGGTCAGGTTAGGCAGGTGGGGAGCAAGCACTGGTACAGTGTGTTGCCGTGCCACTCAGTGAAACAGCTTGGGATCCTGGTTGGCAACCCCCCAGGCAGACACGCAGTCCAGTCCCACCTTCCGGAAATGTCCCTCTATCTGCCGCAGCCAGGTGTTACGTGGGCATCCATTTGGCCTGGTCCATCCACTCAGGCCCTCAACAATGAGGACCCTGCGAGCCAGATAACCATCTGGGAATCACGCTAAATGACTGAAGTGCCATAACTGATGCTGCCTCACAATGCATGTAATGTGTCTCATTTGGGACTCCATGAGCAACATCTCATTTGACACAAAGTCAAACCAGCGGTAACCAAGGATTCTATGAAGAGGTACAGTACTGAAGGAGTCCAGTCTTGCTCTCAGGTCACTGGATGGCATCCATGATTGGTAGCTGTACATCAAGACAGGAAGCACCAGGACTTTAAAGACTCGGACCTTCATCCTTTTGCACAGATATCAGGAGCACTGCACACCCCTTTCCAGTGACCTCATGACTCCTTATGCTCTCCCAGTCCATCTACTGACTTCATAGGAATTGTCACCAGAGAAATGAATGTCGCTGCCAAGATAAATGAACCTCTTCGGCAAGGTCAACTCTCTCTCCGCAAACAGACACACTGCTGATGGCTGTGCCCAAAAGGTCATTGAAGGCCTGGATCTTGGTTTTTATCCAGGACCCTTGCAGGCCCAGGCACTCAGACTCTTCACTCAGTCTCTTGAGAGACCCGATCAGAGCCTTCATTGACTCCGTGAAGATCACAGCATCATCATCAAAGTCAAGATTAGTGAATGTTTCTTCACCAACAGATGCCCCACAGCCTCTGAACCCCACAATCGTGCCCAACACCCGGTCCATGCAATCATTGAAGAAATTAGGAGCAAGAACACACCCCTGACTAATCCCAGAATCAACTAGGAAAAATGCTGAGGTTATGCCTCGGCACAGCAGTCACAGTTTCAGTTTACAAACTGGCCAGCAACCTTGGGGGGATCCCACGAAGTCTCAGGGTTTCCAACAGGGCAGCTCGATCAACTGAGTCGAACACTTTAGATAGATAGATAGATAGATAGATAGATAGATAGATAGATACGTTATTAATCCCAAGGGGAAATTCACTTACTCCAGCAGGATTATACTGATAAAAAAACAATATTAAATTTAAGAGTGATTAAAATGCAGGTAAAACAGACAATAACTTTGTATAATGTTAACGTTTACTCCCCCCGGGTGGAACTGAAGAGCCGCATAGTGTGGGGGAGGAATAGATAGACCCAGAGAGTGCCTTAATCTGAGTCTCATAATACGCTCATTGAAAGGAGTGACATCGGACACCATCAGAAGGAGCCGATCCACCACAGCAATAGCCACTCCTTGAGTATGACAGTCATCAGAGCGACCAGACCAATAAAAGGTGTACCCACCTACAGAGTTTTGACATGCAGAGTTTATGAAGCTCCTCCGACAGCAGAGGAAGATGATCATTATGCTGGAAAGACGTGCTTACCTGGATGGGCCACCTCAAATGAGGAGTCAAGTGCTGCCGTGCAGTGGATGATGCCTCGACACCACACCAGTTACAATCCCCAACAAGCCTGACCTCATTGGCTCTCTGGCATTTTCGACTCATCCAGGGATGAGTCTCCCGAGGACTTTCCCCAAGCCCTTTCATAATCCGAGCAGCCTTCCTTAGGGTGGCTGCAGCAGAGCTATTCCCACAGAGAGTAGAAAGGAGTCCTGTCTGCCATTTCCATGCTATGTGAAGTTTTTACAGTGGCTGGATTGCAAATCTTGCCATCAACCCCTAGGTTTTCCCTGCAAGTTGGAAGACCACTTGCAGGGTCAGAGGCAGTTTAACATCATTACCCAGGACATGAAGACAGTGGGTAAACACACATATGGTGAAAGGAAGAAAGCTCAAGGTCTGGAGAGAGAATACGAGACCAGTAGGTAGACAAGGAATGAAGGGAATGCTTATGGTAGGCAACTGTGCACTCCACTCCACCCAGCAGACATATGTTTAGACAGGCCCAGAGGAACAGCAGGCTTTTAATTTTTTTTCTATTTATTTGCTATTCCTGTGTTTTCCCCGCCCTGTAGTTATCTTAATAATAATAGGACCTTTCTTGTTGCTATAACCAACTACATGTTGTTCTGGATGTGGAGGGCTGCCACAAAGCCTGTTCCATCATTGAAGTTACTGTATATAAGCAATATATCTTGGCTATTTTTGGCTCCCTGTATTCGGTTTTGGATTTCCCGGGGCATCTTGATTAATAAACAACTTGTTATATTCAATTTATAAACAGTTTTTCCATTACTGGGCAATGGTAACCATTCTGGCAGCATCAGGACCACCTCCATCATAAGGCATACAAACCAAAGGAAACTTCACATGTCAAGTTACCCAAGATGCATATCCTAGAGATGTGGGATGAAACTAGAGTAGAAGGAGGAATCCCTCTTGAACACAGAGAAAGCTTTGTAACCCCAGACAGGTCTTTGGAGCTGGATGGGAAGAGTGCTGTCTACTATTGACACTATGCTGCCTCATTATAAAATGGTTACAAAAAAGTAATACTCCAGAAATATGTAAGTACACAAAAGAGCAGTGATATTTTATTATCCAATATGCATCGCATGCATAGAGCCTTATCAAAGAAACCCTAGTTCACAAACTGAAACTAATGAGCTACAATTGATTGCACTGCTCAGCACTGCATGCTTAAGCAACTTGTTGTTGATAGAAATAGACAGGACGCTTCTCTCAAGTTCATTTAGAAGCCATTTCTAGCTGAGTAAATGAACAAGCTTGCAAATAATTAGAAGCCTATTCAGTTTAATAAGCACGGGTAGAGGCCAAGCGCAAACTGAAAGAAACTAAAGCTGAATTTCATTCATTCTGATGGTATCGTAACAGTAGGCACACACCGAATTGAACTCCAAGGTTACTGGCACTTAGTAGCCAACCCTCTTTGTGACTCCATTCCACAAAGGCTCTCGTCTGGCAACCTAAATACAGGGATAGACTTTAGTTTCCCCTGTTTTCAGCTGATGTTTACTTATTTATTTACTCATTCATTCACTCACTGAGCATTTGCATGCTTCTGCTTTTTAAATAAAAGAACTCTGACTGAATTCAAAACTGATGTCAAATGAAACTCAGACTTTTTCAAAATGAAATAATTGTTTTCCTGGAAATCCCTCATTTGGATAGCCATGCAGTACTCATTTCCTTGCAGGCCCCGGCAAGCAGCTGTTTTGAAATGCCCGTGCACCTCCCATGTCTTTTTGCCAAGACTGTATTGTTTTTAACCATAAACAGAGAACATTGTACCTTCTGCTGGTGCTCGTTTCTCCGACTCTTCAGAAGCTGTGAATCAGGTCCATTACACTGTACAATGATGTCCAAACTAAACTTAACAGGAGCCTTGTTATGGGACAAAAGATACAGCAAGGCTACACTCTGCATGTGCTTGTTTGAATTCTGCTGATAACTGCATTCTTGTTTGTAATTTCCTGCATTATTCAGGCCAGCCGCCGTTTCAGACTTTACAACAGAAAAGCTCGAGTTCCTGTTTCCTCACAGGTCAGCTGTCGACTGGTAAGTTCCGATAGGCTGAAAGCGGCTTATCTTCCTCCCTCAATAAAAACATTGGTCTCAGCTGATGCCTGCCGGCCTCTAAAACTTTTTTCTTCACACTTGTTGATTAGACTGACAGGATTCAGCAGCCGAGTACACAGTGGATTAAACAACGGACAATCAGCTTCTACTGGATGTGTGCCCAGTTCTCACTGAGGAGGCTATTGCTGGATTTCTGTGCTGCCAGCCAGTACCCAGTACTGGGAGAGCTCCACAAAACTGAGAGACCCCTGAAGAATGGACAATAGCTATGAAAATTTAATTGCCTGCAATAATAACACTGATAATAATATTGCAGGTAAATATCCTCTTTTTTACATTTTTCCTTATGTTGTTTTGAGATTTTGCTTGGATACAGCATTGTTTACTGTTTTCAAATGAAAGTTTCTGTTTGTCTTTGCTTTTTCTCTTTGAGAACGAAAAGTGAAAATGAAAGCTACACAGAGAGAGACTACCATTTACTTTTGACCTAATTATAGATATTGCTAAAATGCTGGAAACAAGCCTTTTTTGAACAGATTAGTTTTTCAGCAAATGTAAAGCTGAAAACATATTTCATTCCATTTCAAGTATTTTATTTTTTTTAAGGAGTATTCAGACTTTCCAAGATGGTCTCCAACTTGATTGAAATTACGGTGCCATGGTGTGATGGATTGTAGATGTGTTGTCATATAATGGGAGAAAAGCTATAAGCATCTGTCTCCAATATAAGCCAAACCAAAAAGCCAGCCTTGTGATGTATTGACAAAGGAAGTAGATGTAGAATTAGAATGCCATAAATTCAGACATCAACATTGTGACTGTTTCTAACCCTGCTGGCTATTACATTAAAATGTTTAGAAGCTTATAAATGTAAGTAGTTTTAAGGATTCAAACTATCCCACCCTGAAGGAATATATACTAATAACCGATAAGGTTTAATTTGCTACCTTCTCAACAAAAAGCTGATATCAAGTGGTTGAGGAAACAGTACAGAAAAGCCAGGCAGGCAAATTTTTTCTCTAGACTGTTTGAAATAGAGCAGCAGCAGTTCAGAACACATCTTGGTGAAACAGAAGCATCCACTATTTAGGAATCACACAAATGTCATTCCCATTTTATGACCATGATTGAGCAGAAAAGTTTGGGCCCATAATACACATGCTGCAGCACATATTGTAGAAGCCTTTCTCAAAAATCCTAATCTGCCATGCCAAAAAGCGGGCCCCTTGTGCTGTAATGCAAGCGTAATGTTAAACTCTTGGGAAATTTGGTTAAAGGACAGTTTAAAAATATAAAAATTCCATCATCTGCTTCAGTTAGATCCCCAAATAGTACGCTTATTCTTTAACGTGTGAGCACTGTGACTACAATGAGCACAACTGGAGGACTCACATCTGCCAAAGGGAAAAAGCCAGCCTTTGCATGGCCATATCTTTAATGTAGGGGGAGGTGACAACTTATTCATTCATTTCAACAACCCACGTTTTCCAGAATCTGTCCCAGAAGCTTTCAGACCTGTTCAGGACTCCTTTATAATGTCCAAATACTGGGCCAATTTAGATCTGCCAGTTAACCTACCGTATATACTCGCATATAAGTCGGGTCTTGAAACCTGAAAAATAGATCATAAAATCAGATCCCGACTTATACACCCCTTCAAAAATGCGACACTTCCATTTTTTTTTTCATCTTCTTGCTTCCTCCAATCTCGCGCCAGTTTCTCAGGCACATTGAATTTTGTTGCAGCAGCTCAGTTACCAATTTCTTTCATCACTTCAGCGACTTTGAATGTAAAGCCAGCTTCATATTTTCTTCTGATCGAACGCTCCATCATAGATAAGGGATGCTCTTACGATAAAGGTGTATGAGGGTGTGAGATAAAAAAAAACACAAAACAGTGCAAACATCGCTTCTGAATAGTTTGGGTATTACTGTGTGGTCACGTAGGCACAATACATAGAAAAAAAAGGCAGTGTGCTCCATGGTTACTCTCTCAGGTGGGCGTTAGCATATCATAATCTCTTGGATCAATAGCATGAGTTTTCCGTATTCGACTTATACGACTAACATTATAAAATACCAGAAATTATACAGTAAAATCATCCCCCGACTTATCCACGGGAGAACATAAACACGAGTATATACGGTAATTAACACATCTTTGGGATGGAGGAGAAGCTCGAGAGCGCCTAACACCCTGTGACGGATGGCCATAGTCATTACCTGGCCGGGACGCCAGCTGGGTGGAAGGACCGAGGGAGAGAGCACGTTTGGGGCCTTATCTTCCCTGGGATGCTAGAGGGCAGCCCCTCTGGGTTGCCACATTACCACAGATCTCTGCGACCCAGTTTGGAGGAGCCCTGTTGGGTTCCGTGGGCGCCGCAAGAGGGTGCTGTAGGTGTGTTAGAGCCCTTTGTGGCACCGCTTCTGCCACTCACAAAAGATGAAGAAACACCTGGAGCACTTTCGGGTGCACTATAAAAGGAGCCCGCTCACTCCAGTCGGGGAGTCAGAGTTGGAAGGAGGTGGACAAAGCTTGCTGGATGGGGAGTGGAGACAGAGAGAGAAAGAGGCACGAAGAAAGAAGAGACTGTTATTTGATGTTGGGGGCAGCAAAAAAAAAAAAGAAGCAACTCCCCAATTAAGTAAAGGCGTGCTGTGTGGCAAGACTGGGCTCTGCATCTGTCTTGGTCGGGGTTGGGGAGCCGTACGCCCCCTGGTGGTCTACAACTCACAGAATGAACATATTGATTTCATGCAGAGAGTGACTGAGCAGGGATTTGAACTCAAGATGCTGTAGTTTTAATGAAGCACTGCTAACCACCATGCTTCCCCAAAAGACAACTTCACTTTCCCCCCCTTAGCCAGTCAACATATACAGTACACACTTACTTGAAAAACTATTGCCAGGAAGTCTAAACAAATTGCAAAAACAATGACCTAATTCAACGGACTTCCACAAATGAACTCCGAACCCCTTATGTATTACCAAAATCATTTTGTTTTTTTTTCCAGTAAAGCTGTGGTGTTAGTTATTGAGAAAGAAACTCTGAATTAGCCACATTGTGAAATGGCAGCAGTTAACTACTACATAATATATGAGTCATGAAAGATGTAAGCCAGTGCTTCTGTTTCCCACTTGGCCACTTCCAAGGGATTCCTCTTTCAGGATGAGATGTGCATTTCTCCTTCAATGCCAGCTATCAAGCAGAATTTGATAATCTTTATTCTGATTCAGTCATAAAAATCCACAGTCTGGGCGCATTTCCCCACAAAGCCGTACAAGGGCTTTGGGTAGATAATCCCCCAGATTCCCACTGAACTTTGATCAATCTGTTCAGTTCATTTATTGTTGCGACAGATTAATAAATATCTTAAAACTTAAAACTCACTCGACTTTGTTTCTCAGTAACCACCTAGCCTTCTATATTTGAGAGTAGATTTTACTTACTTAGTTCTTGTACTTTTTTAAACTACAGTTCTTAAGCATTTTCAAACAGCAGTAAAGACAATTTCTCATTGGCATTTTCTGGGGTCTGTGGCAGTGATCATTTTTAAAGGCACTATAGAAAATGAGGAATAACTGATTTATAGCTATTGAGCTCAAGCTTCAGTACAGATATAATTAGGTCAACATCCAATGGCTGTGGTGTGGCATTAGCAGAAGGAGGAGACGATGTGACAGAATAATAACGGTACAGCATAAGTGATGCACGGCACTGACCTTAGGATCGCTATGACTTGCACATACATGAGCACCCACAACATAAAACCTGACAAAAATCACTTTGCAAGATGTTATGCTGCACATATTCACATGATACTTATCTTCCAGGCTTCCATTTTCTGGGTCAAGAGAAACTATGCTCTCTCCCAGCGACACTGAATGCAAAGCAGGAACCAAGCCTAAGGATTGTGCCAGGTCATTGCAGGGCACATTCACAGAGGTGAAAAAAGAGTGCATGCAGGGTGGAATGGGTGGAGAAGAGTGTCAGGAATGATTTGTGACAGATGGGTATCAGCAAGAGTGAAAGGGAAGGTCTACAGGACAGTAGTGAGACCAGCTATGTTATATGGGTTGGAGACGGTGGCACTGAGCAGAAAGCAGGAGACAGAGTTGGAGATGGCAGAGTTAAAGCTGCTAAGATTTGCATTGGGTGTGACGAGGATGGACAGGATTAGAAATGAGTACATTTGACAGTTGGCAGACAAAGTCAGAGAGGCGAGATTGTGTTAGTTTGGACATGTGCAGAGGACAGATTCTGGGTATATTGGGAGAAGGATGCTAAGGATAGAGCTGCCAGGGCAGAGGAAAAGAGGAAGGCCTAAGAGAAGGTTTATGGATGTGGTGAGAGAGGACATGCAGGTGGTGGGTGTGACAGACCAAGATGCAGAAGACAGGAAGATATGGAAAAAGATGATCCGCTGTGGTGACCCCTAATGGGAGCAGCCAAATGAAGAAGAAGTGCTTGTTTTACTAGGCTCTCATTTGGCATGTATCTCACTAACTACACAGATTGTAAAGTAATGTGGGTTCGGCGTTTCACTACTGTAACTCCTTGGCTGCTATAAACACACAGACAAGCAAGAAATATATCCTTACCTTAAGAAAGCAGGACCAAGAATCTGTGATAAATTTATCATTGCTGGTTTATTTCCATTATCACATTGAATTCTCATAAACACAGAAGGCACATTTTCTTACATTGAAATCTTTTCTGCCTCAAAGTGGACATTTTTGGTAAGTTTTAAGACTTTTTCTGTAATGTATGGATGCTGGAGCTCAATTGTAAGCTGCTAGAACAAACAAAGTATTTTTAAAATTTATAAAAAACACTTTAGAGCACAGTTTCATGTGATAATTTAATATACTGTACTAGCCATCCCCCGCGGTTTCGCCTGCGTAGAAGTGAAACAGGACAGCTTGCCTGGCTCCTTACTCCTGACGTCATACTTCCCCCTCCCATCGGCCTGAAGCCTCTGTCTTGGATTAGCACAGATATATCGCTCCTGCAAGTGAACTATGATTCTTAGTGCGAAGAGAGAAGTCACAAAATCAACCAGAATGTTCAAGCAAATTCTAGAAAAAAAAACCCAATCTAAATCCGTTAAGTAGTTCTCTCGTTTGCCCCGTCCCCCATCCCTTTAAATTGCTGTGTCTCTCTCAGATTCGCACAAATAAATCGGTAATGCAAGTGAACTATGGTACTTAGCGCAATGAGAGGGGTCACAAAATTAACCGGAATGTTTAAGCAAATTATGGAAAAAACCCGATCTAAATCTGTTAAGTAGTTCTCTCGTGAAAAGCGGACAGACAGACAGACAGACAGACAGGCGTTGGATTTTATATAGATAGAGATATCATGATTGCGAAGAAATAACTTCAACTTGGATAATACCTAACTTATCCTTTAGTGTTTTGTGAATGACAAAATAAGGTTTTGAGTTATCCTGCCATCTCCCCTCTTGCGAGTCAACCTTCAAATTTAGCTTCATTAAACTGATTAAGACATTTGATAATTGATGAATACATGGCTTACTGCATGGAGCAGCATTTATTATACAGTCTGAAGTCAGCACCTTATATCCCTGAAAGCTGGGAGACCTTAGTGTGATGCTTTGAAACCATTGCAGGTGAATGGTCAGTACATGCACAAGCCCTTTGTCCTCCATCCTTGTGTGTCCATAGTCAAGCATACCCACCTACCTAAAGTTAGAGAAAGCCTCCAATTTAGTTTAAATTCCAGCCATCCATGCCTCAGCAAATGGAGTGGCTGCCAAGAGTTAAAGCATTCTGGATGTAGCTGCAATATGCTAAGTGAAATTGTTCTGTAAGGCAGTATGAGAGCACTTAGACCTCAACAGAAAGGTCAATGGTGGTGAAACAAACATGGAGTACCTTGCAGAAGAAGGTAGCATAACCTTTCTCCTGTGACTCCTACTCTCATGCACATTGTTAAAGTGATAAACTGTAAGTATTACATATACACAAAAACAATAAAATAAACAGACTTAGCCCCCCTTTCCCTTACTGAAATGACCACTTTAATACAATCATAGTATTTTCTGTATTATACATATTATAGTATAAAAACATACAGTCCTATTAAATAAACTCAAAAAGCAGTGGAAAAAATGCAATTCTTTTTCCTTTTTTTCTTAACTCTCATGTACTGTTTCTCAGGTTGTATTCTGGAAAGTTCTTTCTCAGAATCTGCTGTGTTAACAATAATGTAGCGTCTTCGAGGCGTCATTTGAAATGTGGAGGCTTTATTCTTTTGATTTATTTTTAGCCCATCTTGTCTACACTGCCAGAGGTAGAGGGAAGGCACAACAGGGAGGCCATGCAGAAACCTCTAGGCTCACTAGATTAATATGCGTGTCAAATTTATACCACATCACAGCACCCAATAGTCATTTAGATCCAAAAGCTGCACCAGCTGACGTGGAATTAGTTAAGGTGGCAACTGCTCAGGTCCAAGTAGCATTATTTAATGTCCTCTATGGTTACAAAGTTTTGGACCTCTCAATAATTTATTGCAGACCATGAAATGGTTTGAGAGTATCTTCACTGCGGGTTGCCAAATATAAGTAATACTAAAAATGCTGAATTTATGGGTGATTTAACCTTAACAGTTTTACACCTGTAAATATGAAAAGTAAAAAGTTACAGGCAATTTTGAACAAATCAAATACAGCCAGAGCAAGCATAAATAGAATAGTATCACTACACGCTACAAATATACAGAATTGAGATGGTGAAGTCACAGTAGATGTTTCAACTTCACAAGCATTTTGAGTTTAAAATGAATAAAAAATTAATAGGAGAAGGTAGTCTTTAATTCTTACACATGTGTATATGATTAAAAGTTTTAGAGTAACTTAATGAGCTCAGTACATCCATATCAAGAAATTTGTTTATAGTAAAGGAAAGTGGCAGATAAATAATATTTATAGGTTCATTTGGTCAATATTGTCACATATACAGATATACATAGTCACATATACAGTGAAATTCTTACTTGCATGCACTACTCGGCACATCATACATCACTACTCTCTAGCACCATGATCAGTATTACTGCCTTCTGTTTTCCTTATTTTAATATTTCTGTTTGCATTACAAGACCACTGCTTAATTGCAACAGTTTAAAACATCATGGAGCAAATCACATACTGGATATAGACAAAGGAATTGATAATATGTGCTTGTTTTTTCAGTTTCTAACACCTTGTGTTTCTTAACCTAAACCTACTCCAGCAGTATCAGGTTCAAGACGGGCCCATCATAGCGCAACAGTACACATTGATATCTGTATCATTTCTGCAGTCCATTGTTCTTCAGCTTTGTCAATGTTTATTACAGCTTTTTTGTGTTGTTGTTCATTTTGTGGAGCTTTATGTTCAGTAAATGAGATTTTGAGTCAATCTGGTTTAAATTAGTAGATACATAGTCTGAGATTTTCTACTCTCACAATTCGGGGGATGTTTCGGCATTGGTTTGCTACTTAACAAAGTATTTATGTGTTTGAAGGCACTGTTTTTTTTATATTAACAGACATAAAGTATACATACTGTGAAGATACAAAACACAACAAGGCAAAAATAAATGGTTAGGGAAGCTTCCCCAAATAATGTCCGGAATGACGAGTAGTCAAAAAAGACTGTTATAGGTTGTTCTGTAGGAAATACAATCGACAGGCAAGTAAAGTACAACGGTCTTTAATGTGATGGTGGCAGGAAGGAAATCTGATTTGGAGGAATAGGAAGTAACCTCATCAGAGGGAGCAAGAAGTGATGTCATCAGAGCGGGATCGGAAGTGACGTCATCTGACGGAGCTGGAAGTGATGTCATCAAAGGGGAGTCGTAACTGATGTTATTAGAAAGGGACTGGAGTGGAAAACAATGGCTATTCTTCTGCTGGTCTGCTGGAAGAGGGAGATAGGCATTAGTACTCTATTCCAATCCCCCTTCTGTTGATATTTCACTTATAATTGGACCCTTTGGCTGCCCCCTAAGTGCATGTGTGTGACAATACGTACAGAGTTATTTTGCTACTACTATCATTAGCTCCATCATTACAGATGTGTGAACCAGTCCCAGTCCCTTAGACATCAGCACTGTGGTACAGCGGGTCCGCGGCTTCAGGTTTTAAATCCATAAAATCGTGTCACTCTCCATGGGTGCGATTGCATGACTGCGGGGAGTTAATGAGGTAGTTGTGGCAAGTTGCACCTGCACATGTGGGTGCGGTCGTTCTCAATCACTTCATTGGCTTCTTGCAGCGTGTGATTAAGGCGTTGCACCCATGGAGATGTGGGTGTATATATATGGATCGGAACAAGAAAGAGGAAGGAATCAAAGAAAAGTAAAAGATCGAAAAGAGAGGAATCAAAGATGAGGGATATAAATTACGTTAAAGAAAGAGGTTTAAAGATGTTAAAGGCAGTCTTGGTGAGGATCTGGCCATCTGGAAGAAGGAAGCAGTATGAGCTAGGGCCCCGCGAAGGAGCGTTAGCTGTGGCGCTCTAGGGGCTAGTTCGCCCCACTGAATGTTCGGATGGAGTGTGGCGAGAAAGGCAGGTTCCCTTCCTATGCTTCTGAGGTACAACCATGTAAGCACGAAGGAAGATGGCAGGAGAGCCGACCTCGGATGGTCTGGCTGCGGTGTCTGGAGGCAGCCAAGACGGGGGGGCGGAAGAAAGGAGCTAGTGGCTGTTGAGTCTCTGCCGGCTACACGAGCAATAGGTGAGCCGGGGAGAATGAGAAGGAGGTGGACTGAGATCAGGAGGAGTTATTCTGCATTTTAACCTCGGATTTATTTATTTATTTTTATTCCCACTTTTCATTGGATTTTTATGTATATATATATATATATATATGTACTGTTTTTAGAACTCTGCACAATTGACACTTGTTAGTTTTACTTTTGTGTTGTCTGTTTTTTCCACCATCCTCTGGCATCATCAGTGAATTGTCCTCATTTGTCAGCTCATCTTGGTCATAACTATCGACGGTGTTGGTTCAGCGGACTCCCAAGTGGCAAGAGGAAGTCTGTAAGGGACTGGCATCGTCACAAGCACATAAGGCAAATCTTTAGATGTTGTGCCACGACAGCTTGACAGAGTGTAGATCTGAGTATTACATGCATAGGTCAGATCACAATCTGATATTTGTGGTTATGTACCAGGTAACGCTTGTGGTTGGTCGACCTGTTGGCAGACATCTGAGGTTCGATTCCAGCAAGGGGAAGCTAAAAGTGTGTACACCCGATAAGCCCCAATTAGGGCAAAACACTCTTTTTTGTACTCTTTGTATTATTTGGCAGGTACTATATACTGTAACATGTCTATGATCTGCTCCTCGCAACTGAGAGGGCATGGCGGATGTCTGCTGACTGGTAGTATGAAAATACTGTGAGTTTTTTTTTTTTTTTTTTTTTTAAACCATGCAGGGTGGAAGTTTGGAGTACTGATTGGGCTGTGACATTATATATGCCTCAAGCAGCTCAGCAAGGATTTAAGCTGCATTCATGTACTTTCAGACGTATAGTAAATCAGAGTTACTGAGTCAGAAACTTCATGTGAATACACTACCAACTCAAAAATCGGTCAAAGTGGGAAGAATTTGGACAAAATAAAGCTGCCCAAATTGTCTGAGTTGAGGCATAAAAGAGAAATTTGACCTTGGTCAACTGAAATGGCATTTTGTGTTTCAATTGCATTTGGAGCGAAGAAAAACATGTTTAATACATTTAATTTGGTTTTTATTTCCACAAAAAATGCCATTTCTCTTTAATTGCTTGTTTTTGGCAGACCAAGTAACAAATCAACAGCTCACAGTAGCACATTGATGATTATTTTTGTTTGCAAGTTTGTACAAGCTTTGTACAATGTACACATTTTCCAATTTTTATTTGTGTTTTGTATCTCATTGCCATTTTGCATCTTTGATTGTATCCTTGATTCTCATATGTGTCTCCATTTTGTTACAACTAAAACACAATATGGATGACTTTTATATGATATTGAAAAGGCTTTATGTGATGGTCTGGGATGCCTCAACACTCCCTGGTTGTTTTCAGGTGCCTTTTGAACCTGTAACTCTTGATAGTCATGAAGAGATGAGCCAGGCAAATAAGGACACACGCAGTCAGCAAGGGCTTGGTGCAAAAGTGGTTAGGTACGTTTATATAAAATCCAAGCAGTGTGCAAAAAGTTCAGTACTCCATCTATTAAATAAATCCATAAAATTAAAGTGTCCAGTGGAGGTTAACAGTAATCAAATAAACGTTACTTTAAAAATGAGATAAAATCAATTGCAGACCTCCTGTGTCAAAAACCATGAGCCTCAGTGCTTCTTTCTAAAACCAACGTCAGCACGAAGAAACGTCCACCAGCAGGCACAGATAACTGTCCAATCCAGCTTGGGCCTCTGTTGCCAGTTGCTTCCATTATGTTTCCTATGCTGCACGTTAAACAATTTATTGAAATACATGAAGCTGCTTAATTTATGAGTGACATCCTTACAGGTAAAAACTAGAGAAAATGTAATTTGAATAAAACTTACTTGCAGATACCTGTTCTGAATATGTTTATTCAAAGCCCCTGTGGTTCACATTGGTGTTATGAGCGGCCTGTTCACCTGTGATCTTTCTTTCTTTCTTAATCAATGATGGGGATCTGCTAGGTTTACATTAGCTTCTGATAACTGGCATAAAGTTGTCCTGCATTGTATGAAGTAAAGTTGTAAATCTCCTTCACTACTCTTTAACCATCCTGACATTGAGAAGTTTGTTCCATTTTTCTTCTGTAAGGCTTTGTCACATTTCTTTGAAATATTCTTCCCCTATCAAAGTTTGGAGGGTGGGCTCTAGTGATTATTTTGTTTTGATTGGTGAATCAGTGGTAGCAGAGGGTGACACAGTCAAACCTCTGTATATGCTTATGAGCCATAGGATTCCCAAGGCAAGGACAGAGCAGCTTCAAAGTCGTGACTATGCACTTCTGGGGTGGATAAGAGTGCAAGAAGTAATTTGGCCAGAATTACTACACAAAGCAACTCCTTTAATTCAGCATCCTCTCAGAAGTCTGCATCTGACATGCAGTGTCTGCCTATAAATGTAGCAACTGAAGGCCAAAGATTTATTCACACTCTATTGTCAATTTACCAATCAAAACACAGTATTCACCAGAGCCCACCCCTTCTTAGGTGAAAATGACAGATGTTTCTTTCAAACCATATTTCATGTAGTGTGCAGTGTCACTGAAGTAAATAAATGAAGAAATAATTAAGTATATTCATAAACAAATAAGAAAAACAAAAAAAAATGTAAAACAATATTTAAGTAATTATTCACACATAACTTTTTTGTTTATTGCCACATTTCACAATTTATTTATGTATTTATAGATTTATTTATTTAATATTTTCCAAAAGATTCTACCATACTTAGCTAGTCTGAGCATATGCATTCTTAACACATTAGTAACCCATCCCAGAGTTACTGGTCCTATTAATCCAAAATAACAAGAAATTGCCACATAAACTGGGCACTTTTGCCCTAACTGATGTTTTGGGGAAAATATGAAATTCTCTAATGTCTTAGAACTTACTTGGGCCAGCACATGCCACTGGCAGAATGTAAATATGGCATGTAAAACGTGCATCCCCTCCTTACGTATTTCATTTCTTCTTAACAGATTAATAACAACACTAAAATCAAAAAAGTCCTCCATTGTGATCTGTGAAGTGCTGCCCCAGAACAGGTTGATCTATTGCACTGTGCAAATATTATCAGGACTGTTTTTCTTAGAACAGCAAATCAGGGGAGGAAATGGGAAAAACATTCTTTTTAAATTAACTCAATTTAATAGAAAATGATGGCTGTAGAAGTACAGTATAAGCTTTTAATATGCAGGCTTCTTATTCAATACAAACTATAGTAGTTGGTAATATTATGCATTGGGCTTTGCATTTTTGTAACAGTTTAATTTTATTTGACAATTCATATTTCATTAGGCTGGCTCAGTGGTTAACACTTAGCCTTCTAATCTCTCTGTAGAGTTTAAATATTCTTCCTCTGTTCATTTATTTATTTTTTCAGTTATATGGATTTCCTCCCATGTCTCAAGGAGACGCATGTCGTGTTTATTTGTGAGTCTGACTAGGCCAGGTGTTACTAGGTGCAACAGTGGGCTCCCTTACAGACTAGTATCTCCTGCAGGAATCCTTCCTGCCTTGTGCCTAGTGTTAGTTGGACAGGCTCCAAGTCACCATGACAAATTAACAAAAACGTGTTGATTTATCAGATGTATTAAACTTAATATACAATAAACTATCATTATGTTTACATTATTATAAAATTCCCAATTTGCAAATTATTCAAATGCTATGTATTGTGCTATGCGCACAATTCAGGGTCCATTCTCCCTACTAAGGGTGCCAATCCATCATGGGGTTCACACACACACACACACACAAATTACCCACACTAGTACCAATTAACCTAACTTACATTTCTTAAGTAATGTGGGAAGTACCCAGGGGAAAACACAAGGAGATACAAGCAGAATGTGTCAACTCTACATCAACTACAACCTCAGGACACTGGACCTGTGAGGCAAAAGGCTAACCAGCGTTGCATCAGGCTACTCTACTGCACAGGCAAAGTCAATAACACCAGATAGCTGACTATGTAAGAACTGTTTTCCAGCAAGAAATCATTCTTTGTTTTTCAGTTTTATCAAAGTAATATTTCATCCTTTTAATCTTGTATTTAATATACAAGAATATAAGTTTGTATATTTTGTAAACAGTATATAGACTGTAAAAACATTTGTGTGTATGTTACTATTACCTAAATACAATCAATTCACATCAGTATTCCAGGATGGAATTTTCTAGGGACAGATCTGAATAAACAGTAATGTTCACTAAGTCTCGAGAGATTCAATAACTTGTCAATGTGTTAATATCACAGACGAAAGGGATAATTTTCACCAATATAACTGCTTAATACAGTAGTGCTAGCTTGTTTATTGATTTATAGCCAGCTGTCTTACTTGACACTACTGTAAAAAGGCTTGAGTGGGTTTTTTGACTTTCCAGTTTATTCTTATTCAATATCTCTGCAAGTACTTTTAAATCTACTGTGCCTTATTTACAGCCTGATCTTACACACCAATTTGTGTTTAAACCAATCATATATTCATTTCCATTGGCAAGCTTGCAATTACCAACAGTGAACGTGAGCGTACAGTATGATGAAATCTCATTTTCTTCAGTAGCTTTTGCAGTATAGGGTAAAATTAAATTAAAAAAGTGGCTGAATAAAAAGCATTGCTGCTCTATCTGTGTATTTTAAAAAAGCTTTTAATCAAGTCCTAAAATAAAGCAAATTAATATAAAGAAAAGGAAAGCACAATGTCAATTTTTAATAATCAATCTTAAGAAGATAAGAAAGGTTTAGATAAGAATAGGACACACAGCTCAACATCAGTCCCTATTCACTCTGCTTCTTGACTTATTACATGTTTCTGTGTGTGAAAGTCTGTATTGTAAAAAGTGTATTTCCTACAGAGTGCCCATGCAACTGCTTATATTTTGATCATCAAACTAATTGAAGTTAAACGAGCACTGTATCAGCATTCATTTGTAGAATTCAAAACAAGTGCTTATTGAACAATAAGATGAAATTCAGGAGCACAGATAAGGAAAGCTCAACAGTAAATTAGAAATACACTATTTTTGTACGGCTCACAAAAACAATATATTTTCTGATTTTGCTTTCATTTTTCAATATACAATTAATGTTTACTTATTATTATCTTCTATCTAAGACAAGACTCAGTGCCATTATGAACAATTCTGCACATCCTCTTTCTAACACACTAACACTGAGGACTTTTAGCCAACAAATTATTCAGCAGAAGTGTGTCATGAAATGCGACTGGGGCTCCTTTATACCAACAGCAATATGCCTGCATAATGCCTCACTGGGACTGTGACAGCCAAGGCTCAACTTTTCTTTCTTTTTAGTCTTTTTATATCTATTTTTATATATTTATTTATCTATTTATTTATGTATTTTTATATTTGAAGTGTTTCTGTAAAAAGCCAAACTTGGATAAATAAAGTTCTATCTATCTATCTATCTATCTATCTATCTATCTATCTATCTATCTATCTATCACAATTTCTTTCCTATTCAGGACAATTTTAAAGCTATTAAATTGTGTGGCATAGTTAATACCTGCTTCATGTCATACAGATTTTTACAATTATTAATATTATACACTTTTCAGAAAAATAACACATAGATTGTCTTTTTTTCTTTCTCACAGACCTGTACTGCTGTAAAGTCTTGTCCCAAATGCACATGTGTCTCAATTTTCTAGGATACATAGGAAAACCATTTTCAACTATAATACTGTAATTTTATTGTAAACAAATTAAAAAAGCTAAATTTTGAAAGGTTTTACTTGACTGCCTAACATTAAGGCTCATTATACATATATATACACATATATATATATATCAAATTATACAGTTGGGAGGCACGGAGGCACAGTGGGTAGCGCTGCTGCCTCGCAATTAGGAGACCTGGGTTTGCTTCCTGGGTCCTCCCTGCGTGAAGTCTGCATGTTCTCCACGTGTCTGCGTGGGTTTCCTCCGGGTACTCCAGTTTCCGTCCAAAGACATGCAGGTTAGGTGCATTGGTGATTCTAAATTGTCCCTAGTGTGTGGGTGTGTGTGTGCGCGCCCTGCGGGCTTCCTTGCGCCCTATGTTGGCTGGGATTGGCTCCAGCAGACCCCTGTGATCCTGTAGTTAGGATATAGCGGGTTGGATAATGGATGGATGGAAATTATACAGTTTTAAAATAATTTGATATTTTTCTCAAATTAAATTAAACTAAGCTTTCTAAATGAAAAACAAAATAAAAATAAGAAGGCAAATTTGGATTTTATTTTTAACAAAGGTCTGCAGTAGTGGGACATGCAGTTGGTATCTTACATCCTAACATACATACAAGCAGTATGCATGCTCCACAGATACTTTTTAAAACAAACGACATGTAAAAGATATTTTTTCCTTCGTTTGAAATCTTTTTTGTTATCATTGTTCTTGTCTTTTGTTATGGCATTCTGGATACACCACAGGGTAAATAAGCTCACTTTAGATCCGCTTTATTCTACATCCACCCTAGTATATTTTCTTTTAAAAATGGAGGCATTACTCTCAGTTTTTGCCTTTCATCCACACTACCCCAGCATTTTTATACAAAGACATTTGAAAATGCCGACTCTAATTGCACTCTGATTTTTTTCATGCTTATTACAGTGCCCTTTCCTGATTGATTCCTGATCAGTACAATGTCTCATTCCCTGACTTGTCACCTTTCACAGAAAAAAAAAACATATTCTAACATAGTAGACGCAGAAGAGTTGCTTTCCATGGTTGCTTGCCAGTTACTACAGTTTTGTGATGTCAGTGAGATTATCATCCCTTCAAGGATTTCTCTGCTGATGCACATACTGTATGCTCAAAGCAGGTGAACATCTACATCATATCCATTAAACAGATATTCTTTTGTAAACGGTACGAAAACACAAGTGTGTACAGAGATCATTTTTATCTTAAAAATTCAGTTTTTAAATAAAATGTGGTAGTATAGCTCTTGCAGATTTTGACTGCCCTAATGTAATATTCTCTTTGAGACAAGCAATGAAAAGCCGCTATCCCTGCAGGTGAATAGAGTACCTGATGTTAAAATTGGTAATACTATATAATCATGTTTATAACAGATAGACACTAAAATGTTTGTGGGAATCAGCATTGATTTACAGTCAAATTTAAAATCAATTTATAAATGAGAATGAAAAGAATTGCAGATAGCAGGATTTTTGAAATTGGACCATTGCATAAAGGATTTTGTTTTTACAAGCTTGGCCTTTGTCTTCCTGCTATCACGCCACAAACCCTCCCAATCATTCTCAACTTTGTTCTTTCCTGCTTTGCTTTGTGTTTTATCGTGGCCATGTCCATTCCAGTAGCATATGTAGTTTGTTACACTGCTTTTATAAAGCTTTCTTTTAAACGCCAGACAGGTTCCTTTAGAAGTTAGAATTAGGGACAACTCTCAAAATTTATTACATGCCCCTTTGACTTTGGCTATTGACACCATGCCCACAGCTAAAAAGCACAACTGCCCGAATTTCTACAAAACATCTCTATTGCTTACAACATCAGAGTCATGCTCCCTCTCTCACACACTTTGAACAAAAAGGATACATTCACCATCTGCAGACCTCTGTTTTTACCTCAGTATCTTTTATACAGGGCAGCCCCGATTATCTGCACTCCGATTTACAGAGGTTCTGCATTGTACTGTACAAGGCAAACCTGTAAGTGTAATACACTTCTTTTCTTATAATTCATAAAAGCTTTGCCATGATTACTGTATCAAGCACGTAAATACTATACTATACACAGTGAGCCCATGTTCTCTGGGTCATAGATTAGTTCCTTGCGACTTTGAGCTAAATGGAGAACTCCATCCATTAGCTGTGCCATGGTGATGTCAACTGATTTCCCTCTGTGTCAGCCCAAATCTTCCTTACGCAGTGTCTCAACTTCACTCCACCTATCCACAATGCATTTCCCACCCTTATCACCAATTGAGTTCACACCATGAAGCATCTCAGTTTGAAGATTTGCACTGTGGTAATTTGCCAGTCGTGAACTGCGAAACCGCATTCTCTGGCTCAGAGGCAAGCACTTTGCGGTGTGAGCTAAGTGGAGGCCTCTGTCCATGGGCTGTCCATCTCTGACCACTGTGAGTGGTACAACAACAACAACAACAACATTTATTTATATAGCACATTTTCATACAAAAAATGTAGCTCAAAGTGCTTTACATAAAGAAGAATAGAAAAATAAGAGACACAGTAAGAAAATAAAATAAGTCAACATTAATTAACATAGAATAAGTGTAAGGTCCAATGGCCAGGGGGGACAGAAAAAACAAAAAAAAAACTCCAGACGGCCGGAGAAAAAAAATAAAATCTGTAGGGATTCCAGACCATGAGACCGCCCAGTCCCCTCTGGGCAATCTACCTAACATAAATGAAACAGTCCTCTTTGTATTTATGGTTTTCACGGAAGGACTTGATGATGATGATGATGATGGTCACGTGGACTTCTGGCTTTTAGTCCATCAATGCTGGGGCATCATGGTGCTTTGAGTAAGTTGGTGGTGGTGCAGGCCGCCACCACAGAGAAACCGGAAAAAGAAACAGAAGAGAGAGTAGGGGTCAGTACGGATTTTAGTGCCACCATGAATAGTTATTATAATGAATTGAACATACAGAGTATCAGGATTAAGATAAAGTGAAGTTATGAAAAGGCCATGTTAAAGTAATGTGTTTTCAGCAGTGTTTTAAAGTGCTCCACTGTATTAGCCTGGCGAATTCCTATCGGCAGGCTATTCCAGATTTTAGGTGCATAGCAGCAGAAGGCCGCCTCACCACTTCTTTTAAGTTTAGCTTTTGGAATTGTAAGGAGACACTCATTTGATGATCTAAGATTACGATTTGGAATATAGGGTGTCAGACATTCCGATATATAAGATGGAGCGAGATTATTTAAGGCTTTGTAAACTATAAGCAGAATTTTAAAGTCAATTCTGAAAGACACAGGTAACCAGTGTAGTGACATTAAAACTGGAGAGATGTGTACAGATTTTCTTTTCCGACTCCCCTTTTACACTCCCCTGGTGATGTTGGCTGATCTCTCTCTGTGTCAGTCCCCAGTAGCACTGCTACTACAGCGGCCATCTGTTTTTATCTGTGTCTGTTGTTTTCATCTCTCTGAGGTAGCATCAGTACAGATTACCTCTTATAATCAGGGTATTACTATAGTCCCACTGCTGACAACCACTTATTGGAATGATTTTCTGCCAACACCTTTAATATACATGATGTACAGCCATGTATCTGCTCCTTCCATGCCTACTGTCTCAGAGCCTCCAGCCTTCCATCACCTTGGTCTTTCCTGTATTTACATTGAGGTCTTCAGTTTGCAAAACAGCTTGCCTTTTCATGATCTTCTATGTCAATTCTGTTTCGCATTTAGTCATCAATATGAGGTCATCAGAGTACAAGAGTCCTCATAACAACGCTTCACACTCCTCAATGGTCATCACCTCCATCACTATCATGAAAAGCAAGAGAATCAACATACAGTAGATACCTAGATAAGCAGCTGACTTAGAATGGACGGATCCCTCAACATGCGTTTATCTCAGCTGTATACGTACATTTGAACAATCATTAAACACTATAGCTTTATTTTAGTAAAGCCCCTTGGGTTGGTGTTCACTATAAGATGGGGATAAAGGAAGTAAAATCTGCTGTTGAATAGACATTATTTGGGTTTTTTAAGAAAAGACAGTCTTTCATTTTCCTTGCAGATATTAATTACAGTAACTGTTAATTCTCATACAAAAAGGTCAACTAGCCTTCTAAACATGTAATTACAAGTTTTGCCCTAGAAATTGTTCAACAGGTGGATGACACATTTTCTGAACTGCACACTTCCCCAAAAACCAAAACAAGCTCTATTGCATAAAGGTGGTCTTTAATAAAGGTTTTGATTAAATATTTCAATAAAGCAAGACATGTTTCTGAAGACATACTATTCCCATGTTTTCTTTAGCATTCTATGGGAGGTGTATTTTATTCCTCCAACACCAGTGCTCTTTACTTCTGCAGTGCAGATCACAACATTAACTCTACTTCTCCCAAAATATGTTTGATCACACATATTTACACCCACTTCATATAAACTAAATTTCAAAACCCAGCGCACTAGTGCATCATAAATATGGGCACAATCTACATTATATATTTCTGTGAACCACATTACCTATGTGAAGTGTTTCAAAATGAAAGGTTTTAGCTGCTCATGTCAGTTCAATGCTTCCACACTTCCTATGATGGGCATATGTTTTATAACAGTAACTTCTTACAAAAATGTGATTAAAACTTTTTCAGGCCATGTTAGAAAGATGTCTCTTAATCTAACAAATCCAGACTTCTGCTGTGGCATGGTAGGTTTGAATTTGTGAACAGCATGAATCCATGCCCCTATTGTGCTTTGTGTTAACAGTGCAGGCTGGTGCTGGTAGAGTAAAGGTGTGGGGAATGTTTCCTTGGTACACATTTGACCTCTTAATACTAACCAGAAATCACTGGTCTGCCACTGCATACCTATGTATTGTTGCCATCCCTTTAAACTGTTTTTTAAACAGGAATTTCCAGCATTATGAGACAAAGTATACATCATTGCAGGTTTGTTCCATAAACACGGCTGACTCCAGTTTGCTTAACTGGTTTGCAGTCTCTAGATCTCAATCTACTACAGCATTTTTGGGGTAAGGTGGAGCAGTATGTTCATAGTCTGTGTACTACACTACAAAAAATGAAATCTAAGCCAAGTAAAAAGTATTTAAATAATGACGTTAATTTTACCTTATTGTAAGACATCCAAAAAATTATTTTTGCAATTTGCTTAATTTAAGAAATCTTGTCAAGTAAATTTTACTTACCCCTTTGGCAGATTTTTTTGCTAAATATAAGCAAAACAAGTCCCATTTACAGTTTTTTTTATTGTATGGTTTTTGCATATGCATTTTTTGCAGTGTATTAAAATATTTTATACATCTTTTTAAATCCGTACCTTGAAAAAAAGGTTGTTCTGGATGTAAAAGTGGATTTTATCTAGTACCAAATAATTGTCTTAAAGTAGCCAATAAGCATACATAGGTTGTACTGTCTTTGCAATGTGGTACTAATGTCCGACTTTTCTATCAGCTTGCCAAGTAATTTTCACTTTGGCTGCATTGCTGGCTGGATTATGTATTTTTTTATTGTATGCATTAATTCTACGTGGCTAAGATTTGTATCATTTAAATTTCAGTTATAATAAGACTAAAGTCAATACTAATTCTGCTAATATTGATAACAACAGAAAGCACTTACAGAAAATGAGATTGAAAGTAGGTCTGTGTGCATGTTCCGTGGATACACATTCTGAGTTGAATTCTTTAATGAACAGATTGCATCTGCTCAGCAGAACGTAATCACAGCAGCTTGCAATAGGTAGCATCCAGATGACTTGGCTGTTAACTTTTATTCTGATTAAAAGATTTGCTGTCTGTCTAATTCAGCCTAGCATAATTACTTGTCTTTCAAACTCCTAATGCAAGGGTATCTTCTATTGTTCTAAATTATATTTAAACAGCTCCTTGTAATCTTGGGTTTTCTTTGTTTTAGAGCTAATAAATGAGTGCATCTAGCAAGACTTATTTTTATAAAGTTCTTTTTATGATGGCCACCATAAACAAGTGATTTACATAAGGCAGTAAATCATTGTAGGCCAAATTGTACAATATAAATTAAAAATGCATTACTGGTGCACGGATTGATTTAAAACACACTGAGTGCCACTCACCACACATACAGCAGCAGTTTATTACATTACTGTTAAAAACATACAGAAATTGTATTGTAGAAATTATTATAGTAGCCCATCAATAATAATTGAACTAGAGAATTGTTTCCACTATTCTTCTCTTTTTACTTCCTATTCGTCTTTAATGGTTTCTTCGTTTTCTAGGTGAACTGTTGTGTGCCAGAAATACCAGTTGTTAGAGATCATGAATAAGGCAAGCAAAATGAATTAAATAGGTAAATACAGGTGAAAATAAGTTCAAGTTTATTGTTTGTTTGCTTAATGGCTGCAAGCATCAATGTCTATTGTGTAGCCGCAGCCCCCACTTGGTTTATACCAGTCAGCTGAGCTCTCATGAGATTCCACATGATATTGGTAAATCTGCCAGGAAAAAGACTACTGTAGGTGCTGGGCTTTCTTTCAAATTATTAAATAATCTGAGGTCATTTTTTGCCTTTATGTGGAATGCTATTAAATGGAGCAGCTCATTTCTTTCACTTTTAAAACCAACTAGGCAATGATTAGTATGCCATGAATTGTGAATTTGCTATGATTTTTCTCTCTTACTGTTTTTGTTTTAAAGCATTTGTACTAAGATGACTACAGAGTTGCAAATGATCTATATATATATATATAAAAGTCAAAGTGTATATGTATGTTCCAGCATCACGTCTGAACGGCTGGAGCGATTTTCATGAAACTTGGTACACATGTTTCTCATTGGTCAACTAAAAACACTGTAGGGTGAAATTAGCTCTAACCCACCCCATTCTGGGTTAGGCAGGGGCTGATCCTCCGGTCTTGTATGCATGTTTTCATCCAATTAACACTCAGAACGACCACCAGAGGGCAAACTAGAGGTGACTGCCAGCATTCTTTATGTTTGAGCACCACCACGCCCCTGTTGCTTTTAAAATTAAATAGACTTGGCCAAGTTGACATGCCAACTATTTTTAGGACTCATTCTGACTTTGTGACTCGAACAGCCATATATATATAGATGTCTAAGCGTGGAAGTGGATGTGTCAATCCGGCCCAGAAATTAGAGGTAGAGTCAGGGTAAGGGCTCCAGCTCTGAGGATATGCAAGCGAGGCCAGCACACCGACAAAAGGAAACCTACGAAGAAAGACAGTCGCTTAGCTGCTAATTCTACTAGGAGAGAGATGCCCAGAGTAGTTCTGACGATTTCAATACTTTCTAGGATCCCGTGCTTACACAGTTAGTATGTATATATATTGTGGTAGAATAAATCCGTCACAAAGACAAAAACAAAGTTTTGGGGACCGTCCCCGTATATTGTCGTCCAGACAATAAGAAAAAAGAAGCGATTCAAAGTTTTGGAATTACAATGAACATTTTTACTGTGACAAAATGGTGGTTATATATCAGAGGAAAACATGTGACAGGAAATGGTTGGCATGTTGTGACACTGCAGCAGGAACCAGAAACAATGTCATTCTTGGTGAGCCAGAAGTGAGGTGATTTGTGGGTTTCGGAAGTGACGTCATCAAGGATAGCAGGAAGTGACGTTATTGCAGCCATTTTGGAACCCGGAAGTTGCAGGATTATTTTTCTTCTTGGTTTCTGTTGATACAAGAGAGTTCAGGTAAGCACCATGTGACAACCCCTTATCTCGCGATGTTTCACTAATCTTCCGGCTCTTTGACTGCTCCTAATCGCACATATGTGACAATATATATATATATATATATATATATATATATATATATATATATATAAATATATATATATATATATATATCTATACTAATAAACGGCAAAGCCCTCACTCACTCACTGACTGACTGACTGACTGACTGACTGACTGACTGACTCATCACTAATTCTCCAACTTCCCGTGTAGGTAGAAGGCTGAAATTTGGCAGGCTCATTCCTTACAGCTTCCTTACAAAAGTTGGGCAGGTTTCATTTCGAAATTCTACGCGTAATGGTCATAACTGGAAGTTGTTTTTCTCCATTTACTGTAATGGAGTTCAGCTGGAGGGGCGGAGTTTCGTATGACATCATCACGCGTCTCACGTAATCACGCATTACGTAGAAAGCCAGGAAGAGCTACAAAACGCGCTTTAGAAAACATGCATTATATAATTAAGAAGGCAGCGAAACAATTAGAAGCGAGCGAGTGACATATAAAACCATATTCAGCGGCTCACGTGAACTGACGCAGTGCGCAGACAAAAAGTAACAGTTCCAAAGAGTGCTGAACAAAAACCGAATTACACTGCTATGCTCAAATAGATAAACCACACGCAGTGGTGCGATAGTAAAGCATTCGCCTGTAGCGCCCACGTCCGAGGTTCGATTCCCGAGAGGGGATGCACTAAGTATGTACGTGCGCTTCTCGATTTATTTTAACCTCGCATCCCCTTAGTTTGAGACGTATGAAAACGCATGCGGTTAACGCAGAAAGACAGATCACCTATTGAAGCTTCATGAATAATGGATACTTTATTCGCGATCAATGATTGTTTTGGTAAAGCCATACTCAGTGTATTCATTAGATGAACGGTAAAAAAGTAAGAGCGAGGGGACGGTAACTTACTGAAGCACACAAGCAAAACCACAATAGCACGCGGGCTCGATGTACTGACTTGCGTGATCACATTCCAAAAAATATTTCTTTTCAAGTTCTATTTAGTCCATATGAGTCAAACTCAAAGCCCACGGGCCACATCCGGCCCGGCGTGTAATTATATCCGGCCCGCGAGATCATTTTATATACTGTATTATTGTTATTAATGGCCTGGGTATATGAAGCGCTGGTAACACAATAAACTACAGATCCCATAATGCAGCGCTTCAGCTGCCTTGCCGAACACTTACCGCGTTGCTGCAAGTTATTGCGAAGCTAGCTCACACGATGCCGAAGAGAAAAGTTGATTCTGAAAATAGAGCCTTTAAAAACCGATGGGAGGCTGAGTATATGTTTACTGACATTGCCGGTAAACCCGTGTGTCTCATTTGTGGAGCTAATGTGGCTGTAATTACAGAATTTAATCTTTACAATGACTGACAAACACAGAATGTAACTTGAACACAACACATCGTACAAATACGACCCTGATTGAAACAAATAATGATAATCGAATCCTTGATCACAGCAACACTCACAAAGCAATTACTGTATATTGACAATCATGTTACGTTATTTTTAAAATGTTCCCTTTTCTTTTTCATAGCTTCTTTAACACACTACGTCTCCGCTCCGAATATATATATATACCCCGATCTACATACTCTCAAATAAATAAGCCACACACCGTGGCGTAATTGTAGAAGCTTCGCCTCTATCGCCTACATCCGAGGTTCGATCCCCGAGAGGGGATGTACTGAGTATGTAGGCGTGCTTCTCGGTTCATTTTAACCTCGCATTTCCTTGGTTTGAGACGTATGAAAAAATATGCGGTTAACGCAGAATCATGTTACGTTATTTTTAAAATCTTTCCTATTCTTAGCACAAGCACAGCTGAGAAGCTTCGATGCATGTACTCCATAACAAAAAATAACGCATTTAATCACATTTTCAATTCCAAGCAAAGGGGAACTTTTGTCAATGCATGATTTCCTGGTACATCGATTACACTGATGCACACATCACAGCTACAAAAATGTTAGAGTCGGAATGAAGCGCGTTCCTACGACTGATCAGAGGAAAATTTCATTTCAAAAAACTACCCGAGCGAAGCCTTGATAAAAGCATGGTTTTGTGCACAGTGAAAAGCAAGCAAAATTAGATGCATTACAGAAAGCGGACTTTGTGGCTCTTACTGGGGATCATTGGACTTCCGTGACCGTTAGTAATTCTAATTACATCTAATTACAAAATGTTCAATGATCACACTGTTTTAGCCTAATGTACAAAATAATTTTGGCTAAGGTTACTCAGAGTTTAAAGATTAAGTTGGTCAAATTACCTTTTATGTTTCTGACTTATTTTTTTAAGAAGAAAAACTGCACTTTATGTTGAAATTTTGGTTATTATTATTTAAAGATAATACCATTCTGAAAATGTACTTAAAGTACTTAAACTACCACTTTATTTTTAAGTCTGCCCAATTTTAACCAGGGATGATATTTTTGTTTCTGTTTTGAATTCAAATGCAGTTTAAAAGCATTTTTTTTTCAGAAATTAAAAGAGCTTGAGTTTACAATATTCATGTCCATGTCTATTATTTTATTCTGTCGCCCACTAAAACCCTTTTAAATTAAAAAAACACATTTGCGATTTGGGGCAAATTTAC
>JANRMT010062856.1:94248775-94298202 GCA_026402145.1 Polypterus bichir lapradei
ACTCACTCACTCATCACTAATTCTCCAACTTCCCATGTAGGTAGAAGGCTGAAATTTAGCAGGCTCATTCCTTACAGCTTACTTACAAAAGTTAAGCAGGTTTCATTTCGAAATTCTATGCGTAACGATCATAACAGTCAACAACGTCCGCCATGTTGAACTTTCTTATTTATGGCCCCATCTTCACGAAATTTGGTAGGCGGCTTCCCTGCGCTAACCGAAACCAATGTACGTACTGTACTTATTTCGGTGGTATGACGCCTCTGTCGGCCGCCATATTGAACTTTCCAACGGTCTTTATTACTTATGGGCCCATCTTCAAGAAATTTGGTACGTGGGTTCCCAACACTAACTGAATCCTACTTACGTACATATATATGTCCATTGCCTGCAGCTCGGTCGCTGTGTGAGGCGGCGTTAGGTCCCTCATCCCCACGCCTCCCATGTTGTTGGCTGCCTGCCTATATAAGGCCATCCGTCGCTCTGGTCTCTTCATTCCCTTCCTTGCTTCGCCATTGTTCAGGTACCCATTTCCTTTATTGTTCCAACCATACCCACATTAACATGTCTTTCGAGGTGATCACCATCGATCAAAGAACTGTCACTTACTGAGTGGTTTCCATGCCCGGAGATGGCACCTGACTTTTCCATTCTCTGTGTTACATATTGCACGGCCATATCAGGCTCACTCTTGATATCTGGAGGAACATTGTGTCTTATGTACTGAATGACTGGGTCAGGTTCAAGGTGTGGATTGATGATGGTACAGGAGATAATTATACTACACAGGAGCACTATAAGAGTGAAATGCTTAAGCCCTTCACCTATGGTTCTGCATGTGAGTTGATGGCTGCCGTTGAATTTTTCAGTTGTCGCTTTCAAGTGTACCAAAATGGCCAAATATTTTACACCTTTGGACTACCGCCAATGCCTCTTAAAAATCTTAGATTCAAAGGTGATGATTTCAGTAGTGGACACTTTGATGTTTATGAATGTTTAAACTCTCAAAAGCTGGATGCGAAGTTATCGATGAAACCAGTTGTATGCTTACAATGCTTGACAGATGCCGAATGTCACTTCAACACAACAAGTCCTGCAAATACTGTCGTAATTGAAACAAACCATGAAACTCAAGCCGATTATGACAGCAGCAATCAGTAAAAGAGTAAAAACAGTAAAAGTGAGAAAACAGTAAAAAGGAGGTGTGTCAGACATTGTGGTACATTTTCTGATGCAGCTAGACAGAAACAAGTTTGTGACGCTGCCGCCAAATACTCGCAGAAAAATCCACAAGTTAATAGACACGCTGTCACTAAATACTCGCAGTCAAATCCACAAGTTCATAGAGACACTGCCGCTAAATACTTGCTGGCAAATCCACAAGTTCATAGATACGCTGCAGCTAAATATTAGCAGGCAAATCCACAAGTTAATACTGGGAATGCCTGTTAAACATCTTAGATTCACGAGTACCGATTTGGGTAGTGAACACTACAATGATTGAAACCTGTTATCTTTACAACGGTTGACAAACACGGAATGTAACTTGAACACAACACGTCCTCCAAATATGAACCTGATTGAAAGAAATAATGATAATCAAATCCTTGATTACAGCAACACTCATAACAGTGACAAAACAATTACATTGACAATCATGTTGCGTTATATTTAAAATGTTTCCTTTTCTTTTTCATAATTTCTTTAACACACTACTTCTTCGCAGCGAAGCGCAGGTTTTTGCTAGTACAGTATATATATAAAAGCCAAATACCACTGAGTCACTCATCACGAAATCTTCTGAACCATGAGGACTTGGGACTTCAAATTAGGAATGTAGGTTACCCTTGGCCCATAGGTGCTCGCTAAGAAATGGTTTTAAAAATTTCATGGTCCAAGCGCGTTCTGTCTGTATATCTGTCTGCTTTTCATGAGACAATTACTTAACGGATTTAGATCTGGTTGTTTTCTATAATTTGCTTGAACTTTCCAATTGATTTTGTGACTTCTCTCATTGTGCTAACTACCATAGTTTACTTACGGTACAGATGTATTTATGCAAATCCAACAGAGTGACTGTGGGCCAAGAGCAGGGGGCAACAACAGCAACATTTATTTATATAGCACATTTTCATACAAAAAATGTAGCTCAACGTGCTTTACATAATGAAGAATGGTAAAATAGAAGACACAGTAAGAAAATAAAATAAGTCAACATTAATTAACATAGAATAAGAGTAAGGTCTGATGGCCAGGGAGGACAGAAAAAAAAAAAAAAAAAAAAACTCAAGACAGCTGGAGAAAAAAATAAAATCTGCAGGGATTCCAGACCATGAGACCGCCCAGTCCCCGTTGTTTGAGTTAGTCTAATTCTCACCATGAGTTGGGGTGCACATTGCCTCCGCTTAGCTAGTGATACTTGTTTGTTCAACACACATTATCATCTACAGATTGGAGTAACGTTTGATGTTTTTGAGAGAGAGATCAGAGCTCTGTGTGTTTTAGAGGGTAGCTGCTGATTACCAGAGATATCACAGGTATGTGCTTTTCTCCCCATGTGGGGAACACTTTCCCGTTAGAGCTGAACATGATCAGAAATGGTGCCAACATCTATTGATTTTTAAAGTTTGCCCTGTTTCTTTAAGTCAACGTATGTTTGTGTATATGTGTTCCAGCATCACTTCCAAACGGCTAGAGCGATTTTCATGACACTTGGTACACATGTTTCTCATTGGTCGACTTAAAATAGGGTAGAGTGAAATCAACCCTAACCCACCCCCTTCTGGGTAGGGTAGGGGTGGTCTTGTGGCCCTGTATGCATGTTATCATCCAGTTGACACTTGGAATGACCACCAGAGGGCGAACTAGAAGTGACTGCCAGCATTCTTTATGTTTGAGCACCACCGCACCCCTGTTGCTTTTAAAATTAAATAGAGTAGGCCGGTTCCAAGTGTCAACTAGATAATAACATACATTAGTGAGTCTTTATTGTTTGTGAATTTATTTTTATTTTTAAAGTTGTGTTTTTTAAATTATGTTTTACTCAAGCAATTAAAAAAACACTTTATTTTCCTCCTCCTGGGCAATGCTGGGTATTTCAGCTAGTTACAAATAAAAAGATCCTGTTTGGGACACTTATTTTTCTTTTCATATGTCCTCTATGCTAATCACCTTTAAAAGTAGCTATATAATGAACATTTGAGGCAGCAAACTTTTAACAAGACCTTGAAATATAACAGGAAGAATATTGCATACCAAGGTCTGTTACAACATAATGTATATATGATTCAAAATCTCTATCTATAACGCACAATTTCTGTTTGTTTATTTGTTCTTTATGCACAACTGTTTTAATGTGTTATCAGATCACCTAACACCAAAGATCCCAACTAACCTCTTAGGTTCTTTTGTTAATGGGGGATAGGAAGAAATGTCAAACCCAACTATACAACTGTTACCTGTAACCTTTTACCTTTACCACTGTCTGAACTGTATCCTGTGTGCTCAGCCTGAGGGACCTCCAGTGATGGGCTGCTTGATGATTGGCACTGTCTTTATTTCCAAACTTTTATCTTAACCCAGTTTACCACTAATGCAGGACTCCTTTTGTGTCCATAATGGACCACAGCTAGACAAGGAATCGACAATTACCTCTTACTCAGACAAAGGCATTGACGTTTAAGCATTTACTCGAAAATTATATTTATTTGCATCAAAACCATTAACAGCAAATATATACTGACACAAAGAATCATACAATCTGAGCGTCTTAACTCTTCATCCAGTCCAAGTGGTAATAATAACATGCAGATGACATTTAATTCCCAGATGGCTTCTGTTTTTGCAGATTATCAGTTCTAAAGCAAAACAAAGATATAGCAAGAGAGATAATAAGCTCTTTGGCAAATTTTAAAGCAGATGAGGGTGATGAACAGGGGGCTCCTCTGAAAGCTGTCTTCTTTTACATTAGCATCAGCTCCTCTCTTCTTGCTCAAAAATGAGCATACCAGTACCAGAGCTTGTTTACATTATTTTTTGAGGTTTTTTTTACAACACAGAAAATGCTTCAGAAATTGTTATCAAAAGCTCAAGGTTAATTCTCTGAAACAAACCTCTAAGTTATTGCTTCATATATCAAGTCCGCCTGCATGTGCTGCACTTGTGTTCAGCTTCACAAGACTTCTGACCTAAAGTAAAAGTACCTGACCCAAACAGTATTTACTCTGTTAGAATTTGGCATCAAGTAACATCTACAGTATATGATGGCCCCTTGCATGATGGTTGGGACTGCTGCTTCAGAAGTTCAGAATTCTGGGTATACAGTCACTAGTAAACCTAATTGTTTATATATCTAGGATTAATGAGGATACAAGCCAAGCAAAATGACACCTTTTATTGGCTAACTAAAAAGATTACAATATCAAAGCTTTTGAGGGAACTCAGGCCCCTTCTTCAGGCAAGGTGTAATACAGAAACTGAAGTTCCCTGTGTTTATATCCACACACTAGGACAAGAAACAACATTGGTAAATCTTTAAATGAAAAATCTTAAATGTAAAAAATTAATAGATTTATTCAGGCTAAGATTAATTTAACAAGAGAGAGAAGAACAATGTATGGTCAAGCGCTTTGGATAAGATAACAGTCCAACAAAGTCCTTTGAAGTTTGTGATGAGTTTTTCAAAACAATATGGGTCTGTAGACTGGTTATCTGTGTCAGTCTGGAAGATGCAAACAGTCCTCATATCTGCCCATAAAACTCTTGTCTCTATTCAACCATGTTGTAATGTATTAAATTTTAACATGAGTTTAACTTCCCATTCTTTTCTCTCTTGCTGTGTTTTGAAGTTGCCCATAAGCACTGTGACTTTAAAGTCCCTCTTACATTGTCCATGGCTGTTGAAGTGGGTCGCTACAGGAACATCTGTGTTGCCATGTTTAATGTGGAATCTGTGTAAATTCATTCTCTGGCGGAGCGTTTGTCCAGTTTCTCCCACATAGAGTGCGGTGTCAGGACATTTCATGCAGAGAATTAGGTAGACAGCAGGAAAATGATCCCTTTATGTGATGTTCAAGTCGGCAGTGTGGTATAACTGTACGGTCTGTATTGTAAATGTGGGCACATGTTTTACATCTTTTCTGTAGGCAGGGAGATGTGCCATTTTCTGTCGGTTCATTTAGGGACCTTTGGACAATTAGTTGCTGAAGGTTTGGTGGTTGTCTGTATGCCAGGAGGGGAGGTTCAGGAAATACATTTTTCAGTGTTTGGTCATTGTTTAGCATTGGTTGAAGTTCTTTTATAGTTTTTATAAAATTGTTTAATTTTATAAAGATGTGGGTTGTAGGTGACAACAAGGGGGATGCGGTTCTTGTTGTTGTTTTTATATTCCAGAAGATTGTCTCTGGATATGGCAGTAGCTCTTCTTATTTGAGTGGGATTAATGAGGAAACCAAAATGCTCGTTCACTCTCGTTAAAATGCAGTGGTCAGGCCATACAGACAGGTAATACACCACATAATATAACAGCATAAGTGGAGCTTCTCAGTGATCTTTGCTTCGACTACCATATATACACATGGATAAGTTCTCCCACGAATGAGTTGGGATTTGGATTTTATAGTATAATTTCTGGTATTTTATAATGTCGGTCGTATAAGTCGAATGTGGAAAACTCATGCTGTTGGTCCAACAGATTATGATATACTAATGCCCACTGAGAGAGTAATCAAGGAGCACACTGCCTTTTTTTCTATGTGGGTGTGGCAATGCGCTGTATCAGCGTGTGCTCCTAACCTCTCTCTCTCTCTCTATTTTGCCTATGTCACCACACAGTAATACCCGAACTATTCCGAAGCAACGTTTGCACTAATTTGTGTTTTTTGTATCTCACATCCTCATACACCTTTATCATAAGAGCATCCCTTATCTATTTTATTTATTTATTTTTCTCCAGCCGTCTGGAGTTTTTATTTTGTTTTTTCTGTCCCCCCTGGCCATTGGACCTTACTCTTATTCGATGTTAATTAATGCTGATTTATTTTGTTTTCATATTGTGTTTTTTATTTTTCTATTCTTTATTATGTAAAGCACTTTGAGCTACTGTTTGTATGAATATGTGCTATATAAATAAATGTTGTTGTTGTTGTTATCTATGATGGAGCATTCGATCAGAAGAAAATATGAAGTTGATTTTAAATTAAATGTCATTGATGTAGTGAAAGAAATTGGTAACTGTGCTGCTGCAATAAAATTCGATGCGTCTGAGAAACTGGAGCAAGATTGGAGGAGGCAAGAAAATGTAAAAAAAAAATTAAATTATGTCGCATTTTTGAACGGGCGTATAAGTCAGGGTCTGATTTTATGATTGATTTTTCAGGTTTCAAGACCCAACTTATACTTGAATATATACAGTATTACTCAAATTCATTTTAATGACTTTAATTCTAATACAGTGAGTAAACTTGTTTAACGTGCTGACTGGTAACAAAATTGAAGAGGGAAGAAAAATTGAGGAGGCAGGCAGGATGGTTAAGAAAGACCCAGACAATCTCCTAAACTGAGCAAACACCTAGAAAGAAATGCAGAAAAGCAATGGTTATATTATTCAAAGGTTAGGCTTGGTTATAGTGTATTAAAAATAAATCAATGGCTGTTTTTTTTTTTCAGAGTGTATAATATACTAGTGAGATTTTATAATTAATTTTGTCTGAAGTTCTGGCCACCGTATTACACAAAAGACACAGCAATGAGGTTCATAACTGACCTAGATGGCCACATTGCTCTGGTGGGAATTAAACCTTGTCAGCCTTAAGCACTGGACCCTCAATTCAGGTGTACAAAATTTTAAAAGGCATCAAAAGTGTTATCAAGTGAAATTCTTTTTTATTATAATAGTGTATCCAGTTATTTCAACACACAGCTAGAAATTAAGAAGTGCAGCCAAAATAGAACCAAAAATGCATTGTTTCAAGCAAAAAAGTGCAATAATCTAGAACAAGCAATTGAGTTATCTAGTTGTTAAGGAAACCATGATGGCTTTTAAAAATTCACCTGTAACAAATATTGCAATGAGCTAATAAAAAAAATTCAATGGACTGAATGGTTTTCTCTAATTAGTAAAATGCCTTAGTTTATTCTTAACTATTATACCTCTTATTAAATCAATTAAAAATCACTTAAATAAATGTAAGAAGTTCTGAGTTAATAGTTGGAGAAGGCATCTTTGTGACGTCCGGGACCCAGAGTTTTGAAAGTCCCTAATGTCTTACTGTCTACCACACTACTTGGTAGCTTATTTCAAGTGTCTATCGTTCTTTGTGTAAAGAAAAACTTCCTAATGTTTGTGCAAAATTTACCCTTAACAAGTTTCCAACTGTGTCCCCGTGTTCTTGATGAATTCATTTTAAAATACAAGTCTTGATCCACTGTACTAATTCCCTTCATAATTTCAAACACTTCAATCTTGTCACCTCTTAATCTTCTTTTGCTTAAACTGTAAAGGCTCAGCTCTTTTAATCTTTCCTCATGATTCAACCCCTGTAGCCCTGGAATCAGCCTAGTCACTCTTCTCTGGACCTTTTCTAGTGCTGCTATGTCCTTTTGTAGCCTGTCATGATAAATCATCATAAGTCATGATAAATGCTTTTATCCCGATTATCTGAGGCATCGATAGTCATGAGGTGAGGATAGACCAGATCACGTGAGGTGGACTTTTAAATCACATTCACAGTAGTTTAATAAAACAGAGAGAGTAAAAGGTGTGTAACAGTGCCTTCAAATAAAAAACCCAATTAAAAAAAGTCTCATAACGTTTAAACTCCAACGCATTAAAGAGATAAAACCATTATGTCCTTTCCTGCTCTTTTTGTGCTCATGCAGGATACATTAAAGGTTGCAGCCTTGATCAAACCCATGTAGATCAGAACTTCACTGTTAATGGGCTCCCAGGGCATCTTACCCATTACCAGATCTACTGCATCTGATTTCTTATCCACTGCAGCTCAATGTGTCCCTGATCCTTGCCTTAAATCTGAACTACCACTGCTAATAGCTTCCTCGCAGCTCCTAGAGTTTCTTAACAATGCTGCCACATTTTAAGTCTACTTCCCCATCCATTTTCCCGATCTCCCCTTACAGCTACACTGCTCAGCTCATGCCTGCTCAGCCATTCCACAGAGGCTTCACAACACCCGGTCTAGCTCTTTCTAAGATGGTTGCCCAACTGCCCAATCCTGCTCTCATTTTCTCCTCAGTTTTCTCCCCCTTTCAAAATACTCGGACCCTTTTTATTGCTGCAAGTGTAAATTCTGTACTCATTGACCCATGGAACTGTCACTGATGGATGGGTGTGCAAATCACACCCACATGTGAATAAGTTCTTACTCCATTCGCACTGCATGGCCACATGTCTGTCCTGCATATACCTACACTCACATGTCTGAGTCGTACTATTTTAAAACAAACCCCTGCACCTGCTCTGTTCTGCAACAGGCCCTGTATACGACATACTGAAATAGTAGCTGTAACAGATTGTTCTGTGACAATGTTACACCCATAGTTTTACCAGCTTTACCCATTATTTATTGCAGAACACCTTCAATTCCATATTCGGCAAAACACAGAGAATCAATTGATGGGCTGACAGATATTCAATTGGATTTGGGCCTAATATCGAATGGGTCACTTAAGGAAATTTATATTCATGTTCTTTATGTACTCCACTGATGCTTTCACAGTGTACTTCAGGCTGCAATCATCTTGAAATCGTAATTTCAGCCCTCATCAAGACAGTAACAGAATTTCTTTTAGAATCTGTTTGTATTTTGCTTCATTAATATTTAGTTCTAACTTGATAAGGGTGTTTTATCAAGATTATGCATGTAATGTTTAGGTTGATATATATACAGTTGTGCTTGAAAGTTTGTGAACCCTTTAGAATTTTCCGTATTTCTGCATAAATATGACCTGGGGGGTCACACCAAATACTGAAAGCAAAGGTTCACATACTTTTGCCACTCACAAATATGTAATATTCGATCATTTTCCTCAATAAATAAATGACCAAGTATAATATTTTTGTCTCATTTGTTTAACTGGTTTCTTTTTATCTACTTTTAGGACTTGAGTGAAAATCTGATGATGTTTTAGGTCATATTTATGCAGAAATATAGAAAATTCTAAAGGGTTCACAAACTTTCAAGCACAACTGTATATATTTTTTAATGCTGCAATACTTCATTACTATTTCATGCGTTTATTTCTTCATGTAGGATTTTGGGAGTCTTCTTTAATGGTCACCACTATTTCAAACATTTTGGTTACTATATGAAATGCAATAAAAGTCGCTCGCACTCACTAAACAGTCTCCAAACTCTGTAGAAATACAAATGCATTTGACTTAGAATTTAGCACTATTCCTTTATCGCAGCCAATGTATCTTTTACAGCTATCTTAAATTTAAAGATATGTTAAAATATTTAAAATGATCTCTAAATCATTCACAGATACAGTATCTCCAAATGTAATTAAGATATATGAAAATCATCTTAAGATATTTTCTGCTGTATATCTTTAAAACCATTTAAAGGTAACTTACAATCATTTTAATATATCTCTAAATGATAATTTGGCTTACTTAATATTTATTCAGATTTCTCATTGAAAAGTACGTTTCCATCTTTAGCCATTTAATGATAATTTTAAATGATTTACACATATTGTACAATGGTTCAAAGACGCTTTAAATTATTTAGAGATCGTTTTAAATGAACTGCAGATTCTTTAAATGGATTACAGATACGTATATTTAAATGATTTACAAATATCTTTAATCACCCTTACACATTTAAAGATATGCTGAAATGATTTACAAATACCTTCAAATGAGTTATGTCTTTAAATCATCTCTTTTTTATTTAAAGATAAATTAGCCAAGTGTTCAAGCATGTATCCAATTAAAATATGAAATTAATATAAAAAAACTATTTAGTTCCTCAGTAAATTGACTTCTTGTGTATGCACAGCAGTAGCATGTGTGTGGTCCTCCTTAAAATATATAGAAAGTTAAATGTATCTGCTGAATGGATATACAGGCACACACAAACAGCACTTTATACTGGGTGCTCCACTTACAAGCTGTCTTTACATGAAATGAGCAGTGCAGTGCATTGGGTTAAGGCTAAATGTGTATTTAATGCAGCAAAAAAAAAAAAAAAGATAAAAGAAAAAACTCAAATATCTCATACAGAAAACACACTCAAATGTTTGTGACCATACCTGGAGACTATTGCTTCCATCTGACTCTTTCCTGGTCTACAACAGACATGATGTTTAGGTAAGATAAATGGCTTGCGTGAAGTTGAGGAAAATAGATGTGAAAGTAGCAGGCTTATTAGTTCAGAATTAAGTTTTTCTTTTCTATATTTAATATATGAGTGGCCATGAAGTAAAGCTTGACTTGACAAGCTATAGCCTACTTAAGCTGGGCCATCAGTAAAGTGACCAATACAGCCAGTCTGCAAGTTCAATAACATGTCTTTGGTTCTAGACGGTACTCTTGACCAATGAATGAGAAGGAGAGGCAGATCTTCAATTCACAAGCAAAGTAAGATGGGAATGTCTTTCCCATTTATGTTGTACACCTTTTTTGCATGCATTTTGCATATTTTGAGGATACAACTAGAAAACAGACATGCAAATTATGTGACATGGTTAACATTAGAATTTTTATCTATTTTCCTTAGATGTTTTTCACATCACTAGCATTGTGCAGCATTGGTCACCATTGGATTCCATTATGTCATAAACTTTTTTTCTCGTTCTACATGAAAACATGAGATTAAAAAATGTCCTTGACTATAACTAAAAATTATATAATACAGTATATGGTGGCGGCAGATCAGTCATTTTAGCTTGCATGCCAAAATAGTATATTAAGAATCCATATACTGTTTTTATTACTTGAATTGTAAATAAATACTCCTGGATATCTGTATTTCATTTAAGCTTATCGTTAAATAAAGAGAATGTACTTTAAACTGGGTATAATTCATTTAAATGTATATTTAAATAAAGAGGAAGTCTTGTAAAATACCTGAACTTAATTTACAGCTATCTATAAATCCTTTCTAGAATGTTCTCCCCAATCCTAACATTTAAAGGTGCCTCATTCAAATTGAAGGGAAATTGTGTAAGGAGTAGTATGGTGAATGGGAGTGAGACACAACCAAGAGGTATCAACAAGTGAGAAGAACACAAATGTAGAGCTGAGGGAAAGACCTAGAATGGAGACATACTGTACTGTAGGTGTTATGCTAAGTAGAAACAGATTTGAGGTGATGTGGGAATGGAGAGAAAGGCTAAGGACGACATGAGGAAGTACACCATGATGAAGGTAGAGGGGATTACACCAAGAGGGAGGCCAAAGAAGACGTGGCTATAGGAGGTGGAAGATGACATTAGAAAAATGAGTGTTTAGGACTGCTGAAAATGGAGGACAGACATTTGCGGGGGTATCCTACCAAACTGGGTGTATGGATGTTAAACTGGTGATGATGATTTAAGTAAAGACTAGTTGATTTAAAGGTATCTGCAGTTCAATTAAAGATAGCTGTAAATCATTTACAGATATCTGTAATGTTGTTCAAGATGACTTTAATTTGCTCAAATACAGTTATCTTGAAATGAATTATAGATATTTTATTTAGTATTGTATTCAAACACAAATTTAAATTATTTAGAGATTTGCTAAAATGTATTATTTAGAAATATTTTTAATTAATGTAATTATGTTCATAACTTAAAGATATCTGAAAAGATTTTAAGATTTTTTTAAACATGTAAAAGTATCAGTAAATGATTTAGATAAATGATAATTTAGCTTATCCCTTAAATGTGAGCTATTGATCTTCTATTGCATTTTGGCAATGGTTACATTTGAGGATTCTTTTGTAAGAACACTAAAGTAACTGCGAGTCTTGCTTAAAATAAAGTGCCTGTCAGGACTTATACGGATGAATGGTCTCGATATCTCCATTATGCTTTACAGTAGAGATGGTGTTCTTTGCCATTTTACATTTAATGCAAAAAAATGATCTTGTATATTTCAGACTACTTCAGATTTTCAATGTTTTTTCACAATCTCTAAATTAAGGCTCACTGTGGGACTTTGTGAACAGCGACTTCCTCAGAGTCCCCTTCTCATTAAGGTTTGTAATACTGTAGCTGCAGTTACACCCACACCTTTATATTGTACGGTACTTTAATATAGGCACATGTCTACATACCCTTGGTAATAGTCTGAGGCTGGCTATTGTAAAGACAGTAGCTGTTAAAATTCATACAGGACTTGTGAGGGGGTCAGAGGATTTCAATATTAATGTTAATATGGTCTCTTTTATAGGGTATTGGCTGTGCCAGGAATCTTTGATGTCATTCTTTATATTCTTGTCATATTTGTGTCTTTATCCACCATTACTAGTATATAATTATCAATTATAGAGTGTTGTGTGCTGTAAAACACTGCCAACTTTCAGAAAAGCAAGAAGCACACTGCAAAAAATTCAAACAGTGGCTGTGATCTTATCCATTTTGTGATTGATGAGTTTTGATGATATTCTTTTATGATCATTTGCACCTTATTATATTTTATGCTCCCTATTTTGTTTTACAAATAAGGTCCCTCAAGACAGTATGCAAATACTGTTTTTGGAGAATTCAAAACATTAATTGAATTTTCAGAGATCACATTGCTAATAATCTCCTTGATTATGACTCCTTGAGTGTATGTACTCTATTTCTTGCTGTATTCCAAATGTTTGCTTCCAAGCTAGTTTTAACCAAGGTAAAACAATCTAATGTGGAAATTCACTTTCATCATTTCTCATTTGTATCACTAATAATATTGCTCAAATTATGAGCACAGAACAGACAACAAACTAAGGGAAAAACAAGTGCAAAAAACAAGATTTTTGTAGGATAAAATGGATATTGCTAATTGAGTACTGCTTTGGTAATCCCAAGCTATAAACAAAGTACGTGTAATATATATGAGTTATATGTTTGTGTTGAACAGCCTTTTGCATTTCAATTCAGCTCTTCTGCACAATCCTAAACTGTTTTTCATGTCACTTATTTGTGGGAACCCCACCCTACAAAAGTGCAGTGACTGAACAATTTGTCTGTCTAGTAATAGGTTCATTCAAATGAGACCAAATTCTAATCCAAGTTGGAGAAACATGATCAAGAACCTGGGCTGGTATGCCAAAAAGCAGTTTTAGACAGAAGCTGTCTTCTACCTTCAACTAAATTTGTTGTTTCAATACTGTACATTTCTTGATGTATTTTTCCAGGTTATAGTCAAAACTTTTCTTATAATTTCAAAGTAATTTTGTCCTGGAACCTGAGGTGACAGAATGGCCATCTGTATTTCTGGAGAGTTTGTACAGTCTTTCTGCATTGATAATTCTGGAAAAGAAAGTCACTTCTAATGAAGAAACACAGGCAAGATTCCCTATACACAAGCATCTATAGTAATGGCAGCACCATTAACAAATAAGCTCTCCGTTGACAGCTGCCCATTGCCTTTTGACAACGTTTTCATATTCTTCTCAAAATAATAAGAAACAAGTGTATTACAGTGTGAAACAAGTGTAGGCAGCAAATGTCTACTTACTAAAGCAACACAATTCTTTGTTCACAGTTACTCAAGTTAGAAAGAATACACTAAAATGGAAAACAAAAAGAATTACTGGTCAGCTGGAAATTGTCAACACACTAATGAAAAATTTCTTTCACTTCACAAGCAGAGCTATACATGTTTGGACTGTATGCAGTGTTATATTTAAAGTCTCCAAGCAATATCGGTTTTGAAAGGATCAGACTCGACACACTTAAAAAGCTTTGATACAGCCACCCGTAGATTATCCCTGGCCGCAATTGGTTTGTTTTGTAAAGAGATGTGTCTCTGATGGAGTCCAGACATGAATTGATGAAGGTTTGGAAAGATGGCGGTTTTAAGTGATCAGACCAGAAGTAACATAGGGGAACCAAAAGTGACCTTCTTCTGATGTCAGTCTAGGCACCGGAACTGGAAGTGACGTCGTCCTAGGCGTCAGAACCGGAAGTGACATCTTCAATGCTGAGTCAGATAGGTTTTCCCACGGCTGGTCTGCAGAGATAACAAGAGAAGGTTTAGTGCACCTCGCCACCCCCTGGCCTGGCATGGAATTACCTTCACTTGGTTCATACAACATCCTCCTACTCGCATGTGCGTGACACGGTCTACAAGCAAACACTGGGCTGCTTGCTTCATTTCTTCACCATTTTATTTTTACTATTTTTGTGTAAGAGAAGACAGAGATGGAAAGGTGCATAGACTTCTAAATAAATGGATCTACATACTTGCATGCCTTATTTTTTGATAGAGGATTTTTAAAATTTACTATGGTAATGCTTAATGTAATCTGTTAGCCTAGTATCAGTGCTACGTTTTCTTTTCGTAACATAAAATACATTTTAGTCTGCATTTCAGCTCTTTCAGTTGTGGCATGATTTAATTAGATCATATGTGAAAATTCATTACATATAATCATAAACAAACTGTGATTTAGTGCCCAAAATTGCTCAAAGTCATACTCTGTGTTTCCACTGTTAACCTTCACCAGGACCACAAGTTCCACAGAACATTTACATTTCCAGCCCATTTATTTTGATAATAAGCAGGAATCAAAGGCATATGTAAGTATTTCAGATGTATTACATTTTAAAGATTCCCTGTTGTACATAGCAGAGATTCTTAATCTATAGAGAAGATGGACATATGGGCAGAGTGAAATTAGCACCTTCTTTCCATAAGATGCAGTAGACAGCTTGGCATCATTTGCTTCTTTCATGCTCCCCATCACAGTTTGCTCTTTTCTGTGGCCTTTCCTTTTACCAGCTTTACACCGATAAGCCCACTTTTCCACAATTAGTTTTTTCTGCCACATTCAACTGGTGTTGACCTCTTCCTCCATGTTTTTTCTACTCTTGGTCATGCCTCCCTAATTTAGTGGCCTCATAAAAGGTATTTAAGTATTTTCATTTTCTTGGTACCTTGCTTACTTATTGTTTTTTACACCTTTCTTTTTGTTTTTACTGATTTGTCCTGTATTTTGAAGCTGTTTGGTTTCAACACTTTGTGTTTTTATTTTCTTTTTAGTTTATTTAAGTAAAGCAGAATAGAAAAAAATGGATGGATGGATATGCATCATACTACCTACATTTCAGAATAGGTCATCCACCTGAAGCAAAGCATATCTGGGCCCAGCCGTTACTTGCATGGCAGATCATCTACGTAGGAAATGCTAGGGTTGCTGCTGGAAGAGGTTAGTGAGAACAGCAAGGAGTGCTTACCCTGTGGTCTGTCTGTGGACTCCACCAATACCCCAGTTCAGTGATGGCGACATTGTACTGTAAATTTGGCACCATCCATTGGATGAGATGTAAAACCAAGGTCCTGACTCTCTGTGGTCATTAAAGGTTTATCCTGATGTCCTGGCTAAATTGCCTGTCACGGCCTCATCCATTCTGGCCCCCTAATTATCCCCTGTCTCTAATTGGCTCTCTCTCACTCCTTTATCACCTTATAGCTAATATGTGGTGGACATACAGGTGTAATAAAGACTTGCCAGATGTATGATCAGGGGCTCCTTCCTGCTTCATGTCAACCATGGTTTCTGTTTGTATTGGTACAGTATCTCCACTTAATCATTATTAGTAACTCACATTGCTTATGGTGCTTCCTTCCCATTAGCCTTACAGGTGCTCTCAAACTCACAAGATGACCGTCTCTGAAGACAGAGGGTTAAATCAGGCTCTTCTGGAAGAGGTTAAAACAGATTCATCAATGTGTATTAGCAAAGGTAGAAAATGGAGAAACACAAATGAACAAAAACAAACAATATAAGTGTGTAAAACTTTTAAACAATAACACGAAAATTTACCCAATTGTCCACAGATTCTGAGAACTTGCAGTAACATTTTTTAATGATTGCCATAACAGCTTGCAGGATCAGAGCATTTCACAAGCTTACAATCACCCATAGAGTCTCCAGTTAATCTAACTGCGTCTCTTGGGAGCAAACTGGAGTGCTCTGAGAAAACCCTCATAAACAAAGAAGAATGTGTAAATTCCACACAGAGACCTGGCTGGGATTCAAAACTAAAATCCTAATTATCCAATTAATCAACCTTAATTAATACTGAACCTTCCATAGTGCTCTGTATCAAATGATGAAAAGTATACAAAATAAGTTTTTTTCTTAATGAACCCTGGAACTCTGTAAATAGATATGCCCATAAACAACTGAAAAGGCTTTGTTTCACAATCTAAAATGATCATATCCTCATCTGCTAAATTTCTGTTTTTCCAAGCATTTCTGATACAAGCCAATAATTCTGTAACTAGCGTCAAAGAGCCACAAATATCTCCTATGTATCCCTCCTGTGTGAAAATATTTTAATGTACTTTTAAATAGAGCAATGCAGGGGATACGAATTGATGAGTAATGTCCCCCTTTATTCTCCTTCATACCCTTACATAAAGCAATGCATTGTTTGAAACATTTTTTGCCATTTAATAGATGCTAGCGACTCAAATACTGTATGCAGTAATTGTGGGAATATATTCACATTTTGCAAATTGATTTGGTGTGCAATAACTACAGTACATATCTTCTAGCCTTATTTGCAAAGAGAGCCCAAGCTCATCTGAGATAAATAAAATACCATCTACACGTATTTATTGTCATTTAGGTGCATGTTGTTCTTGATTGCTTTTGTGCTGGAAAGCTAGGTTAATTGGGTTCCTTTCCTGACACTTTCCTTTTTAAATTACTATTTATCGTGTACCCTGTAGAAACACTAAAAAGAACAAAATTTTTATTGAGGAACAGGAAACGATGCTGTAGGAGGTGACTGACAGCAGTACCAAACTGTTGGATAGCAAGTTGCCATGACTGAGAAAAATAAGAGGAAAAAAAATTGAAATGCAAGCCCAGTTGGTGTGTTTAAAAATGCCATCTCTGACATTTATAAATGTTGGCGGGACAAAACGTGTTGCGTTAAGCATGAGGCATCACGAACTGAAAAAAAAAATAAATACATCTCTCTAAATGTTTGTCTTTTATAATGTACAGGACAGGAAGTGCAATGCCAGAATTTAATGGATTTGAGAGGTAAAAGCTAATCAAATGGCTGTGGCAGCATTAAATCTTCTTTAATGCCTGTCAAAAGACTATAGACTTGATAACAATGGAAAGCAAGTAGTGCATGCATCACCAGTCAGGTCTGTAATGTCTAAGAGGGTTGTCTTCAATGTCCTTGTGTTTTAAAGAGATGCGGCTGGATACATAGTGTGACTGATCAGCACACTAGAATGCGGGACGTGAACCTCCGGTTCTGGTCTGCACAATTCACCTTGCTTAAACGTTTTTAGGAGTTTACTTCCTCTAAGCATGTGGCTTTGTGATGTCCTTTATTTGAACCTTTTCCTGTACACTATCTGCTTCTGAGGGTTATTTGGCCTCATTTTGTTCATTAAGATTACACTTTCATTTATTTAATTTAGTACTTAATTTGTAATTCATTCATCAGTTTATCTACTTACCCCATTCAAAGTTTAATGGTGCAAGAGCATATTGCAGTAGCAGAGCAAGGAACAACCCCTATCATCCAACCCGCTATATCCTAATTACAGGGTCACGGGGGTCTGCTGGAGCCAATCCCAGGTAACACAGGGTGCAAGGCAGGAAACAAACCCCTGTACATACATACATACATACATACATACATACTGTACATACCCGCAATCAGCCATCTTGGGTCAGAGTTACTCAACCCAACAACATGCCAGAAGAAGAAAATGAGAGTGCTTAGAGGAAACCAATTAGAAAGTACAAATTTGGTCTTTTACCCAAAGTTCTCTAACAAAAAAGTCATTGATCTATTTTACCAAGCCACTTTTATAGATTCTCCTTTGTCCTCTGTTTTTCTCTTCATTTAATGACTTTCTTGGTGGTCCTAATAGAGTAGCAGCATTCCCACCTTAGCATGCTGTGATTTCGATTGGTCCTAGTTGTGTGCATTCCATGGTGCACATCAACACACTTACACTCCCCATCATATGGTTTGAAATGTTAAACACTTTAACCTCCAAATTTAAAATTCCTCCCACAGTCCAAAGACATGCAGGTTAAGTGATTAGTGACACTAAATTGGCCCTAGTGTGTGTACAGTGTGTCCTTGTGAGTGAGAAAAAAACTCAAGAAGTGAAAAAATAGTGGCATCTGCGATAATCAAAATGGCAGCAGAAATGGTTAAAAATAAAATTGCAAAAACTAAGTAAGTCACAGAAACATAATTCCAATATTAAAGACAGATTCTCCAATCTCAAACACTTGTGTAAAGAGTTTCTAATGTACAAAAATTTGCCCCAGAAAAGGAACACAAAAAATATCAAGATAAACCTTTCCATAACTCCAGGGAAGGTATAATGGAAACAGTGAACGCAATGCAAAAAAGAAAGAAGAAAAAGAAATAATAAGGTTTGGGGCTGCCTATACTTTTCAAGATTGTCTAACCAAATATACACTACGTAATAATTTCTTACATTCCTAACTCTCAGACATTATCTGCCTCCTTACCTGATGAGCCTTGTCTCAGCTCCTCTCCCAGCTCTAGATTTGGACTGCCATATAAGACTCCAGCAAACACTACATCTCCCAGAAGTCTCTGTAGAACCTTTAAGTATTGCAGCAGCAAAGGTCTATTGTCCACTAGTGGTGCTGGCTCCAAGCTAAACACCTGGCAGTGCAATATTTAGGCCAGGAAAGCCTATCCCTGCCAGGACGAGTACTGCTTTACTTTTCACCTGTCCAACGTTGAATACAACATATATTTCATTATTTTTCCCTAACTTTTTCTGCACCTTTTATGGCAGGTCTGAGTACTTTAATGTTTTTTGACACCATAGAACATAATCTAATATTTGTTTTAAACTACAAAGATGTTCTTCTATAGGGTAAAATGTTTTCCTGTCTTACCGCAATACCATTGTTGTTTGTTATGGATGCTGCTGTTTTGTGAAATCTTTATGTTGAGTTGCAATGGTGTTACCAACCAGGGATATCAGGAGTAGATGACACATGACATCAATATGAATGTTTCAGGATCAGTGCCACGCGAAAAAGTTAAAAGCCACAAATATCAGAGTGGAAAAGGTTTAAGCAAAAGGGCATTAGCAACAGGGGTTTGAGTATGCAGCTCAGATGAACTTAAAAAATTTCAGTTGGCTTTTTAACCTGTCATGTTGATTACCCATGAGTCACAACTTCTGTTGCCCTAAGAAAGCATGTCCAAAATGGCAGCAGTCATTAAAAAATGGAAAAAGGTAAATAATTATCATTTTTACAATTGCTTTGACACTAGTTTCAGAATGTTGATGTCATTTTTCAAAGCTCTAGACCCAAAACTCAAAATGGTCACCATTTGCAACACATTCAAAACATTGCATTTCACATTCATATTGTTAAAGAAACCTTGCACTTACAGAGTCACAGAGACATTTCTTTAGGTCATCCTCACACAATATACCAGTAGTGTCACTGTGTAGTTGTTCATACATCCATTAGATATTGTAGTACAGAATATGTGACCCGTGTTTCATCATGATGCTACATGTATTCTCACTGTAAAAGGACCTTTAGAGAGAATACTACAGACACAATGGAATCACTGAACAAATCTGAAATGTACTGATGAATTATTGCACTAAATCACAACATATGTTCCCTTTAAATGAAAGCAACAATTAGCTACAAAAAAAAAACTAGAGTACTACAAAAAAAAAAATGAAACAGCAGTGTTCCTCACCTGCCTTGCAAAAAGCAAAACAGAGGATTACAGGTCTCACTCATTTCCATCAACCCTGTCATGTGGATTTGGCCACAGGTTCTCATCCACATCAAAATTAATGTTCCCTCTTGCCAAAAATCTTGGAAAGAGCCTGATGAATCCAGGCCTGACACTGGTCTGCTGTGATGTCATTGCATGCATCATCCACGGCCTGGAGAAGGGTCACCTGTTGAAGCGGGCGACTATCATGGACTTTCCTCCTCCATGTAGAGAAAAATACCTCATTTGGGTTAAGGAAAGGAGAGTAATGGGCCAGATACACGGTGGTGTACTGCAGATGGGCCTGAAACCATGACTGTACCAGTTGAGCATGGTGGAATCTGACATTATCCCACAATAACATAGGTCATGTCAACAGCTCTACAGACCAGAGTTAGTTTATCAAGGAATCTTACAAGATGCTCTGCATTGTATGAACTAATAAAAGGTCCGAATTCCACCACACCATCTTCTAATATAGCCACACTAATGGTGATGTTGGCCCCACATTGTCTGGGTACTTCAGTGATAGCCTGCTGGCCAACAAAATTCTGACCTCTTATCCTTGTCTTGGCCAGATTGAAGCTTGCCTCATACACAAAAATGAATTTATGATGGTTTTCATCAGCATCCAGGGCCACATTACCTTCTAAGTGAAAAGACATGTTGGAAAGAGAATCACTGATTGCAGTACAATGATGGGGAATCTTTCACAAACAGGCATCATGACACTGAACATACTCAATCCTCAGTTGCTTCACTCTGTCTGCATTTCTCCCAGAAGGCACACGGTATAGCTGTTTTATAGACATTTGGTGCCTTTCAGCAGGCGTGCAATGGTTGGCACACTTAGGGCTTCCACATTGTTGAAAATGTCTGCATTGTCAAGGATGTATTGTCTGATTTCTATAAATGTAATTTCTGGCCTGGACCAAGTTGACAACAACCTGCTCTTGTTTGTCAGTTAGAAGTCTGCTTTTGCCTCTGCTGTTTGGTCTAGTCTTAATTCTTTGGCAAAAATTACAGGAGAAATATGACTTTATACTGTAGAACACATTTACATAGTCACATAACCTACTCTGTGCTACCCATTAGCATGCAGTATACAGTCACTGGTAACTAAGAGTAATCTATGCTACTGTGATGTTCACTGTAGTACATGTTGAAGATTTACCAGTTCTCATTGCGGAAGGTTCTGATGAGACCATAGATAATTTTCTGAGGTTTGGTTGAATAATTCTTGCTGCTTCAAGTATTAACAAAAACCCAGTTATAACAGATAGCTGTGAGTAAAAGTCTAGAAAATAATTCAATGTCACAGAATCAACCTGAACCTAAAAGTTATTGTTATTATACAATACAATACAATTTATTTTTATATAGCCCAAAATCACACAGGAAGTGCCGCAATGGGCTTTAACAGGCCCTACCTCTTGACAACCCCCCAGCCTTTACTTTCTAAGAAGACAAGGAAAAACTCCCAAAAAAACCCTTGTAGGGAAAAAAATGGAAGAAACCTTGGGAAAAGCAATTTAAAGAGAGACCCCTTTCCAGTTAGGTTGGGCGTGCAGTGGGTGTCAAAAAAAGGGGGTAGATTCAACACAACATACAGAACAAAACACAAGTAAACCTCAATACAATGTAATACTGCAATAGAAATATTACAAGTGCAGAACAGAATTCAGCAGTAGATGATAGCACATAATAGGATTTGGATTTGTTCAGAGTCCTGGAGACCTTTGCCATCAAGCTGCCTCCCCCTATTGGCCATTCCACAGCTAAGTCAGTGCTGGGCCAACCAATCTGAGAAGAGAAACAGAATAGGTGAGGGTTAGTAACAAATTATAACTACCATGTTACTTATATTTTAGTGCTAATGACTAACAACAGAGATGTAGTCTGTACAGTTAATCAGCAGCTCTAGTCAGGATATGAAACCTGGGATTTGAAAGCTCAGACTGAAGGGGCATCTCTTATAGTAGCAGGCAGACCATTCCACAGTTTAGGGGCCCTGTAACTACAAGCTCAACCTCCTACTGTTATTTTATTAATCCTTGGAATCATAAAGAGACTGGCATCTTGAGATCTTAATGTGTACTCTGGTTTGTAAGTCATGATAAGTTCAGGCAAGTAAGCCGGACCTTGGCCATTTAAGGCTTTATATGTTAAAAGTAGGATTTTGAAATCTGTCCTAAACTTAACCGGGAACCAGTGTAAGGCTTCAAGAACTGGAGTTATGTGTTCATATTTTCTTGCAGCAGCATTTTGGATTAACTGGAAGCTGTATAAAGAACAATTTGAACATCCAGTGATCCAGTCAATCCTACTAGAAATAAATGCATGAATTAATTTCTCAGAATCCTACTTATTTAGAAAACACCTTAATTTCCTAACATTAAGATGGAAGAAACATGATTTGGACAACTTTGTAATATGTGCTTTAAATGACATGCTAGAATCAAAGATAACTCCTAGATTGCGGGCTGATTCAGTAAAATTAATGGTGATTCCAACTGAGTTAAATGATGACAAAATATTGTTGCGATCAGCATCATTCCCTCCAATAATTAATATCTCTGTTTTATCTGTGTTTAAAGACAAGTAGTTCTCATCCACCCACTCCTTTAATTCACTAACACAACTAATTAAAAATCGGAGAAACTTAATTTAGTCTAAAAGAAAGGCATAACTGGGTCACATCTGTGTACGAGTGAAAATTAACATTATGTTTTCTAATGATAGATCCCAGTGGAAGCATGTAAATTGAAAACAGTAAAGGTCCCAGTACTGAGCCCTGTGGGACACCATATTGAACTTCTGTGTATAATGACGGAGTACTGTCAGTACAGTACATTTCTGTACGTATTGGAATTGATTCGATAAATAAGAACTAAGCCAAGTGAGCACAGTGCCTGTAAGCCCAACATCATTTTCCAGCTTGTGCAGCAAAATAGAATGGTCAATGGTGTCAAATGCTGTGCTTAAATCTGACAACATAATGACAACACAATCATGACAACATAGTGGAGTTTTCTTCGTCAGAGGATATCAGAATGTCGTTTATAACACGTGTTAGTGCCGTTTCTGCACTATGACCAGTGCGGAAACCAGGCTGAAATTTCTCAAGTAGATTGTGTCACAAACTCCACAAAGAGCCATAGCAAGGTTTGGGGCAGCCACCCGTATATTTGGTTTCCTGGCTGCAAATTACAAGTTAATGATAGCACTGATGAGCACATACTGGAGTCCAAAACATAACTGAGGGAATAGGGAAAAGGTGGAGGCTTTTAAAGATCAGGGCAGGAAGTGACGTCAAAGGGGCCAGGATTGGAAAGGTCTTCAGCCATAAGCTTGAGCCCAGATGTGACATCAAGGAGGCCAGAGCTGGCAAGGCCTTCCTCTATAGGTCTGGACCCAGAAGTGACATCAAGAGGGCCAGGTGGAGCGTCCCGTGAATGGTCTACAGGAAAGCGAGATAAAGAGTCAGTGCACTCTGCTACATCCCAGTTAAATTAGGGATTGCCCTCACTCAAGGCCTTTAGCTGCCTCCTATGCGCATGTGTGTGACAATTGTTATTTGTGAAAAGCAGGCTTATAGTACATCTCTTTGACATGTTTGTCGAAAGATATCACATTTAGTTTAAATTTTTCTGGAATTCTGACAGCATAAAAGCCAAATGTTTCTATTCAAACACAGAAAAACATTACATGACCATTTGTTGATTCTGGTGCTTCTTGCAGTACGTTCCATCTCTACTGACTGAGGCTGTGCAATAGACATGCAATCAGATCTATCTATCTATCTATCTATCTATCTATCTATCTATCTAGCTAGCTAGCTAGCTAGCTGGATTTTATGTGTCTCATCTTTTAGATCAGCTATATTGTCACTTAAGTCTTTGTGTTATTTATCATTCATATCATTATGCATGCTTGCCTTTCTGGAGAAAAGAAAGGCTATATAATGTCTGTATTAATATATTTCATTTAATGTTATCTTCATAGTAAACATTATGTACAACATTGACTTTGCTTTACATCTTGCAGGAATAAATTGCAAGTAATGATGAATTTCCACTTTTATAAACTAACTGGTTAATGGGCAAGGGTCATGAAATGAGAAAATGTATACTGAAACCACATTTCCCAAACCTTGCAAATACTGTACATAAAGTGATTCAGCGTCTCTTACCCATTATGAATATGCAGACATGTAGATCATCTACTCAGCAATCAAATGTCATTTACCAAAGACAAATGATGTCTTATCAGTTTTTTTAGTGTTTCCTTATGGTGGGCTTTTCCTATCAGCAGGAAGTAGTGGACAGTGATGACACGGCTGAATGTTACAGTATGTTTACAGAGCAAACTAAAGCGAGGTAATAATATAATACAGTGCTTTATTTGAAAACCAGCACATTCACCCCATGCTTCTGGTGTCCAAAGGGAACTGAAAATGTAAGTTTTATTTATATCTACTGTGAAGCCGAGGATGAGTACAGCCGCTCTAACCCCAACACAGACAGGCAGGACACTGGTTTATTTCACAACGCACGGTTTATTGATCCTGTTGCCGTCACAGCACACAAGCACAAACAGAGCCCAACACAGTCCCTTTTGCAGCCAGTTCTCCTCAGGCTTTGTTCTTTTCCTCCCGACTCTGGCCATTGAGTGGTGGCAACTGGCTCCTTTTATAGGGCACCTGGAAGGAGTCCAGGTGCCCAATGAGTTTCTCCCGGCAGCACTTCTCGGTATGCCAGAAGTGCTGCCAAACAGGGCCCTGTAAAATCCATGCACCCCGTGGTGGTGGCCACGAGCCCCAGCAGGATTAAGCTTCCATGCTCACAACCTGTGGCCCTCCTGCAAGCCAATTGAGCTGTCCTCTGTCGGTTGGTCCGGGGAGAAATGGTCTTGGAAATACGCTCTCCCCTAGTCCTTCCATGGTCAGGGTGTCCTGGTCGGGTAAAGGCCCCGGCCGTCCACCACACTACATAAACAATTTTTGTAAATACAACAAGTTGCAAGGTAAAAGAGTAACAATTCAAATTTTGCCTATCATCTGCTTGAACTGTGTATTAATGTATCTAGCACAGAATTCCTATTTTTTTTTGTCACCCATCAGAATAAGCCTTTACTATTTAATGTAAAGCAACTCTACAAGTATTTTAACATGATGCAACTGTTCCACTGTTTCATTATACACAAATGTTATACTATTGTTTGATAAGTGGGACAGGCACTATACCAATAAAACGTATTATTATTATTAAGTCAATAATACAGTAGGAAACAATCCCTTAAAAAAGTCATCTGTCAGGAATGACTCTGTTAAAATGAGAGAGTAGTATTTACAGAGCAAATATTTTGTTTACTTATCAAAAACTGTGACATGTGCTTTACTGGCGTTGTTAGTGACACTGTGTGACGCTGAGCAAGTCATTTCACCTGCCTGTGGTCCAATTGGAAAAACAAAAGAAAAGTAACCAATTGTATCTCAAATGTTTTAAGTTGCTTTGGATAAAGCCAAATAAGTAAAATAATATTGGGGATGTACTGTAAATCTGACACTCAACCCCCTGGGATGACTGATGATATGGCAGCATTTAACTGGTGTGAACTGAGCAAGTGATACCCGCAGGCAGCCTAGGGTTTGAAGGAGGAGTTTTTTACTTTGGCATCGTATTGTCGTTTATATGCCTCATTAACTGATTTTCTTCACAATAATTTTTGTCTGCCATCACACATTGCAAGACATCAGCATCTCAACAGCTAGTTTTAGGATGTTTTCCAAGACATGAATGCCTGTTCAGCTTCTTGGCCTCAGTAAATTGGAAGATTAACTGTGAAGCAGACTTCAGTTGCAGGTGCAGGAGATTTTATTCTGCAGTGGTGAGAACATGTTTGTTATGTTCTGTGGCTCTAAGAGCTAAACTTGTGCAGGTTGCTAATTGTCATCATTTAATTTTGGGTACTCTGTAGAATCATATTTTCCAGGTGAATTTAAATATCATACAAAGGTTAACTAGAGTCCCAAATAAGACAAGGAACACTTTAGTTATTTCAACATTTCCTTTGAGATTTTCTTACGTTTATGTGTTATTTCTTCATTATTAAGTCATACAGTCAGTAATTTTCAAACCCACATAGTACTGAACAGGGTTGCTGCCGCCTATTAAAGCCAGCATAGGGAGCAAGATAGGAACAAACCCTGGATGGGGCACCAATCCATCTCAGGGCAAACACACATATACACCCAGACACATACACGCCCCAACCACACACTGGGGGCCAATTTAGTAATGCCAGTCCTCTTAACCTGCACGTCTTTAGACTGTGGAAGGAAACTGGAGTGCTCAGAAGAAACCCACGCAGAATCCGGGATGTGAACCCAGGTCTTCTTACTGCAGCACTACCACTGTGCCAATGTGCCAGATTTTTTATTTTTAAGTGTTCAGCAAAAAGAACAGTCATTGTACTTAATTATCAAGTGTACCTCAAGCACAACTATTGTGCAAGATGAATTACGCTCACCCATATTCATGATGCCTTGGTCAAAAATGTAATTGTTTGACTGAGTATAACCATATTTTATCATATTTTGACAGCTACAGTGTATAGTATATAAAATAGTTCATTTAATTTCCTTGGATTCAGTAAACACATGGTGTGATCTTTTGAAGTTCAATTAAAAGTTCTCAATTTCAAAAAACATGTAGTCTTCAAGAAAAGCTGCATTTGACACACTGCAATAGAGATATCGTCACACCTAAATCCAGGTTTAAATTTGTATTCTTTCCCTTTCATCTGCTAAATTGTTTCAGTCATATTTAATAGAAGTACACAGAATGTGTAGGTCTTTTTAAGAAAGAATACTACTGAGGCAAATCCTAGAGATTGTACTGCTGCCAAATCAGACTGGCTACACCTGCAGCTAAGAAACTCAACAATTATTTTAATCATTTCTATTTATGAATCATTTTAGTAGCCGTAAAGATCAATGTGTGGTAGGTGAGGTTAGATCTACCAGACAATACATATACAGGAAATACAGCGTATTAATATGTAACATATATAAGTATATAAAACTCTGCATTGAAGATAGTCCTGTACAGATGTGAACTTGATCACTAAAAACTATGAAGTCGACTTTCTGCAATTTCTGCCTATACAGGAGAAGCAGTTAAAGAAAAAGGATGGAGTAGTTTGGCATTACAATAAAGAACGGTAAAGTTAAAACGATCTCTTATCAAAAGTGCTGTAAAATTATTAAAAAAAAAAAAAAGAACTCCTATGTGATCAAAAATACACAGCTTCTCAGATGCTATGATTTGACTCTGCCTTTGAAGGCTCTTTTTACACTAGCAGGGAAATTTTTATAATTAAATATTCTGCTTACAGTTGCATGCATAAAACATCTACTTGAATTTTGTGTGTTCAAAATCACAAGATTCCGAAATAATTTATCAACTACCTGCTAAACCATAAATTTTGGAATGATTGAGATTTATTACATTTAGGCATTAAGCAATTAAGTACTAAGAACAGAACATACTGATAACAGGTTACTGCATACATCTGTGAAATTTTAACAAGTAGAGGCAATGTATTGTACTGTACTTTACACTATTCACTACAATTAACTATTCAAATTATTTTTATTAAGAAACACATTCAATGTTCATAAGCAAAAGTAATTATTTTGAGTTTTTACTTGTGTAAAAGTTGTGATTCCATAGAAAACTCAGTGTATTCCAGTTTTTTGGTTGGGCTTGTGCACCCACCATGTAAGTTCCAAAGAAAATAAAATGCCTAATATAGATGTAACAAAAAAAAATATTTGTTACATGTTATATGTCTAAATGTAGGAAAAGCCTATCACAAGATTAAATTATTCCTTTAATTCCTGACAATTTTAACTGCCATTTGCTTTGCAAAATAACTCCTCTCTCTTTCTGTTTAAAAGGGATAATGTGGGGGGTCTGGTTATTTTTGAGATTTTTGACTTTCATGATTTTGACTCAGTTTTTGATTTCTCTAAAAAAAATTTTATGAATTGACCATTTGCTTTGTTTAATTCACTTTTATATTACCTTTACTGAAATTTTGAACATATAACCTCTAATTGTTTCCATTTTTGACAGTAGAGCTGTTGTTCTTTCATTTCATGAACTATCATTCTGTGAATCCACACCAATAAAGTCTTGTACAGAAGAAAGACATAGCTCAATGCTCTTTTCAAAATGTAAGAGTGTAATCCTGATAGTAAGATCATAAATTAATTTGCTATTACTTTTTTGGCTGAAGACCGCACACCTGTGGGGATATTTGGATAAACCTGCTCATACAAGCTCAATTACTTATTTGGCTGATACCTTTATCCAAGGAGACTTATAGCATTTACGATACAATTGGTTACATTTCATTTTTGGATTTCCAGTTGGAGCACAGGCTGGTCAACTGACTTGCTCATGACCACACAGTGTCAGTAGCAGGATCTGAACCCATAACTTTGGAATTTTAAGTCCAAAGCCTTAACCACTACACCACACTGCCTTATCAAAGATATTGGATTCCTCTGACTAAAATTATGTTCTTTGATACCGTAAATTTGTTTAGCTTTTCAGTAAATGCAGACTAATGTTATAAAGCGGTTCATTAAATGCTTGAATGACTTACTGTATAACCACTCATCACAGACAGTGACTAGGCTGGAATTTAAACCCAGCTCCAGGTGGTGTGATGCTACAACCCCCAGCACCATATCACGGTGCTGCCCATACGTCAGAATTATACTGTATGCTATCTGGAATGGTGCTCATCAGTGTAGCTTGGCTGCTTTCTTACAAGGGCTAACTTTGATGTTCTAATAAGAACTGCCATCACTTACCAATTGACATGGAGATTAAAAATAGTTCAGAATATACAAAGGAGTTAAAACTTTAGGTAGAGACTCAAGGAAAAATTCTGAAACAGTAATCCACATTTTAGTAAGCACAATGTCTCTAAAGGCAATATAGGCACTGATTTAGACAGCCTGATTAGCAAAGTTGTTCAGAAGGATCATAGGTTATGGGAGTGATGTGATAAACACCACAGGCTAATGCCTTTTATTTTGAATTGCATGTTCTTGGCACCATCTTCACTTTTTCTTGGTTTTGGCCAAGGCGAACAAATGGCATCTAAGCTCATGACCAAGGTTATTATAGTTAATGAAAACTAAAATCAAAACTGAAACTATTATTAAAAAAATAATAAACTGAAATAAAATAATTAACAAAACCAAAATAAAAAACTAAAACTAATCGAAACTATTAAAGTAGCTTGAAAAACTAACTGAAATAAAATAATAATTTACTAAAAATATTTTTAGTTTTCATTTTTTGAATGAATACTCTTTGCAATAGTCTTTAACCCTTATAATTCTAAAACAGAAAGTAATCCATCAAGAGCCACCCGCATATATTTCATCCAGTAAATGGTGGCTGGTGACAGAGGGTGGGAGTACACACAGCATTTGCGGTGACAGATCAAGCTGAATATGGGCACGTAAAGTGTGTGAGATAGAAAGCAATTTACTGTGCTGCCTTTCTTTGCACTTGTTGTATATCAAGATGTAATTCAAATGCCTGAAATAATTTAATACAATTAGGTGGAGTCTGCATACTGATCCAAGCCTAAGAGCCCTGTTCTTCCTAAGCCCCCATGATTTTCATGATCACACCTATCAGAACACAATAGAATCTACAGTATATTCTGATTTTTTTATATCTTTTCAGGCCTGCAGGTGGCAAAACTCTGTCTATAAATTGTTTGTGTCTTAGATGGAATCAGAGATCAATATGGCTGTCAGAAAATAACAAAGCCCAGTATGAGAGATATTTCAGTGCAATATTGATAGATAGATAGATAGATAGATAGATACTTTATTAATCCCAAGGGGAAATTCACATAATCCAGCAGCAGTATACTGATACAAAGAAACAATATTAAATTAAATAGTAATAAAATAAATAAATAAATAAATAAAAATAAAATGTTAGCATTTACTCCCCCGGGTGGAATTGAAGAGTCGCATAGTGTGGGGGAGGAACGATCGCCTCAGTCTGTCAGTGGAGCAGGACAGTGACAAAAGTCTGTCACTGAAGCTACTCCTCTGCCTGGAGATGACACTGTTCAGTGGATGCAGTGGATTATTCATGATTGACAGGAGTTTGCTTAATGCCCGTCGCTCTGCCACAGATGTTAAACTATCCAACTTAACTCCTACAATAGAGCCTGCCTTCTTAACAAGTTTGTCCAGGCGTGAGGCATCTTTCATCTTTATGCTGCCACCCCAGCACACCACCGCGTAGAAGAGGGCACTCGCCACAACTGTCTGGTAGAACATCTGCAGCATCTTACTGCAGATGTTGAAGGATGCCAACCTTCTCAAAAAGTATAGTCTGCTCTGACCTTTCTTACATAGAGCATCAGTATTGGCAGTCCACTCCAATTTGTCATCCAGCTGCACTCCCAGATATTTATAGGTCTGCACCCTCTGCACACAGTCACCTCTGATGATCACAGGGTCCATGAGGGGCCTGGGCCTCCTAAAATCCACCACCAGCTCCTTGGTTTTGCTGGTGTTAAGATGTAAGTGGTTTGAGTCGCACCATTTAACAAAGTCTTTGATTAGCTTCCTGTACTCCTCCTCCTGCCCACTCCTGATGCAGCCCACAATAGCAGTGTCATCAGCGAACTTTTGCACGTGACAGGACTCTGAGTCATATTGGAAGTCTGATGTATATAGATTGAACAGGACCGGAGAAAGTACAGTCCCCTGCGGCGCCCCTGTATTGCTGAACACAATGTCAGACCTGCAGTTCCCAAGACGCACATATTGAGGTCTGTCTGTAAGATAGTCCACAATCCATGCCACCAGGTGTGAGTCTACTCCCATCTCAGTCAGCTTGTCTCTAAGGAGCAGAGGTTGGATGGTGTTGAAGGCGCTAGAGAAGTCCAAAAACATAATTCTTACAGCACCACTGCCTCTGTCCAGGTGGGAGAGGGATCGGTGTAGCATATAGATGATGGCATCCTCCGCTCCCACCTTCTCCTGGTATGCGAACTGCAGAGGGTCGAGGGCGTGGCGGACCTGTGGCCTCAGGTGGTGAAGCAGCAGCCGCTCCATGGTCTTCATCAGATGTGACGTCAGAGCAACAGGCCGGAAGTCATTCAGCTCACTAGGACGTGATACCTTTGGGACTGGGGTGATACAAGATGTTTTCCAAAGCCTTGGGACTCTCCCCTGTTCCAGGCTCAGGTTGAAGATGCGCTGTAGAGGACTCCCCAGTTCCAACGCACAGGCCTTCAGCAGTCGTGGCGATACACCATCTGGACCCGCTGCTTTGCTGGCACGAAGTCTTTTCAGCTCTCTGCTGACATGGGCTGCTGTAATTGTGGGTGGGGATGTCTCACCTATGCTGGTATCAGCAGAAGGATGGTTGGAGGATGCAGTATTCCAAGGTGAGAGTGGGTTAGGGTGATCAAACCTATTAAAGAAGTTGTTCATTTGGTTTGCTCTCTCCACGTCTGTCTCGATGGCGGCACCCCGCTTCGAGCTGCAGCCAGTGATAATCTTCATCCCATCCCACACTTCCTTCATGCTGTTGTTCTGCAACTTCTGCTCCAGCTTTCTCCTGTACTGCTCTTTCGCCGCCCTGAGTTGGACTCGGAGTTCCTTCTGCACGCGCTTGAGCTCATGTTGATCACCACCTTTAAAAGCCCTTTTCTTCTGGTTCAAAAGGCCTTTGATGTCACTTGTAACCCATGGCTTGTTGTTAGCATAGCAGCGCACTGTTCTTACTGGAACTACTATGTCCATACAGAAGTTGATGTAATCAGTTGTGCATTCAACAGCCTCTTCAATGTTCACACTATGTGACCCCAGCAATATATCCCAGTCTGTAGTTCCAAAGCAGTCTCTCAGAGCCTGCTCTGCCTCAGGGGACCACTTCCTGAATGAGCGTGTGGTTGTAGGTAGCGCCCTCACTCTTGGTTTGTATTGAGGCTGTAGCAGAACCAGGTTATGATCTGCTTTCCCAAGCGCAGGCAGCGGGGTGGCGGTGTATGCGTCTTTAACGTTTGCATACAGTAGGTCGATAGTCCTGTTTCCCCTGGTGCTACAGTCCACATACTGGGAGAAGGCAGGTAATGTTTTGTCCAGCGTTACATGGTTAAAGTCTCCAGCGATTAGCACAAGTGCCTCAGGGTGCTGCATTTGTAACTTAGCAACTGCGGAATGGATGATGTCACTCGCTATCTCTGCGTTCGCTTGAGGAGGGATGTAAACAATTACAACAATCACGTGTCCAAACTCTCTGGGCAAGTAATAGGGACGCAGACTTACGGCCAACAGTTCGATGTCCCTGCAGCAATTGGAGATTTTAACGTTTACATGTCCTGAGTTGCACCACTTTGTATTGACATAGAGAGCGAGTCCTCCTCCTTTCTTCTTCCCGCAGGTACTTGCGTCTCTGTCCGCTCTAACTGTGCTAAACCCGGGTAGCTCCACGTTAGCATCTGGGATGGTAGTTGTTAGCCACGTTTCACTAAAACACAGCAAGCTGCATTCTCTGTAGGTTCTGACATTTTTCACCAGCACAGCCAGTTCGTCGATCTTATTTGGTAGTGAGTTCACATTTCCCAAGATCACAGAAGGCACCGACGGTTTATAACGCCATTTCCTCTCAAGTTGTCTCGATTTAATCTTATCTTTTATCTTTGCGCCGGCTCGGCTCCCCCGATATCGTCTTCTTACCTCGTCAGGTAAATAAGGAACCACACTGGCATGAGCATTTCTTCTCAGTGCTTTAAGCTGACTACTTGAATAGGCGATTCTCGGAGTGTAAAAATCCATGTCAAGTAGTAAAATAGTAAAAAGTGTCCAGGGAGCAATTTCACATAAAAGAAAGTGGTAGAAGTGATCAGTGAAATAGAGAGAAAAATAGAGATAAAAAGGTAAAAAGATAAAGTCATATACGGAGCTGCTGGAAAAGGCTGCCACTCGGATGCGGCGCCGGAAATGAGCCAAAAGCCAAATATTGAAGGCATTCATTATAGTCACATTGTCTTGGAGTGGAATATGTTGCGCGCAGTAGACATTTACAGTAAAAAACCCTCAAACCTTAAAATTCACCTAAATTTCATTACAAATTGGTCCATTCTGGGCAATAAAAGGAAAATATAAAAGTGCCAACAATCCACGCACATTTGTTCAGCACAAATGACATACAATTTTTAAAAAATCATAAAATTCTATAAAATTGTTGATATTCGGTATTTGGTTTTGACTATGCTTGTTTTTATCAGACAAAAACAAAACCAGATACTAAACCATGTAGCGTAGTAAGCTTCCAGTACGTTAAACTCATATTATATCCAAATCCTACAAAACTAAACTCCATAGTAGCTCTTTAACCATACCTTAATTACTAAAACTAAAACTGAAACTAATAGATATAAAAATAAAATAGAAATATATATGTGAAATACAAACTAAATTAAAACTAAACTGAATTTCAAAGTATAGTAAAAAAAAATAAAGAAATAAAAAGTAGTATAAAATAGACACTATAATAACCTTGCTCATGACTCTTACAATAAATGATTATATAGCTACAACATAACACTCTTTTATGTTAAAAACTGCTATATAGATATATCATATCATTCTTTTATATTAATACTGCTTGAATACAAGGAATTATAAAAATGTGCTCTGAGTTGCTAAGATGTTACTGTTTTAGTAAAAAGGCATAAATATAAATCTAAAAACACTGAATTGAACTTGAACTAAATTCATTGAAGTTACAAAAGGCAGCTATGTAAACTCATATCACTGATTTAAGCCGATGTCACATTATGCAATTTCTAGTCATTGGGCATGTCCAACATGCCGATAGCAGTTACTGATCAAATCACAAGACCATGTCACTTTACATGACTGAAATCGCTGAACATATAACATTAAGCAATCCCATGTTAACCTTCCAGTACAATCATACCTGCCACTTTTTCTGACAGTCAATAATAATGTGCTTCCTGATGGAGCTGGTGTTATACAAAGTGTTAACAGGTACAGCTAGACCAGCTACAATCTCTGTCCTCTTTTTCAGTTTTCCATGCGGTTGTGGTGTGTAAAACACATGACATCAGACAGACAAGCTTTTCTGCTGTTTGTGAGGACCAAAACATCCAGGTTCCTTATTCATCATTATTACATTATATGAATTGTACTTTCAGATAAGCATTCATTGGTTGTCAGCTGTCATACACTTCAGGTGTGATCCCTACAATTAAAGACAAAATCAGACATTTAGTTGTACCAAGTCACAGACTTGTTAGAAGTGAGTAGCTGGGCAGGTGACATTAGGCGACTGTTCAAAGGAAACATGCCACAGGCTGCTTCTGACATACTAAGATTATCTAAATAAAGACTATGACTGAAAACGTTTTGCTGGAAAAGTCCTGTTATGTGATGTGGCCTTAAAGATAACCACTGGAATTAATGAAAAGTAATAAAACAATTGTAGCATTAACACTTGCTATGAAGCTAATTGGGGTCAACATCTGCCAAATTGATTGTCAATTCAGTTAACTTAACAGTGGGAGTTTTACTGACATAGTTCTCTCATATTTTAAATGAGACAATACACAAACATAAAATATTTTCTGGTTTAGTGTTTAGGTTGAAATTACAAAAAAAAGGACATGGGATACAATAATTCAAAAATATGCATAAGTGCCTAACTATAAAAGATCTACCCAGCTGCCACTGTTAATTCTTCACTTTTGTTACTCTTCTGTTAATAATTTTATTCCAAAAGCACAAGCCATTTCACCTCTAATAGTGTATGATTGCCCAATTAGCCTCTTACCAGGAGCCCATTTGCCTAAATTTTGCACATATTTTCTGATAAGCCGTTTTATTTTTCCTTTGCTAAACTATTGTCTTTTTTGAAGTAGTACTATAAATGAGGTAACTTATCATAATGGCCTTTGCTCTATATGCAAAGAATTTCAGAATATAAATATTTTTTAATTGCACATGCATTTCCATATGTGTGCTACCTGAAGTTCTCTGTGAATGGAGTACTATTTGTTTTAAAATGAGATAAGCAGCATTGTTTTATTTATGCTCAAATTTTCTATTCTTTCTGTGATTATATTGTATATGGCCAAGACTTTTGTGTATGGTATGTTGTATGTCTACAGTGTTATTTCCTAATGTGCACAATCATGTTTAGCAGAGTCAAGATTGATAAAATCTGACCATACCTTAATTTTCATAAACACAATTTTTAATGAATGCTTCATTTGTAATGCATCAGCTTCCATATCTGTCATGCTACTTCCTTATCCAGATGTTATATTACAAAAGAAGTCCATTTCCAAACTTCACATTTGTTAAACATTATTATCAGCATTTCAGTGCTGATCCGTAACTTCAGTCTGTGCTTACATTCTACGTTTCATGAGGGAGTGATAATGAGTTTCCCCTGATGGACTATGGATTTTGGTGTGCTCAAAGGTCTTAAATATTCAAAAGTGAATACCACTGTTGCTGAAGTTTGATATCTGGTCCAGGCATTGATTGAGCAGAAATCATTTTTTGACTTTTGCACATTTCGAAACCTAGTGTTTCCAGGACTGTGTAGTCTAAATGGTCTGGCATGAATAAGGGGTCAACAACAGCAAATGGGAAGGTTCTTTAATGGATCATGCTGTGCAATATTGTAAAAAAATGTAGTGTAATGTAAGATGAAGATATTTACTGTGGACACTGTAGTTCAACGGATACACTCATTGCTCCTTCTCAACAACAAGGGATTTCAGTACTAACATCCAGGTGTGCTGTATGGGAAGATATAAACACTGGCATTGCGTAAAATGTGTGGAAAAATGTGATGTCCTTGTAAGAACACTGTCTGTCTGCCCTGCCTGTAGAGAGCTCTCTGTACTCTGTTACAATATTTCCTTGCAAGGTCAGTAATGGACACTGAGTAACTCATAATATCACATGACACAGCACACTAGTTTCTCATAGCTTTTTTTTGCTTAAACATGGACAAATCATTTATTTCTGGTTCCAAAAGTTACTGTAGTATGTATGTTTGTGGCTGATTTTGTGTAGATCTGAGGGTGGCCTTTTGGGTTTCAAAGCCTCCCTGCCTTGTAAGGGCTGCAGGGACATCCCCTACACCAGTGGACAGAAAAAGAAAGAAACAAAAGTGAGACAGGATGTGCTAACAGAGGATGTTTGTTAATTTGCATAGGTTTTACTTTTCATTCCTACACCCATTTGATATCTCTAATGCCCACCCTTCTTCACCCCACTGAAATTATGTTGCCAGCTTTTATCTGTACTGGTAAGGATATGACATAGTTAAACTACATTGGATTCACATATAATTTAATTATATTTGTAATAAGGTGAAAGTGAATATCAGAGAGTAAGGAAATGATTATTGTATTATATTATTTTAGCAGGTTAGGTAAATTGTTGCCTTGCTACAAAGGGAATCTTGAGGCAAGTGAAAAGGCCCACAATTATTCATATATTTTCCCCATGACTCTAGCACATACCATACCACATGCACTTCAGAAGAAGTCATCCACCTGAAGCTAAGCATGTTCTGGCCCAGCCAGTACTTGGGTGGGAGACCATCTAGGAAAATCTTGGGATGCTGCTTAAAGAGATGTTGGTGAAGCCAGCAGGGGGCACTTACCCTGTGGTCTGAATGTGGACCCCAATGCCTCAGTGCAGTGATGGGGACACCGTGCTGTACAAATGGTGCCATACGTCAGTTGAGACATAAAACCGAGGTCCTGACTCTCTGTGGTCATAAAAGATCCCTGAGTATCCTTCATAAAGAGTGGGGTGTCTCCCGATGTTCAGACTAAATTGATCTCCATGGCCTAGTCATTTTGGCCCCTTAATCATCCCCTGTCTTTAATTGTCTATCTCTCTCAACACCTTTATCACCTAATAGTTCATTTGTGATTAACACACTGGCACAAAAATGGCTGCCGTCACATCATCCACGTGGATCTTACACATTAGTGGTGGATGAAGTTGCTCTCCACTCACTATGAAAAGCACTTGGATTAGTGAGAAAAAGCGCTATATAAATGTAAAAATTATCATATTATTATTAGAGGGTAGGCAACCCAGTATGTCTGACCCTCTGAATGTGAGAACAACACCTTGATGAGACAGCAGAAGAATGAAACGCATTTTGGACAATAGACTAAGCCTTACGATCTGAGAAAACTATGCTGCCCCTTTTAAAGTTACAACTGCAGGTATACTAAATGTTTCTCTCCAGAGATCATAAGATCCCACAAGGTAAAGAGAGAGACTTTGTTGTCATTTTAAGGGAAGTAGCCCACAGGTTACCTAAATGGCTTAGTCAGGTAATGCCTAAAGAAAATTCACACGCTAAGTTTCTTTGTGGCCACCAGAGAAAGCTTTGGCATGGTGGAACTGGGACCTGATGGACTGCCCTGATCCTAAAAATAATTCCAGGCCTGGGTGGAAGTGGCCTTGAGATGAGGTTTAATGTCTCCTTAAGCCAAAAGTCCAATGAGCTTACATTTGAAAGGTGAGGTTTGCCAAATCTCAGAGAAATGGAAATGTGTGTGGTGGTGTTGAAGATATTCATTTTTATCTGCCCAAACGTGGTTACTGCAGGGAAATCCAAGATTCTAAACTCTTGTTTGTACTTTAGAAAGTTCATTCAAAATAAGCTTGGGTAAACTGTCTCAGTGATATGGAAAGTAGAAATAAAGTGTTTTGCTACCTTTGCTTTTTATTTATATTTTACTAGTTGCAGATTGTGCACTTCTGTGCTCACACAGCCCCAGCAATCAGCCAAACGTCAAAGAGGGCGCTTGGTGGAATCTAGGTGTAAAACATTTATGCCCCCAGCTGACACAGGAAAGCGGTAAATTACACTTCAAGATTAGCGTTTTGCACAAAACAGCACTTGCTTTCAATTTTGCCTCCATAGGCATCTTGCCTTTCATTAATATTTTATTATGTTTCCATCACTGAGACACAGTTCTTTATCCTAATTCTCATTTTACACATTATAATATGTATGCATGGACAATGCATTTCTTTCTTTCATGCGCTCATCTTCTCTCCATGGTAAGGTCTACAGCGATGCTCTTTTGGTGGTGGAAGAAGTGGGGGGGGAGTTGTTGTTGCCATAAGGGTCCCCACTGAATGACTGAAGAGCAACATCATTTCTCAATTACTGCTTGGAAGGCTGTGGCTCTCTTACTGTCTATTATACAAGGAAAGTATATGTATCACATCAAGTTGCCGGCAGCACATCTCAGAAGTAACTTAAGTAAACAAAAGCAGAGGAAAAGTTAAAGCAGCTGTGCCATTTGTCAGCACCATTAGTGCATGAATCCTGTGCCAGTCTAATTGACTGCATGTGAAAGTAAACAAGACGTGGCTTTCTGGTTTCCTGGGAACTCTTTATCTATTAGGGTGTATCCTTTAAGTGAAAGGATTGCCAACATTTTTAACAGCTTTCGTATTCGCATCTTTGTTTTCCAGATTCCTGCGGAATTGAAGCCAGGCAGGTTATGACTACTTTATTAGAAAAAGGATCATCATTAGCAGCATTAGCAGTATTTAATGAAAGATAAAATATGCTTGGTATAGAAAAACAATATTTCAATATGTTCCATGTAAATAACATGCTGTATAAGCAATTAAGCGCTTTGAAAACTTTTGACTGTGACCACATCATGCTGGTAAGCAAGTCTCTGTATGAGATCCTGCCCCTGAAATGCTGCTAAAACTTTAATAACAGGTTGGCCCTGTGTTTCAAAATTTCCCAGTGGTGGCCAAGGATTAGTATTAAAATACTTGGTGTATTATTATTAGGTCCCACTGGAACTCTTATAAGAACATAAGAAAATCCGCTCTAACGTTCCTTTGCAAATATGCCTCTTCTCATCTCTGTAGTGGTTAATATCCCCATAAAGCTACTGCTTATCACTAAAGGGTTGTATTCAATACCTGTCTGGGCCTGTGAAGCTGCACTTTCTCTAATTCTTTATAGTGTTTTTGTCTCTATGATAGAAACAGCACCATGTGTCTGCAACTGCTGTGAATCCATCTCATATCATTCTCAATACAGGAGTTAACCTTCTGAGTTTCCTCCTCCTGCTTGTCATTTGAACTAACTCATTTCTATCCCTTTTTTAACCTCAGTTAATTAATTTGTATGTAAAACCTTTCACAGTAGTTGGGCTAGGAGCATTGTACAGATTATCAATTGGAAAGCAGCCCAAAGTAAACACTCTGAAATGATAAAACACAAAGCTTATGCTTGTTAACACATACAATATTCTTTGTAATTTCTGCACCAGTTGGTTGCAAATCAGAGGGAAAACAAAATGTCCAGTGTGATTGCTAATTGGATGAAATAAACGTCTGGGGACCCCTACAATAGGAATATTTATCTTTACTTTTATAAATAAACTACTGGGGACCCCTATAATAAAATTTACCTGTACTTTTATAAATAAGCTTCTGAGAACCCCTTTAGCAATATTTACCCATACATTTTAAAAAATTTTATTATAGTTTTTACCAACCAGCAACTGTTATTTAAATAGTGCCTTTCGACTGTGGACACCATACAAACACATCAAATACCATCCTATAGTATAATTATTTAAACTTTTTTATTTTTACTTAGACTGTGTAGAAGAATTAGGTTGAGAATGTAGCGGATTGACATGCTTTTAGCACCCCTGAACACTTTCATCTAATGGCACTGGGGTATCTCTCTGTGTTTTTATGTCTGTTCATTCATCTGTGTCTGTCTGTGGCAGACTTAACATGTGAATGGGTCAACCAATCATGTTTGAATCTGGGACTCTAATTTGAAATCTGAAACACCAGAACACCTACCATTTTAAGCAAAATGCGTTTACAGGAACCTCACATTTACTGAGCACCAAATTCTGTTTTTTAACTGAAGTGACTGTAGAAGAGCCTGTTGTGGAAATAAAGTTGAGAAAAAAATAAAATTTTCTCACAATCTTATGAGAAATGGGTTGCGACTTTTCCAACTGAGCAAGTAAAGGTGAAGGGCTATCAATGTAGTGTAGCTTACTACAATTGTATTGTTCATTAAGCAATGGAATCCCAACACGAATTACTCTAGCCAGTGCTAATAGGTGGTTAGGAATTACTGTATGGTGAAGCCCAAACTATGTATAAAATACGTCAAGCGATTCTGGGGCATAATTAGTGGTGACTCAGTGAAGGAGCTTTAACGCCATCTGAGTATACAGTTAAGGATGATATTTGGGAATGAACATCTGGTTCTTTGTAGGTGGGCATGTCGACAAGACCAGATAGATAGGCCTGTCTAGGAATGCCAAAAGATGTAGCAGGCGTCTGTCTATCATTTTCTTTGTACTTTGCGTTTGACTTTTTTCCTTTATATTATTAAGAAACACACCATTTCTAACACGTGTTGCTTCCTTGTCATCATTCTGGATGTGGAGAGAATCAGCAAGGGCATCTTCTCTTGTTACAGTGGCATATTATTTTGCGCTGTTTGTAACTTGGATAGTTAAGACAACATTACAAGCATAATTTTATTTTTAAGCCTATCTCTATCTGGACTTATAACTGCTTCCACATGGAACACTTTCCTAAGTTCATTCTTGTGTTACATTGTATTCATCCATAAATGACAATATAAGGCATGGGTGGCCAGATTTTTGTACACTAAAGACAGAAAATCGTTAGTAATGTATCAAAGTGCAAAATGCATTAATATTAAGTCAGCTCTCCAAAAATAGGTAAAATAGCAAAATAACATCAATAAAATAAAAGTACAATTGTTTCATTTATTAAAAAAAAATATTTTCAAACGAAAACAATTTACCATAATTAACTAACAGCATAATTCCTGTTGCGAAGCTGATGCGCGACACTGCATATCTTGGGATAACATGCTGAGAGGGAGTTCATAATTACTTAGGCACAAATGAAGGCAGCAGTGTAAATGTTCATTGGTTAGATGGAGTCAGTATTTTGATTTAATTATCTTCATCTCTTCTTTGCAGAGGCAGGTTAATCCAAAATATGCTCTTAACCAAGTAGCTTTTGATCTCAATGCTGAGTACTCTCCTCATGGTGCAGATCACAGAATTTGTTTTTCAGGAACTCTTGCCTTCAGAGGAGTATCATATTGGAGATTTAATATTTCTTCCTTCAAATCTGAAGTGTTCGTATTGAACATGGAGAAAGACAGAAGTATAAATTTCAACTTTAGCAAACGGAAATTGCATAAACAGCATGATTCAAGCTGTTTAGTTTCCTTAAATTGCCTGCCTTGTTCTGGCCAAACATTTAGCAGTTCCAATGCAGTATGTATCATATGCATAGCTGCTTAGTCTATAGCATTTTCTAAATTAAGGAAGTTCTTTAAAATTTTGTCTACAGACTGTGATTTGAGAAACTATATTTTTCATTTAGAAAACATTTATGGATATGTTTTGTTTAAGGCTTTATTGTTCCCTTGAAGTTCATGGTTAAATGCTGAGTTGTTCTTTTCCCAAGTGATTCCATGAACTGAATTATTTCAGGAAATAGACGCTGAATTATTTCATAGACTTGCAATGGCTAAGCCATCCAGTATCATAAAGTAACAGCAGGTCTTCATACTCAGACTCATTTTATACCAGTTGAGTTAAGAAAAGTCATCTTCATAAACTCCTTAAACAAACTGAATTGCTCTCTTTGCAACAGTGTCCATAACATCTGTCATGTTTAAAACTTTAGTACATAGTACATTCTGTTGTATAAGAAAATGAATTATTGCAAAACCAGACAATTTTTCATTTTTTGGCTGGCCTTTGTGACCATGGCTAGGGCCCTGTTGATAGCAATTAGGCTTATGTTGTATTTTTTTAGCAAAACTAACAAAATGTTGTTGAATGTCCACTCCTCCAAAGGTTTTGAGAACGACACAAATATTGGTTTTCACAAAGTTTGATGCTTTAGTGCTTTTAGATCTTTTTGTCAGATGTTTTACAGAAGTATAATTAGAGGCATTTCATAAGTTTCAAAGGCTTTTATTGACAATTACATTAAGTGTATGCAAAGACTCAATATTTGCAGTGTTGGTCCTTCTTTCTCAAGACCTCTGCAATTCGCCCCGGCATGCTGTCAATCAACTTCTGGGCCAAATCCTGACTGATGGTAGCCCATTCTTGCATAATCAATGCTTGGAGTTTGTCAGAATTTGTGGGTTTTTGTTTGTCTACCTGCCTCTTGAGGATTGATCACAAGTTCTCAATGGGATTAAGGTCTGGTTAGTTCCCTGGCCATGGACCCAAAATTTTGATGTTTTTCTCCCTGAGCCACATAGTTATCACTTTTGCCTTATGGCACGGTGCTCCATCATGCTGGAAAAGGCATTGTTTGTCACCAGGACTTTATTCCAGCAGTCTTCAGCAGTCCAATCCCTGTACCTTTTGCAGAATATCAGTCTATCCCTGATGATTTTCTTTGCTGCCCTTCTTGACACCAGGCCATCCTCCAAATGTCTTCACCTCACTGCACATAGAGATGCACTCACACTTGCCTGCTGCTATTCCTAAGCAAGCACTGCGCTGGTGGTGCCCCCATGAATTAACTTCAGGAGACGGTCCTGGCGATTGCTGGACTTTCTTGGGCGCCCTGAAGCCTTCTTCACAACAGTAGTGGAAATGGGTTTTTGGGGATTAAGTTCATTTTCATGACAAAGAGGTATTTTGCAATTAATTGCAATTCATCTGATCACTCCTCATAACATACTGGAGTGTATACAAATTGCCATCATAAAAACTGAGGCAGCAAACTTTGCGAAAATTCATATTTGTGTCATTCTCAAAACATTTGGCCATGACTGCAGTCTAAAATTCCTTGTAAGGCATATCAAGAAATACCATTCTTATGAACATGACTAGCTGAGAAGTTTCCACTATAACTGGAAATTCATCAAACTTCAAGAAAAAAATAACATATGTCATCAATGTCCATTTTCATTTTGTTCTTCCTGTCTTGACACATATTGGAGAGATAGCGGCATGTTGTTACTTGCTTACATGATTTTGTCTTTATTTTAAATGTGCAAAATAAAACATTTACAGCATCAAGGAAAGCTTGCTTCAACATTTCTTATATTTCAACAAAATATTTGACAATATGAAAGGATGTTTTCGCTGCTGCTTGGAGCTGAAAATAGGTTTAGCAGACATAAACAGTTGGGTCCTCAACTCAGCTTTCACGATTGAATGGGGGACTGTTCGGCCCCTTCTGGTGTAAAGTATATCATGTGAGACATTCTGGAATGCAAAGTCTGAAAAAAGCTCTCAATAATTAGAAAATGCTTCTCATGGAGCAGAATAAATAGGAAACTCTAAGAAGTATAAATCTTTCATATGGCACAACATGACAACTTATTATCATTTATATTTTTAACAGAGGTGACACAGCAATACACGAGAAACCAGACATGACTTCTGTCCTGGCCACTGCCAATTTGTTATGTGCTAATTCAGGTTGTGCCCATGCCAGTTTCTCCTGGGGTTTCCCACTTGAAGTTAACATTAACTGATCCTTCTAAACTGGCCGATTGCGAGTATATGCCAGAATGGTCCTTGTGATGAAGTAGCGTACCAATTAAGTGTACACTCTGTGATGCTGAGGTAGGCCCACCAGATCCCCACAATTTATTAAGTGGTTTCAGTAAATGAATTGAGGGATTTTTCTCCCAGAACTGTTAAATTTTGTATTTTCTTTCAAAAACGTTAGGATGGCTAGGTCACATCTAAAGAAATACTGTATGTTCAGATACCAATAAAGTTTTAAAGTTGGAAACATTAGAAATACTGTTATGGTGAGGGGACTACTTAACAAGACATTTCTAAAAGAATGTATTAGTTTATTATTAAAATGATTTAAATTTAAATTAAAAAGGCAAGAATAGTGCACTTAGTGTACTCATTTGACTGACTGATTCACTGTTTGAGATGATACTACCATAAGAATTAAAACGTTCTGGATTAACTCCACATGAAGATGTTCACATATCCCACCAGTCTTATCTTTACCATAACATTTCACTTTATTTTAAATGATGAAATTGTATGGATAAAAGTAATCTTTTATATATTTATTTATTATTTATGTAAAGCATGTTAGTAAATCCATCTTGAGCTAAAATGTCGACACTGTGCTCTTAATAAGTAACCATAGTAACAACCTACCTAACTTTAACATTTAATCATCATTTTTGTCATTTTTATCTATTTATTTTTTATAAGCATTAAACTGGAAAGCAGTTACATAACAAAGATATGATGTGCAGTTATGAAGGAGCTTGATTTCTTGGGATGTGAGCCTAATTGGATTTTGTAAGTTTTAGCAGATAAAATATTATCTTTTTCTTGTAAGTCTTCCAAGTCACAAGAGGTCATAGAAGATAGTCTTAGCCTGTTGTTAATATTTGTCTTCATTTGTGTGATTGCAAATGCTCTTTTCTCATTCCTGTCCTACCAATGGAAACCACTCATTCTCAACACCCTGGTTAACTGAGATGTCTGAAGATCTTTCTCATAGTCATCTTGTATTCATTTATACCCTCAATTTAAGCAGCTCAGGTATATTATTTAATATGGGCATACATACCTTACACCAAGTATATGGCTGATAGTGTTTTGTTTTTCTGTGGTTTTTTTTTTTTTACTTAAATTGTTAAATTGTGTGTTTGTAATAGTTACAGAATTTAGCAATTTACTCCTGTCACAGTTGTATGTATGTGCTGGTACTCTGTGTCTGTACTCAGTAAAAAGGACTACACAAGAATAAACTGAATTGAATAGAATAGAAAACAATTGTTTTATTGTCTGGATTAGACACTTTCAGGTGTCCACACAGGCTCCGGGATCCAGGCAGCACCCCCTGGCAGCCACCCCAGATCCCCACAGGGTTGTGGAGAACTCCATCTCCAATGGAGCCCTGTGGGAAACTGAGGCACCCACGTCACCCAGAGAGGCTTCCACCAAGCGTGAGAAGCCCATGGCTGCTCACCCGGAACATATGCAGCAGGGGCGTCCCAGCCGGGCATGGGACTCGGCCGTCCGTTACAAGGTGGAATCCCGTTATAACGAAACTCGTGGGACTATAAATATATTTTGTTATAACAGAAATTTCGTTATAACGAAAATGGGAAAATAAGTATAGTATTGTGACCTGGGTCACCAGTGATTCACTATCTCTAACAGCAGTGGTGCGAGGACAGCTCCGTAGCTGCTTTGCTGCGTCTTGTAAACATTAAAGCAAGGAAAAAGTAATTGGTTGTCCTATGTAGGAGCAGGTTTACTACATATCGTGCTTGTCGCACAATGTTTACAACATTTAACACCAGACTTTGATCTGCTCTTCCTCGCACTTTTCTTCCTGATTTCTTTTCTTCAGACTGCATCTGCCAGAGCAGTGATTCTGTGCTGCTGGTATTCTTCTAATCTGAAGATGGGAGCTAAAGCAGGTCACTTGCCCATGTCGCTGCTCCTAACAGCTCCTAATTTGAATGAAGTCTTGAGACTGTATGTACCTACCTTCTCTATACTGTAATGAACTACCTGTATTTTCCGTGAAAACCTGGACTCATATTCCTGTCTTTCATACAACTCTGTAACCCAAGCTTCACAATAACTGTATAAAAAAAAGCTAGATTTTATATTTAACTTTTTTAGTAGAAGTACAGTTATGAAAATACAGAATAAAACTGAGACTTTAAATGTAACTTTTTTTTAAATAGAAATACAGGTATGAAAAAACCGAATGAAAAACGGCATTAGATGAAGATGAAGGTCAGTCAGTCAATCATTTTCCAACCTGCTATATCCTAACACAGGGTCATGGGGGTCTGCTGGAGCCAATCCCCATCAGCACAGGGCGCAAGGCAGGAACAAATTCTGGGCTGGGCGCCAGCCCACCGCAGGGCACACCCACACACCAAGCACACACTAGGGACAATTTAGGATCGCCAATGCACCTAACCTGCATGTCTATGGATTGTGGGAGGAAACCGGAACACCCGGAGGAAACCCACGCAGACACGGGGAGAACATTCAAACTCCATGCAGGGAGGACTCGGGAAGCGAATCCAGGTCTGATTAACCATGTCATTTTTCCTCATCCTGGAGTCAGTTTTCCAGGATTGTTAAGTTTTCTTTCAGCATAAATTGATGCTGTTTCTCACTTTTTTTGTTTATTTCAAAAAAAACTTTGAGGAGCACTGCTATGAAACTTGAACAGTGCAGTATCCTCACATGACAGTGGAACATTGGCTCAGAATTTGGCTATGTGTATGATGTTTTGCTGAGACTTCCGAGACTGCTTGAAGCCAGAAATTTCACAACAGAGTGTCAATTTCTTTTGGTCTAACAAGAAAGAGACTGCCTGTTGCAGAGTTCCCGAGACTCGGCAAAAGTGTAGACATGGCATTAAGTATTTTTTGCATCACATTATTATCTTCATTGGCAAATTTATGGTAGAAAACCCATTCGTTATACTGAAATTTACATTTCATTAAAACCAAATTCGGTTAACACGATGTTCTATGAACATTTGTCTGGGCCCACAAAAAGTATTCATTATTCTGAAAATGTTGTTACTTCAGTATTCACTATAATGGGATTTGACCTGTATTGCCAATATAAAACTATAGCTCAGTTAATTACTACTCCATGAAGAGAAAAAGATAAGTCAGCAATATGCTTTATCATAGTGGTATAACTCTTTCCTACCAATTTCTATATCAGATTCCAAATACTTTTTTAACATGATTTTCATCAAATTTGATTAAGCTTTGAGGAAAGACATGTGGTGTGGGTTGCCACATTTCATTTATGAATGCAACAAATAAGTGAACGCACAATGCAAAGTACAAAATTCAACTGATTTTCATCACATACTGTATGCATTCATGTCTACATTGAGTTGTTTTGTGCTATGGTGAGTGATATACCCCCCACTATTTAGAGTATACTGGTCGAGTGTTGGCTGTGAGGCTAGGGGTCTGCACCGGGAATCAGAACATTGATGGTCTGAATCCTGTAAATGCCAGAAGTGATTTCACTCTGTTGGGCCCTTGAGCAAACCCCTTAACCTTCAATTACTCCTTCCTGGATATGACGTTCACCTGCATCCAGCCTGCAAGCAGGTCCTCCAACGTGCAGGGTAAATTGGGGTTGGTGGCAGGATTGGCACTCCAGCCACTGTAAAAAAACCTCACATTGTTCCTTTCCATTCCAACTGAACTGAGGTGTCACCTGTTGCACGGCTACACTTGGGCCCTAAATTGGAATCCCGATGTGGTTCGTCGTGTGGTGTGTGCAGCAACACGCTGTATCAGTTCATGCTCCTAACCTCTCTCTCTATTTAGCATACTATTTACTGTGACAGACTGAGATCCAATATTCAGCCTATAAGCAACAATGTTGACGCATCACACAGCTTTCATTTCCATAGCACAAAAATATGTGATGACTGGCGGATAAAGACACATATAAGAATGAGGGAAAGAGAAGGGAATGACACATGTAAATTTGTGAAATGAATGTACTGTAATGCTAGCTTGAAATGTCAAAATTGAAAACAATGGACTGGGAGCATGAAAAGGATGCAACGATTTTCAGGGTTTTGTGAGGTGGTAGGTCAATAGGTTGAAGCTGCAAAAATAATTCCATGGCAGTATTATATGGTAAATGCAGCTGTGGTGGGCATGTACTGGCTGGAGCTTGGAGGATGGCGTGTTCACTGTTTCGGCATACATTCAATCTAAATCTGTAACCAAGGTGCAAAGAAAATTTTGTATTAAGTTTAATATGTGCTTCGGCAAGGAAGAATTCCTTCTCATAACACAATTTAGAATGGTGTGATTAAATTCAGTCTACAGGTAGTGTGAAGGACAAGTTTATTGGACCACTAAGAACTTTAAGAACATTGGAAAATATCAAGAGACAGTCTGTAGAGAGGAGACCTCTACATTCATTGTTATGCTCAGTCAGTAGTATTGACCTTTCAGAATAGACTGAATGCCACGTTCTTCATTAAGTTATCCTCTCACCAGCATATAATACAAATGATGCAATTTTTTTTAGGAATAATTCAGCTATGTGACTCAACTTTTGTATACGGTTTATTGAATTGTTAACAAAAAAAACAGAATAAACTGAAAAATTTAAACTTTTGTAGAAGAACGTATTGTTAATGGTGGAGTTCACTTGAAAATACCATTTAAAAGAATGTTACCTAAGACGAAGCAAATGAACTGAACAATTAATAAGTTTTTTCCAGCACCATAAGTTAAGTGACCATTTATACTGTCATTTCAAAAATCATCACATCTACCTGCCACACCCACTTTAAAGAATTTATTTTCTGATCTCTACTAAAGATTACATTGAACATTTTCTCTTTTAGTAATATGTGAGAAATATTGTTGAGTGAAAACAAAAGCATTTACTGCTTTTTTAAGTTATATGGCCATTGTTATTTGTCAATGTATGGCTCTGCCATCATTATGGTAATACTCCTGCTATTGGCTCTCAGTATAGTACCGATTTTCTTGTCTTGGTCCTCAGATTAAAAAGTTTAAGATCGTCTTGTAAGGTGTCCATACATTATATGTTTATTGCAAGAATCTTTTATATGAGCACTATTGACCATGTTTCCTCCCACAGTTCAAAGACATGCAGGTTAGGTGAATTGGTGACCCTAAATTGTCCCTAGTGTGTGCTTGGTGTGTGGGTGTGTGGGTGTGTGTGTGTGTGTGTGTGCCCTGCGCTGGACTGGCGCCCTGCCCGGGGTTTGCTCCTGACCTGTGGCCTGTGCTGGCTGGGATTGGCTCCAGCAGACCCCCGTGACCCTGTGTTAGGATAGAGCAGGTTGGAAAATGACCGACTGACTATTGACCATATTTCTGTGCCCAGTGAAGTCTGAGGTTCTGCCATATTTTAATTCACACCTGTTTTAAAGCACTTTTAGCTACTATATAACCTAAAACACCCATGTTGGCATCATACATGGGAAACGCATTTTCAGCTTTGGAATCTGAAGTTTATTGTTAAAAAAATGAAAAATAAAACTTTTGATTCAGAAACCGCAGAACACATTTGCCATCTTTTCAGCACGAAAGGGCAGTGAGAAATCCACATGTCCTTATATTACATTACTAGCAGAATACCCGCGCTTCGCAGCGGAGAAGTAGTGTGTTAAAGAAGGTATGAAAAAGAAAAGGAAAAATTTAAAAAATAACGTAACATGATTGTTAATGTAATTGTTTTGTCATTGATATGAGTGTTGTTCCCATATCTATATATATATATATATATATATATATATATATATATATATA
>JANRMT010062856.1:94298302-94323255 GCA_026402145.1 Polypterus bichir lapradei
ACTAGCAAAATACCCGCGCTTCGCAGCGGTGAAGTACTGCATTAAAATTTTTATTAAGAAGAAAATTTAACCTTTTTAAAGTGAGGGAAAATATGGCAATAATTATTTGTTAAGGATCTCTTTGTATACCACGTTGTCAGTTCGGCCCTCCGGTTGTAATATGACCAAGCTGTGCGCTGAGCTTACTCTTGAGCATGCAACTTACAGTTGGTCATGTGAACAGTAATCTTGTTTCAAATCTCACAGCATGGATTGCTGCTGTCATAATCGATTTCAGTTTCATGGTTTGTTTCAATTACGACAGTATTTGCAGGACTTGTGTTGAAGTGACATTCGGCATCTGTCAAGCGTTGTAAGCTTACAACCGGTTTCATCGATAACTTCACATCCAGCTTTTGAGAGTTTAAACATTCATAAACATCAAAGTGTCCACTACTGAAATTGTCACCTATGAATGTAAGATGTTTAAGAGGCATTGGCGGTTGTCGAAAGGTGTAAAATATTTGGCCATTTCGGTACACTTGAAAGCACCAACCGAACAATTCAGCGGCAGCCATCAACTCACATGCAGAACCATAGGTGAAGGGCTTAAGCATTTCACTCTTCTAGTGCTCCTGTGTAGTATAATTATCTCCTGTACCGTCATCAGTCCACACCTTGAACCTGTCCCAGTCATTCAATACATAAGACACAATGTTCTTCCAGATATCAAGAGTGAGCCTGATATGGCCGTGCAATATGTAACACAGAGAATGGAAAAGGTAGGTACCATCTCCAGGCATGGAAACCACTCGGTAAGTGACAGTTCTTTGATCGATGGTGATTACCTCGATAGACATGGTAATGGGGGTTGGAATGATGAAGGAAATGGGTACCTGAGTAATGTAAAGTAAGTGTAAAATACCTATACAATAACTATAATTGTAATAAACAAACAATAAAACAGCGGAGAAGCCGTGGATTAAACAAAAAGGCTGTAGTTATCAGCAGGGAGACATGAATCCCGTGGCGAAGCAAGGAAGGGAATGTAGAGACTGGAGCGACGGACGGCCTTATATAGGCAGGCAGCCAACAACGTGGGAGGTGATGGGATGGGAGACCCAACGCCGCCTCACATGGTGACCAAGCTGCAGGCTATGGACGTATATATGTACGTAAATAGGATTCAGTTAGCGTTGGGAACCCGTGTACCAAATTTCTTGAAGATGGGCCCATAAGTAACAAAGACTGTTGAAAAGTTCGATATGGTGGCCGACAGTGGCATCATACCACTGAAATAAGTACGTACATTGGTTTCGGTTAGTGCAGGGAAGCCGCCTACCAAATTTCGAGAAGATGAGGCCATAAATAAGAAAGTTCAACATGGCGGACGTTGTTGATCGTTACGCGTAGAATTTCGAAATGAAACCTGCCTAACTTTTGTAAGTAAGCTGTAAGGAATGAGCCTGCCAAATTTCAGCCTTCTACCTATACGGGAAGTTGGAGAATTAGTGATGTTGGAAAATTCAATATGGCGGCTGACAGTGGCGTCATACCACCGAAATAAGTACGTACATTGGTTTTGGTTAGCTCAGGGAAGTCACCTACCAAATTTCGTGAAGATGGGGCCGTAAATAAGAAAGTTCAACATGGCGGACGTTGTTGACCGTTATGACCGTTATGCGTAGAATTTCGAAATGAAACCTGCTTAACTTTTGTAAGTAAGCTGTAAGGAATGGGCCTGCCAAATTTCAGCCTTCTACCTACACGGGAAGTTTGAGAATTAGTAACATTGGAAAGTTCAATATGGCGGCTGACAGTGGCGTCATACCACCGAAATAAGTATGCACATTGGTTTCGGTTAGCGCAGGGAAGCTGCCTACCAAATTTCGTGAAGATGGGGCCATGAATAAGAAAGTTCAATATGGCGGACGTTGTTGATCGTTATGACCGTTACGCGTAGAATTTCGAAATGAAACCTGCTTAACTTTTGTAAGTAAGCTGTAAGGAATGGGCCTACCAAATTTCAGCCTTCTACCTACACGGGAAGTTGGAGAATTAGTGACGTTTGGAAAATTCAATATGGCGGCCGACAGTGGCGTCATACCATCGAAATAAGTACGTACATCGGTTTTGGTTAGCGCAGGGAAGTCACCTACCAAATTTCGTGAAGATGGGGTCAGCCTTCTACCTACACGGGAAGTTTGAAAATTGGTGACATTGGAAAGTTCAATATGGCGGCCGACAGTGGCGTCATACCATCGAAATAAGTACATACATCGGTTTCGGTTAGCGCAGGGAAGCCGCCTACCAAATTTCGTGAAGATGGGGCCATAAATAAGAAAGTTCAACATGGCGGACGTTGTCGACCGTTATCGACCGTTATGACCGTTACGTGTAGAATTTCGAAATGAAACCTGCTTAACTTTTGTAAGTAAGCTGTAAGGAATGAGCCTGCCAAATTTCAGCTTTCTACCTACATGGGAAGTTGGAGAATTAGTGATGAGTCAGTCAGTCAGTCAGTCAGTCAATCAGTCAGTCAGTCAGTCAGTCAGTGAGTGAGTGAGGGCTTTGCCTTTTATTATTATAGATAACTCTATTTTTTTGTCGTTGTACAGTTTTAAAACACATACTAAATTCAACCTTTTACTTTTAAATAATACACCAAGTACTAAATAAATAATTTTGTTAGCCAATCCCTATCAACCAATAACTAAAGATTTGTTTGATAGCAGTTTTGTCCTTCATAAATGAAGATTATGATTTATCTTTCCAATTATCTTTAGAACTTGCTTCATCCAGTTTTAAGGCTCGAGAGGAGCTTGACTCCATGCATACACGCAAATAGTCAATTCAGGGTCACCCATAAACCTAACTAGCACATCTATGGGATGTGGGAGGAAAACTATAGTAACCAAAGAAAAATAAACAGGAACATTGAAAGAACAAGCAAACTGAACTTAGAAAATGATTTGTCCAGTATTTAGTCACACTTTCCTGGAGCTGCACAGAGGGCATAACAACTTCAAGACCACGGAGTAGTGCCTATGACTTTGAACCTAAAGTTGCAGGATGGTAGTCCAGTTCTCACCTTCACCTTCCTGTATGACTTTGAGCATGTCACTAATCCATTTGTGCTTGAAGTGAAATGAAAATAAATGCATGTAAACTATTGCACACTATCCTGATCTTGAATCTCATCTCTCTGTTATGAAAAAGAATCCTGTGGAATGAATGACTAGGAGACGATATGTGATCTTCACATTAAGATCACGAAAGACAAATAAAAGAACCGCGAGACGAAAGACAATGGGCAAAAAAAAAAAATCAGTAGTGTAAAGGGAAGCAGCACACAAAGATACAGGTGTCTCAGTGCATATAAAGCGTATAAAGTACAATACGTTATAAATGAAACGTTGACGAATAAAAGATCGCATTAGTGCAAAATAAAGGAAATTAATCACCAGGACCAGGTGTAATTGAAAAAATAGCAGGACAAAGTGAGGTCAGAAATAAAAGGAAATGAGCAGAAAACTAAGTCTTTTCGCATTCGCATCATTCAATGCACAAAACGTAGATTTACACAATAATGGAACATACGCTATGACTATTTGTGGACCCGCAACAGTTAAAGCAACGACATGTTTAATTTCAAAACAAACACAATTCAGTCAGGTGTATATTTATCATCATGGAGAAGTGATGACAACGCGAGCAGCAGAGACACAAAGTAGCAAAAAGGACAGCGGCTGGACAAGCTTTAAAAAGATCGAAGGGCAGCGTGACAGCAGCCCCCTCCCTTCCCCCCTCCGAGAACGCGCGCAGCGTTATACGTCCTGCAAGAAAGAATTTAACGCCTGGGGCCGGAAATAAAGGAGAAGTATTGTTTTTACAATGTCACGTGAGACCAGGCAGTGAGCCATCATTTAAAACAAGTCCACAGACATCTCACCTAGCAGTTGTTGGATTGCTTTTCCCAAACATCATGTGCTCCCAGCTCTTAAAACAACGACATGCAACAAGCAGAACAGGCAGCTTTCAAGCAGCAAAAAGACAGCAAATGATCCAAAGGCATATCCTTAGCGTGCGTTCAGCCGCCACCCCCCACCCCCACCCGCCTTCACAACACGAGCAGCACTATACGTCTAGCAAGAAAGAGATGTAACCACGCACGGGGACGGAAATAAAGGACAAGTATTGTTTTTACAAAAGTTTTTTAAGTAAAAGTGAAAATAATGCATATGTAACAATTCCCAAGAAAATAACAATCTCTTTAAATTGTATATTGCCTGCCTAAGGTAAAGTCATCTCTGATGGAGGATTGCAGGAATCGTGGGAAAGAGGGGTCCTTTCATTGGATTAGCGCTATTTTAGATGTGGAATGGCAAAATGGTAGAGGCAACTTGATGAATGAGGTCTCCAGGACTTAAAACAAATCTAAATCATATTATGTGATATCGTCTCATGTGAAATTCTACTCCGTACTTCTAGAATTTTTATTTTTATACTGTATTGAGGATTTATTCTGTTCTATGTATTGTACTGTATTGTATTGACCCCCTTCTTTTTGACACCCACTGCACGCCCTACCTACCTGGAAAGGGGTCTCTCTTTGAACTGCCTTTCCCAAGGTTTCTTCGATTTATTCCCTACAAGGGTTTATTTTGGGGAGTTTTTTCTGGTCTTCTTAGAGGGTCAAGGCTGGGGGGCTGTCAGGAGGCAGGGCTTATTAAAACCCATTGCGACACTTCTTGTGTGATTTTGAGCTATAAAAAAAATAAATTGTATTGCATTGTATATCTGGTAAACCAAACACGGGGGTGGGCAAGCGAAGCGAGCAGGGGGCGGAGCCCCCCCATTCTTTAATAAACGTGTGAGACAAATATATAAAAATATACTCCATGGGTTTTGGGGAAAGAATCTGCCGAAGCTTGTAACAAATTCTGAATTCGCAGTAAAGTAAAAAATGTCATCAAGAAATAAAAAGCCTATTTTCTGAGCTCCACCTGCACTCCTTTTGAGATGTGGAAGAAAAGCTGATGTACCAGGAGTGAAACCTGCACAGTGACAGTGCAGTGAAGTGGTTTGTTCAGCGTCTCACAGAAGGTCAAAGGCAGAAATCGAACTAGACTCACAAACATGGCAGAAACTAACCAAGAATGGGGTCTCAGGTGATTCAATCTAGGCGTTTGTCAGGTAGGCTTATTTGTGTTATCTATTAAATAAAATCAAGTTAGGTCTTTTAGTAAGAGTTGCATGTTCATCAGACATACAAGTAAGAATTTCACTTTACTCTGTACATGTAACAATCCTGCTTACTGCTGCTACTACCAAGGTGTACCAGAATAATTCAATTCATGTCGAAAAGATCAAAAAAAACTTTTAAGATGTGGTGACAACAAGACTGCGAAAAAAGATGCCAAGCTACAAGTGTTCATTTTTAGTCTACTTGGTTAGGTAGTTTGTGATTGTGAGAACCAATTGTGAGAACCAATTTAATGTCAATCAGATTTTGGATCTTTTGAAACCCTAACAACACATCAGAGAGATTTTAGAAATGCTAGATTAAATGAACCAAGTTTTTGTTTACTGGTACTTTAATAATATCCTTTGCACATCAATATATCCTAGAATGCAATGCAGTTTTCAAATCAGCCAAAACAGAAATGAACCAGCATGGAGTGACATGCAAACTCAAGGCCACCCCAAGTGCTGCTGTTTCAGCACTTCAGGCTCTCAAGGTCAAGCTGACATCCAGTGACTATTTCTCTCTATGTTCATATGTCTTTTCTCTGTTTACTCTACTTTGTCATGCATCCCAAACTAATTCCCATTAGATAACTACCGTATATACTTATATATAAGTCGGGTCTTGAAACCCGAAAAATTGATCATAAAATCAGACTCCGACTTATACGCCCGTTCAAAAATACGATACTTAATTTTTTATTTTTTTACATCTTCTTGCCTCCTCCAGACACATCGATTTTTTATTGCAGCAATGCAGTTACCAATTTCTTTCATCACTTCAACGACTTTTAATTTAAAACCAGCTTCATATTTTCTTCTGATCGAACGCTCCATTGTAGATAAAGGACGCTATTACAATAAAGGTGTATGAGGGTGTGAGATACAAAAAACACAAAACAGTCCAAGCGTTGCTTCGGAATAGTTCGGGTATTACTGTGTGGTCACGTAGGCACAATACATAGAAAAAAAGCCTGTGTGCTCTGTGGTAACTCTCTCAGGTGGGCAATAGCATATCATAATCTCTTGTCCAGGGTGGGTTCCTTAAATGTGTTCATTTCTGCTGGAAAAAGCTGTAACTCTCTTTTACTGTAGTGAGAAATTAAAATTCAGAAAATGGATGGATTGGTAAATGTGCCTTCACGATGCCAGAAAAGCTCAGACTTACAAAGATTTATGTGCTTTTTCAAAAAAGAAAAAAGTATCAAATAAAAAATACCTGTATGCTTTAGTTGAAGGAAGAAACTTTGAATCCTTTTTAACACTGTGGCATTTTACAAGCCACAGCCTAACAGATATGCATTTTATCAATGTAATCCTGCTTTCAGTAGACACCAGTGTCGTTACAGAGGGAAAATGTGAGCAAATCTCTTCATGAAATCACCTTACCTCATGGCCAGAGCCAACCCTGGATGAGCAATTTCATTCATTCACTCGTAATTCTTTGCACTTATCATAGTGAGTTCAGATACTCAATGACCTCAACCAAACAATCTCCAACATCAGTGGAAGCATTTGACATGTTTTATAGGGTTTATAGATTTTAAAGGATTGTTATTGTCATGTGTACAGAATACAGTGATAATTTTATTTGCATGTGTTAATCGACATGCAACACATCTCTGGTGTGAGTTGATGAGTACTGTCGTCCCTTGGTACCCGCGGGGAATTGTTTTCAGGAATTCCTGCGGATACCAAAATCTGCGGATGCTGCTGCCTCCTATATAAAATGGTGTAGCACAGAGGTCTCCAACTCCGGTCCTGGAGGGCCCCAGTGGATACAGGTTTTCATTCTAACCCTTTTCTTAATCAGTGACCTGTTTTTCCTCCTAATTAACTTTTTTTGAATTAACTTTATTTCACTTGCTCTTTTGAGACTCAGATGCCTTAATTGTTTCTTTTTCCTTAATTAGCAGCCAAACAATAATGAGATACAAAATGGCTAGCACACTGTGTCCATCATTGAATATCTAAAAATAAAAAAAGAAGAATGGTTCAGCAATGTTGATCTGTTCAGGTCCCTAACACATTTTAACAGTGCTCATAGAAAAGTGAAAAATCAATAATTCCGGAAATGTCTGCTATTGCACAATGAGAACAGCAACAAGCCATGGAATTAAAGAACAGGTTTAATTAACAACAAGACTCAGCGCCTAATTAAGCAACTGCTTGGAGTTTGAGACCCTGACTTAAATGGTCTACAGTTGGCTCACTCACCTCATATTTCACTTCTGTTTAAGAAATGATGAAGAAATTCAGGGAAACAAATCTTAAAAAACAAGTCTAGAGAAGTTAATTAGCAGCAAAAACAGGTTACTAATTAAGAAAAGGGTTAGAATAAAAACCTGCAGCCATAGGGGCCCTCCAGGACCAGAGTTTGGGACCCCTGGTGTAGTGTTTGCATATAACCTCTGCACATCCTCCCATATACTTCAAATCATCTCTAGATTACTTATAATGCCTAATACAATGTAAATGTTATGTAAATATTAGTTATACAGTATTGTTAAGGGAATTAATAATAGGAAAAAGTCTATACATGCTCAATACAGAAGCAACCATCATAGCCTAACATGTAGTACACATCTGAAACAACATAACATTTTCTTACTTTCAACACTTACATGCTTTTTGTTTAATGACCTGAAAGGGAAATATGTAGAATAAAACACAAAATGTTTAAATACTAGTACATGTAGAAAATATAATTATAAACAGGGAAAATCTAAACTAATTCTGTCTCTATCTCACACACTGCACACAGCACAAGTAGAGAGTGACCGAGACATAAGGAGAATAATGTTCAAACAAAGAGTGCTGGAGAGAGACTTAGAATCTGTAAAATGGCGGGATGCTACAGCAGGGTATACCAACACATCACTTCATTCATGTGAATTCAGTGTAGTGTTTGCATGTGGCAAATTCAAATGTTGCTTTTTGGAACTTTCTGGTATTTTTTGTATATAAATATTTTTTGATTCGACATATGCGGAACTCATCAATACGGATGGCTGGCTGTATGTATTTGTATGTTACCTTGAAACTTCGGTCTTTCTTATCCAAAAAAATCTTGGGACAATATGTTGCTACATATTGAATTGAAACACATCTCCTTGTAATGTAAAACTAGTACAAAACTGAGATATAATGTTTGAGCCTGCTGTAGAGATAGACATTTTCATGGTCACGGCCTCAGATAATCACTTGAACTGGCAAAATTGTTCACATCCCTAGTGGGGATGGCTTGCAGCAATGGTGATGCCTGTGCAAACAGACAGGTCAAGCAGCCACAAGCAATTAATGTTGATTGTATTAATTGAAAGTAGACCCCACACTGCTCTTTAGTCAGTCTTTATTTTACAAAGTGGCAAAGCCATTCATCTATCCATTTTTATAGAACAGTTATTTCGTTTAGGGTTTATGGCAGTGTCCTTCCTGGTAGTACTGGGCATAAGGCAGGAAAACAGTCCATTGTAGAGCACACTTATAGATTGATGTGGAAACATTTTATAGTTAATAATCAACCTAATTTGCATATATTTGGGAGCCAAATCCTCTCAGAAAAGGTGCAAACCACACACAGGCAGCATCCTGACTGGGATTTAAACCCACAACTATAAATCTGTGAACCACTGGACCACCATTCCACCCTTAGAGTCAAAAAATTGCTTTAAAATAAAACACAAATCACACATTTTGTACTGTAGGAAAGTAGCCAATGTAATGTGACTGAGAATCACCTACTATTGGGGTCTTCACTCCAGTCCTGTCAGCTGTTTCATCATTTTTTTTGTCATGGCTTGGTCTCTTCTTCAAATATGTGAATAAAGTTAGATGGTTGTTTACTTTGATGACACATTTTATGTTATTATTTTGGTATTTTTTTCCTTGAAGTTCAGAGCTGCTCTAATTCAGCCAGTGACTCCTTCAACCTAAGAAATTGAATTAATGCTCAAAATATTACTTGTACAGTATCACATTCTGGTTTTGTTTTTTTAGATCCAAGACCTAATATTTTGGTTTTAAGAGATTCTGCTGAGTTCTAAAAGGGTTCTGCTTATTTCGTTTCAGTGGGTGGATTAGATCAAATATAAATTAATATTCTACTTTTAAGGGATCAGTTTATGTGCTGAAGGTATTACGCACAAGCATCAAATGAGTGCATTTAGTTTTTTTTTTTTAATTATTATGGCATTCTTACTTTAACTACATGCCATGTGCCTTTAATAAAACTTTGGAAGCAGAAGGGTGGGTGTAGTCAGGATGCTATGTTTGATGCTTACAGTACACAGAGTCATTTCATTTGAACTCTTTGTAAATTGTATTTAGGATTTGATTTAGTGATTTTGGGGTCTGTGTATCCTTCATTTCTCTAATAACATGATTTTTCCTCATTTCCCTCTCCATTCCTCATGTACTAAAGTTATGTAAGTGGTGGCAGTTAGACTGGCCTATTGTGCTGAGTTTGGCATGTGGGGCACCACACATAACCACAGTTTAAATGAAATTCATCTGCCAAGCCAATCACTTATACCCTGGTATGAAAAAAGAAAGTTCATCCATCCATCCATCCATCCTCTTCCACTTATCCGAGATCGGGTTGCGGGGGCAGCAGCTTGAGCAGAGATGACCAGACTTCCCTCTCCTCGGCCGCTTCTTCTAACTCTTCCAGGGGAATCCTGAGGCGTTTCCAGGCCAGTTGGGAGACATAGTCCCTCCAGCGTGTCCTGGGTCTTCCCTGGGGCCTCCTTCCAGTTGGATGTGACCAGAACACCTCACCAGGGAGGCGCCCAGGAGGCATCCTTATCAGATCCCTGAGCCACCTCATCTGACTCCTCTCGATCGATGCGGAGGAGCAGCGGCTCTACTCTGAGCCCCTCCCGGATGAATGAGCTTCTCACCTTATCTTTAAGGGAAAGCCCAGACACCCTGCGGAGGAAACTAATTTCAGCCACTTGTATTCGTGATCTCACAGCTCATGACCATGCTAAGAAATAACATTGTGAATCGGCAAAGCTTAAATGTACCGCTCGATGTAAAACTTGACAAAACACAAACGTTTACAATTATGACTATTCTGCTGACAACCACAAAAGGTGGCTTTGATAGTAAAAAGTGTTTGGGAGACTAGCAAAGAATATTTCATTTTGGAGGTGCACTGAGGTTTGTGGTGCTGCCTTCATTCTCCAGGAGGTAGCATTCACTGGTTCCTGCCAACACCAGTGCTATTGGAATAAGTTCTGCCCCTCTGTGACCCTTAATTCCATTAAACATATTAAGAATGTTAAAGTGTAAGGTTATGAATTTTCGCAAACGAGAGGAGACCATTCAATACATAAAGCCATTTGTTTAACTAGTAGCTGAGCTGTCCCAATATCGCATCCATATTTTTCTTAAAGGTTGTCAAGGTGTCTGCTTCAACTATATTTCTTGGTAGTTTTTTCCAGATTCCCAGAACTCTTTGCGTAAAGAAGTGCTTCCTGGCTTCAGTTTTAAATGAACTTTCCTGAACAGTTTAGTTTAAATATTGTGTGGAGGTGTGGGGTGATCTTCAAATAGACTTTGTGTATTATTACAACTGAATAATCCGTTTTACTGCAGACAATATATTGATTTCTTCTTCTGATTTAATTTTCATTTTCATTGAAAAAACAATAATGTGTTTGTATTTTTTGTATGCCAGCCTTCTGATATCTGTTTTGCATAGATTAACCTTTTCTGTTGTGGAGTTGCACCGACCAATAAAATTGTAATGGCACTGACAGGTTGCATCAGCCAAAAATGAGTCATCCATAGTATGAGCCGGCATTCTATCGCCAGCGGCAGGGGTGCCTCCAAAAATGGTAAGCCTGCAAAATCACAAACAGTATTCCATCTAGTGTAACAAAGGGGAGCAAGTCTTTTTAAGCATAGTGAGTTACCTAAAAGACCAACATAAAAAGCAATAGAATCAATTCTGGCTCTCAGCGCTGGAGCTACATTGGTGTTAGAAGCAGGATGAAAACAAAACCTACCATTCAATTTTTGTAAGTGCTGAGAACTGCGGAGACCACAATTGACCTACCTGGCTCTTCTAAGGAGTTTGTTCAGAGTCTCGAGGCAGAGATCTGTGATCCAGAGTGATATTTGCAGCATCAGTACAGGGAAGAAGAGAGGTGAGAGACTGCTACCTCTGCAGCTCCACCCATGTTTCTCCATCTGCTGAAATGTCTGCTAGGGCTCAGATCTTTGCATCTTTAAGAGAATTCTTGCTGGTCATATTTGAGCCCAGAAACAGTCAGGCTAACAACTTCAATACCATAACACCCTTTTTGCTAAAGCTAATGCACTAATCCACTTCTGAGGCACCTCCTATTAGGTTAGATTAGGTGCTACTATAAATACAAAAGTTACCTCAGCTCACTTATTATCTAATATAAGTTAATAATAATCTGTAGCAGAGCAGTAAAATTATTTATACCATCTATCTGATACTTTAATGAAGCAACAGAAATGCCATACACTTCATAACTTGCACTCTGTCCTCATTTTCCCTTTTTCACCAGTACAGCTCCTCTGTGAACCTTCAATCCATACTCGGATACTTATCATTGCAAGTTTAAACTTTAGGTTGTCAAATATGGTTTACTGATTCATCAACTAAAATATTGTTTCAATTTACTGCTTGTAAATTATCATTTGCTATCAATGGTCTTTGGCAAATGCTTCGTAATTGAAGCCTACTACATATCTATATTTGCTTTGAATGACTGCTGAAATGTTCTTTTTCAGGTAAATAAAACACTAAAAACCTCAGATATACATTAGCTTTTGGCTTACAAGTTATTTACCATTAAGCAACACGTTTTTTGTCTGTTTATCAGAACTAAACTACACCTATTTTTGCATGGTTTGTCAGGGAAACTCCCAAAAAAAGTAACCATTACCCATGAGACATGCATTCTGCCAATTGTTCTAGTTCTCTTGAGCTGTTGGGTTCCCTAAACCGTGAATAATTCATCCTGGCTGTTGTTGTTACATCCATCTACAGTCTACATACCAATTTCGGATTTTGCAGCAACATTAGAAAGTACACTGAAAAATCATAGTTACAAGTAATTTTAGTTTTGTGCAACTTTTATTTAAAACTCTTTTTAAAAATAGAATGTTCATGGTCACCACTGGTAACCACTGGTAAAAGAATCTGCAAATCATATTCCAGTAACAAGAAATTACCCTTAGATAATTAAGTTCAAAATTAGTGGGTTTTACTATATCAGAACTGTAATAAGAACACTAAATTTGATCACAACTGGGTAAACCAATTATGATTTATGTATGCGAAAGGCACATACTCACACACACACACACAAAGACAAACATCATGTTGAAAATGAGTTAATTGTTTTCAGGAATGCCTAAATTTTGTAAATCCTTTGAAAACTTGAACTAAACATTTTGATAGCTTTACCTTAATTTTTCCTACACTACATATGGAGAAGGTTAAAAAAAAAAAAGCTAACAAAAGTTTAAAACACTAATTGCACTACACCATGAGCGAAAGCAATCAAAGCAAGTTGAGAGATCTAAAACAGACTTTTTCAACATGGGAGGAAGCAAGCAAAAAAATATGACTGACTGACTCAGTGAACGATTATGGTATTTCTAGTCAGGAGCCTGTGCATCAGACTTAAAGTTGAAATAATGGTGATTACCTGGCAAATATAATTGGAAAGTGTATAAATAGGCAATGTTAAAGGGGAGGTATCACACCCAGAAATATACATATTTTGTCATAATATATTGCCAGATCAGTTTTGGATTGAGAATAAAGTTGTGTGTGTTGGTGTTACCAGTATTTCCAGAAGGAGGTGTTTCATCCTGCAGGGTACCCTCGATATCATTGAGAAGAGTCACAGTGCATGGCTTGATGGCAATTCTGGTCTGTAACGGGAACTGAGAAGGATGGCTGCGAGGGCTCTAGTGCAGATAAGGAGGAGTTTGTTAGAGGAATCTTTGAGCAAGTGACACACCATCTATGGTCTACTGACCCACATCCTGTTTAGAGAAGAGTTGAAGCATTGTACATGTCCAAATCTGTTCTTTGGAAAGTTGCAGTCAGAGTGGCTGATGAAACAGTCCTTATGGATGACCCTACAGTTGTGACCCGCTGGGCTGGCTACTTTTAGCAGTTGTTTAAAGCTGCCTGATCCTCCAGCTAGGATGTTGGATATCTCTGGGTCCACGGTTCTTGAGGCTGATCCTCCGATTAGCTGTGAACCATCCAGTCTCACTGAGATTGCACAGGTGGTGAACCAGCTGAAGGTAGGGAAGACTGCAGGGATCTGTGGTGAACTTCTCCAGGTTGGTGGTAAGGTTGTCCTCTTGGCATTGCAAGCAATCTTTGCTTCCATTTGGGAGACAGGCGTCATCCCAATTAACTGAAAAATGGGACTTGTCATCCCTATCTGGAAAGGGAAGGGTAATCTACTGGATTACAGCAACTACAGGGGGATAACACTGCTCTTGGTGCTGGGTAAGGTCCTTCCTACGGTCATCGTCAATAGGATCCATTACTACTTGCTCACCGCACAAGTGACGAAACAGTCTGGTTTTACACTTAAGAGGACTACCAACAACTGCATCCTGGCACTTTGGGTTCTCACAGAGCACAAACACAAATATCGGCAGAGATTCTTTGCAACCTTGGTCGATTTTTGTAAAAGTGTTCAACTCATTTGATCGAGCTGCCCTGTGTGACATCCTGACACTTTGCAGGATCCCCATCAAAGTTGCTGAATATCATGGCTGGCCTGTACACTGGTACTGTGAGTGCTGTGTAAGGTGGTGGCAGAACCTCTGTGTTTTTCTCAGTTGATTCTAGGGTTCATCAGGGGTGTGTTCTTGCGCCTACTCTGTTCAATGCTTGTATGGACTGGGTGTTGGGCAGGGACGTTGGGTCCAGCAGCTGTGGGGCATCATTTGGTGAAGAAAGATTCACTGATCTTGACTTTATCAACAATGCTGTTATGTTCACAGAGTCAATGGAGGCTCTGATCAGGGCTCTCGAGAGACTGAGCAAGGAGTCTGAATGTCTGAGCTTGCAAGTGCCCTGGATAAAAATCAAGATCCAGGCCTTTAATGACCTCTTAGAGGCAGTCATTAGCAGTGTGTCTTCCTGAGGAGAGAGTGTTCACATTGTCAAGAGATTTACTTACCTCAGCAGTGATATTCATGTCTCTGGTGACTTTTCCTATGAAATCAGTACACAGATTGGGAGAGCATAAGGGGTCAAGAGGTCGCTGGAAAGGGGTGTGCGGTTGCTCATGGAGTCCCAAATGAGGCATATTACCTGTGTTGTGAGGGATCGTCAGTTCTGCCACTGTGGTGATGTGGTGCAATTCCCTGAGGGTGATCCGGCTCACAGAGCGGCTGGACCAGGTCAAGGGTATGTCCACATAACACCTGGCTGCATCAGATAGATTGTCATTTCCGTAGGGTGGGACTAGATCACATGTCTGCCTGGGGGATTGCCAACCAGGATCCTAAGCTATTTCGTCATGTGGTGGGGACAGCAATGTGCTGTACCAGTGCATGCTGCCCAACCTGACCTGACCTGACCTGACGTGGTTTTGGATGCTTTATTTGCAAGTATAAAATGTTTCTGATAGAGTTGGGACAAACATCATTTTTATTTAGTCTTCTTAATTTGTACCCGGTTATGTGGCAGTGTAGTCAGTAGAAAACTTTAACGTTTGAGACTTAAATCCCACTGCTGGCTCACTGCATAGCCCTGTCGAAATTGCTTATGTATGCTCTTCTTCTTCCAGTGTCCTGCTGTTCTCATTTCCTCCCAGATCCCAAAAGGTGTCTATGTATGGTTAATTGCCTGCTGCAATTGTGTCATACAGTATATAAGTGAGTACAAGGGTGGTGTAAAAGTAATTTTGAAGCATAAATGGATGGATGAACAGGTAAAGCAAAACGAGACTGTTTCTATCATAAAAGGTGCAATAATTGAGCAAGATTGCTTAATTGATGCAGAAATATTTAACCACAATGTATATTATAATTGCTCTGGACCATGATTTAAAAGGCCCAGTGTGAGTGTAGAGTGCAAGCATTTCACTTTCTTGACAAGATCATTTTTTGCACTTAAATTGATCAGGTATATCTTTGACTTTTGGATTAAGGGTCAACACATTGGATCCTTCCTTTTAGTCATGCTTTCAGTGAGAGGCTGATCTCAAGAGAAGTAACTTGTTAGGCTTTGTCTGCTTGCTTTTACTGACATTGAGGAATAAAAATATCATTCTGACTTTACTTTTTTTAATGGGATTTCAGTCTTAATTTACTGGTGGAAAGTGTAGAAACAGCTTATAACTATACATCCATCCATCATCCAATCCGCTATATCCTAACTACAGGGTCACGGGGGTTTGCTGGAGCCAATCCCAGCCAACACAGGGTGCAAGGCAGGAAACAAACCCCGGGCAGGGAGCCAGCCCACCGCAGAGCTTATAAGTAGAACATACTATTATCTGCTTTTTAAATCTGCCCTTTTTCCGTCCTGAGGTTGTTAGTTCAAAATCTTTTGAATAATATTTGTTTGGTAATAAGCTGCCTGCAATTTTTCTTTTGTTGTAATGTAAGCCACCTGCCGGTCTCTGGTAGTGGGCAAAGAACTGGGATGTTTTCTGACCCCTACTGTGGTCCGACCTGTTAGCCAACAGACATGTGAATTGTGCAGCAGGAGTCCTGTTTACTGCATGCACACATTACTGCCAGTATATGTGAATAGAGATTGGGGACAATGGAGACACTGCAGAGAGATGTAAGAGATGCTAATGCAGAGTGACTGTATTTAACATAATTAAGGAAAGCATCAGTCACAGTTGTATTAAATAAACACCTTGTGAGACAAACTTCTACATCCATTGAAATGCAAATTCCAGAGAAGGGTCATCTTGCAGTCATAGGCCAGCATGCTCTAGCTCTTATTACATCTGGAGCTCTGGAGCAACCAATACACTAGCTCCTCGTGGAAAGGATATAAATAAACTGAGCTGCCTTTAAATACAGCCTTGGGAAGGTTTAGCCATGATATATGTATATATAGGGAACAGTGGTCCTCTGTTTTACTGCTCACAGTGCGCATGTGATTTGAACCTGTCCCAATTTGGTGGCGAGGCAGAAGGAGCCATAACACTATATCATGTTTACTTTCAGGGCCTTGTATAAACACTCAGGTTCCCTGCTATCTGACTATAATAATTAGGCTCCTGAGATGAAAGCACTAATCACCTTTTTGCTTTACCTCTCTCCTAATGGATAGCCATTTAATGGAGTATGATTATAAACATATGCACTTCTGCCTACATTAGTCTGTTTTTCAGTCCTAATGCAGAAAGGATTCTCCCAATAAAGTATAATATTACACTTAAGCATTTCCTGGCCAAATTGTTTTCAAGCAGTGCATTAGGATGGAAGGACACTTATTTTCTTTCATTTGCTCTTTATTTATTTATTTATTTATTTATTAGTAATCTGCTTACCAAGTGTAGAACATAATGTGTTTTTCAAAGGTAAAAAGTATCATATTGCCTGACCGGAGGCGCAGGTTTGGAAGAGTAAAGCATTGAATATATTTCTTGATTTTACTTTGCTTTATTGAATACAACGGACGATGGAGGACAGGTTAAATAAAAGCACCTATTGACAATCGTTTCACTCAGATGTTTCTAGAGAGCCAACAGATATGAGTACATGAGTGTCTTGCTCACTTTTCCCAGTATTACATCCAGTCATCTCCTAAGTGGAGGCAGGCTGTCGATAACACGAGTGGGCAGTTTCAACTCAACTCAACTCAGCTGGTACCCTATTTATGTAGGAGGGCTTCTTGTTTTCTGTCCTCAATGTAATTCTCCTGTTTCCACTCATACCATTAGGTGTTTGCTTTACTAGATTATATTTGTGCTTATTGAATCATACATCTTACTGTTACTGAATGTTCTCTTTGTCCTGTTAAGACTTTTTATACTGTAATAGTTTACCGTCTTAAAGGGTGAAAAATTGTAAGTCACGGTGGGATTGAGCGCTATCCTGTGGTGCATTTTCATGAGTGCCGTTGCCTTCAGGGTACCATGGAATATGTAGCAGGGAAACCAGACGGGCCGGAGAAGTCGCCCTTGCAAGGCATCTTCTCCAAACTGTGGAGGGAGAAACAGAGGGTAAGGTTAGTGCCAGCTCCATCTCTCAAACCGTGGTGGTAGTACATACCTTCAGAGGAGCCTGGATTATGATACACAGACTCGCATGCATGACAGTAGACATGAGCTCCAGAAGTGATGCCTTAGAATCGCAGTCCAACTTAAGATGCCAATTAACTAAACTCGCCAATCTTTATAATGTTTGAGAAAACCGAATACCCAAAGAAAATGCCCAATGGCAGGGCCCAGATCTGGAGCCACTGTAAAGGAGCTGTAAGACAGCAACGCTAATTACTGCACTACCCATATACAGTACAATATTGTTTTTTAAGGCTTCATTATTATTGATTTGCACTGTGTAATTAGCACCATCCTGGAAGGCAAGGTGGCCCATCAACCAGATATATCACTAACTGCCTCAGCTTTGAAGCTATAATTTTGTTTCAGGGGCCACACTAAAGCCATGAAGATAATTTGTGTAGATAGGAGGTACATATGCACTAAATGGGCAAAAGTATTGGGACGCCTGACCATTACACCAACCGGGACTTTAATGACATTGCATTCAGATACATAGCTTTTAATATGGAGTTGGTCTCCCCTTTGCAGCTATAACAGCTTCCACTCTTCTTGGAAGTTCTAATAGAACACCAGACAAGTTAATGCAGCTACAGACTAGCTGGGTAATGAATGCTTGCTTTTGGAACGTCAGGGTAATGATTGTTCATTTCCATCATGTTGAACACACTATGTCCTTAATTCATTTCAGGCTGCTGGGGTAGACTGCTGCTTCCTGTGGGATGAATAAGACACAGGGAAAATGGATGGATGGATTGATCCCCAGCTTATGGCAGCAGTGCTCTTGAGGGAATATTCCCCTGCTAATGCAATGTTTGAGTATTACTAGGAGAGCAATGACTAAAGTGATATAACAGTAAGCTACACGTACTGCACGTGCAGTGCTAAGTTCAGTTCTTACTGATTGTCTTCATTCATTGCTACTGTATGTTACATTTCAAGTCATAAATAGAGGATCAGAGGTGATAAGCGAGTTTAGGCTATGGAGGAGTGCAGCTTTATTGTCATAGGTAGGCTACAGCAAACTGGCCTTACTTGGACTGGGGTACATTCTCTTCTGTTACTTTGTGTTGTGTTTTAATGTGCATTATAAAGTTCTCTATGATTGTGCACTTTGTTTGTAAAATAAACTTTAATTGATTTTGTACATGACAGCACAGTGCAGTAATGAACATTCTTAGCACATTCTCTGTGGTGCTCCTGGTGTTCTGTCTCCCCCGTTGGGCCAACTGTTGACTTTTATTTGGCTATTTAGGAGTGGGGGACTGACTATTCCCATACATTGAAAAGGCATTTCATCCAAATTCTGTTCCCGTCTTGCACTCAGTTTAACCAAATGCTCTGATCAGGTTTATTAAGGCCGATACCGATCACCAATTTCATGCTACTTGATTGGCCGATTTTGATAACAATTCTGATTTTTTTTTTGTATCCCTCTAAAAAAGTTTTACACCAATCTCCTGAATAACCAGACAAATAGAAGTTTTATGTCCTATATTAAAGTGTATTTTTATATTATACTATGGACCACAGGTGTTAACTGTTCATTTTTTATTAAAAAAATGGAATTCTATAGGCTTATTGTTCAGTGACTATAAAATACTAAAATAAACAACATTTACTTAGAGTACATACTTTAACTAATAAAATATATACAAAAATATTTATCTGTAATACATATGACATAAAAGAAAATAAAATGCTTCTCATAATTACAAGCTGTCAAATTGTTTAGTTTTTTCTGTAATATACTTATCTGAAACAAGGCTTATTTAAGAAAAGTTCTCGAACAAAAAAAAAAAAAAAAACTGCTGAATTGGCTCCAGCAGACCCCCATGACCCTGTAGTTAGGATATAGTGGGTTGGATAATGGATGGATGGTTGGAAGTAGGGTTTAATATGAGGGATGTTCAAAAAATTTCCGCACTTTAATATTTTTGTTGGAAACTGTGAAGGCAGGATTAGTAGTACTTGGCCATTAAAAAGTTGGTACAACGCTGGGAAAATTGCATTGCAATTGAAGGTGACTATGTAGAAAAGTGATGTCATTTGTTTTTGAAATTCTTAATAAATAGAGATAAAAATCAGTATGGTAACTTTTTGAACGTCCCTCATACATCACACCCTCACAGACATAGCAGGCTCAAACTGGTCTTGGTGGGTGAAGCCAATTCTTGTTGCATCATGGGAAAGGCAGGAAGTAACCCTGGATGGGGCATCAGTCCATTTCAGGATCAACCCAGACACACCTTCAGAGGGGTCCATTTATAGAAAGCTGTAATAGAAAGAGAAACAAAAGGAGACATGATTCAAGAGTAGGCTTCTGGAGCTATGAGGCAATAGTGTTAACCACTGTGTCACTGTGCTGCGTGAATTGAAATCTTTATGGACAAAACTGTGCAACCCTCAAAACATCAAGTCAAACAAAGCTGGATGAATGCCTTTATTGTTCCCACTTCTGTTTATAAAAGAGATTTACTTTGTTTTAAACCCCGTAAGTATTTCAAATATATGAAATACTTACAGGAGCTGCTTCATATCACAGGCACATCAACCCAGTATGCATAGATAATGTCACTGGATAAATAAAACAGGCAGCGGGACACGCAGTTCTTGTGTCAACGTTTTTAAGGAGTGAGGGAAGTTCTGGAGGTTGCAATAGGTTCATGTTAGAAAAAGTAAGCTAGCATAGCAAAAGGAGAGCCACTACAGTAAGATAAGGATAAGGACAGATTGTAGGGATACTAAAGCTTTGTTTTTTTTTATTTTGGTGGGCCTAACACAAGCTGTGGCTGTAAGGGAAGTAAATAAAAGTTCCCTACAGCTTACCTGAAAAATTCAGTGAAATGCATCCTTCATTCAAGTACATGTCACATATATATATATATATATATATATATATATATATATATATATATATATATATATATATATATAAAATGTGAGTACACCCCTCACATTTTTGTAAATATTTTATTACATCTTTTCATTGGACAACACTGAAGATAAGACACTTTGATACAATGTAAAGGAGTCAGTGTACAGCTTGTATAACAGTGTAAATTTGCTGTCCCCTCAAAATAACTCAAAACACAGCCATTAATGTCTAAACCGCTGGCAACAAAAGTGAGTACACCCCTAAGTGAAAAATGTCCAAATTGTGCCCAAAGTGTCAAGATTTTATGTGGCTGCCATTATGTTCCAGCACTGCCTTAACTCTCTTGGGCATGGAGTTCACTAGAGCTTCATAGGTTGCCGCTGGAATTCCTTTTTTTAAGTAAAATTCTAGAGAAGGCAGTCATTATGCAGTTAAATAACCACTTCAATAAACATGCTATTCTTGATAAATTTCAGTCAGGTTTTAGAACAAATCACAGCACAGAAACTGCACTCGTTAAAGTAGTAAGTGACTTGTGGGTAAATGCAGACAGAGGCCATTAATATGTTCTCATCCTCCTAGATCTGAGTGCCGCATTTGACACCATTGATCACAACATTCTTAGAAATCGCCTTAGTCAATGGGTGGGCCTCTCTGGCAGTGTCTTAAATTGGTTTGAATCCTACCTGGCAGGGAGAAAATTCTTTGTTAGTTGTGGTAATTACAACTCAAAGACACATGATATTCTATATGGTGTTCCACAAGGCTCTATCCTGGGTCCGCTGCTCTTTTCGGTCTCCATGCTTCCATTAGGTCAGATTATCTCAGGGCACAATGTGAGCTACCACAGCTATGCTGATGACACACAACTGTACTTATCAATAGCACCTGATGACACCGACTCTCTCGATTCACTAACACAATGTCTTACTGGTACTTCTGAATGGATGAATAGTAATTTTCTCAAGCTAAATAAAGAGAAAACTGAAATTTTAGTGATTGGCAATAATGGATTCAATGAGGTTATCAGAAATAAACTTGATGTATTAGGATTGAAAGTTAAGACGAAAGTAAAAAACTTAGGGGTAACTGTTGACTGTAACCTGAATTTTAAATCGCATATTCATCAGACCACTAGGACAGCATTTTTTCACTTAAGAAACATAGCAAAAGTTAGACCTCTTATATCATTGGAAGATGCTGAGAAATTAATTCACGCTTTTGTTTTCAGTCGACTAGATTACTGTAACGCACTCCTCTCAGGACTACCCAAGAAAGACATAAATCACTTGCAACGAGTGCAGAATGCAGCTGCTAGAATCCTAACCAGGGAAAGAAAATCCGAGCACATTTCTCCAGTTTTGATGTCACTACACTGGTTACCTGTGTCTTTCAGAATTGACTTTAAAATTCTGCTTATGGTTTATAAAGCCTTAAATAATCTCGCTCCATCTTATATATCGGAATGTCTGACACCCTATATTCCAAATCGTAACATTAGATCCTCAAATGAGTATCTCCTTACAATTCCAAAAGCAAAACTTAAAAGAAGTGGTGAGGCGGCCTTCTGCTGTTATGCACCTAAAATCTGGAATAGCCTGCCAATAGGAATTCACCAGGCTAATACAGTGGAGCACTTTAAAACACTGCTGAAAACACATTATTTTAACATGGCCTTCTCATAACTTCACCTTAATTTAATCCTGAAACTCTGTATGTTCAATTCATCATAATAACTATTCATGGTGGCTCTAAAATCCGTACTGACCCCTACTCTCTCTTCTGTTTCTTTTTCCGGTTCTTTGTGGTGGCGGCCTGCGCCACCACCACCTACTCAAAGTATCATGATGATCCAACATTGATGGACTAAAAGCCAAAAGTCTACATGACCATCATCATCAAGTCCTTCCGTGAGAACCCTAAATACAAAGAGGACTGTTTTATTTATGTTAGGTAGAATGCCGAGAGGGGACTGGGCTGTCTCATGGTCTGGAATCCCTGCAGATTTTATTTTTTCCACAGCTGTCTGGAGTTTATTTTGTTTTTTCTGTCCACGCTGGCCATCGGACCTTACTCTTATTCTTTATGTTAATTAATGTTGACTTATTTTATTTTCTTACTGTGTCTTTTATTTTTCTGTTCTTCATTATGTAAAGCACTTTGAGCTACATTTTTTTGTATGAAAATGTGCTATATAAATAAATGTTGTCGTTGTTTTCCACTCCTCCGTGATGACATCACAGGGCTGGTGGATGTTAGAGACCTTGCGCTCCTCCACCTTCCGTTTGCGGATGCCCCACAGATGCTCAATAGGGTTTAGGTCTCGAGACATGCTTGGCCAATCCAGCACCTTTACCCTCAGTTTCTTTAGCAAGGCAGTGGTCGTCTTGGAGGTGTGTTTGGGGTCGTTATCATGTTGGAATACTGACCTGTGGCCCAGTTTCCGAAGAGAGGGGATCATGATTTGCTTCAGTATGTCACGGTACATGTTGGCATTCATGGTTCCCTTAATGAACTGTAGCTCCCCAGTGCCGGCAACACTCATGCAGCCCCAAACCATGACACTCCCACCACCATGCTTGACTGTAGGCAAGACACACTTGTCTTTGTACTCCTCACCTGGTTGCCGCAACACACGCTTGACACCATCTGAACCAAATAAGTTTATCTTGGTCTCATCAGACCACAGGACATGGTTCTAGTAATCCATGTGCTTAGTCTGCTTGTCTTCAGCAAACTGTTTGCGGGCTTTCTTGTGCATTATCTTTAGAAGAGGCTTCCTTCTGGGACAACAGCCATGCAGACCAATTTGATGCAGTGTGCGGCGTATAGTCTGAGCACTGACAGGCTGACCACCCACCCCTTCAGCCTCTGCAGCAATGCTGGCAGCACTCATACGTCTATTTTAAAAAGACAACCTCTGGATAAGACGCTGAGCATGTGCACTCAACTTCTTTGGTTGACCATGACGAGGCCTATTCTAAGTGAATCTTGTCCTGTTAAACCGCTGTATGATCTTGGCCACCGTGCTGCAGCTCAGTTTCAGGGTGTTGGCAATCTTCTTATAGCCTAGGCCATCTTTATGTAGAGCAACAATTCTTTTTCAGATCCTCAGAGAGTTCTTTGCCATGAGGTGCCATGTTGAACTTCCAGTGACCAGTATGAACTCATAACTCCAGTTCTTAAATCCTTACACTGGCTCCCGGTTAAGTTTAGGGCAGATTTCAAAATCCTTCTTTTAACATATAAAGCATTAAATGGCCAAGGTCCGGCTTACTTGTCTGAACTTATCATGACTTACAAACCAGAGCGCACATCAATATCTCAAGATGCCAGTCTGCTTATGATTCCAAGGATTAAGAAAATAACAGTGGGAGGTCGAGCTTTTAGTTACAGGGCCCCTAAACTGTGGAATGGTCTGCCTGCTTCTATAAGAGATGCCCCTTCGGTCTCAGCTTTTAAATCCCGGCTGAAGACTCGCTACTTCAGTTTAGCATATCCTGACTAGAGCTGCTGATTAACTGTACAGACTGCAACTCTGTTGTTAGTCATTAGCACTAAAACATAAGTAACATGATAGTTATAATTGGATACTAACCCTCACCAATTCTGTTTCTCTTCTCGGTGTTCAAATGTGGCAATTGGTGCCATGGACCACCTGCCAAGTTGTTTTGCCTGCCTATGGTAAAGTCATCCCTGATGGAGGATCGCAGGAATCGTGGGAAAGAGGGGTTCTTTCATCGGATTAGCGCTATTTTAGCTGTGGAATGACCAAATGGGGGAGGTAGCTTGATGGATGATGTCTCCAGGACTCTAAACAAATCCAAATCATATTATGTGATATCATCTACTGTTAAATTCTACTTCGTACTTCTAATTTTTTTATTTTTCTACTGTATTGAGGATTTGTTATGTTCTGTGTATTGTTATGTATTGACCCCTTTCTTTTTGACATCCACTGCACGCCCAACCTATCTGGAAAGGGGTCTCTCTTTGAACTGCCCTTCCCAAGGTTTCTTCCATTTTTTCCCTACAAGGGTTTTTTTTGGGAGTTTTTTCTTCTCTTCTTAGAAAGTCAAGGCTGGGGGGCTGTCAAGAGGCAGGGCCTGTTAAAAGCCATTGCGACACTTCTTGTGTGATTTTGGGCTATACAAAAAATAAATTGTATTGTATTGTATTGTATGAGAGAATGTGAGAGCGATAACACCAAATTTAACACACCTGCTCCCCATTCACACCTGAGACCTTGTAACACTAACGAGTCACATGACACCGGGGAGGGAAAATGGCTAATTGGGCACAATTTGGACATTTTTCACTTAGGGGTGTACTCACTTTTGTTGCCAGGAGTTTAGACATTAATGGCTATGTGTTGAGTTATTTTTGAGGGGACAGCAAAGTTACGCTGTTACACAAGCTGTACACTGACTAATTTACATTGTATCAAAGTGTCATATCAGTGTTGTCCCATGAAAAGATATAAAAAAATACTTACAAAAATGTGAGGGGTGTACTCACTTTTGTGAGACACTATATATATATATATATATATATATATATATATATATATATATATATATATA
>JANRMT010062856.1:94331046-94393515 GCA_026402145.1 Polypterus bichir lapradei
CTATCTATCTATCTATCTATCTATCTATCTATCTATCTATCTATCTATCTATCTATCTATCTATCTATCAACTTCTGTCTGTGCATTATTCAGTGATCTGTCTGACAGGGTGTGCCTTAAGGAACTTAAAAATAAGAACAGTTATAAGGACACATGTTTATGTTAATTGCAGTCTCAATTGTTAAAAAATATTTTAAAAGGAGCATCCCACATGAAAATATAACGATCTCATTAACTGACAGTGCATACCAGTTTATAAATTTTATGTCCATTTGAGGTTAAAAAGAAAATACATTAAATCATATATCAATCGACACACGCTGCACGCAGGCAAGCAGGCAGTGAAAGTGGAGATAAAGACGCTAGATAGATTGTATACAACAGGCAAAAACAGCGACCACTTGATAACAGTATTAGCTATAATGAATGAAAGCATGAATTAATCAACAGAAATAACCGCGATCGACATTTTAAACTTAACAATTTACTTGAGAAAAAAAAAGAAAAACACGCCAGCATGCAGAAAGCAGACGCTTGCAGGCAGGCAGTGCGGCCATGGTTAAAAAGAAAAAAATGTAACACTTTCTCCCCAGCAGGGAATCGAACTTGTGTCTCTGAGGCACAATAAGCATGCTGGGCTCTGAGAAGCACATTTTAGCGCTACACCACGGAAACTGTTGGGATAATCCTGAGCCTTTTGTGAAAGTGTTTATTTGATATTTGGCCATCAACCTTCATTATACAATTCATGTCTACATTTTGTTATTTATTACTAAAACATGAAAAATGTTTCTGTTTTAACAATGTGTTTACATAGATTGTTGATGACACAAAACACACATCAAATTATTTCCCCTTACCATTCTGGGTAGCTGACTCCCAGATAATCAATCAAGGCAGGAACTGGGAGAACTTTTTGCTCGTTCTGAGGTGGTGGGGGGGTGGTATAGCAGGCTGCTTGCTGCTTCGGCTTATCGACACATTTAGAAGACAAAAGATGCTAAGGGAGAGGTGCGAAGGGATTTAAGGTGGGCCGGATTTACGAGTTGCTAGAACATATGGGAAGACAGAGAGCTGGCTAAGTGTGTCTAGGTCGATACTGATGAGGGCAGGCAGCAAAGGAGTCAGATGACCCACTGAGGTGAGCTGGGGAGACAGACAGAGAGAGAATTGCATGTGACTTACTGGGCAGCTAACCAGATACCTTGGAATGTTTCATCTTTGGAATTTTAAAGTATTTACTGCTTGTTTTAACCACTCCATGAGCATTGATTTTATTATAGAATATTTAATATAGACTTTTTATTCAGATCTGCATTGCATTTTATTATTATTATTTAATTTAATAAACATGCAACTTTGCACTTTAGACAATTGAACCTGGTTGTTGTCTCTCACTCACCGCTGTGCCCATCTTAGTTATGAATTACTAGAGGGGTTCAAGTGGGCATTTTAGTGTTGGGTTTGTGTCCAAGACATTGTCTCCTGACAAACTAGATTACCCAAGGAAAATGACACATACATGGGAAAAACATGCAAACTCCACACAGTCAAATGAAGGGTTCTGAAACTGCAAACCAGAGCAACATCCAGGAACATTTCATGGTCTTCAAATGTTTTGAAGGCATTGATAAAGATGATGAAACAGTGTTTCTGTTTTTTGTAGTCAAACAGTCAAGGGCACTGGTGAAAATGAATGGCATGTGTTTTTAAAAGGAACTTAGAAATTGTTTTTCACACAAAGGGTCAGCAGAGACTTGTGCTTACTATAGTGTCAAATATTTGATGCAAAGACTCTTTTACATGAAGCTCAATGGTCTATTCCATTATGCAATAGTTTGCATGTTCTTATTAAGTTTGCTCAATGAAGAAAGAGCCATTCTTAGCAAGTGAATATTCTTGCTATACACAAATGGGTATTAGCTTAGTTTTGACAGAAATTCCCGAGTTTAGATTACATAGTTAAAATTAATAAGTACAAGCTGTTATTATTAATAGCTCAGTAAGCAGTACAAGCATCTCTGAACCAATATGTAAATGGAACAGTCCGTCTGTCACCTTGCTATAATCTTACTACAACCAGTGAAGAAGACTCTGTTATTTTATAAATGGCAAGATACCAGGGCATACAGTTTTCTGATAATAGAGCAGAGTAAAACGTAGAACTTAATGTATAGTAAAGCCTAAAACTTAACATAGATATAATATCCAAAAAATGCAATGTAATTGAGGAGGGGCTTTTTTGTGTGTGTAATAAAGTCTTATCTTAATTTTATTTTAAACTGAATTTTTACTTAAAGTTGGATTTGCCATCTCAGTAGCCTTCCAAGTTTGGAAACATCGAAGAAACTGAGCTGCTGGAGAAGTCGTCACCTTTGTAACAATTTTGGCAGAGTAATTGAGGCACTTCTCTTGTCCATTCTAAGTAAAGCGCAAAGAAATGCACTTCATCACAAGACAGTATGGTCCATGTGGGTCTTGCTTTGAGCTTTCTTTTCTGTCTGTTGATTGCATGAGTTCTCATATTATTTTTTCATTTATTAATAACATTTGTTGAATTTATTATCATCCACTGTTGCTGAGATCCATGCATAAGATTTTCAAGTGGCGAGCATGTCTAGGATGAATACTTTTGCTTTAAATCATTAAAACAAGCTGCACTTACCTCCTCATGAAAACTGGAGCTGTGTCAAAAAATTGGGGGTGGGCGTTTTGCATCTTTTAAGCCGTATATAGTGAGGACTGTCAGAATACAGGCCTTTATGAGCTCGTTCAGCTGCACTGGCATCTGTTAATCTGTAAACTACAATACTCAAATTAACATTTAGACCATCAAGATAAAATGTGTTCCATGCTCTTATGTACGGTATACTGCTATGGTTCTATTATTAGCCCCCTTTTCATCATCTTTCATACATCTAGTTTAAATCATTTATTGGTTATCATTAAAATCATGGAAAGCAAAAGTGGCCAGAAGCCGCACAGGGCCATGTGAGTAAAGCAGTCCTGCCTGGTACAGTGCGATAGTGGAAAAGAAGCCATTGGAGTCTGGCAACATGCCAAGCTCCATTTCACAAAAAAAACCTTACTCTGTATGTGTGGTAGGAATTCCACCTGTGAGTGAAATTCTAGACATCCTATTTATTTAACTTCAACTTAAGCAGGCTGTGAATTTTCAATTAGCAAACCATTTTCAAGAATTGCATCTTCCATTTGCTTTAAATCGAGCCTATTGTTTGCAGACGTTTTAAACAAAGACTGTTTCTTATGTTGTGTTCTCTGCTTTTCCTGTTTGAGTGAATTTGCTGTTTCTGAAAATATTTTAATGACAGATTTGGTTAAACATTTACTGTTTAAGTACAAAAAATAGATGTTATCAGTACGATGTAGAAGCACATTAATAAATATGACAAAATATATTCAATGATGCTTGGCTAAATTTCCTCCATTTTAAAATTTTTGGTGGCATTTGTCACGTCATTGAGTGATGTTATTGTTTTTTTGTATGTATGTGTTTTAAAATGTTTCATATGTAAAAATATCCCTCAGTGTCAATAAGGATTTTAAAGGTTCAACTATTTTTGTTTTTTAGGATTCTTCCTGCACCTTGCATTTTTTTTGTTTTTTTCTGGTTGTAATTTTCCCCTGCTCCATTACCTTTGTTTTCACTACTTTTTATTTAGTGGTTTATAACTTTCTCGTATTCCTGAACCCTTTGTTGTGCTCTTTGCCTGCGGGGAAAGGGCTTCATATTCATTTTCAGCCCTCAGGTGCTATGGTCGTTGTCATGATATATGATTTTTCTCAAAGGTTTCCAGTGTTTTTCCATCGTTAGGCCTATTTTTCGATTGTTGCTAGGAGTGTAGCCTCAGAGGTAGGGACCCATACGTAATCAATGCAACGGGATAAAAAGACGACTATGGGTGTTATCCCATGTGCAGATACTAAATCTCTGAAATATTCATAGTTCATCTTTGTACTCCTGTGCACTTTTGGTTTTTGATTCTCTTGTTCTCTTGACCATGATTATTGCCTCTTGTATTGGGCTTTGGTTTCATTTCACTTTTTCTTTTGTTTTGTTTTTATGTGCATCTTCCGTTTTTTGATCAAAAGTTGATCTGCCAGTTCACTGGTAGAACAGTAGCTAGGGATGCAGTTACCTCCTGCCAGTGTCCCTTTGAAGTGTTACTTATTTGCTTTTTGCTCCCCTTTTGTTTTTTTTTTCTGGAATTCTTTTGAACAGTTTGCATTTTGATTTTAATGGCTTTTGACTTTAATCCTGGCTTTCACTATTTTGAATTGCAGGCTTTTAGGTTTAGGAATTAATTTTGTTGCAGTTTTAAGGAAAATTTTATTTCTTTCATTTGTTTGTTTTCTGTTTGTTTTGAATTTTGTAATTTCATAATTCTGTATTTTGATTTTTTTTTATTTAATATTGAAGTATTGAACTGGGCAAGGTGTAAGAGCAAATCTTAGAAAGTTAAAACTTTGAGCCCAAACTCATATTAGAATTTGCTTAATTTGAATAGAATATAAATTTGTTTCATAGTCATATACAATGATATAGTCTTTTCCCCCAACAAGTTAGTAAGAGATAGAACGTTCTTGCTATAACTGAGATACACTGTGTCAATTGTGTCAGTTGTTGTTTAGAATAGGTCCCAGTACACAGGGATTTAAAAAGACCCATTTTCAACATAGAAATGGAATAGGCATACAGTTTTCTGACTGTTTTGAAGTGATCTGTAATGATTTGAAATGTAACAAGATTTAAGCTTTGAACAGAACTTTTCTTAAGAACTTTTCCTAATTTTTGCTATTTAAATTTTCTCTTTTTGTGTGAACTGTTTTACTTTGAATTTTAACAAAAATTTTTAAAAACAAAGATATTTTGTCTGTGAAATCATTTCAGCACATCAGGCTTTTGTTGAATCACATTTTTTGTTGCTGCTAAACTTTGGTAATTTTGGAAGAAACGCACAAGGTATTCTGTCAGTTTTTTGCCTTCTTGTTGTGATTAGCCGAACAAACTGAAGGACATCATAAGAATAGTTAGGGAACCATTGGTAGACACAAAATAACTAACAAACACTGCTCTTAGCTCAGAATAAGGTTGGCTTTAGGTAGCCTATTGAATATTTCTATAATAAGGTCTGTCAATGGGAGATCTCTGCATGATGAGGGTCAAGATCTGACTGAATTCCATCTTCTGGTGGCCACCCATTTAAATGGCACCTTAGGCGGAAGGTGTAGTGACAGCTCTGAGTAGGGCTAAGCATCCTCCTTGGGCATTGTCTTGGAACTGTTGTGGAAGAAGAAGGCACAGTTAATGCCAGAGCCCCCTCTTGTCCAGGAGTGGTATTGCTTACTTCATCAGATTTAGGAAGATGATCCCCAGGTGCACATTCATGACACTGTTTTGGAAAAAACCATAACATTGTTCACTTTAATATGTTGTGGAGTGAGTCTCTGGATAAATAAGTATTTGATGAGCTTTGCAGACCATATATTTGTAATAATATACAAAGGCTGCCTTTGAAAGCCTTCATTTGCATTGGGTTGTGTTAAAATGCTGAAAATCCATTCAACTGAAAATGTGTGCACTTCCCATTTGACAATAATCCATAGTGTCAGTTTGACTCATCACATTAAATGATCTCCTGGGTTTATACACCTGACACTGAGTGAGCAATATCTTATTTTTGAAGCATGAACTAAATGGACGATATTTGGTAACAAGCCCATTGCATATAATACAAACAGACAAGAGGGGCATACACAATAAACATAAAAATAAAAATAAAAGCAATACATAAAATTATGGTCAAATAATGACATACAAATATACTTTAAATTAGATTTAAATATGTGTCTATTTCAATATGTTGACAAATGACAAGCACTTACTTACTGATAACATTACAAAATCAAGATCCTAGAAACAGCTTTTAGAATTGAATGTAGTCTTTTAAAAAGATTTTTGAATGGAAAATTGCAGTAAATAAGAATAAAATAATTGTTAATGCTAATATATGGGGCTCAGCTAACTTGATGTTCTTTCAATGAGTATGTGTTGAGTGAAATAGAGAGTGAGAATAAAACCAGGTGGTGGAAGAAATGATTAGACAGTGGCAAAGTGTAGTCAAAATACAAACAGGGGTCAGAAAACCTGAAGGAAAAATCCAAAATTGTCATCAGAACCTGAAACACTAAAACAAAATCTAAGTGAAAAAAATAAGAAAAGTCATAACAGTAAAAGTCTTCAAGGAAGCGGATTTTGTTTTCTTCCATGCTAAGGAGGAGGATTGAGACAATAAAGTGATCTGATGCTTGAATGTCAGGACTAGTGTACCACCATCTTAAATAGTAAGACATTGAATTGCAATCATATAAGCAGCAACAGGTATTGAGACCAATAACATTGTCACAATCATTTAACAGTTGCTACAAAAAAATCAGAACACAAAATGTTGCTGCTAGAATAATGACATAAAATATGCAACCAGAAAACCAAATGAAAATATCCAAGAATGAGGTAGCCTGTTTTCAAAGATGTCGCTTATGATGTGTATATGATTAAATGCAGATTTAAGAATTGACTGAAATGATACTGTGATTTCTACAGATCAGTCCACTTTCACAAATGACACCAACACGATTTACTGATTGATGGAGTTTTGGAAAAATTTGAAATTATTTGCTAGCTTAGTCAAATTTTAATTACTTCTGATGTTATAGATATTTATTTCTGCTGGCAAGAATTTTTCATCATGATCACATCCTTCCATCCCACTTTTACATTGTTTTTCCAGAAAAAAACAGCAAGGAAAATATTAGGGAAAGGCAGATCAGGAATATATCAGATGACACATACTGTATAAGGCAGCATCTGTTAGCCAGGAAGTGGCTTCTTGAAATGTTCAGTAAGGCTTGAGAGTCTGAATGGGACACACTAGATTGTGCATTCCTTACTTCAAAAGGGTTTCCTGGACAAGAAATACACTTGCAACTGGAAAATGTGTAATGGATTTTCTATACATTTATATGTACATGTCACTGAATGAACATCCTCCTCCCTTCATTTTTCATTAGAAAGAGTACTCAAACTTTCTTGACTAATGTTCATTTACAGACATGATTTTTCTTCTTCTTAGTAGAAATAAACAGATGATTTTTTTTGTTGCTGTTGTTTTTTGTGCAAGCTAAGCTAAGAAGATGTAATAACTTCAGAGCAATAAATGTATGCTTTAAAATAGAATTAAATCTGCAGGGAGAACATAATCATGTTGCTGTGTTTATTCACAATCTGGATAAAATTGGACTGCAGCTTTTGTGTCATCTTTGATTGCTTTTATCTGTTAAAAAGCTAATTAAGCTTAATTTCAGTCAGTGAGCTAATAAAACGCATCAGAACAATCCTAACTATACATTCTTTTTTCCTAACTGCTTCCTTCTGATTGGGGTCATACAATGCACACTTTAAAAAGGCAGATCTATACAGGAATAAATTCTTGACAAGATGAACAATCATTGGATTAAAGGAAGTCTTGTAACATGGGAAGGAAGTGTGTGTACCGTTGAGGTGGATTGAACCATCTGTTGACCATTAGGAGGCTTACAATGTCTAGCTGAAACAGAGCTAAGGTCACAGAATGGATGAGCTGCACTGATGTGTACTACTTAAGAGGACACTGGCCTGAGGCTGCTGTGAACACTGCCTGTATTTCCTTATTAGAGGGGATTCAAAAGACTGTTGAACCTCTTGTGTGTGTTCCCACAAACAGACACATCAGTAGGTGTACTACAAGCATCTGGAAGAACACTTCCATTCTAGCATGATTTATCTACAAGACTACCTTCTGTGTGGAGTTTCTAATTTGGCAGCTTCCTGTTAGCATGTTGTTACATTAATTTTTTACTTGAAATATCCTGATGTGGACTCAATTAAAAAAGGGTATGGAAAATGAATACTCTTAAGAAAACACTCTCTACTTCCATTCTGACCTCTGAATCATTCCATCATTTTCACACTTGCTGTTGCTGTCTAATAAACACCGTGTAACAAGCATCAAATTTACAAAAAATCGGATTTCTTAGCATTGTGTGTTATTTGAGGTTTTATACAATAATACAAAATTTGACAAAGCACTGTACACGTAATATGTGTCAAATACACACAGCATAGAAGCCTCACTTCACACAAATGTTATACATCTAATAGAATAAATATTGTACTTGTGATACATGTTGTATGGTAAGTAAGCTGAATTTACATTCTGAGCTTTTTCAGAATGAATTATAAGCTACCTCGAAATGCATTCAAGATATTTTAAAATGATTTACAGATATCTGTTTTACATTTGAAGATATCTTGAAATGATACTCTGTATTGAAAGTTGAATAAACATTTAGTTATCTCTTTATAAAAAACTTTAGATATCTTACAATTTACTTTTTAAAATATCTGAAACTCATTTTGAGATATCGTAAAATAAACTCATTTACATTTTATGATATCCACAATAGATTTTGAGATCTCTCAAATGCATTTCAAAATATCTCATGCATTTTTAGAAATATTTCACAACAACTGTGCATGCATTTCAAATACATTTATAGTCAACTTAAATTGCATGCATTTTAAGATATCACAAAAACACTTTTGTAAAATTGACTGTTCTTTCAATTGGACTTCTCTGTATTTAGAAATGAGTAGGAAGCTATTTTGAAATATCTTGAAATGCATTTCGGATAACGTAAATTGTATTGTAGATATCTGAAAATAATACTAAGACAGCTTGAAATAATTAAATATTTTTAAAAAATATCTTAAAATGTATTTGAAATGTCTTGAAATAAAATCTGTGATATGTTGAAATTAATTTTAAGATATATCAAATGGAGCAGAGACCCATTTTAACATATCATGAAATTAATTTGTGATATCTAAAAAAACATTTTAATTTTGTAGATATCTTAAAATAACGTAATGCTCATTTGAAATTTAAGATATCTTAAAAATGCATCAAAGATATCTTAAAATAACTTCCTGTGCATTTTGAGATATCTTAAAATAGACAGGAAATTCCATTTGAAATATCCCAGAATCTTTTTGAGACAGATTGAAAGGCACAGAAAATTTTAAATAACTGAGAAAGTATTTGAGATGAAATACATTTCAGATATCTCGACATGCCTACAGATTTATTTAATGAAATCTAAAAATGTATACGAGATATTTCAGGATGCACAGGGACTTAATTCAAGACAGCTTGAATTGCATTTGAGATATCTTGAAATCTGTTTTGGGCAGCACGGTGGCGCAGTGGTAGACCTGCTGCCTTGCAGTCGGGAGACCCAGGTTTGCTTCCCGGGTCTTCCCTGCATGGAGTTTGAATGTTCTCCCCGTGTCTGTGTGTTTCCTCTGGGTGCTCCGGTTTTCTCCCACAGTCCAAAGACATGCTGGTTAGGTGCATTGGCGATCCTAAATTGTCCCTAGTGTGTGTGTGTGTGAACGCGCCCTGCGTTGGGCTGGCGCCCTGCCCGGGGTTTGTTTCCTGCCTTGCGCCCTGTGTTGGCTGTGATGGGCTCCAGCAGACCCCCGTGACCCTGTAGTTAGGATATAATGTGTTGGATGATGGATGAAATCTATTTCAGATATACAGTATCAATATTTACAGAATGTCATTTACAGATATCTTGAAATATATTTGAGATATCTTGAGATATCTATTTACTGTCGTTTTGCGTGTAACATATTTTCAGCATTGAATGACATACAAGTCTGCCCTTCTAAATGATGCTTCCTAACTTAGTGCTCCACTTCTTAACAAACCTCCTAAATTTCTTATGTTGTGCATTCCTGTATACCCTTAGATATTCCCCTATTTAGTTGTTTGGTCTCCTATTACCACACTCACCTAATACTCATTCCTTGACTGGAGGTTTAGGGCAGACCTTGGTGTACTTTCTACTCAATTTTAAAATTTCACTTGATGTCTCTATTGTCTGTATTCTGAATTTTTTCTCTGTATTTTTAAACACTTAATATTCCTTTACGTTTTTATTTGTGAATGACCAATGTCGCCACCTGTTGCCCAGTTATCTCTCCATTCTGTATCTTATCTACAGAGCAGGGGCCTCATGCATAAACGGTGCGTACGCACAGAAATGTTGCGTAAGAACGTTTCCATGTTCAAATCCCGATGTATAAAACCTACACTTGGCGTAAAGCCACACACTTTTCCACGGTACCTCATACCTTGTCATACGCAAGTTCTCCGCTTGGTTTTGCAGACTGGCGGCACCCAGTGTCAAAGCAGTGCTACTGTTCCTGTGTGGTTACTCTTTATTTTCCTGACGCAGCTTTATAAATACGCTGAAATTAACCGCATATTGTTTATTAGTGTAATGCATCTGATTGTAATTAACTTGTAACAATATAATGATCCAGGGAATGGCCATAGTATTCCAAACACCATAACTGCTTTAGCGTTGTTACTCTCACTGCACCATGTTCTTCTTCTTTTTCTTCTTTCAGCTGCTCCCGTTAGGGGTTGCCACAGCAGATCATCTTTTTCCATATTACTCTCACTGCACCACTCGGAGTATTTATATCACTGTATCTGAGTGGGGAATTACAGCAGCAGCTGATCGGAAAGAGAATTATCGGTATACAGCATCAAGCCCACGCTGTCTCAGCCACAGCAATACGTTTCAAAGCATTTCCTGTACGGACCTCACGGTTCAGAAACAGTTTCATCCCAAGAACTTTAAATGCACTCAATCAATTGCTCCTTGTAGAACTATCTGTACTTATAAGTAGAATTATCTCACTGTAAACTTGCCCTACAGTTATAATATTGCACAACCTGAGCCACTTTATAAAGCGCGTATTTACATATGATGACGATATCATTTTTAAGATGAAATGCAGCAAAATATGTTTATTATATTATACAGATAAAACTTTAACTTCATTTAAATAATCTATATTCTTCACTGGGACTGGCGTGAAGGATAGAATATTAAACATGTACTACGAAGATATTTCAATGTTCCTTAAACATTTTGAAGAATTGGCGCTCTAAGCTTACAGATGGCTTAACGTCTATTACAGAGCTTATTGTGTGGTGATCGGTTACTTGGAGAAAGAAAAGCAAGGACTGCAGGAGCGTCCACGCCAATATATATAGAATATAAAACAGAAAGAGAAAATAACGACACATCTAAAAACGCAGCAGCAAATTTCGACAAAAGTTAAACACTTTTGTCATGAGCACGAGGCAGCTATGCAGTGTCCGCAACGGACGTGGCCATCCGCCGTGCATAAGATACCATATTGACATTGGCGGGTGAAGGGGCCACCGATTCTTTCTCTGCCCAGGGCCGCCACAAGCCTAGAGCCGCCCATGAGTACTGCTGCAATAAAAAATTTCATCGAAGGTCGCGCACAATCACTGCGCCGTGAAACCCATGTTTAATAACGTGCTTTAACTCCTATCATCATGAAAATGATATCACGTATACATCTCAGTATTTTAGTTATTCAGAGCTGTAATATCACGAATGTAATGGATTCTGTGTCCAGTCGGAGGAAGAGAGCCAGTTTAAGAAGCAAGTAGTGATTCACACACACAGAGCACATAGAAGATCAAAACAAATCATTTAACATGCTACTTTAATTACGATGTGATTTGAGAAACTGGTTAATTAAACGATTTTAAGATGAAGTTTATGATGTTCTACTTTAATGACAAAATAAACTACATGATTAAAGTGGAAATTTCGAGATTGAAGTTGACATTTCGTGCTTTTTCCCCACTGTGTGCCTTTTTTTTCTCTGTACCCTAATAAGCTTTCATATGACACTCAGACGGTGGGCTATGACTCTACTTTTCACGGCGACTTTGATATCTGACAACTTCTTTTTTATTTCCGGCACTGTGCGACTTTGTGAACGTGAGCTTTCAAGTTTCTCCAACGCGCTATGTCATTCGATCAACTTCCTTTTGTTGATTATACCCATTGTTTAAATAAACAAATAGTATGTTTTTCCTTTGCCTCCACTTGGTATTCGCTGAAATTCTTATATTTTCCCCCGTGCTTTTCCCATTGTCTTTTCACAGAAGGCTGAGCTTAAGGGCGATTTATATTGATTTGCATATTCAAAGAGATGTACTTCTGGGAGGAGTTGGGGCGGGACAAAAGGCGTGTGCACGAGCATTACTTTTCACGCTGTCCGGGATTTATGGAGCAGAAGAACGTGGAAGTTGGAGTACGCACAGATTCCTGCATCTGGATTTTTCTGTGCGTAAACACATTTCGGCTTTTGTGCTTACGTCATGTTATAGTGCGAATTCTATGCAAGCCGTTATGCATGAGGCCCCTGGTGGTATCATGGTGCAGTGGATAGTAATGCTGTATCACAACCTAAGAAGTCTGATATGAATAATCCACTCCTGTTTTTGTGGTGTTTCTCCTGGTATTCCTTTTATTTTTTAACTTCATATCTGTGAAGTTAATTGGTATCTCCCAGTTGGGCCCATATGAGTGAGCCGAAGTTTATGTGTATGAGTGGGTGTGCATACGCTTCATTGGGATGGTATTCTGTCTAGGGTTTCTTCCTGCCCGAACCCTAGTTTTGTCAGGATACATTGCAAAAAATAAAATCTAAGCAAATGAGATGTATTTATATCATGACATTAAATCTTGTTTTCCTTATTGCAAGAATTATTGACTTAGGAAAGAATGTGTATTTATGATCATTTAGGTTACTTTAAGAAATCTTATCAAGTCAATTTTGCTTATGCCATTGGCAGATTTCTTTCCCAAATGAAAGCAAAACAATTCCCATTTAAAGTTTTTTGTCTATTTTTTGCATATGCATTTTTTCCCAGTGTAGTATCTTACTCATAGCAATTTTGTACAAAAACACATGCTCTTAAAACAGATAGAAGGATGGATTTTAAACCATGTCACAGTCAGCTTTTGCTGCTTCTGCTGTAAGCCCTCTCACTGGCAAAGTAAATAGAAGCTGACCTGAAGGTGAAGTGAAATTGGTAAAGGTGAAAACTCCAATAAATTGTACTTAGTCCTGCCATTGATTCATCATAACTTCTCATTTTATTTGTGTGCTTATTTTATAAGTTAAACTCAATACTGTTTACCTTTTTCAGATTTACAGGATTGTTACATTTGCGGACAAGGAGAAGGGAGATCCCGTGATGCTTTGCAGAGCTTCTGTGATTGCAAGACTTTGGTGACACATGAGAAGTGTATACTTACATGGATTTTAAAGGTACAGAAGATAACATACAATTAAAACAGTCAACAGAAAGACCAGAAAGAATGTATTAGCTCTTGAAAATGATCTATCCAAACTGAATTTAAAGAGGGATCAGTATTTTCTAGTGAATTTCTTAGCCTCTTATTAAAATCTTGCAAAGCAGTTCTGCTCGGTCATAACCTTACCTTATTTTAAGCTTGTACAGTTTTTTTTTTTTTTTATTTATTTTTATTGCATTCGTCATTTTCAAGCTCATTAATGGCTGGCCATAATCACACAAAACCCACCTCTATATGGTAATCCCAAGACTCCCCCTATAGCTTGTCTGGAACCTTCTAGATGAATTGCCACAAAACACCTCATTGTTTTGTGTTTATGAAAAGTTAACTTATAATATTGTAACAACCTGGCAGTAGCTTTTTACACTGCTGTTGTTACAGTCTGATTACGTCACAAGCCCCTGGGGTGAACAGTATGCCTTCCAGGTGGGAGTTCTACAAGTCATACAAATCTGAACTGCTAAATTGTAAGATTGTTAGAGTTTGGCGTAATCAAACAGACCCATGTACAAGACCTATGTGAAAGATGTGGGGGCAGAACTTCACAGGAGAGAAGTCATAAGGGGGGCTTGGCCAGGACATTTGGTTTTTGGTTATTGAAGGGGGGTAACATTCTGTCAGTGGCACAAGTAATGGAATGCTGAGTAAGGTTGCCATTCAGTTAGGAGGCAAGCAGCATGGGAATCTGTGTGAGTAGAGCAGCAGGGTGAGGTGCCAGTCAAGCTTGCCTGAGAGTGGAGTGAATGTGAATTGGCACTACAAGTCAAGAGCAGTGAGAACAGAAGAGATGGCATGCACTAGGCCAGTGCTTCATAAACATGGCCCTGGGGTTTTTGTTCCAGCCAGCTTCTGTTTTTAATTGGACTCCTGGGCTAATTAAGTGATGTGTTATTTCCCAAGTTCTGTGTTTTGTGAACAATATAGAAATTCAAAAACTGTTTGGTAAATATATATATATATATATATTTGCAGCTGGAGATCCACAAAGGGAGAAAAATTAATCACGTATCATAAAGTAGTTTTTATTCCTGAGCTTTCAACCCTTGCCAGGAATCTTCATCAGAGGATAATGCTTAGACTAACAAGAATCAAAGCCAATATATAGCAAAAAATTACGTGGTGGAGGGGGTGTGTGTGTGACCTCCCCGCTCCTGTTGTCACTGATTAGGAATCTGGTTGGAACAAAAACCTACAGCCACAGGGGGTCACCAGGACCGAGTTTGGGAAGCACTACTCCTGGCCTGTAACAGTGCTGGTCATAAATATTACAATTTTTTTTTGTTCATGAGGTAGATTATTTTTGTTTCTTTTGGACAAAGAGCCATGTCATCCTTCAACCTCATGGAAGTAACTTCCTTCCCAAAGAGTCCTACAGTCCAGTCCTACAGTAAGCAGGTCACTATAATATGTACAATTCAAAGATGGACTGCAACTGGATTGTCCAATTGGCCTTAATCCTTTATATTCTTATTTAAAATGATAGAGTACATATTACAATGTGTGTGAAAGGCTATTTCAACTACAAAATAGTTTTTTTTTTCATCTCTCTCTCTCTCTGTTAATGTTTATTAATGAATTGCATGAGAATGTAATTTTTAAAGCAGGCTAAAAGATATCTGTTTTGTAATTATCATAAATGTAAATCAACCGTCCCCAGTCATTTAAATGTTTACTTTTAAGTTCCACGTTACAATGGATGCAGAAATTTGTCTCAAGTGAGACCTAAATGTTAGAGATGTGCAGAAGTGTGGTTGGCACATTTTGGAATCAAAAGGAGTTGGAGTAGGATACAACAGGGATAGGTAAATAATGGAAGAAATCAATGGCCATGTGGGAGTTCTTCTTTTTCTTCCTTCTCAGCTGAAGCATAACAATATATGGCATGAATACATGACCAGGAGATAAAACTTTTTTTAGTAACTATTGTCAAACACAATCATTTGATTCATTCAGAAGTTTTTCATATAATTACAAAGTGTAGGCTGTAAACTTTTTTTGCCTGTTTCACTAAGAACTGTTCAGTTTTAGAGCTATGAACTTTAAACTTCCAGTTAACTAGATTCTGTGGTTGTCTCTTAAAATTATGGAAATCATTTTATTTTGTCTTCTGTCTTATTGAGTACAGCTATTAGTGTTTTTCATGTACACATTTAAGGATTATATTCTTATTAGTCATATGTATTTGTTTTGTTGTTTAGTGTCCCCTCCCCAAACACTGGCTGCTAATAAATCAGACTAATAATTTTTAAATCAATTGCCTTTATATGTTTTACTGATTACACATTTTGATCTAAATGATCAATTATGTCTTTTGGAACTCAAATATAATTGCTTCTTGCATAATTTCCAAATAGATGCAAACAGGAAAGTTTGCAACAAGAATCAGAAAACCAGACCATCAAAACCAATATGTATGTCAAATTGAAAGCCATTAAACAAATAAAACATTTCTCTAAATTATTTTTGAAGTGCTTTAGTCTTATGCCATCTGAGGGTTTTGCTGCTAACAACAACATGGCAGCATCCATGATAGTAATGCATGAAATAGCAGCATTGTTGTAAAACAAATGGGATCACCATTACATCAGAAAAAAATACAAAAATGAATGCTAACAATAATAATAATGGTAAGACATCCAAAAGTTAAATAAAAAAAATAAACTGAAATAAAAAAAAAATAATAACTGAATTTTTTTTTTAACTGAGGCTAATACCAAGGAAGTTCTTAAGAACAAGCTGGTTAGGTTAAATGGCAGTTCCAATTTAGACCCATGTGAATGCAACTGTAGATAAGTGGGTGATAAACTTTTGGTGAGAACAGTCATTCAGCACAACAAAGCTCCCCAATCCTATCTACCTAATCGCTCTACAACAACATCAAGTCCAGTCTTGAAGGTCCCTAGAGCCCTACTATCCACCATTATACTTGGTAACTATTTCCATGTGTCTATATTTCTGTGTTTCAAGACATCCTTCTTAATGTTTGTGTGAAATTTACTCTTAACAAGTTTCCAACTTTGCCTCGTGTTCTTGTTGAACATATTTTAAAGTAACAGTCTCAATCCACTGTACTAATTCCACTCATAATTTTAAACACTTCAATAATGTCACCTTTTACTCTCCATTTATTTTAAACTGAAAAGGTTCTGCTCTTTCAATCTTTCCTCATAACTCATCCCCTGCAGTCCTGAAATCAGCCTAGTCGCTCTATTTTGGACTTTTTCTAGCTTTGATAATTTTTTTTTATAACCTCGATAAAACAAAAATGTTCATGGTACTGCAGATGAGGTCTTACTGCTACATTATAAAGTTTAAGCTTACCTTGCTTTCATTGTACTCTGTGCTTTGTGCTATATAACCTAACATTCTCGTAGCCTTCTTAATGGCTTCTGAACACTGCCTGGAGGTTGACAGTGATGATGACATAAGACTCCTAGGTCCTTCTCATAAGGTATACTTTCAAGCTTCAGACCTCCAATTGTGCATTCAAATCTAACGTTTCTACTAACTACATGTACTATTCTACATTTACTGACATTAAATTTCATCTAGCACAAATCTGCCCAAGCCTATATGCTGTCCAAGTCACTCTGTAATGATTCAATGGATTCTAGATTATCTGCCAATCCATGGTATCTATACTAATAAACGGCAAAGCCCTCACTCACTCACTGACTGACTGACTGACTGACTGACTGACTGACTCATCACTAATTCTCCAACTTCCCGTGTAGGTAAAAGGCTGAAATTTGGCAGGCTTATTCCTTACAGCTTCCTTACAAAAGTTGGGCAGGTTTCATTTCGAAATTCTACGCGTAATGGTCATAACTGGAAGCTGTTTTTCTCCATTTACTGTAATGGAGATGAGCTTGAAACCCGTGGGGGTGGAGTTTCGTCTGACATCATCACGCCTCCTACGTAATCACGCAGTACGTAGAAAACCAGGAAGAGGCCCAAAAAGCGCTTTAGAAAACATGCATTATATAATTGAGAAGGCAGCGAAACAATAAGAAGCGAGCGAGTGATATATACAACCATATTCATGAGTTCTGCTACTTCGGAAACAAAGCACAGTGTAAACCTACACTTTAAATTAAGTTCATAGACAGGCTGCCGCTGGCGTTTGTAATTTAGTGCCTGCCCATATAAGGCCGTCCGTCAGCGGCAATCCAATAGCAAACTGCCACGGGTAAATATTCACGGGTGAAGGACTGTGCTTATGCAGAGGAAGATGAGATGGTCAGGGTGGTGTTTGGCACAAACTCAGCGAAACTGCGAGAGAAAGTTTTAAGTACCGGGACTTCGGTAGCATTAGATACAGCCATGGACATAGCACGACATGGCAACAGCACAGCTGGGAACCTTCGATGCATGTACACCGAGCGGCTCACGTGAACTGACGCAGTGCACAGACAAAAAGCATCAGTTCCGAAGAGCGCTGAACAAAAACCGAATTACACAATTGAAAAGGCAGCAAAAAAATATGAAGCGTCTGATACATACAAACATATTATTCATAACTGCAGCTACTGCAGAAACAAAGCACACGGTGGAAAAAGTGAATGTCCCGCTAAAGGAAGACAGTGTTAAAAAAAAAAAACCCGTGCATGCAGTGTGTCAGGTCTCAGATAAAGAAGAAGACGAGCTGTTTATTGATGCAGTAAGAAACGTGTATATATATACCCCGATCTACATACTCGAATAATAATTACTTTATTCGCAATCAATGATTGTTTTGGTAAAGCCATACTCAGTGTATTCATTAGATGAACGGTAAAAAAGTAAGAGCGAGGGGAGGGTCACTTATTGAGGCATGCAGGCAAAACCACATTAGCACGCGGGCTCGATGTACGAAAAAATATATCTTTTCAAGTTCTATTTAGTCCATATGTGTCAAACTCAAGGGCCACGGGCCACATCCGGCCCGGCGTGTAATTATATCCGGCCCGCGAGATCATTTTATATACTGTATTATTGTTATTAATGGCCCGGGTATATGAAGCGCTGGTAACACAATAAACTACAGATCCCATATTGCAGCGCTTCAGCTGCCTTGCCGAACACTTACCGCGTTAATCAAGTCTAGCTTGCAAGTTATTGCGAAGCTAGCCCACACGATGCTTAAGAGAAAAGTTGATTCTGAAAATAGAGCCTTTAAAAACCGATGGGAGGCTGAGTATATGTTACTGACATTGCCGTTAAACCCGTGTGTCTCATTTGTGGAGCTAATGTGGCTGTAATTACAGAATTTAATCTAAGACGGCACTATGAGACAAAACATCAGGGTAACCTGAAAGACCTGAATGCAATGCAGAAGATACAGAAAGCAGAAGAATTAAATAAGAATCTGACACTTCAGCGGACGTTTTTACCCGTGCACAATCACAAAGTGATTTCAAGTGAAGCTGCTTTTATGGGAGACACAAATGCACCAGTGCAACTTGCCCCACTTTCCCTGTTGCCAAGTAATGTTGAACCAAGTCGTCACTACGGTGTTCCCAAATACGCACTTTGCTGATAAACTGAGCGCACGGCGCTTTGGTGACTTTGAAGAACAAAAAAAGTCCGTCTACATGCGGCTCGAACCTTGTGCATGTTTGGTAGCACATATCTGTGTGAGAAGCTCTTCTCAGTGATAAAGACTAACAAAACAGCACACAGGAGTCACCTCACTAATGAGCACCTGCAGTCCATCCTGAGAATCTCCACAATACAGAACCTCACACCAAACATAAACGAACTTGTTGCCAAAAAAAGATGCCAGGCGTCCAGCTCTAAAATGACACATGAGCAAAGACAACTGAATGATTTGATTTGTTATTGCTGAAAGGAACACATTTTATTTATATTTCCAGGTTTTGTTATGCAGCATGTTCATATTTGAATTTGTATAATTTTGACAGGATATATTTTTATGGAGAGCAAAATCTTTTGGGATATTTAAAATCTAAGTTTATTTTTTATATAAAATTACATAAGAGTAAAGAAATTTGAATGTTTGTTCTTTTAACGTTTACTTTATTTCTAACTTGTATAATTTAGACAGGATATATTTTTATGGAGAGCAAAATATTATAAGTTGTTTATATATGTATATGTATATATATGTTTATATATGTGTGTGTGTATGTGTATATATATATGTATTTGTGTATATATATGTGTGTGTATGTATGTATGTATGTGTGTATGTATATGTATGTGTATATATGTAGATATATATATATATGTATATATGTGTGTGTGTATATATATGTGTATATGTATAGATATGTATATATATATGTTTATGTGTGTGTGTGTAAATATATATATATATTTATATATATATATATATATGACAGCAACACTCATCACTCACAATAGTGACAAAACAATTACATTGACAATCATGTTACGTTATTTTCAAAATGTTTCCTTTTCTTTTTCATTGCTTCTTTAACACACTACTTCTCCGCTGCAAAGCGCGGGTATTTTGCTAGTCATATATAAACTTTACCAGCTTGTTGTTTGTATTCCTATCTAGACCATTTATTTATATTAAAAATAGCAGTGGCCTTAGCACTGACTCTTAATAGGCATCATTCTAAACAACATTTCTGATAAGGTTCCTCATACAATCACCCTCTGCTTCTTGTGTTTTAGCCAGTTTTGTACATTTTGATCCAAGTGATCAATGATGCTTTTGCAACTCAAATATAATTGTTTCTCTGCATAATTTCCAATTGAATGCAAACAGGAACACATTACACTCTAAACTCCTGGTCATCTTTGTTTCATGCCCAGCCCCACATGTGGGAGAGTATCAATTTCTTTCTGAAAATCAAGATGTATTATATCATATGAGCCATCCTTTTCTTTCATATCCTTTTCTTGCTTCTTCGTAGAATTCCAGTAAAATATGACCTCCCTCTTCTAAACTCATGCTGACTGTTCCCTAAAACACCTGTCCTTGCCATGTGCTGCTCAATTTTCTCCTTAATAATTCCTTCCATTAATCTGTTTAACATTGACCTGTTGTGCACATTATGCTTTCTGGCCAGTAGTTACTTGGATTTGCCTAATCACCCTTTTTAATATTTGCTATTTCCAGCCTTGCTCAAGGTTGTTTCCTGCCTTATGCCTAGTGCTGCTAAGATAGGCTTTGCCTCCTCTGCTTATTTGTATGAATTTTTCCAGTTCCTAAGGATCTACAGGCTAGGCTGAGAAGTGTCTCTATTTTGACATAATATGACTTGGTGTAGGTGTGAGTTCTATAAAAAATGTGTATCTTAGCCTAGATTTGTCCCTACCTTGGACCCAGCTTTGCTGGTACAGGTGATTGCTCCTCAGAAATTTGTAGTGCTATATTGGAAATGACTGAATGGAATTGCTAATTGATTTTTGATATGTCATTTCTGTCCTTTACTTTTACTTGTAAAATTTTGCACATTATTGCAGGCTAACTGTATGTATGTACGTACGTATGTATTGTAAAACAAAGAAGAAGACACAGCAAAGGTTTTGAAGCACATCTATGACCTAGTATAATGAAAACAAATCAAAACTGAAGTAGTTTTCTTACATATTGTAAAATAAAGACACACGAGAGATTGGCTCAGCACTGCATCTAGACCTGTGTCTGAAGCATCGGTCTGGAGAATAAAAGGGAGAAAAAAATCAGGAGTTCTCAAAACAAGTGCTGACGTAAGGGCCATTTTTAAATCACTGAATGCCCGGTCTATTGTTTCATCCTACACCACTTGGAAAGGGGCCCATTTCTTTGTCAGATTCCTCACGGGGCGGCTCTCTCAGAAAACCGAGGTACAAACTGGCGGTAGTAACTCAAAAAACCTAAGAAAGCTTGCACATGCCTTTTGTTTATTGGATGGGGCCAATCAAGGATGGCTTTGACTTTTGAATACTGTGGCTTCACCAGTTCTTCCCCCATTAGGTAGCCTAGATATTTGGCCTCATTCAACCCAAAAAAAATTTCTTGGGATTGATACGTAGCCTGGCTTTCGCATCAGGAGGACAGTGTAGATCTGCAGTACGTGCTCCTCCCAGGTGCCAGAAAAAATGACTATGTCATCTAGGTTGGTGGCACAGTAGGACTGGTGTGGCTTTAGCATTCTGTCTACCAGATGCTTAAAAGTTGTTGGTGCCCCGTGCAGTCCAAATAGGAGGATGCTAGGGGTACTAAATGCCATCTTCTCTTTAGTGGATGCCGTTAAGGGAATTTGTCAGTATCCGTTCGTCATGTCAAGAGTAGTCAAATAGTGTGCACTCCCCAACCGCTCAATGAGCTCGTCAACTCGGGGCATGGGGTATGCGTTGAATTTGGAGACTTGGTTGAGGTGTTGGAAGTCATTACAAAATCTCCACGACCCATCCGGCTTAGAAACGAGGACGATGGGACTGGACCACGGGCTGTGACTCTCCTCGATGATGTCCATGTCCAACATCTGCTGGACTTCTAATTCCACCTCCTCATGTTTGCCTCCAGGAGGTGATAGAGGCATTCCCTAACTACCACCCCGGGGTCCTTCACAATGTCATGCTGAATCAGTGAGGTGCGGCCGGATGCCTCACTGACCACTTTTACGACAGACAGGATTGCAGCTTCCAGCTCCGAGGTTAAGGACCGATCTTTTTGAGAAAAGGGAGTGGGACGGGCCAGTGAGAGGGCAGTCTTCCCTGTCCTTCCACGGGTTTAGTAAGTTGACGTGATACACCCGCTCGCTCGGTTGACAGTTTGGTTGTTTCACCAAATAATCGACGAGCCCTTTTCTCTCTTTAACCTCGTAAGGGCCTTGCCAATGAGCCAATAATTTAGAGTGGGAAGTGGGCACGAGCACCATCACTCGATCTCCCGGCTGGAACTCCCTCAGGGAGGTATTCCTGTTATAATTCCGCGCCTGCGCTGCTTGAACTTTCGACATGTGCTCTTTTAGCAGAGGTCGGATTTTGGCCAATCCATCTGTGCAATATATTCCAATATATTGGTGGAGGGAAGTGCCTCTCCTTCCCAACCTTCTTTAGGATGTCCAATATACCTAGGGGTTGCCGTCCGTACAAGAGCTCAAAAGGGGAAAATCCCGTAGATGCTTACGGCACCTCCCGATAGGCAAAAAGCACCAGAGGCAGAAGCTGTTCCCAGTTCCTACCGTCCTCACTGACTACCTTGCGGAGCATCTGTTTAAGGGTTTGGTTGAACCTTTCCACTAACCCTTCCATCAGTGGGTGATAAACAGACGTTTTGAGATGCTTAATACGGAGTAATTTGGCAACCTCCCTGAATGTATCTGAAGTAGAGGGTGTACCCTGGTCCATAAGGACTTCTTTGGGTATACCCACTTGGGAAAAAAAGCCTTACCAATTCCTGTGCGATAATCTTAACATTGGCCGTTTGTAGGGGAACCGCTTCTGGGTATCGAGTAGCATAATCGACCATAACTAATATGTATTTATGGCCTCTTGTCAAAGGTTCCATGGGACCTACGAGATTGACACCTATCCTTTCAAAGGCTATATCAATGAGGGAATCGGAACTAGAGGAGCACGCTCCCTCCTGGGTATCTGACGTAGCTGATACTCCGGACAGGACTGACAGAAAAGTCTGACCTCCTCGTTGATTTCGGGCCAATAGAATCAGAGTTTCAATCTCTCTAACATTTTCTCGGGCCCGAGATGGGCGCCTATGAGGTGGGCGTGGGCTAGCTCGCCGACCTCCTGCCGGTAGGTCCGTGGGAATAACAACAACATCCTGACTTTGCCTTTGTGTTTCGCTACTCGATTCAACAGATAATTTTTTAGAAGAAAGTAAGGTCCCGGTGGTGGGGAAGTTTCCGGTGTTTGTTCGTTGACAGAAACGATGACATTCCTGGTGAACTTCAGGGAATCATCGTTCCACTGTTCTCTTTTAAATGAAGCAGGTGTAGACCAAAACTGGAAGTCTAGGCTGGTTAATAGACCGGGGATGGAGCTACCCGCTCTGGGTCCCCACTCAGATTTAGTTCCGGGTTGAGGTCAATTGTGGAAGGGTCCTGCTCCCGCCTGTCCACGTCATCAATAGTCGCCAAAGAGCACGGCATGGGAGTAGCTGGGACGGCTTCTTGTTCATCCATAATTAGTTTTAGGAGTGGGTTCCTGCCTACTGCTTTTATTTTCCGAACAGTCATGTCCTAGTATAACTGGGAAGGGGGGCTCGGGCAGGACAGCAACAAGCAGTCGTTGGGGGTCACCCTTCCAGGTTATAAAGCATTTTGTGGACCTATACAGTCTGGTCTCCCCATGTACAGAGGTCACACTCGTTTTCTGGGTGACCCATTGTCACGGTAGAACATAACGGTGAGCAACAATGGTGATATTACTCCCAGAATCAAACAATACCAACACTGAATGCCCATTCACCAGTACCACTCCCATGTTTGGAACAGCCAGGGAATTCGACAGAGCACAGTCCCTTTCTCCTTTGAGCCAAGTGCAGTCCATCGGTTCGGAGTTGAGAGAGCAGGCTGTCAGAATGTGTCTCAGCTACCCACACTTGAAACAGCGTGGCAGGCTGGGAACCTTCTTCTTCAGTTTTGCCAGAGCCTCCGCAGCATGACGAGTGGCCCGTCACTGTTGGGCCCCGTGAGCAAACTTTTCTGACCCCCTGGCTCGGTTCACCACCAGATGGCGCTCTAAGACCTCCAGAAAACCATTCATGTCCTTACAGGGATGCTGGCGGACCTGCTGGGCGAGGTATTCCGGCATGGCATTCACTAGACCATCACAGGCCACCTGCTCTACCACCTGGCGCGCCTGGTTTATATCTGGCCTTAGCCAGTGCCCCAGCTTGCCCCAGAGCTGGAATGCCTGGGCCCTCACCGGGGTGCTGGGGTCAGACTTCCAGTGCCACTACTCCCTCTCCTGTTAGCCCGAGATCATGCCATAGCACTTATAGATCTCAGCCTTCAGGAGGTCATAATTGGTGGCTTCCTCCTCGGGGAGGTCATAATAGGCCCGCTGCACAGCGCCCTTCAAGTACAGTGCTAGTATGAAGCCCCACTCCGCCCTCGGCCACTGATTGCGAGAGGCAGAACTCTCGAATATCAGTAGATAAGACTCTATATTGTCCATCTCAGTGAGGATAACGATCGGAGGAGTTGGGGGCCGTGTGGGCTCCGGTTTTACCTCATCTGCAGCTGCCAGCTGTGTCTTGGTCTCCACCAGCTCCATCCTGTTTGTCACGAGCTCCACTTTCACAGTCTGGAGCTCGGTCATTATGGTGGTCAAGACAGCATTCAGGTCCTGCCCTTCTGACATGTTCGGACAGATCCTGCCAACTTTGCCACTGTAAAATAAAGACACACAAGAGATTATAAAGTGTTGGGGAATCTGTCCCCATATACTGTGAAGTTCTTCGTGTTAAGATTAAAAATTGTAGTCATAACAACAAACAAAAAACAAATGACAATCGGAGTATTTATGAGGTGGGGATGGAAACTGGCACAGGATGCTGGGAAGGAACCGCTCTGGTGGATGGGTAGTGGTGATGTCATCAGATGGGGACCGGAGGGAAGGAAGGAACCCGGAAGTGGCTGGTGTCTTTGTTTATTGTTTTTCGGGTGAACTCATGGCAGTGGATTTTTCGTCTTTTCTGAAGGAACAAAAAGAGAAAAGTTAGTACACTGCAGTTGTCCCCTGACCTGTGATTTAACGCTGCTTGTTGGGTCTTTAAGCTACTCCCTATGTGCTCATGCGTGACAACAGATAAAGCAGATGTCTTTTAAGATGGGAGTCTGTTAGTGAATGGATTCAAAGATGGCCAAACTATTATCATCATCTGGGTTCCAGTTAAAAAGGGACAGGTCCAGAAGAGTGGACAATGGAAGTGACGTCAGAGATGGAATGGCTGTCAGTCTTCCATTCTGCAGTGGGAGGAAGAAAGAAGGCATTAGCACACAGCACCAACCACTGGTTTGCTGCTTAACTGCCATCACCAGAGCACTTAAGCTGCCGCCAAAGCAAATGAGCATGATAGTATGTATGTATTTCAGTTGTATTAACATAGCCAGATTATTAATACACAGTAGTATCCTGGAATGGTGAGGTGCACAGAACTTAAGCCCTGGTAGTAGACAATACACCTTCCATTGTCTATAACTGTATTTCATTTAGTTAGAATTCCAACTTTGACAACACAGACAAGTGAGAGCTGAGACAGGCACAATTTCAGTCTGGGCTGCATAGTAAGTATACTGAAAAATAGCCATTGGTCTTTTTTGGAAAACCTAATATTGTGATGATACTGTCTAAGTTGGCATACCTCTTCTAAGGAGGCTCAAGATTAGAGTGTAATGAAGAATTATCAACTCCCTAGTGGGCAGAGGAAAAAGATGTGGCAAGAGGAATTGAGGTAAAGGAAAAATAGAGGGAGAGAGAAAAGAGACAGAGAGATGGGCTAAAGAAGTTCAGTTGCTTCCAGCAATAGAGCGATACATTATACCTTTATAGTGGAAGGTCTGATAAAGATATATCTAATAGAGGCTGGGATAGTTTGTGTTGTGTCTTATACCGCAACCTCCTGGGTACTTATACCAATGGACCTTGGTTAAGTGACTCTTTGAGGGCAGTAAAGTAGGGCAGGGAGCTACTTATACAAGCTCCTTATAAAGGTAGATCTGTTAGCCTAACAGAATATGCTATTGATGGCAAGCAAAATCAGTATTTTATCAAAGTAGCCACATGACCCATAAAATATAAATTTCATTTAAGTCTCTCAAAAAAGTGGCTAGCCCAAAATTTGATGCAACAGAAATATAATAACTATGTTTAAACACTGCCCCCATGATTCTAGTTTGCTGTGTCCACACCAGCAATGCACAGTGCCAAAGCCACTTGCCATACAGCAAGATAAACAAATTAGAAAATGTATGCCTGGTGTAACACTCAGGTGTATTCAGGGACTTAACTGTTCTGCGTTTTTAATTTTTTTTCTTTTACTTCTCCTCAAAGACAGATATTACATTTTTGTTTCATAAATATTTTTGTAACAATAAGTCATATCTAAAAATAATGATGATAATAGAATCTGATTACATTTATTAGTAGAGTACATAAAATACGATAAGTTAAGCTACTTTTTTGATTCTATGTTTGTATTTTTTACTTTAACAATCACAAAGATAACTTGCACAACCAAACCTGGCACAACTTCAGTTAGTAGTAGATGGAATTTTGTGTGTCTGAGGTCCGCACAAGCCGCCACAAGCTTCTACTGGCAGCATGTTTCGAAACAAGCCATTGGCGAGCAGACAGCTCTGCTGACCTGTTTAGCTAACAGAAGTGGTTATTGGATGACGCAAAGAGAAAACTGTACAAAATATACAAGATGAAGCAACAACACTCAATGTGAATCTGAAACAGTAATTGAAGTCGCATAAAAACATTTCTGTTTTAAGACCGAAAAGTTAGAAAATACTTTGATGTGTTTCACAAATTTTGAAACTTTACACCACATACTCCGTCTCAGAGATTTCTATAAAACTTTTCTGACAAATTTTCTTAAAGAATAATTGTGCCATATTTCAACAACATCTGTCCAGTGGGCAGACGGAAAGATATGACAACACTAAGATGCTTTTCTTTTTTATTATATACAAAAACAACTAACTCTAAAAAATTGATTTTGATTAGTTAAGAGGCAGGAAAATGATAAGGCTCACAACTTAGAGATTAGTCATTGGGATTTAAAGATTCAGCAGCAGAGCTCCATTATAATCATTTTTTTAAATAAAGCATTAAAGACTCCAATGCTTTTGAGCAGCCTGAACTTTGATACACGATGAAGTGGAGCTGTTGAACAATAGTTCAAAGACGTTGTAGGCTCTTTTAGAGGTTTTTTTTTATTTTCAATTTATACGAAACACTCATGTCTTTGGAATAACAACAACATTGATGTAAATGTTTTGCTTGAAACCTCTGTCTGAAGTGCTTCCCATCCATTTCCAACGTGACCCTCTGCAAGTTGGTCAATCTGCCAGTCCTTCAGCTGTAAAATACAATTATAGTCATTTGCACTGTATCTCTGTACTTGAAGTGTACTGTGATGGGTTTTGCTACAGAAAGGTTCTATATAAAATGAATGTTTTTTTTTTTTATATAGCGTTATTCACAAGACACTTAACACAATTAAGAGGTTAAAATCACAGTATTAGATGTACAGACTGATCATCTGACCATTTTCTGAATCCACTTATTCCAGTGAAAGAAAGGTATCTCCAGTATGTGAGGGCACCCTCACCCACGATCATGCAGAGCCGCCAATGAGCACTAATATTTTTAGGATGTAGCAAGTAACCGGAATAACCGATGAAAAGTGACAATGACGTGGGAAGAATTGGTTATCTTCACTTTGAAAGGGAATCTGCTTTGAAATTATCTCAGATCTTTACAGCTAGGAAAAGAAGTGTCACCATTATACCGTGTTATGATCAGAGTAGCGCAAAAAAAATTGAAAATGGCGTAAAAAATAAATACGTGAAAAAATTTGCAGTGCTAATGAACACATAGAAAAGGCTAGAACTGCAACCTAGCATTCAAATTTTAACAGCATTAAAAACTGGCCCAAAAGGCAGAAACACATTTGCAACAGGGAAAAATTAAACATGGCAGTAGTGAGAGAGACAAAAAGCCCCTTACAAACTGATTGGATAAATTTAAGTTTTCAGAATTGTGTACATGTTTAGCATAAAATGCAATCGATAGTGTCCATACTATCAACTTCTAAGTAAAAGGAGGAAATGATAAAGCCAAAAAGAAGAAACACTTATTCTTATTTTGGATTCAAGCAACAGACAGATGCAGCCTTACAGTCACACCTAGAGAGAGGCCCAGAGAGCATCAGTCGCTTAGCTGAGTATGCAATAACCAAGATTTGCAAAACAGCTCTTTGGAATTGTGAGGATACCCGTGTCAGAGAATCTCAGCTAACACGTTGTTGTGCCATAGCCATCACAGATTTTTGGGAGCTGTATAAGTTTGGAAGAAGTGCAGTCAAAATAGCTAATCAGAATTCACTCGTTCATTGTCCAGTCTCAATCATTCAAATTCAAGGTCATGGGGAGCTGGAGCCTTTCACAACAGAGCTATGAATATTATTTTCTCGATTGAATGGTCAGTTATTTGTTTTATCAATGAAGAGAATGAACTATATTTCTGTAGGAAGCCAGTAAACGGTGCATGACTTTGAATAATTCAGCTCTTTCAGGTTTCACTTTTCCCTTTGCAGTCACAGTGTGCTCATTAGCATAGGAACAGTATTTATTGTTTGATGTACTTTGTGCCAGCTTCATGACAGATCTTTGTCTACCGTAGTTGTTGGGAGGAATTTGTTCTTTCTGTGTATCTTCAAAGGACAAGGCCATTCAGATGGGAGTGAAGGAGTCAGTAGAGGTGTTTGGATCTGGAGAAGATTTAGCTAGCATTGAGAGATATACTTCTGCAGTGCATCCTGCTGCGTCGTATTCAGATATTTGACGCTTGACTTTTTTTGTGATCACCGCTTTTTGCACTCAGTCTGAATCAATGCAGAAGTCACTCTGCATAAAATAGGAGCATCACACAAAGGGCCATGAAAGTCCTTTCATCTGCCTTGTCCTAAAGTCAAAAAGAAGAGGCCCTTTAAAGTCAACGTTTGAATGACAATGAATTCATCATGTTCTGGCAAAGCACAGGAAGTTCTTACCATGAAAATGGATACTTTTTTTTCTTCACTGCATAGTTTCTCAGTCTTTTGGTGCTAAGGAGGCCTTTTCAAATGCACATTTTGTCATGGATCTCCACCCCTCCCTGTTGGACTACTGGGGAGTCAAATAGAGAAAATGAACAACAACAAAATGAAAAGGTTGGCCTGTCACTGAAGAGGTAATCAACAACAAGAAATTAGGATTTATTTGATCAAATTTCATGAATTTACTAAATTTACCAAAACCAATCTGGTCACAAAAAATGCACCTGGTTAAAAATGGGCCACTTTACAAAATCTTTTTTAATTAGGGTCCACCTCATTACCAGTTTATTCTTTTTCTAATATATTGTCCCAGGAAACTTCGGATGGAGTCAGTCGTAGCAGCAATAACACACACACACACACACACACACAACCACGCTCACTTATATCGTGCAGATAACCCTGACCACCATGTCTTGTGGATGAGGGATGAAACTGGGGCACTTGGAGAAAAACAATATGGACAAAGTGAGAAAAAGAGACATGCAGTTAGGTGCAATCTGACACTTATGTGGCTGGGACTGTGGGCCAGTAGTGCTGCTCTATTTGCGTTTTATGGCAGGCATCGCATAAGTGTGCAAAATTGAAGCGATCCTTATGTAGCATAAGCTACCTTCTAAAAACTAGCATAGCCTGTGAAATGTAACTGCAATTTAAGCCTTTATTTCCCACTTTTACACGGTATCCTGATAATACCTCTCGAAATGTTTCTGAAATGCTATGATTAGCTGTCACAAGTCTCAGGAATGGATTTTTGTTGTTGAGTAAATTCTGCGAGGACCACACAACCAATATTTTTCCTCTCTTTTGCAAAGTAATCAGCAAGTGACCTGTCACTTGGGCTTGATACCGATCTTCAAATCAGGTCATGCATGTACATCTAAAGTGCTTCTTAACCACATTTTATGAAGCCAGAAATGTAATCCAATAACAATTTTACTTGTAAGTGCTTCTCGGCAGCCACTAGGGACCAATTTCAAGTGTTGTACTACTCTTAAAAGCAGTTTAAATAAAAAAGACATAAATTCCATTTTCTTATCTAATTTTGTTGGAAATAAACTAAAAAAATAATGCTTAAAATAAATTACTGTTACAGCTGTTTTGATACATCAGCATCATAGCTAAATGGCATGTTGTCTGTGTGGATGTGTCAGTGCGTGTGTGCATTAGCTCATGACTGTTTTATTCATCTTTTATTTTTAATGTATACTTGCATTACGGAAACTCTCAAACGCATACTCTAAGTGTTTCCAGCAAAAGCTGTTAGTATTGCCAGTGGAAAATATACAGAATGAAAAGGATGAAGTAAAATACTATTATAAAATGTATATATATATATATATATATGTGTGTGTGTGTGTGTGTATATATATATATATATGTATATACACGCACTTGCTGTGCTGCCCATCTAAGATGTGTTGAAATCTAAGTAATTAATGTCAACCACAGCGTTAATGTCTGCTGTGCACATGTCTTTGTTATATGCTATTTGGTATGGGATTCGTAAAAGCAGTGTTACTGTTTGTGATGCACCTTCTATTGGAATGACAAATGAATTTTATTACTAAAAATGTTTGTGATATGCTATTATTTGGAATTGCCCTGTGGTGGGCTGGCACCCTGCCCAGGGTTTGTTTCCTGCCTTGCACCCTGTGTTGGTTGGGATTGGCTCCAGCAGACCCCCGTGACCCTGTAGTTAGGATATAGCGGGTTGGATAATGGATAGATGTATGGATATTATTTGGAATGACAGAGACATATCAACTGGATGGACACACAGATAGAAACTTATTCTTTTATTAAGCTGGATATACTGTATATATTAGGCCTGGGAAAGTTAATTTTTGCGATTAATGTGGTGTGTTTAATGGTGTGGGTAGAGCTGTGTTTTCCAGCTGTTTTTCTTTGGTAGCACACGTATTGTAACCCAAAAAATCCCAAGGAACACCGTGATTCTACCAACTACAAAAACATTAATTGTCAAACACTTGTTAAACTGTCAGAATAGCATTGACTGCTGGAAACACTGTCAAAAAAATCAGTTTGGGGATTGGCATTCGCAGACACAGCATTTAGTGAGCACTCATATGCCCACTGTTCCTCAGATCTGTGAGAACTGCTGGTAAACACGCACCCTGGCAGCTGAACCCCTGACACATCTCCTGGCTGCTACAATGCACTTTAAGTGCTAAGTCTGCAAAACAGCGATCACAGAGCTTCTTTTATGTCGGCTTCTCCCAGTTGTCCTGTCCTTCTGAGACAGGTTTCAACCATCTGAGGAGTGTGTTTCCCTCAGGTCAGGCCCAGGGGCTCTACACTGTTATTTCCAAAGCGCTGCAGTTGCAGAATACTTGTGTAGAGTATAATTATGAAGTTGTTGATGATGAACAATTGAGCATAGTATTTGTGCAGTTTTAACACAATTTAAAAGTTTTCTCATTTAGGAGATGCTTATACTTTCAATTAAATCAGTCTTTAGCAGTGCATTCAACATCTACAGTTGTTTAGATCATTTAGTTTTAATTCGACTCGTCTGTGTTTTATATACTAATCCAATTTGAGAATTAACAAAAGATTTTTTTTGTGTTGTGATTTTTGTAGGTATATACAAATACATATAATACACTGGCCTATAATACATTGGTCTTGTTTTCTTCTTGCCTTCTTTTCAACTTACCTTTTAGGAAGACATTCAAATTCAGGTTGTACTTGCTTAAGCAGTATTTTGTTAAAAGTTCAGGTTTAAGTTCTTTGCTTAATTTTAAGCTATACCATTTTTTGATTACCATTTGTGTTGATTCTACATTACTTTTGTTATTCAGTGTGTATTTACTTCATGATTTAAGTACTTATTTTATGATTTTATGTCTTAATATTAGATGGGATTGATCACGATTAATTAATTAGTTATTTTTTTAATCGATTCCCAGCCCTAATATATATATACTACGGGGCTTTGCCCCCTGCTCACTTTGCTCACCAACCCCCTGACCTACGCTACGCATTAGCCACTTAGCATCTCTGCCACTCGCGTATGTGGATTTCACTTTCACCAAACAACAAATCTTTTAATTCTCGTGGATATGCCTCTTCATTGGGAAGAAACACTACTTTTCCCTGATGGCAACAAGAATTAGACGATCTACAAGTCTCCGACTTAAAGTTTAAATCTGAACAATATATTCAATCTATTTTCGCTGTTCCATTATTTCACCAAGTAATAATTTCTGTTTGTTTGCGCTAATGCGATCTTTACTATAATTTTTTTGAGACTTTCGAATTTTAGTACTTTCATTATCTCTAACCTGCTCTGCATGTGTATCGCGGCAATGTTTTTGAATTCTTTACAATGTTCTACTTTTTCATCTACTCTTTGTCTTTTATTTCCAGCCCTGGGCGTGGTTAAATATCTTCACACAAAGTCTCGTCTCGCAGGACTTGAAAGTATCTCATTGAAAAAATCACATCTCTTCCCAGGATAAAAGTCTCGTCTTGTCCCAGGATTTTTTTTGTACAATAGAGAGATATATAAATCTGTTCCTCAATAAACCCCAATGGCTGTAATAACAGAGTAAGTTTTACCCAATAGCTCAATGCCTTCAGCCATGATGTTCTAACAGGGAACCTTCTGTCCACCAGGATGTAAGTCTGCACACCAGCATTTCTTTTTCTCTATCCTTGTCAGAGTCAGGTGATATTCTGGTTGACTTAAAGAGACATTTCTTCTTTGCAAATTTTACTCCTGGTACCGTCAATGCTCTTGCTGGGATGTTTGTTTCAGCCCCCATTGATCCATGTACCAAATCACTTACAAGCAAGTCACTGCTTTGATATAGTACATGACATCCCATGACTCATTTGCTCCCAAGCCAGTGAAATATCCTGGTATAAGTAACAGTTCGGCTTATGGAATGCTACAAAGTGGATGTCAAGTTGATTATCATGGCAGGAAATGCAAAGTACAGATAAGAGGAGAATGTTCCCTGTGGAGTGAGGTTATCATAGAATCTCTCAGGGGTTTATCCTTGGACCATTAGTTGTTCTGATTTATATTAATGACATTGATTCTAGTATAGCTAGTAAACTTGTGAACTTCACAGATGACACTAGACACTTAGAGTAATAGCAGACACCAAGGAAACAATTCCTAACGACCTGGACAAGCTATTGAACTTGATGAATGCTTAGAAAATGCTGTTTAATGTAGTGTGAAGAAACTACAAGAACAACAAAAATGGTTTGGGGTAGCCACCCCGTTTATTTGAGGACATGCAAAGAATCTGAAGAAAATACAGAAATGAATAGCACGATACAAAATAGCATTTATAAAGGATTGAGGGAGGAGGTGAGGTCAACAGATTTGGAACTGGAATTGAGGCCATCAGAGTCGGGACCAGAAGTGAGGTCAGGAGATTCAGGACCGGAAGTGAGGTTGTCTGGCGGAACTTCCTTCTGATGGGCTGCAGAGGAGGAAAGAGAGAAAGTGTTATCTGACAGTGCCAACCCTTGGTTTGGTGGATAATCACACTTATTCAAGCCTGTAAACTGTCTCGTAATCATGCGTATGTGATAGTAGAAAAGTGCTACCTGTGGGCAAAAGAAAATTCAGTTATACAAAATAAGACAGGAGATGCTATCCTAGAAGATGCAACCTCTTAAAATGATTTAGGGGTTTATATAGACAAAACATTTTCATTATCTAAGCAATGTACAGAAGTGATTGAAAAGGTAAATCTAATCTTAGGTTTTATTGTTAAAACTGTTGAATACAAATCAAGGGACTTAATGCTCAGAATATGTAATGCACCACTGAGGCCACGTATGGAGTATTGAGTGGAATTTTGGTCCCATTACAAGAAAGACATAGCAGCACTTGAAACTGTGCCGAGGAGAGTAACCAAGTACACCCCAGGAATTAAGGACATGTCCCACTTTGATAGATTCAGAGAATTAAATTTGTTTTAGTCAAGCACAGGCTCCTGCCTGGGAACTTAATCAGGGTCCTCAAAATCATCAAAGGCATTGATAAAGTAGATCCAGCAGACTTCTTTCAGCTTAAGGGTGAACCGTGTAGTTGAGGACACCATTGAAAATTAAAAGAAAGTGCATTTTAGAACTGAAGCCAGAAAGAAGGTCTTTCCACAAAGAGTTGTAGGAATCTGGAACAAACTATTAAGGTGTGTAGTTGAAGAAGAAACCTTGACAACCTTTATGAAGTATCTGGGTGAGATATTGGAACATCTTAGCTATTAGGTAAACAAACAAGCCTGACAGACAAAATGGTCTCCTCTCCTTTGTCAAATTTCTTATATTCTCATCTTCTACAGCTCAATAGGATAATCATTGGTTTTTAGCACATTCCCTTGAAGATTGCAGGTTTGCACACCAGTGTGGTAGCAAGATGATCTGAGCTCTCAGAGGGAGTAAAAGGGACATGTTACAATGCTACATGTAAATTTAGGCCATGCTTTGTTTTAGCTCTCTGCCAAGCAGGGAAAAGTTACTGTACTGAAGGAAGTGTTCAAACTGCTTTCTTGAATATATATTTTTGGACAAGAGGAACAAATAAAAAGATATATGTAAAATACATGAGAATGTGTTTGTTCTTTTTTATTATTTTTGTTATTTTTTTAAATTATATTACACTAAATCTGATACTATACAGAATAATACAATGTACAGTTAGTAATGCCATATTTCATGTGGATGGGTATTATGAAATTATGTAAACATCAAACATGTTCGACAGGATTAGAATTGCTACATTATAACAAAGGGGCTGCAAGTAGAATTTTAATAAATACAGCTTTATATAAATCTATCAATATGCACACTAGAGTATGTAAAGATGTATAAATATGCACATATACAGTAGCAGAAAAGAAGTCCCTTACATGCTGACAGCACAGGGCAGTGGCAAAATTTAGTTTGAAAAGGAACCAAGAGATGAATTGTAACCTGTGGCCACCAGGAGACGTCCCTGAGCTCCAAACACCAGACACATCTCAACTAGACACAAGTTCAGACAACAGAAAAGAAAGTTTATCAAACTATACTTTTCTCAAAGACCTTCAATCAGTCCAATACCAAAAACCATAATGTAATGTTTCTCCTTCTGTCTTTTTTCCACTATTCCTCTGCGAGTTACTGCCTCCCGACTGACCATGGATGCTGAAGAGACAGCTCCTTTTCGCTGGACCCGGGAGTACTTCCAGTACCACAGCAATGTATGTCTGAAACACTTCCAGGTCAGGCAGAAGCCCCCCAAAGTAGCAGTGTTGTTCCACTGCAGCTTCCCATGGCAGTACCCAAGTACCCCAACAGGGCTGTCCACCAGAAGTACAATTCCCAAAATGCTCTGTGAGTGTACCAATGGAAGTTCCATCAAAGGGATGCTGCCACCCTGTATATTGGGGAAACACATATCCCAAGGAAGCAGACTCCCTCTGTCCTTCCATTATGGTGTCCCTGTTGGGAAATGTACCATTAACAAACTCAGCAAGGATTCCTGTCCAACCATATCTTCACCCTGTGGACTCCTGTTACAGCATTCATAAAACTACGTAACAAGCAGAAAGTTGCAACCAGGAATCATAGTCAAATAGAGAAGGCAAAAATTAGAATCCAATAAACACAAAGCCAAAAGGTTGAGCTTAAATTGTAGGCAAAAGTCAGTCAGTCAGTTATTCTCCAACCTGCTATATCCTAACACAGGGTCACGGGGGTCTGCTGGAGCCAATCCCAGCCAACAAAGGGCGCAAGGCAGGAACAAAACCCTGGGCAGGGCGCCAGCCCACCGCAGTGTAGGCAAAAGTGACAGCTAAAATTCGTTAACCAGAAATCTTTCACAATTCTAAACAATTCAGTTCTTATTTCTTATATAAATATTCCATACATTTCTCCCTTTTACATATTTTCAATGATTTTCATATTACATTTTGGAACAATTCTTTCAGCATAATTATGACTTCTATCTCTCGTAACAGTTTGTAAGAAAGACAGACAGTTTATTCAGAATACTTTCAAATAATCAATTTAAAGACAGTTGACAGTTTTAAGTATAGCCTTCTCAGAATAATATGGTGGTCTTATTGCTCTTCTGGCATGGCACGCTTCCCATGACCTCCTTGTGCCTGGCTCCCTTTAACTCAAGAAAATGCCTTCTGTGTTGCTTAAATTTATTGGGCCTGCCATTGTAACATATGCTGCTATAGGGCATGCCTCAGAACATAGTCTTCTGTGGGGACTGTACACTAATCATCATAATTATATTAGAACATATCAAAATAAAAGACATAGGTTGATTTGAAAATGTCACCACGTGCTAAAGTGTACAGTAAGAGTGTACATGATAGTCATGATTGTCCAAAATCTTTTGTCTTTTGTTTATTAAGCCATGAAGCTTGGTTGCAGAGTGCAGGAGTGATTCACTCTATTTCTTTCCACATCCCAAAACACATGAATATTGGGTTGATTGACATTGTTAAATTTGGCCCATAAAGTGTATGGGTACCTTGATATTCTATCCAGCATCATGTGTATAGGGTATAGAGAAGGCATATCATTGATATTGTACTGGTAGACCTCAACAAAGGAAGTGAAGTTAATTACAGTATTAAACCTTATGGAAATGAAACAAATATCTATTTCACTATACCTCTAGAGAGCAGGCAAAAAATATGATGTAATCACTCTGAGATAGTTAAATATCCAAAAGGCTAGAGATGTTTCATCAACCTGAAATAACTGAGTGCCTACCAGAATCTAAAGAGTTTTAGAATTGTTTCTCAGAAATTGAGCATTATTTTATTCCAGCTTCATAAGTTATCTAAACAGGTTGTTCATTACGCAGTAATGACCCATTGGGTATTACCTGTAACAGAGCTAAAAGAGGATTAGGGATTACTGTGAAATCGAGACTGTCTGATAGATAACCAAAGATTTTATTTTAATAAGATCTGAAGTGGGGATGTTCCCAAAACATATGATTTGATGAAGGAGATGTCTGGTGACATCCCACCCGTTTAGGATCTTTACCCAGGTAAGGGATAGTCTGTATTCTGCAAATTGACGAAAGTGAGTTTTTTAAGCCAGTTTCTTAATCTAATTGCTTAGCCACATAAACATGGAGATTATTATGTATTCCCTCAGTACCAAGCTAGGCAGCCCTCTTACTGATGTCTGGTTGTAAGAACAGAAAACGCTGGAGAAACAATAGATCATTCATTGTATTAAACTCACTTGGTTAACTAATACCACCAATATCTCTTCAATTACTGTTTACAAGTTGGCAAGGTTTTCAACAGGAATGTAGTTTTTCTTTTTTTTTTTTTGATTGTGTAAAAAAGAGTTCTGAATGAACTTATTTCTGATTTGTACTAATACTCAATCAGCTTAATAAATGCCTTTGACTAGTTTGAACACCTACAGGTGCTGGTCATAAAATTAGAATATCATGACAAAGTTGATTTATTTCAGTAATTCCATTCAAAAAGTGAAACTTGTATATTAGATTCATTCATTACACACAGACTGATGTATTTCAAATGATTATTTCTTTTAATTTTGATGATTATAACTGACAACTAATGAAAGTCCCAAATTCAGTATCTTGGAAAATTCGAATATTGTGAAAAGGTTCAATATTGAAGACACCTGGTGCCACACTCTAATCAGCTAATTAACTCAAAACACCTGCAAAAGCCTTTAAATGGTCTCTCAGTCTAGTTCTGTAGGCTACACAATCATGGGGAAGACTGCTGACTTGACAGTTGTCCAAAAGACGACCATTGACAACTTGCACAAGGAGGGCAAGACACAAAAGGTCATTGCTAAAGAGGCTGGCTGTTCACAGAGCTCTGTGTCCAAGCACATTAATAGAGAGGCAAAGGGAAGGACAAGATGTGGTAGAAAAAAGTCTACAAGCAATAGGGAGAGGATTGTGAAAAGCCACTCTTGAACAAGAGACAGCGACAGAAGCGTCTCGCCTGGGCTAAAGACAAAAAGGACTGGACTGCTGGTGATTGGTCCAAAGTTATGTTCTCTGATGAAAGTCAATTTTGCATTTCCTTTGGAAATCAAGGTTCCAGAGTCTGGAGGAAGAGAGGAGAGGCACAGAATCCATGTTGCTTGAGGTCCAGTGTAAAGTTTCCACAGTCAGTGATGGTTTTTGGGTGCCATGTCATCTGCTGGTGTTGGTCCATTATGTTTTCTGAGGTCCAAGGTCAACACAGCCGTCTACCAGGAAGTTTTAGAGCAATTCATGCTTCCTGCTGCTGACGAACTTCATGGAGATGCAGATTTCATTTTCCAACTGGACCTGGCACCTGCACACAGTGCCAAAGCTACCAGTACCTGGTTTAAGACCCATGGTATCCCTGTTCTTGATTGGCCAGCAAACTCGCCTGACCTTAACCCCATAGAAAATCTATGGGGTATTGTGAAGAGGAAGATGCAATACGCCAGACCCAACAATTCAGAAGAGCTGAAGGCCACTATCAGAGCAACATGGGCTCTCATAACACCTGAGCAGTGCCACATACTGATCGACTCCATGCCACACCGCATTGCTACAGTAATCCAGGCCAGAGGAGCCCCAACTAAATATTGAGTGCTGTACATGCTCATACTTTTCATGTTCATACCTTTCAGTTGGCCAACATTTCTAAAAATCCTTTTTTTGCATTGGTCTTAATTGATATTCTAATTTTCCGAGATACTGAATTTGGTACTTTCATTAGTTGTCAGTTATAATCATCAAAATTAAAAGAAATAAACATTTGAAATACATCAGTCTGTGTGTAATGAATGAATCTAATATACAAGTTTCACTTTTTGAATGGAATTACTGAAATAAATCAACTTTGTCATGATATTCTAATTTTATGACCAGCACCTGTAGATTAGGCCCCTGCATAGCACTTTTTGCTTAAGAACTAGTGAGGTTTAATTCTTACCTTTAGCTTTTCCGAGAAGGACATGTTCTTCAGTCTTGGGATGTCTTTGGAGGTTTTCAATGATGCTATGTCTTTTTTGTAGCGTTGTGATCAAAACTGCATATACCAGTACTCTGGATACTGTTTTACTAGTGTGTTATGTGGTCTGAACATATTATCACATGATCTTACAACAATATGGGAACCCTGAAGAAAAGGTGACAAAACTAGTAGTACTTGCTCGCACCGTTGTATAGCATCAGAGGGAGCTACTGGGGATCACAAATACTTGGTACTTCACAATACATTTTCAAGATCAGCTTCAGGTAAGTGTTCAGGTAGTGAATATTTAGCCTGAAATTAATCTTTTGCAAACCAACCTAGCTGCCTTCCTTTGTTGAAGTAGCACACTTTTACAAAGGTGAGCTTCTTATATGTCAGTCATGTACTTAGTACAGCCAACTGCATATTTTAATAGAGTTCAATATGATGAGCCAAAAAAAATCAATTTTAAATTAATTGTTATCATTCTTGTTCTTTCAGAGCTTGTTTATACTTCAACATTTAAAGCTAACATAATCAACATTTTCTCTTGTTCAAGCCACACTGTGCCAACACCACACAGAGGATGAAAAATAAAGAACAAAGATGTCTCACATGTAAAGTTTCAAAATTGCACTGACCTGTTATTAGAATATATCTGCAGATTTCAGAATACATTTTTTGATTCTAAAAAGTGTTAAATATTGCTTCTCACTAAGCTAAGAATAACGCAGTAAACTTTACATTATTGGTATTATCTTTCATTTATTATGATAGATGTGTGCCTCCCAACTATACAAGTCATCAGCACTGCTTTGATGTGGCTCCCGTGAGAAAAAGATCCTTCAAAGAGAATGAGCAATCGGTGATAAATGTGGTTGATAGGGGCATCTTGCCTTTAGGGTTCCAAAAACACAGCATAAAGTGATAATGATATAACCAAAAAATAAATAAATAAAAGCAATATTTTGTGTAGACAGTGCAGTGGTTAACACTGCGGCTTTATATCTCTGTAGTCCTGAGGTGGCTCGGCTGCTGCATGGGACGTTTCACATTCTTTCTCTTTTTGGTTGGGTTTTTCTTCAGGTAATCTGGTTTTCTTCTTACATCCCCAAAACATGAAGATAAATTTAATTGGCAACTTTAAATTGGCATAGTGTTGGCGTGTAGATGATTGTATCCTGAGATGGATACAATCCATCACAGCCCTATGCATGGTTGGTTGCTTCCTTGCACCCAAAACTACTGGGATAAGCTTCAGTGACCCATAATTAGATTAAAAGATTTGATAATAGATGCATCGATGAGTGGAATTTTAAGTATGGCTATCCAACTGAGTTGGTCTTTTTTAAAATGGAATTGTTGCCCCCCCCCCACCTCCTTCCTCAGGTTGCAGCAGTAACTGGTTGCTTGTACAAAGACCCAGAAGGATGGACAGAGATGTATCTACCAAATGAACTCTCCTTTTAGTAGTAAAATGCTGAGAGGGAACGAACCATCTGAATCTTTCAAATCTGTTTTGAAACTGACACATTGTGGAGATACTTGCCCTCTATTTACAATAGTTTCTCATGTTCAGGAAGCTGAGTCTGCTCAGCAAACAGATATTCTAATATTACCGCAGTTTTATATTCTTGTTAAAACATTAAGATTTTGTGAATCCACTCACTGCTACCCTGATCTGAATGTCTCATTTAGTGATTTCTTCCTCAGCTGCAACCCATTCATGATTATCCTAGAAGCATTTCTGGCTTTCCAAATAAGTATCTGCATTTCCCTTTAGCTTCTGCCAGCGTCCTTTAGTACATGTTAGTATAAGAAATATGCCGGGTGTTTTGAATAATCAATTGCCTCTTTAATTTACAATTACTGTGCGTTCTATCACAAAGCTTTTATATCCTGCTAACAATGTCAAATTCAACTTAAATACCTGGACTCAAAATAGTTTTCTACAAACCTTACTCCATAGTAATTGATGCTTGTGTTTTATTACCTATAGCTATAGAAAGGTGAAAACGTGTTTACAAGAAGATACAGATGTAGGAATAAGAGAATGAAAAGTCTGTTAAAATACCACTTAAACAGATTACATTTTTAGACTCTTCTGTTATGTTTATGGTTTTTGGCTGACAAAGCCTGTTAGGAAAAGTTACCAAAGCATAAGTATTTCTTTTGGAGTTTAAAATGTGAATATAAGAGAGTTCCCACCTTTTTAAAAAGCAATATTTACTCACAAACAGACGTACCTACAGAAAACTGCAGCATCCACACATAATTACTCATTGTGCACGTCCACATGCATGTCAGGTGATTTTATTAATTAAGTTTCCTTAATTGCTCCAGTATAGATTGCCCTTTGTGTGTATGTGTATATTTTTGTGTGTGTTTTTAATTACTACTTGTCAGAATAATGAATTTAGATGCAGCATCAACCTGTCTCTGGGGTTTGATGCTAGTGAAATAGTATGTCTACTGTACATAAGTTTACAAGTGGGAAAACTCACATAACTCTGATGAATGCTGCCGTTCAGAAATATTAACAGGACCATTATCTGAAGTTGTACTTGATTTTATAATGCAAAAAGCATATATTATGATTTAAAAAGATGTTTTGTATAATACAATTAAAGTAATCCTGTAGTGGTTTGGTAGCATATCGCCTCTCAACATGTATACTTTGGTTCATTTTCTGGCTGGCCTTTGTAATTTCTACATGGAGTTTGCTCAATTTCCCCATTTCTGTATTGGTACCCTTGAGACTGCCTCTCTTATAGTTCAAAACCTAGCCAACCATTGATCGTGAGCTGTGAATATACCCATTTTAAGATGGAACTGGCACATGCGACTGTGTTCCACAATGGATTGGCAACCTGTCCACAGTTGCCTTGCTCTTGTTCTTATTGGGATTGATCTAATCCTGTACTGAAAAAAAACCTGCAGGACAATGGATGAATGTGTAACTGTAATTTAAATCATTGGTCTTCCTCATGAAATATTGCAGCAGTGTCCACATAAAACATGACTATTGAATATTTCAGGTAAGTACTATTAAAAATCAAGCACTTGGATTATGGAGTTTAGCTTTTGCAATGGCCAGTATCAGTTATTAAGTCATGGGATTCATGAAACAAATGGAAATAATGTTTACTTTCTTCCAGTATTGAGCAATACAACTAAGGCGTTTTATAATTACAGAGAATGGAGAATAACCAGATCAAAGTTGGGGTTACAGAGTGGGGCATAAACATGTAACAAACCAACAAACCTGTGATTTAAGACATTCTGTTCATCAATGACAATTAACACCGAAGTTCTGAATGGCAGGGGACCTGAACAAAGGCTATTAACTGCAATTCACTCAAATCAACACACTTTAGCAGTTCCTCAGAACAAGTTTAAAGCTTTTGTCAATGTCAAGATGAATGAAGTTGAACTTATTACTCATAGATTGTTTGCAGTTTCAGACATTCTATGGCTGTCAGGATTATTCCAAAAACAGTCTTGGCCTGATAATACAATTATATCACAAAGATAAACATGCAATGGTCCATTCCCACATTTTCCTATACAGGCTTCTATGTATTTAATACCTTCTTTCAGTGATCTTTGGAGTCAGTGGGTCATCACACACTTCATTAGTTCCATTTTCTCTTTATGTAATTTGGTGTTGCCATCACACCAAATTATTGGCACCCCTGGAATTTTCCCAGAAAATGCACCATTTCTCCCAGAAAATTGTTGCAATTACAAATGTTTTGGTATACACGTGTTTATTTCCTTTATGTGCATTGGAACAACACAAAAAAACAGAGAAAAAAAGCCAAATCTGACATCATGGCACACAGAACTCCAGAAATGGGCCGGACAAAATTATTGGCACCTTTTCAAAATTGTGTGTAAATCGTTTTATTTCAAGCATATGATGCTCGTTTGAACTCACCTGTGGCAAGAAACAGGTGCTGGCAATATAGCAATCACACCTGAAGCCAGTTAAAATGGAGAAAAGGTGACTCAACCTTTCTGTTGTGTGTCTGAGTGTGCCACACTAAGCATGGAGAACAGAAAGAAGAGCATAGAATTGTCTGAGGATTTGAGAACAAAAATTGTGGAAAAATATCAACAATCTCAAGGCTACAAGTCCATCTCCAGAGATCTTCCATGTTCCTTTGTCCACTGTGCGCAACATAATCAAGAAGTTCACAACACATGGCACTGTAGCTAATCTCCCTGGACGGAAGAGAAAAATTGATAAAAGACTGCAACGAAGGATAGTCTGAATGGTGGATAAACAGCCCCAATCAACTTCAAAACATATTCAAGCTGTTCTGCAGACTCAGGGTGCAACAGTGTCAGCTCGAACTATCTGTCGACATCTGAACAAAATGAAACGCTGTGGCAGGAGAGCCAGGAGGACCCCACTGCTGACACAGAAACATAAAAAAGCCAGACTGCAGTTTGCCAAAATGTACTTGAGGAAGCCAAAATCCTTCTGAGTGAACGTCTTGTGGACAGATGAGACCAAGGTAGAGCTTTTTGGTAAAGCTCATCATTCTACTGTTTACAGAAAATGGAATGAGGCCTACAAAGAAAAGAACACAGTACCTACAGTCAAATATGGTGGAGGTTCTAAGATATTTTGGGGATGTTTTGCTGCCTCTGGCACTGGATGCCTTGACTGTGTGCAAGGCATCATGAAATCTGAAGACTACCAAAAGATACTGGGGCGCAATGTAGAGCCCAGTGTCAGGAAGCTGGGTCTGCATCAGAGGTTATGGGTGTTCCAGCAGGACAATGACCCCAAACATACCTCTAAAAGCACCCAGAAATGGTTGAAGACAAAGCACTGGAGAGTTCTGAAGTGGCCAACAATTAGTCTGGATCTAAATCTGATTGAACACTTATGGAGAGATATCAAAATTGCTGTTGGGAGAAGGCGCCCTTCAAATCTGAGAGACCTTGAGCAGTTTGCAAAAGAAGAGTGGTCGGAAATTCCAGTTGAGAGGTGTGACAAGCTTGTTGATGGTTATAGGAAGCACTTGATTTCAGTTATTTTTTCCAAAGGGCGTGCAACCAAATATTAAGTTGAGGATGCCAATAATTTTGTCCTGCCCAGTTTTTGAGTTTTGTGTGAAATGATGTCAGATTTGACTTTTTTCTCTGTTTTTTTGTGTTGTTCCAATGCACATAAAGGAAATAAACATGTGTATACCAAAACATTTGTAATTGCAACAATTTTCTGGGAGAAATGGTGCATTTTCTGGGAAAATTCCAGGGCTGCCGATAATTTCGGCCATGACTGTAAGTGAGCTTGTATCCAGTGTGTTGTAAACTGTGTGTCTATTTACTGATTGTCTGATTTCTGCAAAAACCATTGTTAGGCAAAGGCTATCAAAGCAAATTCTCTGTATCAGCGAGGTTGTTAAACAACAGAGTTGCTTCTTCAATTAAAATATGTATTTTCTACCATATTCTGAAAATATTCATATTAGGTTAATTGTCCTATGTAACCTGTCCCAATATCAGTGAGTGCATTGACCGTACACAGCATGTGCAGTGTTGATTCCTGTGTTGATTCTCTGACTCCTATAACTAGATTAAATGGATTTAATGTAGGATGGATGGAAAGCTTTAAGCTAAGTGTTAATAGTCACCTGTTTTTTTACTTTAATTTTTTTTACTTTCACTTTTATGTTGGTCTGTTCTTGCTGCCCCCATGTGCTAGCTTTTGTGTCTTTTTGCTTCTCTTGTTTCTAACCATTTATCTTTGTTTATTATTGCCTTTTACTTCATCATGTGCTCTATTGTCCCACTCAGCTCTAATAATGGAGACAGTAAAACAGTAGATGTTGGCTCTCACAATACAAAGTCAACTCTTAAAACATTTTTTCCAAGATACTTATGTAGAAAGTCAAAAGTATCTGATATTACCCTTGCTACCATAAAAAATGAAACACATTTACTAAACTAAACTTAATGGAGCAATTCTAATATAAAAGATAAGATTAATAAAGTAGTGTGCGTCTGACAGATATTAAGTTCAAAAAGTAATTAAATATTGTATCTGCTGCTTAGTTGTCAAAAAATGTCTAACAGCAGTGCTTTGGAGCAGAAGAAGAAGCTGCATGGCATTTGTGTACTATTGCAACATGTGTGAGCTATTTGTCATTATGTTTATTTTATAAGTGGCTTGTATTTGCACATATATAGATTTTTGTATCAAATGATTTGATATTTAGTTGTTTGATCATTGCTATGATTTTAATGGTGACTTGATAGAAATGTGTCTCTTTTTTGTTGGAAGTTAACAAATGGCATGGCATGTGTCTCTTCTTCTGCCTCCTTGATCAATGTCCAGAGTTGTATGGAATGGTGTTATCCTGCAAATCACAGCCCCAGTTGTCAAGTGAGCAGGTTGTGTAGAAAGCGCTAATAGATGATGTCTCAATCTTGGGACTTTTTTTTTTTACTCATCAGCATTCAAACTTCTCCTTCAGCTGGTGTGTTTCACCTCAACAAAGTGAAGATGATAGTGGTGCCTCTCAAAATGCTGTTAATTGACAAAATATATTTTACTTGGTTTAAATGGCATAATCTGTTGTTTGAGAATAGTTGTGATTCAGCTCTGTAAAAATGACTTCAATGAGGATGGTTGTTTAGAAACCTGCAATTGTCGCACTTTTGCCTAGTTTCGCCCTTCATAAATAAAATGTTATGGTCACACTTTTAAGATTGCATTTTAATATATTTCTGCTGAGGATTTTCTAATTCACCCTTAAATTTTCTGTGCTCTTCTATGCACTGATTTATGACTCTTTCAATCATGGCTGCGATTTATATGGATTTTTTTTTGTTTTGTCTATTCAGATCCAAACAAAACTACACTGAATTCAATTTCCTTGTACAGTACTTCAATTTAGATAAGCCTGGTCACCACTGTCTCCAGGATGTCATTTCACTGGACTAAGCCCTCCCAAATATCATGTTGAACCCCTCACCCATGTTTTTTATATACCTTTACTTGTTGGATTTAACATTCTGGTCTGGACTTGGGCTGCTGCTCCTGAATACAAGAGATGATTACTTGCTTAGATATTTAGGTGGGTTGATTTTCACTTTCCTCTGCTAATTTACATGCACTGACTGAGATTATAACATCAAACAATTAAAATATTTTGCAAGCAATAAAAAAAAAATCCAGAAAAGTAATCATCTTTTATTTCGGAGTCATGTTACCCTTCATAAGTTGAAAGATGGGATTGGTACTGTATGTACAGTATAACATAAATAATAATATTACAGTATACCATGGAAAACATTTAAAAAAATATACAGTATTTTGGCAGTGGCAGGTAACGATATGGGATTAATGCTTTTAAATTGTACATTTTACTAACTTTTATTTTCAATTTACATTTTGAGTTACTTCAGATATAAGTACATTTTAGACTTCTTAGATCTCCATTCATCCATTCTGACTATCCATGGAGAAAGGCACATTTTAATATTCTTCAATTATTAGAATACATTAATTTTTTATACACAAGATAATATAATTTAGACAAATAAAGATTTTTTAAATAAAATTCTACATTCCAAATTAAATATAATTTACATATGTTATAAAATTAAAATTTAACTTTACACCTTAGTAAATGGGCCAGCATAGTGAAGCAGTGCTAGTGCTGCTGACTCACAGTAAGGAGACCAGAGTTCACGTCCCAGGTCCTCCCTGTACGGTCCATGCATGTTCTCCTCGTGTCTGTGGGGGTTTCCTCTGTGTTCTCCGGTTTCCTCCCACAGTCCAAAGACAGGTAGATTAGGTGAATTGGTGGTACTAAATTAGCCCCAGTGTGTTGTTGGTGTGTGTGTTCACCCTGTGATGTTCAGGGTTTGCTCCTACCTTGAGCCCTATGCTAGCTGGGATAGGCTCCTGCAGAACCCCACGAGTCTGAGCTTAGTAAATTTTAATTCCTTAGGTTACAACATTTAAAATATAGGAAGTGTTAAATTTATACAGCTTTGATAAAAGCAGTAGGGAAAAGTAATTATTAGGTTTGTTTCAAATACAGTAGCTCTATTAAAGGATAAAAGTTATTTCTTCATAATCATGGTATATATATTCATTTGCCACATAAAACTGAATTCTAAAGTGATGCGTCTTTTATAAGTTTTAAAAATACTTTGTCTATTCTTGCAGCTTACAAAGGAGCTCTATGAAACTCAGCATCACGTATCACATATGGATATTTGTTGATATTTGGTTTCGGCTATCTTTTCTGCTTTTGACATTTGCTCGTTTCTGATGGAGATTTCTCTCATATCTCCTGGTCATTTATCTAAAATTAGTTTCTTTCTTTCCCATTGTTCGTGGCAGTACAAGAGTATAGTATTCCAGTTTGTGCCCTTCTTATATTTTATTATCTTGCTCACTTGCTGTTGTTTCGTGCTTGATATTTTTTGCCAGTCCCTCAAGTGTCTTATTGTTCTGATTTTGCTGCACCATTAGAACTTGGCCCCTCAAATGCAGCCATCACCTGAAAATGCTATAAAGGAATGCTGGTGCCACAGCCTTGTCACTGTTGTATTAGTATGTGTTAGCTGCTGTGGCTTTGGTTCATCTGTGGTGTTCCTTTAGTATTTGTAAAGTATTTTGCTTTGACTCTTTCTCTCTTGTGACTTTTTGTTGTGAATCTTCATTTGCTATTTTTATTGTTTTGTCACGCATGTGTGTCTGAGGATCAACTTCTAGGCTTTAGTAAGCATTACCACTCCAGGGGCCTCATGCATAACGCCTGTGCGTAGAATTCACACTCTAATATGGCATACAGACAAAAGCGGAAATGTGCTTACGCATAAAAAAATCCAGATGCATAACTCTGTGCTTTTGCCAACTTCTACGTTCTTCCGCTACATAAATCCCGGTCAGCGTGAAAAGTAACGCATGTGCACGCGCCTTCTGCTCCACCCCGTCTCCTCCCAGAATTATGCCTCTTTGAATATGCAGATCAATATGAATAGCCCTTAAGCTCTGCGTTCTGTAAAAAGACAATGGGAAAAGCACGGGGGGAAGATACTGTAGAAGAATTTCAGCGAATACCAAGTGAAGGCAAAGAAAAACGTACAATTTGTTGGTTTAAACAGTGGTATAAACAACAAAAGGAAGTTGATCGAGTAATATAGAGTGTCAGAGAAACTCGAAAGCTCAAGTTCACAAAGTTGCACAGTGCCCGAAATAAAAAAGAAGTTGTCAGATATCAAAGTCGCCGTGAAAAGGTGAGTCGTAGCCCACTGTCTGAGTGCCATATGAAAGATTATTAGGGTACAGAGAAAAAAAAAATAGGCACATAGTGGGAAAAAAAGCATGAAATGTCAACTTTAATCTCTAAATTTCCACTTTAATCATGTAGTTTATTTTGTCATTAAAGTAGAACATCATAAACTTCATCTTAAAATCATTTAATTTACTAGTTACCTGTGGACCATAACTAAAGTAACACGATAAATGCTTTGTTTTGTATTTGATCTTCTATGTGTGTGAATCACTACGTGCTTCTTAAACTAGCTCTCTCTTCCTCTGACAGGACACAGAATCCATTACATTCATGATATTACACATCTCTGAATAATTAAAATACTGAGATGTATACTTGATATCATTTTCATGATGATAGGAGTTAAAGCATGTTATTAAACATGGGAACACGGTGGCACAGTGATTGTTCATGCCTCATGAAAGATGCCTGCTGTGCCATGTGCTACCTTCGATGAAATAATTTATTGCAGCAGTACTGTCTCTTTCAAATGTACTAACTTCCAATTCCTGTCCTTACTTTTCTTTTTCCAAATACCCAATTGCCACACAATTAGCTCTGTAACAGACATTAAGCAATCTGTAAGCTTATAACGCCAATTCTTCAAAACTTTTAAGGAACATTGAAATATCTTCGTAGTGCATGTTAAATTATTCTATCCATCCAGTGTCACACCAGTCTCAGCAAGAATACAGCGCGAGGCAGGAACAATCTGTGAACGGAACGCCAGATCCTTGCTAGCGCTGCAACAACGTGTTCTCAAATATTCATTTATTAACAATATAGATTATTTAAATTAAGTTAAAGTTTTATTTTGCTGCATTTAAATACGCGCTTTATAAAGTGGCTCAGGTTGTGCAATATTCTAATAACTGTATCGCAAGATTACAGTGAGGTAATTGTACTTATAAGTACAAACAGTTCTACAAGGAGCACTTGATGGACTGATTGAGTGCATTTATAGTTCTTGGGATGAAACTGTTTCTGAACCGCGAGGAAAGGCTCTGAAGTGTTTGCCGTATGAGAGTAGTTCAACAGACAGCATGGCTAAGGCAGCGTGTGCTAGATGCTGTATACCGATAATTCTCTTTCCGATCAGCTGCTGTACAGCTGTGATTCCCCACTCAGATACAGTGATATAAATACTCCAAGTGGTGCAGTGAGAGTAATATGGAAAAAGATGATCCACTGTGGCAACCCCTAACGGGAGCAGCTGAAAGAAGAAGAAGATGGTGCAGTGAGAGTAACAACGCTAAAGTAGCTATTGTATTTAGAATAGTCTGACTATCCTGTGGACCATTATATTGTTACAGGTTAATTACAATCAGATGCATTAAACTAATAAACAATATGCAGTTAATTTCAGTGTATTTATAAAGCCGCTTCAGTGATGTGCATCTGAAAAAGAAAGGAAAACCACACTGGAACAGTAGCACTGCTTTGACACTGGGTGCCGCCAGTCTGCAAAACCAAGCGCAGAACTTGCGTACACCAGGGTGTGAGCTACCGTGGAAATGTGCGTGGCTTTACGCCAAGTTTAGGTTTTATACATCGTAAGAGAGAGAGTTGTCGTACTACTTTCTTGGCATTATAAATTTGTACAGTATGTTAAATAACCGCCATGGTCTGCAGTGACAGCAAGTTGTATTGTAAGCTGCCTGTGATGTATTTTTATTCAGCCTTCTTACAGGAATTAAAAATAAATGCTGTAAGACAGCGTTTCTCAACCTTTAAGTATTTGTTTAAGTATTAGTTTTCATAAAAGTTTTAATCGCGCCCCCCCCCCAACATTTTTTTGAAATGTAGATGCATATTTTATTATACCTACTTAACTTTTATCGACATTTATCTAACTCTATATTTATTGTTCTAGTATCAGAATGTAGTTTAAGTTAATTTGTTTTGGTTTCAACAGATGTTTTTTTCATATTTTTGATTCTTGTTTTCTTTTTTTCACATCCTCACGCCCCTCTTTTTGTTACTTTGCACCCCCTTAGAGAGGCCCGCCCAAAAAGGTTGAGAACCACTGCTGTAAGAGTCAAAGGTAAAAATTAAAGTGTTCCTTTTTTGGCCATTGATGTTTCCCGGATTAAAAAAATTGTGGTTTAAATATAATGAAGGGATAGTAATTAAAAGGTGGAAAAGCAAGGAAACCTCAGTAACCACAATAGCTATTAATACTCACAGGAAATGGCTCCATAATAATGGTAAATGGGTGATCTGCAGACATTTTAGGGTAGTGTAGTTTATTAAAAAATGACAAGTCGATTCACTACCACGCTATTTGTTTTGTAGGTAATCTTGATGGAGATTTGTTACATTTCCAATGGGAATATTGTATGTTTTTACTAGGTAATTAAAATGTAATTATGACAATAATTTAATAATTTGTTCATTTTACAAATAACGGGGTTGGCAGTTGCGACACTTGCTTGAGACATCTTTGAATATACTGTGTATGGACTGAATAACAAGCGGTGTGCTAAAAATAACACAGACCATACATTAAATTAAATTAGAGATTAAATTAGAGCCACTTTAACATCTTTCTTTCTTTCTTTCTTTCTTTCTTTCTTTCTTTCTTTCTTTCTTTCTTTCTTTCTTATGTTGGTTATGATCAAGAGGAATTAAAAAGATATTACTTATGGATATTAAAAAAAGTGTTGTCATTTCTAACAATATACTGTAACACAGCACCAAAGTGCTGATTAGTATTGCTGCTCATGTTAGAGATTCTAAGTGAAAATTAAGGTTTTATAATTTTGTATGTTACATAAATTGAAGAAAAACATACTTGACAAAACAAAGAAAAAGGTCTGTATTACAGAAAATAAAAATATTAATTCACTATTCATCTCATTGGCAATTATTTGAAAAAACACTCTAATTTTTATGGCTATGTTTTTTAAAATTCATAATTGGGAGCAAGAATTAGGTTGAAGAAAGGTCAATATATATATGCAATATAGTCATAAGAACCAGTGAATTATGACAAAGAGACTGATAGCATTCATATGTATTTCATGACATTCTTGCTTTTTATAGTTTATCTAACTTATTGATCCATATTAAAGTTCAGTGGCTCAGCTGGGAACTATGTGATATAATCAAATATGTTTGCAGAAACAATGTGTTGTTTGCAAATGATATGTTCTTTCTGAACAATTGTTCCATGCGAATCTGATTAATCAATATACCTAGACCTGAAAGATTTGTTTAATTGATTAACCTATTTGCTACATTTCATTTGTCAGAAATGAATCAATTCTGCAAAAAAAAGTTGTTTGATTCAATGAATGAGCGGGACAGAATCATTGGCAGTGATTTGCTGCTTCAAATGTCACTTGGACAAAACAGGAACAGTGATTTGCTGAACTGAGTGTAACTCCAGTGTAACAGCAATGATGAAGTCAACCAAAAACATAGAATCTTGTTGAATCAAATAAGTCTAAAACAAATCAAACCATGGAAAAGGCACAGAGATACTTGGCCTCCCATCACCCTTTTAACAATTAAAAAGGTTTCATAATTCTTATATGATAGAAGTATATTTCTTCAATGTCTATTGACTCCAGTGTGCATTCAGTTTATTATTTTAGATTTAGCCTTTCACAGAGAGTCAGTACTTCCTTGACATTTATTTTACATTCTACATTTATTAAATTTGTTTGTGTTTCATTTTTTTGCTTTGTAATCATCTGGTGATAGTGCTTGTTGTGAAAAGTGTTATAAAAGATTAAAAAAAAACTTATTTTCCCATTTTTTTGGTTACTGATTTATGCATCTATTGTTATATCACATTACTTAGCAAGATGAAAGTAATACACTCTTAATGTATTCTTCACAAACAATGAAACCTTTTTTCTGATGATTAGCTCTTGGGTATTGCAACACTTTATTTAATTATTTTCTTAATTCTCTGGTGGTAGACTTTTTGTTTCTGTGATTCTTTACTTTTATTTGTTGTTGATATATTAACATTTTGAGCAAATCAGTTTTGTTGCTGTTTCATTAAAGTTAATATGGTAATCAAAATTAATCTATGCACTGTCATTAACTAACAGACATAACAAATCCATTAAACAGAATATGTAACGATAAGTATGAAACTCCATTAACTGTGCATTGCTGTTCATTCTACAAACCTACAGTACGGCTGTTTACACTTATCAGTCTCTGCTGCTAAAACTTGACTGATGATGAGATGTGTTGTAATTTTAATGCATTACATATGTTCAAATATTGCACCTTCTTCCTTCTATCATACATAAGTTGATAAAAGGCAAAATGTTCCTGCTTTTAAGTGAGGAATTTATTTTAGATTAAAACAGTATAGGTGATGTGTGATGGCTGCTTATTAACGGCCCAATTTATCTTAACAAGGTGTGAGGGACTTTTGTTTTAATGCAAGAACAGCTATATTTAATTTCTCACAAACAGGACAGAAGTAATCAACAGATTCTTCCCAATTATCACTGTAGTGTTTGTGCTGCTGTCTGCTTGAAAGAGGACAACAGACCTACAGTTTGAATTTTGACTCCATGCACAGTATAGTAACATAGTGATGAAGGCTCTTTAAAAACTTGTGAAGGAATGCCACAGATCAGATGTTTCTAATTGCAGATCATAGGTTTTAATTATACCTTGCCATGCATTTTGGATTTCTTACTTCCATGTGTTCGGGAAAATGCAGTAATTTGCAATTCTTATTTTCTCCTTAACACAGGGAGCTGGATCTGAAGACAGATCAAGATGTGGGATCTGCAAAGCTGAGGTAAGTTTGTTATGCTGCAGTCCTCTCAGTATTGAACATTACCTTACACAGCTACAGCTGACTGAAATAGAACAAGACAGTGATGATTTCATCAATTTCCAAAGATCTGCTGGTGTGAATTTGTATATTAGACTCCCTGTTTTCCTCTAGGCCATAGCCAAGCAGTGATAAATCAGTACTGCATCTGTACAGTAGTATCTTTCTTAAAGAGATTAACATCATTTGTTGTCAATTGAGAAAAGTACTTGTTCATTTAAGATATATATATACAGGGTGGCGCAGAGAAATGGGAAATTTCCAATGAAGTTTATTACATAAATACATACATTACAAAATACATTTAATGATAAAATGTATTGTACAGTATATGCAATTAATTATGGTAATCAATAGGATTAGAAATGAGTACATTAGAGGGCCCGCTCAAGTTGGACGGTTGGGAGACAAAGTCAGAGAAGCGAGAATGCATTGGTTTGGACATGTTCAGCAGAGAGATGCTGGGTATATTGGGAGAAGGATGCTAAGGATAGAGCTGCCGAGCAAGAGGAAAAGAGGAAGGCCTAAGAGAAGGTTTATGGATTTGGTGAGAGAGGACATGCAGGTGATGGGTGTAACAGAACAAAATGCAGAAGACAGGAAGATATGGAAAAAGATGATCTGCTGTGGCAACCCCTAACGGGAGCAGCTGAAAGAAGAAGAAATAGAAGAATCAATGTTCATTTTATGTTTTGAAGAAAACATTGTGAAGGTGTTGTCTATTTCTCTGTACACATTCTGACAGCCTGTTATGGAAATTCTGCATTGCTTGACATAAGCAAGAGGAATGCCAGCAATTTCCTCTTCAATCCTCCTTTTAAGTTCAGCAATGGTTGCAGGACATGTGCGGTACACTTGGTTTTAAAATGTCCCCACAGAAAAAAATCACGAACAGTGAGGCCTGGGGATCACAGAGGCCATGGAAGGCCACCTTTGTGTGAAATGACGTGCATTCCAAACAATCGCTGAATAGCTGCCATCGATTGTTGGGCAGTATGCCAAGTGGCTCCATCCTGTTGAAACCGCATGTTTTTGATATCGCATGAGCAGATGGGACACGATCACAGTATCCTAACTGGTAATGAAGCTGACATTCCCTTTGCACAGCAGTCACACTATCACCATTCTTCTAAAAGGCTTTCACAGGAAACGCTCGTTGCGCACCACTCCACTGCTCCATTATAACTAATGGCAAGGACTTCTAAACAAGGTTGCTTTGGTCCCAAATAACTTCTGACGCCTCAGGGTCGCCAACACCTAGTTCCAAAATTTCCCGTTTCCCTGCGCCACCCTTTATTTTTATGATTACAGCTTGAGATACTTTGTTCATCTGTGGGTCGTGACTATTGCATTATAACTTTTAACCGCCATCACCACTTCAAGAGTGACACTTTTTTTTTTTTTTTCAAATTTAAAACAAAATTAGACATTGACGTTCTTGGAGAATTGTAAATATTTCATTGACTTGCTCTCCACAGGAAAACAGTATTAGGCAATCTACTTGATGAAGGTGAGCACTGCAGTCCACTTAAGCAAGTAGGACATTTATGTGTGTCTCATCCTGAAGGATGTAGTAGTCATCATTGTTGCCCAAAGTCTCTCTGATTCTTACTGTTTCTTAATGTCACATTTTTACTGTGCTGTGTATCCTGTGGATTATAGCATAGTGTCTTAGACAAACCCCGATTTTATTATTCCTGTGTGTTTCTGTGTCTGAATTTGGTTCTTTCGGATAAGATGTTTCACATATTAATTAAATGAATGCATTCATCTGACAATTTGTTTTGTAAGAAAGTGCTTCTGTAAGCACAATATTGGGCTCAGTGCCAAAAACCCCTATATGAAGATGTCTAATTTAATTGAATGAAAGTTTTCTCAGTGTTTTAAAACATGAAAGCTGTATGCTATAAGAGATGTACTTTAAAAAATTAATTCAGGTGTAATTTACATAGACAGATGTACACTGTACATATAAGAAGACTTGTTTATTCAAAAGACAGTCTAGTTTCAAATTAACATTATATTTATAAGCACAAAGCCAAGTAGCTAGGAGCTTAGTCCAGAATAGAAAGGGTCTTCACCTCTTTGGGACACACTGTTTGCATTGGGACCAAGCAATTCATATATACAGATCACTCATTCACAAAAATGCGGCAGCCAAATCAAGAGCTTACATAATCAAAGCAAGAAAAGGTTCAGGTAATGAACAGTTTGAAAACACCAGACCAAGGATATAGTCCAAAATGGATTTAAATAAATGAATCAAATTATCAGAAACCAATATGGAAAAATTGTGGTAGTCCGAAAAGCTGAAAGGTGTGGAGAAAAGGAAATCATCATTTGGGCCCTGTGTTGATAAATTATTTTTGCAACCAGGGAAATGATTTACAAGAAATATAGACTTCTAGCTGAGTATGTTTTGCTATCCCTTCTAAAACAGACTCTATCAGAGCTCAGCAATAGTTTCATTTGTAACACTATATACTGTAGATAGATTGACTTCACAACACACACACTAAGACACTCTGCAGAATGCTTTGATATAGCCTGCATTTCACCTTCTCCATATACCTGGATTTTCCCTGATAGTTTACAATGTTTTTAACACTAAATGCCACACCTGTAATTTCTCCATGCATAAATAATGGAAGCTAAAATTTTGAAAATTGTTTTTGAGATAAAGGAAGTGGGTTTCTAACTCTCTGCTCTAAGTAGACCCAGCTATCCATGGGATCAACTGAAATAATCAGTCTGCTGATTGCTGACAATAAAAGAACTAACAGTAGTAATCTGAACATTAAATTTTCCTTGCCAGCCTTACTGTGTGTGTAACTTTTTTTCTAGCCAGCCAAGCACCCATCAGTTTAAGTCTAATCAAAATAAAACCCTCCAATCAGTGCTCTTCCAGTCAAGAAAGCAATATCTGAGCAACCTAGGGTCAACCAGGTTTCAGTGCTCTGTTTGATTGTGTCATTTCAGAACAATTTTCGTTGACTTCTTTTGTAACTATACTTTGGTCTTTTATTTATTGCACGTGGAGCCATGTATACTGCATTGTTTTGTATAAACTAAAGTCTATTGTATATGACTTGGACAAACAACAGAACTGAAAGTCTTTATTCACAAATTATACACATATATTGCATACACTTCCCAGTATTTGCTCTGTTAAAGGCAGGAAAAAGAGCCAAAACAGATGTAGTGGATGTGGATGTGTGAGGGAAGAAATTTGTGCACGTTTCTGTTTTTACTTTGATTTAAGCAAGATTTCAAACTAACAGTGTTGGTAAATCAATTTAAGCTGTTTTTCTGCCTTATTAATGTACCAGAGCATCCTTCTGACTGAAAGGTTTTGACAAATCAGAATATCTGGCGCTTGGTATTCTTCGCATAATGTTAAATTTCTTATTCATTTCATGAACCCAAATTTATCATGCTTTAGAAGCACCTTCCAAATGCAAATTCTGCCTTGATGCTTTGCCAGTTTTGTGTCTGAGCTCATTTGAGAGAAATGTAACATATCGATGTAGCATCACAACAGGTCTCCTGGTTTTGCTTTATACATAAAAGCAAGTTCTACAGTACTTTGCCTTAGAGCCACAGCATAACTTTTCCTACTCATTTTCTGAGCCAAGTCACTTGTGTGCCCTCCTTTATTTTGAGGGTACTGTTAGGAAATATGATGTGCTTTATATAGCTTTGTAACCCAATATACTACTTGGTTAATATACTTGAGGGGCTTCTATTGTAAGCTTCTGCATTAGTACATGACACTATGTTATAAAGTTACAACACTCTTAAATAAAACCACTGTAAATAGCTGACAGCATCATAAATCTTAAATGAAATCGTATCTTTGGTTTAGGCTCTGTTTAGACAAATATTTTGTAATATTATGAGAAAGATTTTTTATCAGTTCAAAGATCATCCATCTGTTATATGGTCATAAAGGAGGAAAGATTTGCCTAAATTATAAAAATATGCCCTTAATATTCTCTACATTGCATCAGCAGGTAACTGCGTAAGTGAGAGATAGCAAAAACCAAGAAACTTTTTGAGTTTGAATAAGACAAAGAAAAGACTTGTTCAGTTGAGACTAACTTTCATTCTTGTGATTAAGATGTGTGAAGAGCAAACTTCAAAAGCTGAATCTCTGTTTGTCCTTCCTGAGATGTTATTAGCTCTCTTGTCTTATAATATCTTTATATACAGTAGTATAAAGCAGACAATTCAAATACTGGACAAAAGAAGAACACTTTAATTATTATAAATTGACCTTGGTGAACTGAGTTTTGGAAATGTATTTTTCAGTTATCCACTACATCAGTAAAGGATATCTGAAGGGTTTTCTTCCATGGCTATTTTTAAGTGAGCGCATACCGTTGCCTTAGAGTCACAGAACAATGTTCTTTTATTTTGTTTAAGAATACTTTTCTTTAACATCTACAGCTCAGCATTTAATCTGAAGAGTTTGACAAATGTTGCAATATTTTGGGTTATGGTGACATTTATCATATCATCCAGTTAACCTGCAGTTTGGTCAAAAGAGCATAAGAGCCAATCTGCAGTCTCTGTTTAGCATTAATTATGTAATTCCAAGAAAATTTGTGGGCAGCTGTGTTTCCACATTACAGCTTTTCCATAGGTGTGTCAGTGAAACTAGACATTTCGTAGATGGAGAGATTTATTTGTCCTTTATGCCATAAAGAAAATCAATTTGTAATGGTTCTAAATTTTCTCACCAAGATTTGATGACATCCATCCATCCATCCATCCTCTTCCGCTTATCCGAGGTCGGGTCGCGGGGGCAGCAGCTTAAGCAGAGAGGCCCAGACTTCCCTCTCCCCGGCCACTTCTTCCAGAGATTTGATGACATGCAAAGTGGAAAAACAAGTATAATGAATCACACCATAGAGTCTCTTACCAAGGAAGAGGATCCATCCATCTGTCTGTTTTTTTCTTTTAAACCAGCTTAGTTCAATTTATTTAGGGTTACAAAAGATGAGATGGCAATTCATTGTCGTGCAAACACCCACATTCTGTCACATATGGCCATCTTAGAGTTGTCAATAAAACTAGCCTTCATGAATTTTTGACAAAAATACTGTTTCATACAGACCGTTTAGAATGTGCAAACCTCACATTGGCATTGACCAGGTACACATTCACAGTCAGGCTCCAGAAATGATAAGACGGCCATCCTAAATCCTGGAAGAGAGTTTCACTAGCAAGGTAGAATAGAAATGGCGATTTCACAAATATAGCTGAAGTAAGCTCAGGAGTGTGAGTCTTCTAACATATGTGCTCATTCTGGTTTTAAAAATTTCATTTACTGTATGTCACTATAGAATGATTATGACTAAAAGTATAAAATTCCATGCCAGTAACTATAACATGACATAGTGAATTATCAATTGCTTTTAACTGATAAGTAATAACATACTTTTCCAAATGCTCATTTCAATATTTCTGTCTAAAGAGCTGTATCTATCATACAAGTAGTAATGCTCTTAATTTATTATTATAATTATACTTTTCTATTTATTGTAAACATATTTTCCCCCTTTAAATGCTGTGGTGGAGGAAAAGTCTACCTTGGCAGGAACATTAACTTCACAAAAAAAGCTTTACATGAAACATAATTCCATCTCAGGGAGCACACACATTAGTAAGCCTAACATTGTTATTTAGCAGGTGAAGGCACCCAGAAAAACCTTTCATGAAAACACTGACATGTTAAAACTCAAGGCATCATGAAGTACCCATATTATTTAATATTTCAGGTAGCACAGTTTGATTAGTTTGAATATCTACCTGCAATCTTGTTGATTTCTTCTGAGTGCCTTTTGTAGTCCAAAGATGAGCTGTCAGAGTCTCTAAATTAGCCCAGTGGGAGTGTGTGTGTGTGTGTGTGTGTATGCGTGCGTGCGTGCGTGTGCATGTATCCCTTAGGTTTTTTTCATGTTTTCTTCCTAATGGTGTTAAGATGTGTTTCTGCTCTTAAAAACCTTAAGGAGGAACTGTTTAATAATAAATAGTATTAGTAGTAACTTGCATAACAGTATGTCTCTTATTTTACAATTAAACTGTACATAAAGACAACAGCATAAAATCTGTAACTCTTCGAGCAGCTTTGGAATATGCTGCCTGTATTTTCACAGTTTTTGAATAATTTCAAATATTTCTTGAGGTTCAAAATCAGAATTTAAACTTGCCCTACAATGAATTAAATATTTATATAACACTTTCTACCATATAAGAGTCATATTTACTTGCTTCTACACGCTATGATTGCAGTATGTTCACTGAGATTTGGGGATCGCTCAAAAGCACTACCAGCCATTATTTTAATATTAAGAAGATGAGTTATGCCTATAATGGACACAACACAAACATTAAATGCTAATTTTACCAATATTAAGTTGCATTTTGACTTTCAAATGATTATTCTGATTGCCAGTGGTTACAATTTAAAATCTTTGCAATAATCATTTCATACTTATAGCACTTTTCATAATGTGTTTTCCATTCAAAGCCTTTGCCATTTAATTCTGTGGTATTTGGTGATGTGATTTTTTTTTTTTTTTTTTGCAACTAGGTCTCAAATGTGGGACATTATGTATGAGTTATGCTAATTTGTTAGGGCAATGAATGCATTAATTTCATTAGCAAATGGCCTCAAAGCAATAATTACCAGTGTAGGTGTGTCATGAACGATCATGTTAAAATTTGCCAGTTAATTATTAAGATTTTGTTCTAAGGGACCTAGATTTGACATCTAACATGAGATTAGTCAAGAAGAAAAAAATATGAAAGTTGTGTGGTGTCTAAGTGCTTTGCTTGTTTTTTTGTTCATCAGGATTTTATATCCTGACTGGACACATTCCATCCTAATTTCTGTAAACTGCACCAGACCTTTTAACGCAACCTTAATGTAGGTGGCTTAATTATGTATGAAAAGGAGCATATTGTTAAATATTGATTAGAATAACAATTAGGAGTTAAATGTGTTAAAACCTGGAGTTATTATTTGGGTACATGTAGATAGATAGATAGATAGATAGATAGTATCCAAGATGTCAGTTTTCAAACCTTATTTCCAGCTGTAATAATAATTTAAAAAAATATCAGAAATACAGTATACTTGATAGCAACATACTAGTGTATATTTTATGTCAAATATGTCTAATCATTTGCTATATCTGTATAATCCAATTTTATTGTATTCATTTTCTATGAGCAAACTGCATGTGTCCAAAAGAAAGTATATCCTTGAATGATTTAATGCTTTTAACACATATAGATATATATGACCCTGTGATGCCAAGCTAGATAGTTCTAGCTGAATGAATGAAGGAATGAAAATATATTGGCCTTCACTTATAATCCACCTAGCTCTAATAGAATGATAAGTATCCTCATTTAAAAAATGTTACCTTTTTCCCAAAAAATATTACAGTATTTGTCCATTTATATATACTTGCCCCACTTGTAATATTCTGATATTTCCTCTTTTTTCAGTTTTTGCTAACCTAAACTTTAAATTTAAACTTCTGGTGGTTTACTGCTTTCCTTTTCACCATTTTAGGTCATTTATTGCATTTCAACCAATTAAATTTGAAGAAAAACTGGCAAAACTGAGGTTTTCTAAAGTTTTTGACCGGTAGTGTATAGTATGTTAGAAAGTCCTTTATTTATTAAATTAGGTGCCCTTTTTAGAAATGATAACTTGAATGGAACATTTTCTAGAAGGGTTCATCAACCAGTTTTGTTGTCTGTGAGGAATTCTGTCTGTTTCCTCGATACATCCCCATTTATCTGCACACAGCTGGCCGCAAGAGCAACTCCTTCTGCAATAGATGTGCTTGCATATGTTGGGACATTAGTTTCTCGCATGATCCTCTATGATATCAACTTTCAGATAGTTGCACTCATATTTTCATGGTGCCATGTGGAATGGCTCACTTATAGCAAGGTAAATTCTGACTCAATAGGTTATTTAGCCAGGCTGAGCCTTCCCTCACTCAATGTTGGATTTACTCTTATGTTGGATTTTTGGAACTTTATCACATCCTGCCCTGTTAGTGTTTCAGATGACCTCTTTACTGTTCTTGTCTGAAACTGGTGCTGAGCAAGGTATCCAGATACGGAAGTAGGAAAGTAACTTAAAGCAACTATCCTTCACCTTCACCTCTGTGTTTGAGGGGTCAAATTTAATACTTAATTTTTCTCAAATATAGCATTTTACGTAACAGCCAGACAATTCCACCTTTAATGCAAACAATTTCCAAATGTTTTTAAATATTCCACACTTCATTTAGTTGCTGTTTGGTGAGCTTAAGTCATCTAACAATGTTCTTGTAGAACATTAGGACTTTGGGGGAATTTTGACAAGAAGATGTTATTCAAGCCCAACCCAGCTCATCAATCCTGTTAACTGATTTTTTAAAAAATAACACCAAGGCAACTTTTTGAGTGTCCCCAGGGTACTACTATCTAGCATAGTACATGGTAACTTATTCCATGCATCTGTGGTTCTCTCTGTCAAGAAAACATTTGTAGCACCAGTGTGAAATGTGCCCTTAACAAGTGTTAACCTGTATTCCATTAATGGGAGAGAAGGGTTTCTGTTCTTGAAAACTAGCCTGTTCCCTTTGGGTGCTTTGAGATTTATACCACAGAAAAATGAGCTTTATGTCATTCAGAAATGGCTTCAGGATTGATAAGCACCTGTCATTGTTGAACGTCACACTTTACTAGTGTGTCACTAGAAGAGCTGAGCGCTGCCAGTAACTTTACAAATTTTGAACTTATATTTGCATCTGGATTCACTTCATAATCAACACCTAATAATTTGTACATGATTTGATGCACTTGATGTAATGTCCCAATTAATCAATAAAAAGGCACACAGCTTTTGTAATAGAATGTTAACTTTTCTGTTTTTTTAGTAAATAACATTTTCTGTGAGTGACTTTTTCAATAAGTAAAGGTTTAGTTATAATTAGAGCTTTATCAGGGTGAGATAAATGGCAGCTATGTCTAAACACAGTATATTAAAGCATAAAAGAAGGTGTGATTAGTATTTGGAGATCTAGGACAGCAAGAACATCTGTCCATCATAGAAAGCAAACAAGAGAACTGGTCTGGCAGAAGACACCGGGTGTTATCACAATGAACCATACCTGAGAAAGTTACAGAAACAGAAACAGTAGTAGTGCAAAAGGGAGAAGTGTTTTTTTCTTTTATATATATATATATATA
>JANRMT010062856.1:94407121-94423999 GCA_026402145.1 Polypterus bichir lapradei
GATAGATAGATAGATAGATAGATAGATAGATAGATAGATAGATAGATAGATAGATAGATAGATAGAATGCAAAGATGATGGATGGATGGATGGAAAGGGAAATTCTTATTTCAGCCCACTTATGAAGAGCACTATGCTACTGTAAAACTAATGTACATGTTGGATTTACACAGTAAATATTAAATGCCAGAAAGGTTCAATATCAGGCAATATCAGGGAATTTTTAGTCCAGTGCCAAAAGACTTTTTTCCCTTAATGACAGTATGGCCTTTGATAAATTTCTGGCCAAGGCTTGTTCTAACTATTCAGACTGCCTGTAACCTATTCTATGATACCTACCTGAGCATTTTGTTAAAAGTATATCCTCTCACACCCCCTTCAGTCCTTCAGTCTTAAACTCATAAAATGTTAATCATACATCTGCCAGCAGCGTGCCATAACATGAACTACAGCATTTTTAGCCAAAACCTAAATTTGTTAACTTTTGTTTTGCAACTTGTATTGCGTAATTGTTTTACCCCCTTCTCACTATTCCAATGTAATTTATGACAGTTATTGACCTATTATGCTATAAAGCTTTCCACCTTTAAGTCAACTCATTGATAGAACATGTAAAAAAAATGAGGGGCTTTTTAAATGCAAAAATTTAGATGGAAAGAATGATGCACCTTGATCATTGCTGTTATTAATTGTTTGATTTTATAGTTTCATATTTTATAGCATATTTGCCAGTTCTTTACACAATATACGTAAGCAATGTAATTAGTTCAGTGATATAAAAGACACATACAGTATGTCATTCTGCCAGGTGCATAATCATCACAAACTCTGGATGTTTTTCCCATTTCACAACACAAAACTTTTTTTTTTCAAAAGAAGAAGTTTTGTATTCTTTTTATTTTATTGAAATTAATCATGGAATAGAGTGATTACCTAATAATACCAGATTCCAATATTTACATTAGTTGTTAATGCATAGCAGAAAGCTTAGAATTCCATAATTCCAAATAAAGAGTGGATCATATATCATATAAACAAGGTTCTGTGATATGCTTAACAAACAAATAAAAAAGTCAAATAAATAAAAAAGTAAATCAATACTTTTTTTCTTGGCAGATTTTATCTTAAAAATGGTAGTTCTATTATGTATACAAATGCCAGTAATGTCCAGAGGTTACAGCACACTACACTACTATAATCTCAGAATTTCTGACACAAACCATGCCCGTGTTATTTTAGCATATAGTTATTGTCAGATAAAATGAATGAAACACCCATTTTCTGAAGCAGAATTTTAACTTTAAGGCTTTTCTTTATTCTCCAAGTTAATTATCAGATGTCACCATTTGCTGGTTACAAGGACATTCTAAAGTGTCATTCACATCTGATTGCTCTATTGGTGTTTTTCAACAATGAGCATCACGTCTAATGCCATTAAACTTCCATGTTATGTATTATGTCTATTAAAAAGGCACATATTACATAAAGGGATGAGTTGTCTGTATTTATGATATCTTTTTAAGATTTTCCATGTATCTGAAAATGAATTTTTATTATATAAAAAGGTTGTTACAGGAAAGGAACAAAGTTCTGCAGGGCTCTATGAAAGAAAGAGAAAGAAGCACATAGAAAGGCAATGAAGATACTTTAAATCTGCTGTACATATCATTATAGGAGAAGTGTACTGGTAGGGGATGCTAAGCCCTCTCTATATTTTTGGTGCCCCTTCAGAGCAATCCTCTGGGGCATCATTTAATTTCATCCTGGGAGAAAGAAGAATTAATATTTATTCAAGACATTAGAGGTTCAGCAAACTAGTAGATCTCAAGTTTGCCAGATCCTCTCACTGTAAGAGGAAGACAGACAGGCCACACAGTGTGGACTAAAGCGCAGAATACCTCTACTAGAGGGTGGCGCATGGTTCTAGGTTTGGTGGGCAGGGCTAAATTACCTATTTAAAGGTAAGGTCTGAGAGAACTGTCTGCTTGTATCTCACTAGCTCATCAGATGTGAGCACACTGTCTTTTAAGTGGACAGAGATACAATACATCTGCCAGCCTCTGCAGTGAGATGACCCAAAGGTTTTCTAACAGCCATCCTGGGGATCATAGGGGCTGCCACCAGGCGCTGAGACTCGGCAACCACAAATTTTTTTTGAAGGACCTTCAAGCAGTTAGGTTCATTATAGGAGCAGGGAGTTATATTATTTTGGTTTAGTAATAATTCTTGTTAATCACCCTAATGGACTTTATTGTAATAAAGACTTTTGGTCTTTTTTTTGGGATCACTTCTTGTGAACCACAATAGCTGAGAAATGATATATAACAGCATGCTTATTACTCCAATAAGCAAAGGAAACATGACCAAAGCATTAAGATAAATTATCAAAATAAAGTTTAAAAAGTCTACATGTAACTAGTAATCCACAAAGGGAGGGAGAAAATGAATCACATATCTTAGCAAAGTTTTTAATTCCTAAGGTTTCAACATCCTAACAGTTGTCATCATCAGAGGAAAATGATTAGACATACTGTAATCAAAGGCAATATATAGCAAATGATGGGGTGAGGTTGCAATGGGGGGGGGGGGGGGGGGGTGAATCAGCAGGGTGTGGTTCAGAGGACGCTGGTCATAAAGTCTCTTTTATTATTTAGGTGTCCTTCTTTTTAAACGGGTATGTGCTGGGTTCATGTCTAAATGTCTGTTAATGGTGTTTTCATTTGAGACCCATGACTCAGCCAGCTCTCTAGCACTGAATTTTACTTGCATTGAGTCTCATTTAAATATATGTCTGGTTGAACTTGTATGTGTATATCAAAGATCAATGATCCTTCCTTCTGACAGTGTTTTGATGTTCTTGTATGCGTGTTTCGTGTGTTTTAGATGTTTGTCCCTTGTATACAGCTGGGCATGAATTGCATGGTATGCTGTATACTGCATTCCATGTCTCTTTTGCTTATGGCATTAAAAAGAACAGTCCACAGAGAGTTTGCAGTTTTATGGGGTATGACTAAGCCCAGAGATGTGAAAAGTTGGGATGTCAGTCAAGTTGTCCTGTTTAATTCTACCAAAAAGAAAACAAGAAAGTGCACAATGGTGCATTCTTATCCACAAGGGTAAATGAAAAGAAGATAAAATTGATAGACAATGGATAGCTGTTCCTTGGTGTTAGTCTTGGTTAGGAGGCAGCTCTGTCCTGCGGTCAGCTTTGTCCAACAGTAGATGCCCTCTTCCAAGGAGTACAGGCTTTACAGCACTCTGACCGGAATGGACAGAGTCAGTTTCCCTTCATAAGGCAATTTGTAGTTGTTGCAGAGAGAAAAAGTAACACAGTTAGTGACAGTGCACCCTCTCATCACAGGGTGGTATGACATACCACTGATGAGCCAGGTAGGTATTCCTCCGAAGCGCATAAGTGACTATATATATATATATATATATATATATATATATATATATATATATACAGGGTGAGTCAAAATTATGTTAACACTAATGTTACTGTTATGTAAATGCTTATATACAATTTTTGTGGACATTTTATGTGTCACATATGGTATATGTGTTGAACATGAATGCAAACAGGTTGAGACATTCCTGTAAATACAAAATGATTAAATAGCAGGTTTAATTTGTATGATTATTAAGATTTTCTTAAAGTCTTTAGATAAATTGATGAAACACAATACTAATCAGTTTCATACAGCTTGCATCCATGACTTTTGTAAAGAAGTTAACAAAAATTGAAATGAAATCCCTAGGTGTGGTCGGTAGAATGTCTGCTACACAGTGGTGTGACTCCAGGCTTGGATGCCTTTCTTGAGGAGTTTCCATGTTTCCTATCTTTTTCATCGTCTTCATTGTAAGCATGTCAGCTTTCCATGAGTGTGTCTTGAAGTAGGCCATTGTTGTGAGGAGGGCTGTTTTTTCTTGATTTTTTTGCTGTGGATTTTTTTTCCCATCCTACTAAACTGGAGAAAGTATGATTTAAAAAATGGATGAAGAATTGACAGGTGGACAAAATCATTTTCTTTCCTAACTTGCCCAAGAAGCAACCCTTATAGGCCATGTTAAAAAATCAGCAAGACACTTTACACCAGACAGCATTTAAATGTAACTTTTTGTTTTCAGGTGCACACCAATTGAAAATAATATATGACATGCAGCACTTTCTAAGCATAATGTGGTTTATAATGGCATTCTGGTTAATAATTGTTGCGATTTTATTTATGTAGTGCATTTCATCATGCAATTCAAGACGCATTTTGTGGTATTACTCAGGTGTTTCAGCAGTTTGTGGTTGTCACTAATTAAAATCAGGCAATTAATATTGGTACTGACAAGTCACGTAATTTATAAGAAGATAAAAAGGAATTTAACATCTGATAAACTGCAAGGAAACCATTTTTTCCTGACCAAAACAGCTCTTATCGCATGATAAATTACAGTTTTGTCTTATGAATAATTCTTAAATTCTTGGCAATCAGGTTTCAAAACAGCAGTAAATCCCAGTTAAATGGCTTCATTCATTATGTTGTACACAAGAGGAACTGCTTTATAGGTGTAAAGCAGGGAATCTTTATGCACTTTACATTTTCCAGGTCGAGGCAACCCTGTGTCTGCATTATGGAGTTAAGAAAATTCAAACAATTTTTTGGCGGGTGGGGGTGGGGGGTTAGGGATTGAATAGGTGAAGTAAACAGCTGGTTAGTATTCCAATGTAACCCTGTAATGGAGTGTCAGATGTTTTCAAAATTTATAGCTCAATTTGAACCCAAAGACGTAGCAGAAGATCGCTGTGGGGTGTATTATAATGAAAATACCAATCCACATTAGCCATGGTTGCCACAAGCAAAATCTTAATATCTCAACAAAAACTACTTAAGGTGCGTATAATAAACTTGCATTCCTAATTTTATTAGGGATGTGCTGAGTTAAGTGCTTTGCTGGCCGATGGACAGATTTATAACGTGGCTTCTGGTAAATTAGTGGTGACTGACAAGGGGACATTGTTTTACAGGATGTTATTTAAATAAAAAGACCTGCAGGCTGTTTCTGTAATGTTGTCACATCAAATTATCATTAGAAAAAAAGAAACCTGTCTTAAGGTGGATCCTTTATTTGTTCTATTTAGGGTTGCATTTCAAACACTCAGGTAAACAATCAAGGGCACGCTTACAAATATTATACTGAAATGTACCAAACATTTTTTTCTGTTTCTGTGGAACTGTTGGAAAAATTGAAAGTGTGGATCTTAACACAATACACTTCCCTTCTCTGCCTTCCTTTTACAATAATGATTTAAATAATGGGAATACAATAATGGGAACAACTAGCAATATATTTTTACAGTAGGATATAAATTTAATTCTAAGAATGTAAAATGAGACTGACAAGATGTCATAGTAGTACTACCGCCTCAGCTGTGAGGACATGGGTTTGACTTCAAGTCCCTTCACTGTATCTGCAGAGTCTGCTGTTTTACTCATCCTCCAGTTTCTAGTCCAACCCTGGTTAGTTGGTATCTCTGAACTGGACGTTGTGAATGTAAATGTGGATGGATGCATGATTGTGGAATGGTATTTTGACCTGGGGTGGTTCCTGCCTTAGGCCCAGTAATGCTGTAAGGCTCCAGCTAAAGTTTAGGATGAATGAAATTTAAAATAAAAAATTTACAATGTATAGTGCTAACTGGAATAAATAATGTGTTCAAAACACAAGTACTAAAGCCACGTACAGTGCTGGAATTATGATAAATGACATGTTAAGTTCAACAAAAGATCACAGGAATAAAAAAGACAGATACAGCAGTAAATTTAAGAGCACTAGGAGGACAGGAATACACTATATCACAAAATCAGCAAATAAATTGCTTATTTATTTTAACATGGAAGAAGGGTGAATTTCCCCTCATGCTCAACTATCTATCTATCTATCTATCTATCTATCTATCTATCTATCTATCTATCTATCTATCTATCTATCTATCTATCTATCTATCTAATATCATAAAGTCAAACAACTAGAACAGCTTGAATCTTTGAGTTATGGAATCAACTAGGTTCTATAACTATTGATTAATAATTATAGCTCATGCTGATCTTGTAGATTTGCGTAGTTCCTTCAGATTTTTCTGTCACATGTTCGTTTCATGAACCTCCCGTTCCACCTGAGTTCAAGAGTGTGTTATTGCATTAAGATCTGGGGATGGTGCAGGCCATTAGAGAGAGCTAAAGTCGCCGTCATTTTGTGGAACCAAGTAAAGATGATGCATCTTTTGTGACACACTGTATTATCCTGCTGAAAGTATGCATTTGATAAAGGGTAGAATGTGGCCATAAAGGGATGCATCAATGATTATACATATAAAATTGTATTCAAATGATGCTCTGTTGGTATTAAGATGTCTAATGTGTGTCAAAAAACATACTCTGCAGGTGATACATATGACAAATGACATGTGGCATCGCTATACCATTTCACTACTACCAGCTATACACTCAGGAGTTTGTGACGGATGGTAGCCAGTACCATTACCCAGCTGGGACACCTCCGTAATGGAAGGTCAGGGGAGATGGCTTATGAAGGGTGCTATCTCCCCAAACTGCTACTTGGCAGTCCCACTGCGTTGCAACGGCACTTTGGATTCCCACAGGGCTGTATGGGACTTGCTGTTTGTTGGCTCAAACCTTTTGGATTCCAAGGATGCCACCAGTGGTGGTGGGGGGTGGGGGTGCTGTGGGAGCTGCAGAGCCCTACTTTGGGCTTCCACCACAGCTGGGAGTAATTCCAGACTTCCTTAACGAGCCACCAGGAAGATCCTGGGTGTGGCTTAAAAAGGAGCCAGCTGCCTCACAGAGATGAGCCAGAGTCGGGAGGAAGAGGGCGAAGCTTGCTGAAAGAGGAGGGAGGAAAGAGTAGAAGAAAGAAGTCAAAGACAGTGTGCTGTGTTAATTGTACTGTGCTGCTGTGGAGAGTGTGGGAGAAGCGCTTCCCCACTTCATAAACGTGTGTTGTGTGCTTAACCTGTGCCTGGTGTCTGTCTGTGTTGGGTTTGGGTGGCTAGTAAGCCCCCTGCAGGCCACAAGATAAAGCAATGAGGAAAGATTAAAAGAGTTGAATCTTTTCAATTTAAGCAAAATGAGATTAAGAGGTGACATTAATGAAGTCTTTATAATTATGAAAGGAATTAGTACAGTAGATCGAGATTCTTACTTTAAGATAAGTACAACAAGAACATTGGGGCACAGTTGGAAGATTGTTAAGGGTAAGTTTAGCACAAATGTTATGAAGGTTTTCTCCTTGCACAGATCTATAAGCAAGTGGAATAGGTTACCAAAGAGTGTGGTAGACAGTAAGTCTCTAAGAACCTTCAAAACTTGACTTGATGTTATTTTGGAGGAATTCGGTGTAAAAGATAGACAAGATTTTTTGGGGTAAATGACCTGTTCTGGTCAATTTTTATTTTCTAATGTTCACACTGGGCTTCATGTCAGATTGACATTTTTACAGGCTTTCTGTTCGGGCTGGTGTTATGGCCTATTGGATTTTAAAACACCACTTTCTGCTTCCATTCTCATGGTCTTCTTGCTACCTAAACCTATAAGAAAATTTAGTTTTGTTTGTTTGCTGCTGCTGCTCATGACAGTACTCCCTGCACATAAGGTTAATCCAAAAATGTGTGACCTTCTTGCTTTATACACCTATTTTCCAGTTGTGTAACCTTTCACCATAATTTATTTTAAATTTACAATGCATAAAATTAGTTTTTACTGCTAAATTAGACAAATCACACTGTTTCACAGCACTTGGCTTAGTTGCCTCTGTGTGTTCTTGTGGATCTACACTTAGCGCTGTATTTTTATGCTGTTGTTCACAGACATTTCACTTTCATGGGCCTAATACTCTGTGTTTCACTGCCATCCCATTTACTGAAGATCTCTATTGGATGATTGTTACTTCAGAGGCAGATTTCACCTCAACAGCAAATAAATTGAATTATTTGGAGCAACACCTTACTTACAGAAGCTGAATGTTATAGCAAGACACTTTCTGATTTCTGAACCCCAAAAACATCCTCATAGCTTTGGCAATTGAATGAAATATTTTGATATTGGATGATATTTCTGAGACCCTGAAAGTAACTAGGATTATTGTTTGCCTTGTGGCAAGCGGCTGGGGGTGGCATCCAGCCAGGATGCCCGGAAGGACTGGAGGAGGAATTGCACCTCCTCCAGACCACTAGGGGGTGACCGCCCTGGTGGCTTTGGGGACCACGGGAATGGAGCTTGGAAGCTCAACCCTATAGGGGCCCATGGTCACTGCCAGGGGGCACCCCAATGCCTGAGGAGCCCTGGCCCTCAGCACTTCCGCCACTTTCGATTGTCCATAACAAACATTGTGTACATAGGGTTCCATGTGTCACAGCACCATGAGCCAAGTGCTGGGGGGAAGAAGACCAGGGACACCTGGAGTGCTTCCGGGTGTGCAGCTGATACTTCCGCCACACTGGGGAGTGCCAGCAGAAGCTAATCAGGAGGCACCTGGAGCACATCCGGGTGTGGATAAAAGGGGCCGCCTTCCTCCGTTCAGGGGCTAGAATCGGGTGAGGAGAGGACCAAGTCTTGTTGGAGAGGAGTGGAGGCGCCTGAAGAAAGAGGCATTGTGTAGAGGCCTGCACTTTTGGGGAAGTTGTTTGGGGTTGTGTGCAATATTGTAAATATATTATGTATAATAAACGTGTGTGGGTGGAACCATCGCTGTCCGTTTGTCTTTGTCTGGGCCGGCTTCCACAGCCTGTATAAGCCTATTATTCAGCATTCACAGAGTTAGTAGGTACCGTGCTTCAAATTCCCTTTTACCATTGATTCTTGCCAATTAAGTAAAGATGGAGAACACTGATACTGTAAGTATAACTGAGAGGCATTTTGGAACTAATATGATTGTAAACACGGATTTGATATTCTGTTTCTGTGCCAACCATAGATTGTCCATAGCAAACATTGTGTACATAGGGTTCTATGTGCCAGAGCACCATGAGCCAAAACTCATTGACCAATTTTTAATTGAACCTGTGTTATCTTCAAATGGCATTGCAGAGTAGGGTAGACATGTCACCTGGTCACTTCTTGTGAACTGAAGCTGGCATGATCCAATAGAAACCCAAGGTCAGAACCAGAACAGGTGGCATATCTTGGAGACTAATCCTATGAAAGAAAGTTCATCCATCCTGTTTTCCACACCAGCCCTCAATAGGAAAAGGGGGCAGAAAATGAAGCATGCTTACAGTAGTGGAATAAAAATAAAAACACAAGGATCTATAATTATTTTATTAAACCTGTCTTATTGATTTGCAAGTTTATTACAGTGCAACATCTTTGGTTATAAATGCAGCAACTAATAAATAGTTTGTAGGTATTAGAAGCTTAGAAAGCTCCACTCCAGTATCAAAGCAGACAAGCCAAGTGGAGCAAAACAATCATGATGTTTAACAGAAGTGCACTTTAGAGACATGGGAGACTAAACATTTATGAATTATATATTGCCCAGTCACTCGCTGAACAGGAGTATGGGAGGATGAACATCTCACGCTTTGGCAAAGTTTTTCAATTATAAAACATTTGACATGGAGAGATCTATGTAATTAGATTTTATGCCATTTTAAACAAGGTTGGAGGTAATTACAAGCATTATTTACCACTTTTAATTAAGTTCCCTCTTATGCTAGTGTTAAAGGTTACTGGCATTTCCACCACTGACTGCTTTCAATGAATGCAGTTGAGAGGTAGGAGTTGCACTAATGGCCTATAATGCTAGTACGCTGCTCAAGCTGATGAAATAGAACCTGTCTCATTTTACGTGCTTATGAAGGCACACTGCCTTCAGAAAATCTCCAGGTTGCTTTATTTTTTTATCACAAAAATGCTTAGAAGAATAGTCTTATTTAGACATACATCTTGGAACTTTTAGTTTGACTTCACCTAACCATTTTATATAACTCATACCATTTTTTAATAGTTTCATTTTTGTTTGACAGTTTTTGAGTGTAAAACATTTCCAATGAGCCCTAAATTCTTTCTCTACAGTGTGAAAATTAATTTTGCTATGTCTTCTAAAGTTGCATGGAGGGAGGTAGGGAGTAGAAGGGAGGGAAAGGATGGAGCTCAAGGGAAACGGTTCATGTGTTGGCATGGGGCACCTCTTTAGTGGGCTGAGTGACATTGGTGCAGAGGTGCCAAAAGGTTCAAAATAAGAGAAAAGAAGAGTGTATTAGCATAAAGCAGTGGCAATGATTAGGCAGGCTAAGAGAGAGAGGCAAAAGATACTGTAGACATGACAAAGCTGGGCTTGCTTTATTCTTTTAGTGGTGCCCACAGTGGACCAGACAACAAGCATTAGTACAACACCATTTATATTGCAACATCATAAATAAACTTTTTGGGGTCCCTCAGAAAAGCATCTACTATGTGACTCATTCATAACGTTTTTCTCTATCTTTACAAAATGATACTCTATAGATTTTACTTTTATTAAAAATAGAAGCTTTTTCATCTTGACTCAGTACATTGCATGTTACTGTAGTGTATTACTGGAAAACAATATTCACAAACAAGTCAATAAATTAAATGATGTTACTACAACACAGGTACAGGGAGACAAGGGGATTGTTGTTTCCCGTATAGCCCGGAAGTACTCCCAAGTCATGGGGATGGAAGAACAGAAGTACTTCCGGGCTGAAGAAAAATAAGAGTCTTTATCTGACCCGGAAGTGCTATTAAATCACAAGGACAAAAGGACAGGAGCACTTCCGGGTCAAGGACTATTTAAAGGACTATTCGAGTCCCAGCAAGCGGAGCCAGAGTTGACGAGTTGGGAGTGTGAAGGAGCTGCTGGGAGAGGAGGATTGTATTTGTATTATTGATGTGTTTATTTTTTATGGTGGTGGAGGTGCTTTGGGGCACTTTGGAGAAGAAAATTAAATTACTTCTTAGTGCTTTTAAACCAGTGTCTGCATCTGTCTGTTGGGTTTCTCAAGGCAACAGCGCCCTCAAGCGTCCATTAACTTACACAGGATTCTTCACAGAAGACATGATAAGCTGTCTGTAATGAATGGGCCATCAGGGCGGCATAGTACTGGCTGGAGTTTCCCAGAGACTGAAAACCACACAGATGATGAGTTCTTCTGCCCACCTCCTCACTTTCATTGCTGACTCAGGTATGAAATTTCAGTTGGCATGAGTGGATGTGGTCCCAGGATGTCTTCAGGATCCTTTCAGAATGCTACAGTACATCTGTTGGGTCCTATCAATAGCTCACAACACTGGGCATCTCTCCAAGACTTGATGGATCCTAATACCGTCCTGTGTCATTCAGACACTCTCCCTGTCTGTAAATCTTTACTGCTTTTTGGATTACAGTATCTAAGAAACAGAAAACGTTTAGCATAAATGCTTATTTCTTTGTCATAAATACATTTTTACAAGTAAATTTCTATGTATCTACACTGGGTGTTGAGAATATTGCTTTATAGTATGCTTTATATGCAACTGCTGACCCATGACTGTTTCATCAGGTACAGCACAAATCTCATCATTAACCTTGCGAACAACACCAACAGTGATCAGCCTTATCAAGTGGTAACAACAAGATGGTTTACAGAGAGGAGGTCCTACAATTCATGGACTGGTGTAAGATCAATCACCTGACCGTAAATGTTGACAAAACAATGGAGATCATTCTCGACTTCAGGAAGAACCGTGAAACCCACTCCCCCTGCTCTCATTAATGGCTGCACTGTGGAGCCAATCAGCAGTACAAAGACCCTAGGAGTGGAGATAACAAATGATCCTGGCACCATTACACTTCCACCCTAGTCAAGAGAGGACAAAAGTAACTTCACTACCTGCTGTGCAGCGGAAGATCTTGCCTTCCCACTCCCATCCTCACCTCTTTCAACAAAGGCAGCATACAGAGTATATTGACCACCTGCAACTTTGTCTGTTATGTTGACTGTACAGCCACAGATCGGAATTTCCCTGCAGAGGGAGGTGAGAGCAATTGAGGAAATCATTGGGATGTCTCTCTTTCCCATAAAGCAAACACTGTCAAAACAGTGCCGTCAACATTATCAGAGACCACACTCACCCCCAAAGTGGACCGTTTGCCCTTCTGCCCTGTAGCAAGCAGTACCAAAGCATATAGTGTAGTACTAACAGTTTTGTGTCACAAGCCATTAGACTGTTAATCAATGATCAGTATTTTAATGCAGTGCAGTATACAGATCATCTGTGTAATGTGCTGGTGATTCTCTGTTGTTTAATCTTGTTATTTCTAGTTGTTATTCTTGTTTATTTTTGGTGTCTATTCTTGCACAAATTTGGGCCAGGTGAAGCAATTTTTTTTGCTCAGTGCACTTCTGCATGTGATTTCAAATGACAAATAAAGATTACCTTGAATGTTGACCTTGACTTGGGGATCCTTATTGGGCTACATTGAGTTAAAGTGCTCTTAAACATGACAGTGTCATTAGAAGCCACCTTTGCCATAGTCAGTACATGAAATTTCTGCTCTGCTAGATCTGCCCTAGTCGAGTGTGTTACTGTTGTGAAGTGGAAACCTCTATGAGCAACAACAATTCACCCATGAAGTGGTAGACCACACAAACACATTGAGTGGGGCCGCCAAGTGCTGAAGTTTATAGTGCATAAAAGCCACCTGTCCTCTGTTGCATCACCCACAACAGAGTTCCAAACTGTCTTTGGAATCAACATCAGCGCAAGAGCAGTGTGTGGTGAGCTTCATGAGGCGGGTTCCCATGGTCAAGCAGCTACCCACAAGTCTAAGATCACTATGTACAATGTCAAGTGAGTGATAAAGCACACCGTCATTAAACTTTGGAGCAGTGGATACATGTTTTCTGAAGTGACGAATTACGCATCACTATCTGGCAAAACTGGTTTGGTGGATACCAGGAGATGCTACCTTGTGAACAGCATAGTCCCTATTGAACAGTTTGGTTGAGGTGATAATGGCCTGAGGCTGTTATTCAGGGTTTGGACAAGACCCCTTGGTTCCATTGAAGGGTACTGCTAATGGTTCAGCATGGAAACACATTTTAGACAATTATACACTTCCAACTTTATGACAACAGATTGGGGAAGGAAGGCCCTTTTTCTCTTCCAGCATGACTGCGCCTCTTTGTACAAAGCCGTCTATCTATAAGATATGATTTGATGAGTTTGGTGAGGAAGAACCCAAGTAGCCTGCACGGAGCCCTGACTTCAGTCCTACTGTTTTGGAATGCTGATTGGAAGCCAGGTTCTCTCATCCAATACCATTACCTGACCTCACAGATGTACCTGTGGAAAGTCTTCTTAGAAGAATGGAGGCTGCTATAGCCGTAATTGAGGCAATTCCATACTAATGAACATGGTTCTGGAATTGGATATCCAACAAGCTCATACAGGTGTTATGATCAGTTGTCCACAAACTTTTGTCCATATAATGTATCATATAAGCCCTTCAGTAACATATATCTAAATGTATAACAAGATTTGTAGCAGAATGTCTAGAATAACATGATACGCATTACATTGCAACTGTGCCAAATTCTACAAAGGGACTACACTGTTGGCCTGGCATGCTGTACAGCTCAGCTGACCACCGCATTTTAGATAGCAGTATCTGAAAGTATGTGGCTGTGCTTATGAGTGTGTCCTGTAATAAAATGGCACTTACTGTAGGGTTGGTCCCTGGCAGAACTGCTTTTGTTTCCCGCCAACCCTCAATTGGAAAAGTGAGTTCTGCAAATGGATGAATGGATGGATTATTTTCTTCTGGAGTAAACTGCTCATCAAATGCGTGTGTTTTTGGAGACACATATGCCACTGAATAGAGCACTCAGAATCACTGTTGGCACTTTGAAGAGATGTCATCAATGGTGATTGGTACTGAGTGAGTTGTACAGTACCAAACAGACAACTTTTTAAAAACATGTCTGCTTGTATCAGTGGCAACCTCAGAAATGACATCATTAAATTTCAGTTGATTAGCAGCACACTCAAAATGCAATACAGATGTCACAACAGTGAAATGGAAAACAAGCCTAAAACAGACTTCCCATACTGGATGCAGCTACTCTTAAAATACATTATTTTAGTAAACACAAAACCTCTAGAACAGTTTGAATAAATGGCTTTTAGAAAGCAAATTTGTTCTTGAAAGATGGAAAATGGACACTTTTCTTGTTTAATAAAACAGCCTTAATGCATTACCAGTAGCTAGAATTGTCTGACAAGCCTGTCTAATAAACAGTGTATCATCAGTCTTTCTGCTTGAAACAATTTCAGAGATTTCAAAACTGTTTTAGTCAGTCGAAATGCTTCAGGATGCAGAATTGAATAATAACAAACAGAAGGCAGGCAGACATTCCCACGATGAGCCAGCGCTGAATCAATGCCTTAAACCTGTGACTTTTCTGTTGGTGTTTTAGCGTATGATGAAAATAGTGGTCTCAAGGGGCAGCTGACATTTTTGTTTATTCGTTGTATTTAATACTGTAGGGATGGAAGTCTGTAACTCAAATACCCAGTTACTGAACCATGCTGAGCACAAAATGAGGTTCTCTATCTGCAGAGTAAATCTAGAAATGAATTTTCTATTGTTTTTGGCTGTTGTCCAGTACAATGAAAGTGCACACAGAACACTCTGAATGTTGCAATGAAACAAACACACACATTGATTTAGGCTTACTTTGTACAGTATGTGTAGTGACAGACTGGTAAAGTGGCTGGAGCTGCTGCCTCACAGATCCAGTGTTCTTATTTGTATAGGGTTTGTATGTTATACCTCTCTCTGTGGGAACTTTTCTGCAGGTTCTCTAATTTTCTTTATAAGTCTCAAACACTATTAGGTAAAATTAGATTAGTGATTTCAAATTAGCCATATCTGGTGTGCCTTTGAGTGAGCCCTGAAAATGGACTAGAAGCTTGTTCAGTGGTGTTTTTTGTCTTGTGCCCAATTCTGCCTTGATAGAATCCAGCTCCCTGCACCTCTGATTTAGACTAAGTGTGTCTGAGAATGGGGTGTTAATATTTGCCACTTGAGTATGTGACCTAACATACCAAAGCTGTCCTCAGTTCCTGTGCATTAAAACTGGTTGTTCAGGACTACATCTTAAAATTACAGATATTAGACCAACTTGAATTAATTGACTGTTTATAATACTCTGAGCCATTGAACACTTGCATAACATAATTTGCACTCCCAGATGTAACATTCTACAGATTGACCCTCATAGAAATTTTTAGTCATAGTTTGCAGTGTGCACCCTTGACTGTCATTGTAGTGTAGTATAGATTGAGATCCCCAGCATTTTAGCCATAGTAGTCAACAGGTCTGATATGCTTAAGTCACGAGGCAGTCTGTGTGTATGGGAACTGACAATCAATGATTTACTTGGCTGGAAGTACGATGTATACAACAGAAAGAAGGAAAACTGGTGCTTTGGAATATGCAAAAAGAAGAGAGGCTCATTTGTCTGACGTCTCATGTTTGTTATGCCACAGCAGAATGGAAAAACGAATAAAGGCCAGGCTGAGATTGAGGCAGAGATCACTATTTCTGGAAAAAAAAAACTTCTACAGTCTTTTAATTGACTGTCAAAAAGCAGAAAGCTCAGAATACTTTGAAAATTTGAAACAGCGCTGAAAAGTTGTGAGCAAGTCATGGAATCCATCATGCCCTGGGATTCCTGGTCATGTATTCTGACATCCTTAAGGTAATGAGGTCCACCAACTGCAGTCATTAACTCTTTTAGCTGGCTAATTATTTTTTTTCCTTTTATCCTAGGGCTGAATATTTTTCTAGAAAACTCACATAAAGCACTGCCTTCACACCAAAATCAACACAAAACACTTATTTCTGACAAATGTCACACTGTTTTATGTTCCATGAGCCTCTACAGTATGTAAATTCACATACTTATTACATACCTGTTTGTCTCATCACTTATAAGATTGAAAGACTCTTTCTGGAGTGTTGAGTGTCTGGTAATCCATAGTGTCCACCAGCATACCATGTCATTTGATGAAATCTAGTAACCAGCTTGCCTCCCATGGATCTATGTCTGTGTAGTCCTCCCAGGGCGAACATTGCTGTAGGCACGTCAGCTACACAAATGTGTTCAGCACTGCGATCAACTGGAGACTGATCAGCTGATGCCGGTACCTGCTTTTTGTTTTTGATTTTCAGATTGTTTGTATCAATGTTGGAGTTTGATAAATGTCCTTGTAGTCATCCTAGGGGAATATTGCCATAGGCATGTCAGCTGCATGTTCAGGTGGGGACTGATCAACTGATGCAGGTGCCTGCCTTCCATTTTCAATATCCAGATCACTTCAGAGTTTGATAAGTCAGAGTCCATTTCAGCAATAAAACGCAAAAAATAAATAATATACAGAGAGTATTTTGTTTTGTGCATGTGCTTTGCTCTCTTGCCCAGTTTCGACGCCATTCAGAACACTGTTTATGCTACTCACGCACACACAGAAATTCGACGTCAAGTCAATGAGTCCAACAGTCCTCCTAGCAAAGAGGGTCTACCTATAATGTAACTGTGACTTTTATCCATGTTTACAACTTTTATTGTCCTCTCCATCCGTTCTCACCCCGTGTGTCGACAAAACTTGACATCCGCCTTAAAAGAATTAAGTTTCACATGCTCTGTGATTTGAAGTCATGTAGTGTGCCATTGACCAGACAGACAGACAGACAGACAGACAGACAGACAGACAGACAGACAGACAGATAGATAGATAGATAGATAGATAGATAGATAGATAGATAGATAGATAGATAGATAGATAGATAGATAGATAG